>OU015751.1:1850212-1941162 GCA_907169655.1 Acomys percivali
CACACACACACACACACACACACACACACACACACACACACACACACACCACCTTGGGCTGGGGAAACGGCTCAGCAGGTAAAGCGCTCACATACGAATCTGAGGACTTTAGTCCAGATCACCAACCGCTCTCTCTTGATGTAGCAGATGTCACGTCCAAAAGCAACTTGGAGAGGAAAGGGTTTATCTGACTAACACTTCCCAATCGCAGCTGATCACTGAGGGAAGTGGGTCCCTCCACTGGGACCTCCATCAGGAGCAGAGGCAGTCCCTGGTTATCTCAGCCTGCTTTCTCATTGGGCCCAGGACTACAGACCCAGGGGTGGCACCATAAAAGGGGCCTGGGCCTTCCCAAATCAACCATAAACCAAGAAAAGATTATTTTTTATATAACTTATTTATTTTTATTTTATGTGAATTGGTGCTTTGCCTGCATGTATGTCTGTGGGTGTCAGATTTTGGACTTACAGAGAGTTGTGAGCGGCCATATGGGTGCTGGGAATTGAACCCAGGTCTTCTGGAAGAACAGTCGTTGCTCCCAACCACTGAACCATCTGTCCAGCCAAAGAAAAGATTCTTAAAATCATGCACATTATTGAGAAGAAATTTTAGTTCATTTGCAAGCAGCGACATGAAAAGCCTTTGGTGGACCAAGTGTGATACGCCCTGCCCACGCCCCACCCACACCGTTCCACATCACAAGCTTCCTCGAAACTGACCACCATTCCCATTTTGCTTTGTGGTTGTCCCAAAATAGTACCCCTTTTATAGTTTCCGGGCCAGGCTTATCCGCATGCCACTTTGGTGGCGTGGCTTGGGATGGGGTGCCTGCTGCACTGTAATTTACTTGGCCCGTGCCCTGAGGACATGGATTTGGGTCACCCCCAGCCTTTTGTGTGACCCCCCCCAACATACACACTGTTGCAGTGAGCCAGTTTGGGTATGCCTGCCTGGCACCGTGAAGGTGAATTCCTAGAAGCGGTGTTGTGAGGGAGACCTCCGTCCAGGGAGACCGTGAGGAGTGGGTCCCTCCACTGTGCCACTCAGTTCTCCACCACCAGGCCAGGGAGACTGAGGCTGGGGGAAGGGCGTCCCTGAGGAAGGATCCTCATGTGTTATGGCCACTCGCATTCTCTGGGCAGAGCCAGTCCACCCTCACCCAGATGCCTCGCTGGTCAGGCTGCGATCCCCACAACTACATTGCACAGACAAGGAACCGGGGCTGCCTCTTTGAAGACTGGACCCTTTGGCGCTCTGTGGCTGTTTCCTGATTACTGAGCCATTCTCCGCTGGGTGACAGGGAGGCCCAGTAGGGGAGGAGTGTGCCCCCTGGCCCCTGGGGCACAGCGTGGCCTAGATTGGACAACTGTGATGTCTGATGACAGATCCAGGGCAGACACAGTGCCCAGCATGTTGTATAGATCACAGTGTGACCCCGGGGGCCGGAGAGCCACATGCCCAGACATGTGTCGGGGGAGACTGTAAGCAGCTAATGGGGCTATTGAGGCAGGGCCCAGTCGGAAGACTCAGGAAGGCCTTAGTTCAGGATGTCAGTGGGAGAGAGACCTCCTGTCAGCTCCCAGAGAGCGGCATGGCAGAAGCTGGGGCTCTGGGGGTCGAGGACAGGGGCTCTGTGTTGGGGTCAGGAGAATCCAGGACCATCTTTTGGACCTAGTGTCAGGACCCAGCTGGGTCAGGATGGATGGTGTTGAGGAGAGTGGGGATAGGGGTGAGGGGATGGGAGGTGGAGGTGAGGTGGGGCGAGGGGGGGGGTGCTCAGCTAGGAAGCCCAGTGGAGCTCACTGGTGTAGAGAAGATGCCTGTAAGTTGGGGGGGGGGGGGGGGGCGCTTCTGTGGGAGGAGGGTTTCTGAGGAGGGGGGTTCAGCTGAATCCGGGGGGGGGGGGGGGGGGGTGTGGTGTGGAGTGGGTGTGGAGAGGACTAGGGGTAAATCTTGGGGTTCATCATCCCAGTTTGAGGCTCCTCACAGGGAACCTTCCCTCTCCCTGTGAGTCAGGGACACCATAGACCACTTCCCTCATCTCTGGATCTCTCTCTGGCCCTTGCAGCCTGTGAACAGCCAAGCCTGCTAACTGCAGATTCCCGGCCTGCGGGGCTCCCTACAGCTGCGCCATGTCTGGCTCCTACGACGAGGCCTCAGAGGAGGTCACGGATAGCTTCTGGGAGGTAAGTGGAGGTCTAGACACCTGCCTGGCCCCATACTCAACCCGTGACCTCAGCCTTGCACCCCAGCTCCTTGGGCCCCTTCAAAAAGTCCCCAGTGTCCCCAACAGGCAGCAGAGTCCTTGAAAGTGGAGTAAGATTAAATTAATGTCCCGCAACTCTTTCCAAGCAGCCCCCAGAATGAGCCACCCAGCCGTTCCCACTGTACTCTCTGCGTGGTGGCCAGGGGAGGACTTTTGAACCAGAGAGTGGGGTGAGCCCAGGGACCCCCCCCCACAGCCCCATAGAGGTAGAGGTGTGACTGCAAGGCCGCGCATTTCAGGGCTGTCTGAGAGTATTTGAAATCTGGGGGGTTGGGGGGCATGGGGGAGAATATTGCTTTTGGGTTTGGAAACCAGAAGGGAAACTGGCAGGCCTAGACTAATAAGTGCTTAATGAGATACCCACAAAACATAATATTGTGTCAAGAAACATCACCTCAGCTCAAGCTCATATGACTCGTGTAAATATAATAGAACTAGCTCACGAGAGCAAAATGAATAATTCATTTGTAGCCCAAGTCCAGATTATATAAAACCTCTGCTTCTTGTAGCAGCAAGGAGGTTTCAGAAGAGGGTTGGTGCAAACCGCGGAATCTAACGCGGAATTCGGGACCCCCCCCCCCCGTAAGATGGAGGGCGGGACGAGGCCGGAGGCGGTGCGCCCCCTGCAGGCCAGAGCCGGCAGCACAGGGCGGCGCGGTCATTCCCTGCTCCGCCGCCAGGTGGGGAACTACAAGCGGACCGTGAAGCGCATCGACGATGGCCACCGCCTGTGCAACGACCTCATGAGCTGCGTGCAGGAGCGCGCCAAGATCGAGAAGGCGTACGCGCAGCAGCTCACCGACTGGGCCAAGCGCTGGCGTCAGCTCATCGAGAAAGGTGCTCCACCCGCGGGCTCTAGCGGGTCCCCCAGGGCTGGCCCCTGTGCGCCCAGCATCCCAGCCGCAGAGCTTTCCCAACCGGGGTCTGTCTCCTGCACCGAAGCAGACACACACACACACACATTTTGAAAGAGACTTCTAGAAAAGTCACACACAGTGCAGAGAACCCCTGGGAACTCCTCAGCCAGCCTCATCAGCAAATGTCAACATTTCACTACCGCTCTCTTCTGCAGCCCAGGCTAGCCTCGGCGCCCATTGTGGCTAGGAATGACGCTGACATCCTGATCCTTCTGCCTCCCACTCCGCAAATCAAAGATTACAGATGTGCACAGCCACGCCCAGCTTCTCTCTCTTCCCTTCTCACTTCCCCCACTTTTTCCGTCTGAGACCGAATCTTACTATATAGCCCTGGCTGCCTAGAACTTGCTACGTCCACCAGCCTGGCAGAGATATCGACGGGCTGCTGCCTCCCGAGTGGAGTGTTGGGTTTAAATTGCACACCAGTAGCCAAGTGTAGTGGCGCACGCCTTTAATCCCAGCACTCACTCGGGAGGCAGAGGCAGGAGGATTGCTGTGAATTTGAGGCCAGCCTGGTCTACAAAGTGAGTCCAGGACAGCCAAGGCTACATGGAGAAACCATGTCTCAAAAAAATAAAATAAAATTGCACACGAGCATATCTGACGGCGGCTGCTACTTTCAATCCTCCTCCTCTTCTTTTTGGATCGAGGCCTTGCTGTCCAGCCCTTGAGATCTGTCAGACATGCTTTTCCTCCATCATCAGGCGTCTGTTTCTGAACTGTTTGAGGGGAAAATGGAGCTACCAACCTCATCCCCATCCCCATCCCCAAGCTCTGCAAATACCCAAGAATAGCAGTGGTTCCTGCCCCCTCATTCAGCTGCCAGGGTGCTTAAAGCAGCTCGTAAAATAAGCTGGGCAGCAGTGGTGGGGCATACCTGTAATCCCAGCCCTCAGGCAGGAGGCAGAGGCAGGCAGATCTCTGTGAGTTCTAGGACAGCCAGGACTACACAGAGAACCCCTGTCTTTTAAAAAAAATCAGAATAGCTCATATACACCTTTTTTTTTTTGGAGACAGGGTTTCTCTGTGTAACAGCTCTGGCTGTCTCTGTACACCAGCAGGCTGGCCTTGAACTCACATCCCAAGTGCTGGGATTAAAGGCACTCACCGCCACCCCCCAGCATACACTTTTTTTTTTTTTTTAAAGAGGTTGCTCTCCAGTTCCCTAAATATCTCAGGGTGTCCTGGACCTTCTGATCCACGCCCCCACCCGGAGTCAGCAGTTCCCGTTTACACAGTACTGGAAAACTAACAGGGCTTCCTGCGTGTTAGGCAAGCACTCTCCCTGCTGAGCTGGTCCAGGGCCCAAACCACATCGCACCCCACACCCAGGTGCCACGACCCTGGGTTCCTGTCATGCGGAACTTACAAGTCCAGGTTTGCTTGCCCTTGTTCACAGCCCTCACGGGAGGCGGGGCTGCACTGCCTGGCAACAAATGAACGTGAGGTCTGGTTCCCAGCATCTCAGACCCCTGTCAGTCACCGCTGGTTCCCGAACTCCAGCGGCAAGCTTACAGGGCCTGCCCATCCCGGGATCGGCGCTGTTCTGAGCCTGTAGAAGCTCCTGCGGTACAGGAGACACACATGATAGGGAGGTCTGAGGCTAGCGTGAGAGTGGAGCAATCAGAGAAAGGCTTCCTGGCAGTAGTAGCTATCCTGGGCCTGAAGAGGATGCGTAGACGCTTGGGGAGATGGGAGGAAGATGTTTCGGTTGCCATGGGAAGAGAGGGGGAGCGTCAGAGAAAGGGGAGGAAGAGGAGAGTGCTGAAGGCATTGTGAGTAGGCATCTCCCGCCTAACCCTAACTCCCCGGTGCTTTGCCCAGGCCCGCAGTACGGCAGCCTAGAGCGGGCGTGGGGCGCCATGATGACAGAGGCGGACAAGGTGAGCGAGCTGCACCAGGAGGTGAAGAACAGCTTGCTGAATGAGGACCTGGAGAAGATCAAGAACTGGCAGAAGGAAGCCTACCATAAGCAGATCATGGGTGGCTTCAAGGAGACCAAGGAGGCGGAGGATGGCTTTCGAAAGGCCCAGAAGCCCTGGGCGAAGAAAATGAAGGAGGTGCCTCAGACGGGCAGGGCAGGTGGCAGCTCAATGGGGTCGGGTCACAGGAGGGCACCTGGCCATAGGGAGGCTACCCACGAGGGAACACCCGCATCCTGCAGAAAGAACGGTCCAGATACGGTGCTTTCCCCAGCAGGCAGCCAGCTGCCTCCACAGATTCCTGTGCCTGGCACATCTGCAGGACCATGAGGGGCAGCACCTCCAGATGAGGCCACACGGGCCGGAGCCCCTGAGCCAGAGCCAGGACCAGTAGCCTCCTGCCTCTTACAAGGGCAGCTCCCCAGTGGAGGGGTATGGGGTGGGCAGGCAGGTGTTGGTGACGGGTGACCACTCCTATGCCCACCCTGGCCACCTATCTCCCCACAGCTAGAGACAGCCAAGAAGGCCTATCATCTGGCTTGCAAGGAGGAGAAGCTGGCCATGACGCGGGAGATGAACAGTAAGACGGAACAGTCAGTCACCCCTGAGCAGCAGAAGAAACTTCTGGACAAAGTGGACAAGTGCAAGCAGGATGTGCAGAAGGTACCTGTGGAGAGACGGCCCTGGGGGGCGGGAGGCGGGGGGCGGGGGTGCCCCCTCCCCCCGCCCTGAGGGTGGTGGCTGGAGCTGCAGGCCTGGTAAGGCCTCCCCCATCCTCCACCCTGGCACCCGCAGACTCAGGAGAAGTATGAGAAGGTTCTGGAAGACGTGGGCAAGACCACGCCGCAGTACATGGAGGGCATGGAGCAGGTGTTCGAGCAGTGCCAGCAGTTTGAGGAGAAGCGACTGGTCTTTCTGAAAGAAGTCCTGCTGGATATCAAACGGCACCTCAACCTAGCAGAGAACAGCAGGTACCTGGGCACAGCCCGCTGAGTGACTGGAGCGCAGGCACCCCAGGCCTGGTGACCCGGAGGGGAGGGAGGAGGGGAGGGAGTGTCGCTAAGAGCCTGCAGATGAAGGTGACTGGTTAGCACAGGAACACAGGCTTGCGGGATATGCAGGCCGTGGTGAGGCCGTTGGGTCTGAGGGCCATCCTAGGAAGTGCTCCACTCCAGCTGGAGGGGAGACAGGAGCTCTGCTCCCATCACTCATAGCGGGTAGCTCACAGCTGCCTGTTAACTCCAGCTTCAGAGCTCTGTCGCCCTCTTCTGGCTTCTGAGGACACTTGCACTCACATGCCCAGGCACACACATACAACATAAGCAATAAATAAATACTAGGCTGGAGAGATGGCTCAACAGTTAAGAGCGCTTGCTGCTTTTATAGAGGGCCAGAGTTAGATTCCCAGCACCCGGGTCAGGTGGCTCACCTTTGGCCTCCAAGGCCACGAACACACATGTGGTATCCACTCACCCAGGCATGTAAATAAAAATGCCTTTAATCCCAGCTTTTGGGAAGCAGTGGCAGGCAGATCTCTGTGAGTTGGAAGCCAGCCAACGCTACATAGAGAGATTTTGTCTCAAAACAAAAGTTGCAGAAAGAAAATAAGTCATAAAAAACAAAACAAAAAAACAGGTGAATCCAGGCGTGATGGCACACGTCTTTAATCCCAGCACTCGGGAGGCAGAGATAGGCGGATCGCTGTGAGTTCGAAGCCAGCCTGGTCTACAAAGGGAGTCCAGGACAGCCAAGGCTACACAGAGAAACCTTGTCTCAAAAAAACCAAAAAAAAAGAAAAAAGAAAAAGAAAAACAAACAAAAAACGAGGTGAAAGGTCTGAGAACTCACTCAGCAGTTAAGCAGTGCGATTCCCAGCACCTGCGCTGTGGCTCAAAACACCTGGCTCCAGTTCCAGGGAATCCAATACCCTTTTCTGAGAACACCGGGGACACACATGGTGCACACACCACTGCCATACACATAAAATAAGTAAATACATTTTTGTTTGTTTGTTTTTCAAGGCAGGGTCTCTCTGTGTACCCCTGGCTGTCCTGAAACTCACTTTGTAGACCAGGCTGGCCTCAAACTCACAGAGATGCCCCTGCCTCTGCCTCCCGAGTGCTGGGAGTAAAGGGGTGCACCACCGCCACAGTTAGTAAATACAGTTTTAAAAACAACAAGGGAACAGCCTTCTGCTTCCCAGCTGGGGGTTTGCCCAGCATCTTGGCCTCTGAACGGCCTGAGAAGAAAGCCTGTGCCACCTTCTCCTCCTGCACAGCTACATCCACGTGTACCGAGAGCTGGAACAGGCCATCCGGGGGGCCGATGCCCAGGAGGACCTCAGGTGGTTCCGCAGCACCAGTGGCCCCGGGATGCCCATGAACTGGCCGCAGTTCGAGGTGAGGATGCGCAGGGTAGCAAAGTGGGGTCCTCGGCAGGTTGGGAGGGGGCTGCTGGTTTAGACCACTTCAGCCTGACTTCCCTCCGCCCCCAGGAGTGGAACCCGGACCTCCCCCACACCACCGCCAAGAAGGAGAAACAGCCTAAGAAAGCAGAGGGGGCCACACTGAGCAACGCCACTGGGGCTGTGGAGTCCACATCCCAGGCTGGGGACCGAGGCAGGTGAGTACCTCCCATGGAGCTCCTGGTTAGGAGAAAGAGAACCTTATACTGGGACCGGTACATTTTATCCAAGAAGAGAAGAAATGACCCCAGACTGTACCTGCTGTCTGTCCGAGAAACAGGTGGGTGGGGGATCCTTCGAGACACCTGCTGAGAGTCACACGGTGTTCCAAGCACTGTCCCCCCCCCCCAGCACTAATGGAGTCAAGCCTCAACCAGTCTGGGAATGGTAACTGTGCCTTCTAAGGATAAGGAGGAAAGCGTAAGTCCAGAACCAGGGAGACTGTCTAGCTGGACCCCAGATAGCGCTCTGTTCACAGGGTCAGACAGTCTCTGGGGGGCCTCTTCAGCACTTTCTCCCTCAGGAGCTGAAGTGCTAAAGTAAAATGTTCACGTAGCCTGCTGGTCACGGGCTGGGGCCCCCTCCTGTGTGCTCTGATCTCCGCTCCAGCCTTGCGGAATCTGGACCCAAGCTCTGCTTAGGAGAGGGTATTGACAAGGATGAGGTCAAAGCCGCCGACACATTTCCTCCATTTGCACCCAAGTGTTAGCAGCTATGACCGAGGCCAACCGTACGCCACCGAGTGGTCAGACGATGAGAGCGGAAACCCCTTCGGGGGGAATGAGGCAAATGGTGGCGCCAACCCCTTCGAGGATGATGCCAAGGGAGTACGGGTGCGGGCGCTCTACGACTACGATGGCCAGGAACAGGATGAGCTCAGCTTCAAGGCCGGTACGAAGGCGAAGTGGGGTTAGGGTGGGAGGTGGAGCCGGGGGTGGGCGGGGCGGTGTGGGTGTGGGTGTGGGGTTGGGGTGGGAGGTGGGGCCGGGGTGGGCGGGGCTATGTGGAGGTGGGGTCGAGGTGGGCGGGGCTAAGGAGAAGACCAGGCGGTGCAGGAGTCGGGCTTGAAGACAGGCAGGTTTCAAGGATTGGTCAGGGCAGAGTCCTGAGCATGGAATCTGGGGCAGATCCCGTTAGGTGCTGGATCAGGGCATCATCTGAATGTCAGGTGGGGATGTGGCCCTGAATCTAAGTCCAGGTAAATTAGTTAGAGCATTGGGGGGTGGGGGGGGTCCAGCTAGCAGCTCTGTGCTGACGGACAGGGAGGGTCTGAGTCTCTGTCCACCTGTACAAGGTGTCTCTGTGTTCGTCCCCCTTCCCCCCCTTTCCAGGAGACGAGCTCACCAAGCTGGGAGAAGAGGACGAGCAGGGCTGGTGCCGCGGGCGGCTGGACAGCGGACAGCTGGGCCTCTACCCGGCCAACTACGTCGAGGCCATATAGCGACCTTGCCCACCCAACTCTTCTCATCCTTGTCCACCGCCTTCCACCCTTCCCCTCCCCTCGCCATAGAGTTCCAGACATATTTTCCGATCAAGCTTTTATTTTTTTAAAATTCAAAACCGAACAAAAGAAGATATACGAAGAGACGGCATTTGTGGCCTACATAGAGGCCAGAGTAGCGGGGCTTAGGGTGATGGCCTCCCCACAGCGTGGGCAAGGATCTTGGGCCTTAGCCCAGTGTCACATCTGCTCTACGAGTCCACCAAAGAGTCTCCTGAATCCCGAGGGATACCCTCCGGATCCTTCCGGCCTGCCTCACTCTCCTGTCCCACCCCAGGCTGCCAGCAGCTAGCTACCCTTGTCATCTGAGCCTGGCTCCCTAACCTCTCCTGGCCCCCTTCTGCCACCACTCTCCTCGTAAAGGCCTCCACCACACTCCAAGAAGGAGTTCCCCCAGTCTTTAGTCTTCCACTCTGCCCTGGGGGTGTGCCTCTCCTCCCAGCCCCAGTCTTTTGGGTCCAGTAAGGCTGGGGGGAAAGAAATGGTCACCCTTTTCTATGGAGGCTTCTGGGGAGCTGGAGAGAGAGCAATGGTGTCCCTGGTACACAGGAGAGTGACAGGAATGACAGACCCTCTGTCCGTGCAGTGCCAACTCTCCCAATGCTAGGCCCATTCTAAGGGACGAAAACCCTGTCTGCGCCTGTGGGCAGAGGCTCCTCCTCCTCAGAGCAGAGCCACTGGGCATCTTGCAGAGACCCCTGCCCGTCTCCTAAGACCTTGGCACTGGGCAAAGCTTCATCCCCCAACCCCAGGGCAAAGCCAGCAACAGTAGCAACCTCCTCCTGTTCTCTGGAGAAGAGGCGTATGGCCACCCATCCTACTTCCTTCCCCCCACCCCAACACTGTGTCAACATCAGCCTCTGGGAAGCCAATCCACTCTTGGCCAACCTAGGAGACAAGGGGCTCAGGGGAGCATCCAGCTTTCACTAGAAGGGGAAGCCAGCAGCTCAGGCTGGTCGACTTATCTTTCTTCCTTGTCCCTTTTAGCTTCCCAACATTACCCCCCTCAAATGCTGGCAGCCCCCTACCCCCATTTCTCTAAGCCCGAGCCTCCGTTAAAGGACTCCAGGGGGTGGGAGGGGACGCAGGACCCTGTGGTTGGAAAGTGGGTAGCAGCTCTCCCTGGGTGGGTGGGGTGGGAAGCAGACAGGTCGGATAAGACCCCCTACAGTGGAAAGTGCTCAGAGGCCGTTTCTGTGGGAACAAAGACGTGAGAAATCCCTTGTTCACTGCTGGTGTCCGCTAGGCCACGGGAATACGGACACCCTTAGCCTCCTGAACCCGGAAGCCCAAAGAAAGAGTATACACAACCCATGTTCTCCCGGACCCCTTAGCGCCCTGCTGCTTCACCCGACACTGTTAACGTACCCCTTCTCTTGAGTAGGGCTGTGGCAGGGGCCTGTGTTAGGTCAGTCCTCCCTCAGGGCCAAGAGCATGGCACCCACGTTACAGGGCTGCCAGCACCCACGTCCTTGTCACTGTTTGCCCTAGGGCCTTCAGCTGCAGCCTAGATAGGGTCCTGAGCCCCTCAGAACCAACCGGAAGTGGGATTCAAAGCCCTCCTTCCCCGCCCCCCCCCCCCCCCCCGCGGGCAGGGGTCCTCCATCCTCACCTCAGAAAGGCAAGAAGCCGCCACGTCTGCACCTTGGGGCCTGGGCTCCCCCTCTCTGCGCCAGCGGCTTCCCGGCACATGGGGAGGGGCTGTGGCCCTGACTGGACCCCAGGCCCACCCCACTCAGTACGCTTGCGGCCCACTCCTGGGCAGGGACTGGAAAGTCTATCCTTTACGAACAACCACCTTCAACGACCCCATTGGGGACCTGATTTGCTCCTCAGCATGCCAGTGCTGGAGGGTCTCCCCGCCCCCCATCCCCCCGGAATTCCCCAGAGCCCGGAGCCAAGCCCCTCCCACCCCCGTCATTGCTGGTGTCTGTCAGGGCACTCAGCCCTGGGCTGGACCACACTGCTCGCCATGTCCACACCCCCTCCTGTACTCCCCGGGGGCCCCTTGATGCTGCTCGCGGGGGGGGAGCCCTGTAGGGCTCGGTCGTGATGTGTTTCGTCCCCAGTTAACTACTGTCCTGCAGCCTGGTTCCAAGAGGAGCCAAGGCTGCGCTGCGCCCGCCGCCACTGCGTCCACCGCCCTAGGCTTCCTAACTCCATTAGTTCCGACACTTGTGAAACTCCGAGAAGTGCTGTGGTCTCAGCAATGCGCCTGTTTTGTACAATGATTGTGTAATTTAAAGGTATATAAATATAAATATATATATCTATCTATCAGTTGTGACTGTACGGCTGTCGATAAAACCAGAATTCTGTCATCCTGGCTGGACTTGTCACCTGAGTCGTGCGTCTTCAGTTCTCGGGGATTGTGTTCTGGGGCCTTGGTAGGGTCTTTGAGATGAAGATGTCCATCCTGGAGTTGGCCCTGTGCAAGGCCAAGCGCTGACCGAGCTGGGCAACTGAGGGCACAGGTCCCACCTGAGGGAGGTCACCGAGGCTCTGGCCTCCGATACAAAGTGAGAAGTGAGGCCCTGACCTGGGGAGCTAGGCTGTCGAAGTCCCCGACTCATAGCTCTAAGGCTGGCTGCACAGCCCATTGGCAGCATTCTTGGCTAACATATGAGGCTGTTTCCATGCCCGGCACCACAACCAGCCAATAAATAAACAGCTGATCTTGTGGTTCAAGGGTGAACTGGGTCTTTGTGTAGTTCTGAGTTTTAGAGCAGAGTTCTAAAAAGCCTCCCGTGGCTTGACGCTGGTCTTTTCTTTTCGCTCTCCTGCCGATTGCTCCTGCTGTGAACACGTTTTTTAAGAGGCCTCCTGGGAGCATCCGCCCTGGGAGGAGCTCAGTTCTCCGTGCCCTGCCAGGCCAGTGCCTGGACCACTGATGTCCACCTGCACCTCAGCCAGATCTTTTGTGAGACCGATGCCTCCCTTCCCCTTCCTCAGCTCCCCCATTTTGTGTCTTGGGGGTGTCTTGAAGGTTCCTCAGACCCTGGCAGTGTGGTAGGGCCTCACACAAACACAGCCCCTCCCCCCATCCCACCTTCCCCCTCCCCCGGGGTGCACACATTGAAAGAAGCTGGGATGGCCATCCATCTGCCTTGATCCCCTAAGCTCATCCCTATTTGAAGCCCACTCTTACCCGAACAGGACTCTTTTTTTTTTTCTTTCAATTCTCTTTCTTCATTTTGTTAATTTGTTTACATTTTTAAAAAACTGCGTGTAAATGTATGAGAGTCGGGGCAGAGAGCAGGCTTGAGCGCACATGTGCCTCCACTCAGCACCGCGGAGCGCAGGGAACAGCCTTGGGCTTCCTGGTATAGACCTTTACCTGCTGAATCATCATACCAGCCTGCCTTTCTTCCCCTCCCCCCTCTTCCCTCCTCCTTCCCTCCATTCCCTGCCCCTCCACCCCTTGCAACCCCTCCCCCCCATCCATACCTCTGTCCTTCACTCATTCCCTTCTTTCCTTTCCAGTTGCTAACGATTTGGATTGAAGAGCTGGCTCAGCAGCTAGGCGCATTGGCCGCTCTAGCAGACCCAGGTCCCATCCCCAATGCCCACAGGGCACCTTGCAGCCTTCTGTGAGTCCAGCCCCAGGGACTCCAACACCCTCTTCTGACCTCCTAGGGTGCTGCATGCACGTGGTAGTATTCAGGCATACATGCAGGCAAAACACCCATAACACATAAGTAAATCTAAAAATAATTTTTAAAAAGTCTCATGTAGCCTGGTCCCTATATGACTGTGTGGCTGCGGGTGACCTTGAACTCCTGGTCTGCTGGCCTGCTGGCGAGGTTCTAATAGGATTGTGCTAGCAGAAAGAGGGGAAGCCACAGTGTGCTACTAGCTCACAAGGCATCCATTGGGTCGATGCAGCCCTCGGAAGGTCCCTGGGTGGAAGCTGCCCCTCTGGTCTCCCATAGCTTCCCTCTGTGGAGCTGTCCCCGCTCCGCTCCCCGGTCCATGCCTGCAATCTCCTCCCCAGCCCTGCTGGAGCTCTGAGCCTGACCCTGGCACAGTTGGGACCTCCAACTGGGTGACTTGAGGGACTAGTGAGGGGAAGGATGCCCTGGCTGGGGAGTTTAGCAGTTTAGCAGAGCTGAGCCTGCCTCTGGCTAGGGTTCCAGACCGTCTCTTCCCTGGGGATGGCAGATAGCTGGGGCCTAGGAAGGCAGAGGCCTGGGTAGAGGGGCCACCCCGGCCCCCATTAAGTCCGGTCCCACATGGCCGATGCCAAGCACCGTCTACTCTGCTCATCATCAGGAGACAATAAAAGTGCTGTGGACAGAAGGCAAGGGGTATAGGATGCCTTTAACCTTTGGTGGTCCAGGCAGGCGTGGTGGCACACACCTTCAATTCTAGCACTTGGGAGGCAGAGGCAGGCAGATCTCTGAGGTTGAGGCTGGCCTGGTCTATAAAGCAACTCCAGGACAGCTAGGGCTACACAGAGAAACCCTGTCTCAAAAAACAAACAAACAAACACACACACACACAACAACAACAACAAAACAAAAAGCAAAACACCTTGGTATTCTGGGTGGTACAGTTAGCTCCCTGTCCTTTCTCCTAGAAGTTTGGCCTCAGAAGCTAAGGGTTGTGGGGCAGGGGGTGCCGGCCCATGAGAAGGAAAGGCAGAGGAAATCCTGTTCCTGGGGAGGGATGGGTGAACTCACAGCCCTGGCACGCATGACTGTGTGGCTGTGAGCTAACTGCTTACCCTGGACCTCTGATGCATATGTGCAGAATAGAGAAATGACCCTGACTTCACGGTTTTGTTGAGAAGGTCAACCAATGACAAAAAGGCAGTGGGGATGGCTAGCACATGGTAGGTCCTCAGGATGCTTGATCTCGGCAAAAATATCCGGGGAGTGTGACACAGCTGTGTTACACAGGAGAATGGGCAGGCAGTCTGATATTTCCACATGCAGACAGGAACACTCTCTGCTCCTCACACTCAAGTGGTTCTCATGCCCAGGGAAGGGACTCACGGCTCCACGGGTGGGCCTTGTGAAGTGTTTGGGGGACAGAGCTGCAAAATCCTTACAGCCTTACAAAGCCACTGTCCCAAAGCTACTGAACCATCCACCATCTCCCATAGGCCATAATGTGGCTCAGCTTTCTTAGGTGGCCAAGCAAATTACAAGAGGCTCTGGGCCTCTCGCAAGAGAGCCAGACCCTGGCACACCTGACCTATGTGGGCACGCCTGGCAGCAAGCCCTGCCCTTCAATAGAACAGGCGCATGCCTAGGCTGCCTTCCTTACTTTGGGCCTGTGTACAGACGCCCCTTCAGCCTGGTCCACATCCTCTCAGGCACAGCAGGGTGCGGTGAGTGCAATAGCAGGCTAGAGGAGCTACTTTGGCCTGGCGAACCCTGTGCCTCCATGACATCTACCAAACAGCTACCGTGTTCTCCTCTTAGGTTCGGCTCCGTGACACTTCCCTGGGCAAGCGGCCCTTGTGGCCACTGCCCTAAGCACCTTAAAGTACAGCCACCCATGACCACTGCTGACCTCCAGGCTGTGCCATCCACAGCCAGGCACTGGGGACCTGTCAGTTATCTTGTATCTTTATTACCCACTCCTTGGGTACCCCTGGCTCCCCAACACAGGGTGAAGACATCTCTTAGCACCATGCCAGGGACAGGATGAGTGGGAGGGGCAGAGAGCAGTGATATCGCGGTCCCGTGAGTTGCCGTGGTCCAGTCCCTGTGCGCTGTAGGTGCTTCCTCTGGGAATTCTGAGTTCTCCGTTTGTGAGAGAGCAGCTCTGGCTCCCTTGGCCCTCCGGGGCCCCGTGGACTTGAACAGTCCGACCTGAAGAGGTACCCAGAGAGGTCATGTGTATCCCCAGATCAGTGAGTGGCCTTGGATTCTGGGGTGCCAGCGGCCGGCCCCCAGAACCTCTGTGGCTCTCAGACAGGATGCACAAACTGGTAGACGAGGCGCTGAGAGATGTCGGGCTTGCGAATGATTCCCTTCTTGTAATACTGGCGGATGGAGCGGCTCAGCTTGTCATAGTTCATGGCCGGCCGGTTCTTGCGCACACCCCATAGCCGGGCCACCTGCGCAGAGTCCTCGATTTTGAAGATGCCTGGAGAGAAGAGAGTGGGAGGAGGAGGGAGGCAGGTGAAGGGCATGAAAAAAGGGACACTGGAGAAAGATCAGTTTTGGGGAAAGCAAAGGGGACAGATGCTAGGGACCTCTTCAGCCCTGGACCCAGGACAGGCTGAGACCTGGAAAACACCTCCCTCCCTCCCCCCTCCCTCTCTCCCCCTCTCTTTCTGTTCTTTCTCTCTTTCTTTCTTTCATTCAAGGCAGGGTCTCTATATATAGCCTTGGCTGTCCTGAAGTGCTGGGATTACAGGCATGTGCCACCACACCTGGCATTAGCAAATATATTTCAATAAATCTTACTTTTATTACCAATTGAAATCCTGACTTATGCATAGTATTAGACCAAATGCAGGTTGAGTAACCCTAATCTGAAATTTTGAATGTGTCGGAGTTTGGAGTTTTAGGATTTGGGATTTTAAAAAAAGATTTATTTATTTTATTTATTGCATATGAGTACTTTATCTGCAGAAGAGGGCATCAGATTATATTATAGATGGTTGTGAGCCACCATGTGGTTGCTGGGAATTGAATTCAGGACCTCTGGAAGAGCAGGCGGCTCTCTTAACCACTGAGCCATCTCTCCAGCCCTTGGGATTTAAAAAAAAAAAAGATTTATTTATTTATTATGTATACAGTGTTCTGTCTGCATGTACGGAGGGCACCAGACCTCATTATAGATGGTTGTGAGCCACCATGTGGTTGCTGAGAATTGAACTCAGGACCTTTGGAAGAGCAGCCAGTGCTCTTAATCTCTGATCCATCTCTCCAGCCTGGGAATTTTAAAAAAAGATTTATTTATTTATTATTATTACATATACAGTGCTCTGCCTGCATGTACACTTTCATGCCAGAAGAGGGCATCAGATCTCATTATAGATGGTTGTGAGCCACCATGTGGTTGCTGGGAATTGAACTCACAACTCCTGGAAGAGCAGTGCTCTTAACCGCTGAGCCATCTCTCCAGCCCGGAGTTGGGAATATTTGACGGGTTTTCTTGGACAGAAATCCATGCCGGGGCTCTGAAGAGTTTTCACTGGGGAGCACCTAAAGGCCAGATGACCTGCATCATTACTGAAATCCCACATTGCAGTTCCAGATCTAGCACATTTGTGTTATATATGGGGCTCGCATGAGTCTCTGGCTTGAAGCTATGATTTTGTTAAATTTCTTCACTCTTTTAATTTAATTTATTGTTTATGGTCACATGAATGTCTGTTGGCAGACGTGTCCTGAGTATGCGGGTCTACAGTGGTCAGAAGACAGTTTCCGTCCTCTAGGGACTGAACTCAGGTCTTCAGGTTTGGTGCCAAACACCTGCGCTCGTGAGCTTCTCACCAGCCCCGAAGACACAGTGTTTTCTGTTTATTATTTCAAGTGTAAGAGTGTTTTGCTTGCATGTCTCTAAGTGTGTCCCTGGTGCTTGCCCTGGTGCTGGAGTCAGAGGAAGTTGAGGGTGGCTGCATGCTGCTGGGAATTGAACCTGGGTCCTCTGCAAGACCAAATATATTTCTCTTTCTCTCTCTCTCTCTCTCTCTCTCTCTCTCTCTCTCTCTCTCTCCCTCTCTCTCTCTCTCTCTCTCTCTCTCCCTCTCTCTCTCTCTCTCTCACTCCCTCTCTCCCTCTCTTGGTTTTTCCAGACAGGGCTTCTCTGTGTAGCCCTGGCTGTCCTTCCTGAACTCTCTTTGTAGACCAGGCTGGCCTCAGACACTCAGAGATCTGCCTGCCTCTGCCGCCGCCCCACTCCCAGTGCGGGGATTAAGGGCTGAGTCGTCTCTCCAGTCCTGTTTTGACTTTCTGGAGACAAGGTCTCTCTATGTAGACCACCAGCCTCTGCCTCCCCAGTACTGGCATTAAAGGCCTGCACCACCACGCCCTGCTGAAGCCAGGCGTTTTCCCATTCTTGGGCTGTGTTCCAGGCCTTGTGAGGTCCTGACGGACACAAGCAGCACCCTAAACCTTAAAAAGCTCCGTGTTGCAGGAATGTAGGTCTCTGAGTGGCACATTTGGCACAGGAGGGAGGCGGAGTCAATCCAGGCCACAACCCCACGCAGCCTCCGCTCCAGTTAGAGCCCTGCCCCTACCCCATCTCCATTGGAGCTCAGCCCACGCCCCCCACGCCTCCAGCCCCACAGAAACCCCACCTTCTCTGCCCTCCCCAACCCACTCTTTATATAGTAGCCACGCCCCTTGCCTAGCTCCTCCCTTTCTGCAATCAGAGCCCCAGCCCCACCTGTATAAGCCCCACCCTTCCGTCTTAGCCCCTCCCACCCCTGTGGCAGATGTCACGTCTCCTTCCAACTCCTCCCAGGCCGATTGTACCTTTCTCCTTGTTGAGCCAGCGGATGAAGCGGCCGTAGCTGTGGGGCTTGAGCAGCAGTTCTTTGAGGAACTGCCACAGGTGGATGGGCTGCCCGGAGCACGACGAATCCACCTCACCATCCGTCCAGGCCTCCTCGCTGGTGGCGGCTAGAAGCCAGGGCGGACAGGGTGAGTGGCTGCTGCGACTACTCGCTTCCCAGGGCAGCCTCCCTCAGCCCCACCTGGCCTTGCTGCGCATGCCCAGCTCACCACAGTAGTGAAGAGCCCCAGGCGAGGTCCTCTCCTTCATCCAGGCCGCTGCGGGACAAGGAGGGGGAGGTTAGAGACCCAGAATAGGTCCTCCGTGTCCCCCTCCTCACTGTGAAACGGGGTTGGGATGTCCCTTGAAGCTGTGGCCTGGCAGCAGGTGCTGAGACCTCCTCACCTTAGCTGTTGCATCAGACCTCCACCCACCCGTTCTTTCTGTCCACCCTTAGGGCATCAGCCAGGGCCAGAGTCCTTCTTACTCAGGTCACATCCACTGGTCAGGCGCTGGGACTGGGGCAGGCACTAACCACTCAGAGTCACCTGAGTGGGTCCTGTGCCCCATTCACACCAGACTTCTAAGGGAAGGGGCCAGCACTGGGGAGGCAGAGGCAGGTGGATCGCTGTGAGTTCGAGGCCAGCCTGGTCTACAAAGCGAGTCCAGGATAGCCAAGGCTACACAGAGAAACCCTGTCTCGAAAAACCAAAGAATAAAATAAAATAAAGCTAACCTTTAAAAGGGGTTTCGGGGCTGGAGAGATGACTCAGTGGTTAAGAGCACTGCCTGCTCTTCCAAAGGACCTGGGTTCAATTCCCAGCACCCACATGGCAACTCATAATTGTCTGTAACTCCAAGATCTGACACCCTAACACCCTCTAAAAGGGAAAGTAAGAGCTGGGCATGGGGATGCACACCTATAATCCCAGCACTCAGGAGGCAGAGGCAGAAAGGCTGATGCGAGTTCAAGGCCACCCCGGTGCAGGGAGAGACTCGGCCTGTGCTGTCTCACGTCTCACCTGACTTCCAGATGTCCAGGTGGGCATGCAGCACGTCCCCACCCAAGGGTGCGCGCTGGCGGAACTGCTCCTCCGACATGGCGCACAGCTCCTTGCCGCCCAGTTCCTGAAAGGCCTTGCCTGCTGGAGGCAGCCGGTACTGGTGCTCAGTCCACAGAAGCCACTTCTGCACGTTACCAGGGCTCCAGTCCCCAGGGTCTGAGCAAGAGACACCATCTTAGCTTAGGACTGATGTGGGCACTCCCCCGAAGGTGGTAGGTAGTGTGGGGGATGGCGCACCTATGAAGCTCTGTTGCTGGGACCTCGTACTCCTGGTGGAGGTGGGGGTGGGGGTGGGGGATCCAAGCCTTGGGGAGTTCCGAGGAGGTAGACACTCCACACACACACACAAAATGAGAGGGAAGAGACAGGGCCCTAAAACAAGCTTGCAGCCTCTGCAACCCATCACATATAGGTGTCTCTCCAGCCCCCTACAGGGCCTTTCAGAAGACCCCAGCTCTGACTGGGACGGGACCTGGGTCACCCAAGCTTTTAGCCAGAAACAGCCAAGCTTTGCCAGATACCTGCTGCCTTCCACAGTCTTCTCAAGGAAACAAAAACAAACAAACAAACCCAGTAACCCCTCCATCTTGGAATAGAAACTGAGTCACGCTGCGAGGGGCGGGGGGTGGGGGGAGGCTCTATGCCCTATCTGGTGCTTAGCAAATGTCAAGCAGCTACCCCAAGCAGCTACGGGTCACCGACTATGTGTGTACCCTGGGAAAAAGCTCTTAGGGAGCCTAGCAGGGCACACAGCTGGAACCAGACTGGGTCAGAGTGGCAGTGTGGCCTCCGGGTGAACACTGGTTCCAGCCAGCGTCCCAGCTGAGTGACCTGCAGGCTAGACTACTCCCAACTCACAAGCCCATTTTCCTCCCTAAGGTCAGTGCGGTTTGTTTCTGTCCGCATTGTTCTGAGTGCACACCCCTCCCAAGCCCGGTTCAGGAGAAGAGGTGCCGTGGGGGAGCCTTCTCGGGTGGGGCTCTCTGGAGTGTGGGAAAGTGGAGGAGAGATGTGGCGGGAGTGGCCTCGAATGGGGACAGCACCTGGGAGCATCTTGCAGATTGAGGGTGGGGATGCAGAAGGCGAGCGAGGGGTGAAAGAAGCCCCTCCTTCTCATGGCAAAGCTGTAGGGTGCAGGCAAGAACTCCCTGGCCTGTAGCAGATCCACTTGCAGCACTGGCTCCATGACACCCCCAAACACACACACACACACACACACACACACACACACACACACACACTCACACGCACACACAGAGTCTGTTCCAGTCTGTTCCTTGGTGTCCCCTCCTCATCACAGCGCCCCCCCCAACAGTTAGGGCCCCATTCAGCTGTTTATTTCTGACTTATCGTGCCAACTCCACACACAGAGCGACCTCTAATGTCCCGTCCATTGCTTAGTCCCTCAGTCCTTGCACGGGGCCAGGCAGGTGACGTCAGCCGACGGTTGTTTATTGAGTAGCTATTATGTCCAGCGCTGTCTATGGAACTGGGATATACAAATCCTCTAACAAGGTGTAGGTAGCAAGCGAGGTGGGAACAGTCATACTCTCAGACCTTCTGACGACAATCACTCACGTCACAAGAAAATGGAGGAAGGGCCGGGCGTGGGGGCGCATGCCTTTAATCCCAGCACTCGGGAGGCAGAAGCAGGTGGCTCTCAGTGAGTTCGAGGCCAGCCTGGTCTACAAAGTGAGTCCAGGACAGCCAGGGATACACAGAGAAACTCTGTCTTGAAAAACCAAAAAAGAAAAAGAAAAGAAAAGAAAGAAAGGGGCTGGAGAGATGGCTCAGTGGTTAAGAGCACTGCCTGCTCTTCCAAAGGACCCGGGTTCAATTCCCAGCACCTACATGGCAGCTCACAACTGTCTGTAACTCCAACATCTGACACCCCCTACACCAATGCACATAAATTAAAATTAAATAAAATATTTTTTTAAAAAAATAAATAAAGAAAGAAAGAAAGAAAGAAAACAGAGGAGAGACCAAGTGGCTGAGACCGTGAGTGACAGGAGAGGGGTACTGAGTCCCACAGAAGGTGGGAAGCCAGGTGGAACTATGTGTATGCTTTTCACCCACTAAGTGAGGGCCCCGGGCGGGCGTGGCTGCCACAGCTGCTGTGTGCCGTTGGGCTGCCGTGGTGATCAGGTCTGCCTAGCAGGTGCCCACCCTGCCTGTGTCCCTGGTGGAGGTGGCAGGGAGGCTCTCACCTGCTGTGATGTTGAGCAGCTTGCATGCCGTCTCGATGTCCTTCAGGACTTCTCCCACCACCATGGACTGCACCTGCTCCAGGGACCGCTCATCCAGGCTGCTCCCTGAGGCCTGGCTGTCGATGACCGGGCACTGTTCAGGTTCCTCCAGGGGTTCCTCCCTGCCACTGGCCATGGGGACTTTGGTGACCCAGCTGCCCTCCTCAGGGTACATATTAAAGTAGGAGAGGTAGAAGGCAGACAGGCCCTGCTCAGGGGTAGCAGGTGAGCTCGGTCTCCATTCCTGCTTCTCAGGGCCTGGTGCTCCCGCCGCCGCCGCTGCAGCCACCGCCACCGCTGCTGCCTTCTCCACACCTGTCCGCAGGGACACATCTGGGGACAGCAGCAGGCAGCCAGGGGACACATTGCTCAGGCCTGGGCTGGCGCTGCCCATGATGCCACAGCTGTGACTGCTGCGTCTATAGAAATCAAAGGAGAAGGAGCTCAGTGGGTCTGATGGCTGTCCGTGCTCTGTGGGGAACCACTAAGCTGGTTATGGGACTCAGGGCTCAGCAGGCAGTGGGCTGAGCCTGGGAGAGAGGCCTGGGGGCTTCTGGGTCACTGGGCAGTGAGTACAGGGCTGGCTGGAAAACACAATGTGGTGCATGTGTGGGCAAGGTGGGGCGTGGACATTGCGGGGGCGGACAATTTTTTAAGGTCGTGTGTAGCACAGGCTGGCCTAGGTCATTTGGGTCTTCCTGCTTCCTGCAATTCGCAGGCACTGGGATTGCAGGTCCTCAGCCCATGCGACTGTGGAGAGGCACAGGGTACCTTGGCCCATCTCAAGCCACCCTGCAGGACCCACTGTGCAGCTGGCTTTTGCCACGTTGTGGAGTGTGACAAAGGAAAAAGCCAGGTCTAAGGAGGAAAACAAAATCTTGGGTTTCTTCAAGAGCCACAGTTAATCCATGTGAAAACGTCCTACAACTCAGAAAACAGCTTCCTGTTCTCTTGGACTAGCAAACTTTGATGAACGCAACTCTCCCCACCTCCTTTCTCAGTGTCCACCCCCTGCTTGCCCAGTACCCAGCCTCCAGCATGGCCCCGGCAGGCTCCTGCAGGGGACAGACAGCCAACAAGGGAGGAGACGCTGTTGCCTCTGTTCCAGCTCTTCCTTTCAAAGAACCCTTTAAGTGACAAGGAAGAATAGGTTTGGGTGGGTGGGGTGGGCAGGGTCAGGAGGGGGGGTCGTCTGGAGTTTCAGGGGAACAGAGGGCAGGCCTGGATGAAGTTCAAGTTCTTCTATGCAAACATGCGTGTGTGCCATGGGCCCTCGGTGTTTACCAAGGCAGTGTCCACAGCCTGCTCTGCCTCTGAGTCCCCACCCTGGCCTGTGCCCACACCCTATGCCCCAGGTGGGGGCCCCAAGCCAGGAGAGCCTCCCTGAGTCTTCATCCCTTCTCTTTCACCCCTCTGTGGCCTCCTGCCCCGTCCACATCCCCAGCAGCCCCATGCCTGCCACGTTAAGACAGTCCCTGCCAGCTCCCTGGGCCCTGTGCCCAGCTGCTGGCTTTCCTAGAGGCCGGAGAACTTGGTTACTTGTAGTCTTATGTTTGCCTGGACTCAGCCACAGGTGGGAGGGGAGATAGGTGCTGGGGTCGAAGTACTGTTGCAGGAGAGGCCAGTGGGACAGTGCTGGCCCCGGTACTATCCTGATATCACATCCCTACCTCATCTGTCGAGTAGGCTTCACAGCCCTGGCACCCACACCTTCCCCTTTCTTCTTAGTCTTGTTTGACTGATGAGTCAATCAAGGTACAAGGAAGGTCTTCCAGACCCTTCCCCAGCAGAGACTCTTCCACCTCAGTGCACACAGCAGCCTCCCCTCCCCTCACTCTGCCTCCTAGGGCCCAGCTCTCCCGTGACTGGACCAATGGAACAGAGAGGAAGGCCCCTGGGGCCTAATGGCTGGGGCACCTGGCTGCACCTCTGGTCTCTCACAGCAGCAGCTGGACTGGGGCAGGAGAAGAGGGTGTCGTGGAGAACTCAGGTTCCATCCTGTCGGGGAGCCCCAGAGACACACAGTGCTGGACAGTCGTGTCAATGTGACACAAGCTAAAGTCGTCTGAAAGGAGGAAACTTCGCTTAAGAAAATGCCTCCACGGATTGCTGCTGTGAGTTCGAGGCCAGCCTGGTCTACAAAGCGGGTCCAGGACAGCCAAGGCTACACAGAGAAACCCTGTTTCGAAAACAAAAAGAAAAGAAAAGGAAAGAAAATGCCTCCACGGATCGCTGCTGTGAGTTCGAGGCCAGCCTGGTCTACAAAGCGAGCCCAGGACAGCCAAGACTAACACAGAGAGAAACCTTGTCTCAAAAAACAAATCAAAAAAGAAAAGAGAAAAAAAAGAAAAGAAAAGAAAATGCGTCCAAAGCTGGGTGTGGTGACCCACACCTTTAATCCCAGCACTTGGGAGGCAGAGGCAGGTGGATTGCTGTGAGTTTGAGGCTAGTTTGAGCTACAAAGCAAGTCCAGGAAAGCCAAGACTACACAGAGAGACCCTGTCTCGAAAAACCAAAAGGAAAAGAAACAGACCTGAGGAACCCATGAGGAGCAAGCCATGGGGAGCAAGCCAGTGAGCAGCACCCCTCCATGACCTCTGCATCAGCTCCTGCCTCCAGGTTCCTGCCCTGCTTGGGTTCCTGTCCTGACTTCCTTTGATGAACAGTGCTGTGGACATGTAAGTCAAATGAACCGTTTCCTCCCCAGTTTGCTTTGGTAGTGGTGGTTCGTCACAGCTATAGTAACTCTAACTAGGACAGCTACCCACAGCCTGGACTAACAGACTCCAGGGTCTCGCCTCCCAGAGGCAGATGCCCAGGCTCAGGAGAGTGTAGCCTGGCTGTGTGTGGACCCTGCTCCTTGGACCACAGGCTCCTGCTCTGGCCACCTTCCTGTTTCCAGCTGTTGTGCCCACCTCACCATTGGCTCCCTTCGTCCTCCAGGGTTCATCCTGGCTCCTCCTCCCTCCCCACCGTCAGGCCCCTTCACCCTTTTGTGGAACTCCTCTACTCAAGACTCCAAGCTACTTGGAGTGCCTACCCTGCTCCCTGGGCTGTGGTGGGCCTCGTTTGGCAGAGTGCTTCCTTAGCTTAGCTTGTGCAAAGCCCTGGGGTCCGTCTCTAGTATCGGTGAAACTCAGAATGGATGAAGGAGCTGGGTGGCGACTAGGGGCCAGTCAGCATGGTCTCCTCTGGTTTCTCGCCTTGTTCCTTGCAGGGGACACAACCATGGCCATTTCCCCTTGTGTTACTGCTCTCTTTCCCAAGATGACGATTTCTTCTCCCACGTTCCCTAATCCCGGCTCCCATGGAAGCCTTCTGGTGACCCACCGACAACGGGCATGAACTGGTGACTAAATCCCCAGCAAGCCACCTGCCAATGAGCATATGAGGACACGGGGAAGGCTGAGGCTCAGAGAGTGCCAGGGAGGGACCTGCTACAGAACCAGGAGGCCACTGCTCTGTAGATCGCCTGAGGTCATCCTCCCTGTCTCCTGAGTGACGCCTTGCAGCCTCCAAACTTTGAGCTGGTCTCAGGGGTAAAGCCACGTGTCTGGATTAAGGCTCAGTGGGGCTGGCCTGCTGTTGCCCCAGAAGTTCTGGTTACCTCTCCAGACAAAAGGAGGATTGGTAACAGCGGGCACAGGCTGGGCCAGGAGGCAGGACCACAGCAGAGGGTGAGTGGATAGGGCATCATAGCTTGCTGTCTCTCAGTACCCCCTGTCCCCTGGGAAGACTAGGATCTGGTGAAGAGCCTCACAGAGTGTGTGGGTCTTTCAAACCCCAAACCCGCACCCCAATACCCACCAGCTGGTCAGCACCTCGGAGAGAGCCCGGTCAGTCTAGGTTTTAGGGATCCCCAAGCTTCCTTGACAGTTTCTTGCCACTCCCTTGCTCATCTCTGCCTTTTGGGCCCCGCCTTCCTGGGGACCCAGCAGCGTCGCCCCTCACATCAGCCCTTCAGAAGAACTGGACTCAGCTGTGCAGTGCCCACAATGCCAGCCTCACTACACTAACACGACCACCTCCTACCCCAGTGCAGTCTGCACTTGGCTCGGGCTATGTGGGAGCTTGTCTTTAAGAAAATGAGAGAGAAGTGGGGCAAGGGGAGGGATACAGCTGCGGTCTCCAGCCATCCCTGGCATCTGTGCCCATGGGTGCTGAAAGGCTTCCTTCTGCCACCATGTCTCTACCTCCCGCTGTTAGCCCAGGTGGGGCTTTTGGTGTCCTATAGCAACCCTGTCAAGTCCAATGTTGCCTGGCTTTCAGAACTTTCCAGCAAAACTGCAGTTCATGCCACACTCCTGTGTGGGTGTGAACTCTCCAGTGAAGCTCTTTTATTTAGGGACTTTTGGGGTCCATGTGGCTGCGCTCTCTCTCTCTCTCTCTCTCTCTCTCTCTCTCTCTCTCTCTCTCTCTCTCTCGCTCTCTCTCTCAGGCACAGGCTTCCCTCTGGATAGGAGTGAGAAGGCAGGACTCAAAACCCACTCCCAGACAGGAAGTGCTCAGAAGGGACAGGAAGCAGGCCTCTTGGTACCTGAGAGAAGTGACCTGAGCCTTGCCCCCTCCCACACAGCCTCAGCCTGAACCCCTGAATCTCAGCCCTGGGAGGTAGGGGTGCCTCCATCTGGAAGAGCCTTGGGAGGCCTCGCTGACATTTTCTTCTGTGCTAGGACGTCCTTTCCCCATGGCCCCTGCAGGATGCTATGTTGAGATGAGGTCCCTGGCTGGCCAGGAGCGATTACAAGGAATGGTGGGAGTGACAGGCTCAGACCTCTGGCTGGCAGCTGGAGCCCAGAGCGTTAAATGTCAGAGAGGGCCCAGGGCGAGGCCAGTTTGCTTTGAGAAGAGCTGTCCTACCTGCTGAGCTGCCTATGGGGGCTCTGGGATAAACAGGGGAGGGTCCCAGGCCAGAGCTAAGCCCCGCCTCCTGCTCACCTACTCTTAGGTCTGGAGGCAGTTTGTTAAATGGCTGTGCGTGGCTTGGCATAGACTCTCCTGGGTCTGTTTCCTGCCGCCACTGGGCATCCATGGGCTGTAACCCCTCTGAGGACTTAGGTCTGGGTGACAAGTAAAACTCAGAGGAACAGCATGTTCATCTCTGGCACCCACCATACCTGGCATGAAACAGATGCTGGCCACTCACAGCCTGGCTCCTAGACCCAGCCAAACCATCCCTGCCCTTCCTCAGCATCCTGGTTCACCTGCGTGCTGGGATGGGGTGCTCTTCCAGCAGGCAGCAGATGCTCGGCCAGCCAAGACCGTCCACACGGCGGCCAGCACCTGCTTACTGTGCCCTCTACCTCGGCCTGGGGAAGCTCTGGAGCCTGTTTACTTTGTTCCTCAGGGAGCAGCTGGTTTGGGGCACTGCGGGCTTTATTGGGGGTTGTCTTGAAGCTGTGTGCTTGGAGAGGTGGGGACAGGAAATGAGCTGGAGTCTCAGTCTTGGCCTGTGGCTGGATTGGGGCTGGTGGACCCTGCTGGGAGTGGAGTTAAGGAGGTCTGGGGCTGTAGTGGACCTGTGCATGTGTGTGTATGCACACATGCTGCATGCACACACACATGAGCATGTGCACACACTCACACGCATGCACACACACACCGACTCACACACACAGGCATGCACACACACACACAAGCACACACACGCCCAAGCACATGCATACACACATGAGCACATGCATACACACAGAGGCACACATGCACTCAGGCACAGGCATAGGCACAGGCACACCTCAGCCAACCTCAGGGCCCCCAAACACTTGGGGGGGCCCTCAACTCCCTTGTCATTCTTACCTCCCACCTCCTCCCCTCACTATAGGAGTCTGACAACTCTCAGACGTGCCTGGGTGCTGGCAGGATGGCTCAGCAGGTAAGGCCTGACGACCTGAGTTCGGTACCCAGGACACACATGATAGAAGGCAAAGTCTCACTCCAAGCTGGACATGGTAGCGCCCAGGAGACAGGGCGTGGGTGGATCGCTGAAGACCCGCAGGCACCAAGCTGTTCTCTAAGCTCTACATGGACACCCCTTACCCCTGTATGCACATACTCTCAAAATAAATGCAATCTTTAGAAACCTAAACAGGCAGAAGTGAGTCCCTTCAGGACGAGGTTTACTTTGAATTCAACACCAGCCTGTGCAGCAGGACTGTAGCCAGGGCCACAGGGACCCTGCCTCAAATCCCAGCCAGCCTGGTGAGCTGAAGGCTAGCCTGGTCTACATACTAAGAATGGCCTCCGCAACACACATACATACACACACACACACACACACACAGAGACAGAGAGACAGAGAGAGACACAGAGAGAGAGAGAGAGTTTTACTGTTCTTTTGCTGTGTGTTTAGATGAGGGCCAGATGCCTAAGTTTGCCCTGCACTGACCCCTACTACCAGCCTGTGTCACCCTGCTCAGCCAGTTTCCCGAGCTCTGGACATGTCTCTCTTGCTTTAAGTCCATGCCTTGAGGCCCTAGGTCCAGTGAGCCCCTGTCTGTCCACTGTGTCCAAGCCAGGAAGACACTCACTCCTTCCCCCTGGTAGAGCGGCCAAGGTGGCAGCTGCCTGCGTTTCACCATCAGGGCAGAGCTGGCCAGGCCCAGGGGTGCTAGATTTCCACATGGGTGTGTTCCCCTCAACCTGCATAGGACAAGCTCCTTCCAGGGCTCACAGACATTGGGGCCCCCGGAAAGAGAGGGCGGCCCCTCAGCTCTGGATCTGACCCAACAAGGCAAACGGCAGCATATGGGAGGGACAGGACAGTCCTGTAAAGTGTCCCTCATATTCAGAATATGACCTCCAAGCTCACAAAGTATGCTTCTGATTTGTGTCAGCCTCCGGCCTCCCCACAACTGACAAAGAAACCCGTGGAAGGGCACACTGACTCCTGCCACACTCACCTGTTAGCCACCCGGGTGTCCAAGGAGTCCTCTGTAGAGCTAACCTCAGGGACCAAGGAGGAGGCAGTGGGCTGCTTGGACCACTGCTCAGGCACAGCCAGACATCAGCGGGGGGCCACCAGGGATGGGGGCGGAGGTGGCTCTCGGGTGGGCCACTAGGGCTTATGCACCCGACATGAGTCTGAGATCTCAGGCCTGTGGGGCTACAGGCAGGCCCCTGTCCCAGGCTCAGGGCCACCTGCTGGGACCGTGACAAGGCCCACCCTGGGGGTGCTTTCAGGGGCAGCAACAGGCTGGAGGGCTGGGTGTGGGAGGCAGAGTGGACAGCAGACAGAGTGCAGGAATGTGCTGGAAGGAAGTCAGAAGTGAGAGGCAGAGGTAGCCGCCAGCTTTCCCATTATAAATAATCCTTCCTTATTTACCTGAACAAATAGGCTCCCTGCCTACCTCAGACCGCAGGCAGGCTCCTGGTTAACCCTTGAGGGCCTTGCCTCCTGCGGTATAGAGGCCTTCCCTCCCTCCCTCCCTCTCTCTTTTAAATGACCATCCCCAGCATGCTCACTTTACAAGGACCAGTGTGAAGTGTGACCAAGGGCTCAGGGTGATCATCCCAGGACCAGGGAACAAATTAGCAAGAGCAATGGCAGCGCCACTCACTCGTGTGGAGATTGCCAAGACTGGCCAGGGGAGGCAGTGAGGGCTTCCTGGAGGTGGTGCTGTCTACCTCCCCAGTCCACCTGCTGGCAGGAGCTATGCTCTGTGTACCCCACAATTTCCTTCAGGCCCATCACCCCGTGATACAAAGGACCCAGAGCAAGGCCAGCCAGCAGCAAGCACGTTCTTTCACAACCCCTGAAGAGGAGCAGCAGAATGGGGGGGTTCACAGCCTGGACCCCCCACTCCTCTACCTGCTCGGGAAGCGATACAGAGTGCACTTAGCCTCTTCCTCATACCTCAGGGGCAGAGCTGAGTGAAGCCAGACTGAATCACCTCAGAAAGCGTTTCTCCTCCTGTCAGCTGAACAATACAGTCTCACTATGTGGCCCAGGATAGCCTAGAACTCAGAGATCCATCCACCTGCCTCTGCCTCCTGAGTGCTAGGATTACAGACAGGTGCTAGCAACCATGCCTGGCTTCTTTCTTTCTTTTTCTTTCTTTTTCCTTTCTCCCCCCGAGCCAAGATTTCTCTGTGTAGCCTTGGCTGTCCTGGACTCTCTTAGTAGACCAGGCTGGCCTTGAAGTCATAGCAAACTGCCTGCCTCTGCCTCCCAAGTGCCTGGCATCATTATTTTTTTAATTAAAAGATATTTTAAGGGCCGAGCGTGGTGGCGAACACCTTTAATCCCAGCACTTGGGAGGCAGAGGCAGGTGGATTGCTGTGAGTTCCAGGCCAGCCTGGTCTATAAAATGAGTCCAGGACACCAAGGCTACACAGAGAGACCCTGTCTGGAAAACCCTGATCCATCCCTGCTGCTCCTCCACCCTTCGGGATCCTGTCTCAGGTCCCCTTCATGGACTCTCAAGGCACAGGACTCCTGCCCTGTTTTTGTTTGTTTGTTTTGTTTTGAGATGGGGGTTTCACTATGCAGCTGGTTAGTCTGAAACCATGTAGACCAGGCTAGCCCTGCCCTTGAAGGAGAGGGTAACGCGGACTGTTCTCCAGGCCTGCGATTGCCAGGGTGGGCCGCCTGCCTGGCTTCCCTCCACCTGAGATCCTCTTTTTACACTTCTTGTTTGTTTTTGACAGGGTTTCTCTGTGTGGCCCTGGCTGTCCTGGAACTTACTCTGTAGACCAGGCTAGCCTTGATCTTAGCAATCCTCTTACCTCTGTCCTCCCAGCATCCCCCTAGGACAGCTGGAGTACCATCAAACCCAGGCTGACCAGGTCTGGGGCAGCTGTTGGCACACCCTCCTGCCTTGACTCTCTGGCCACCAGCCAGCCTGGCGTGGACAGCTTGAGCAGGGACTGAAGTCCAGGGCTAGGTGTCAGCGACGCTGGGCTCCAGTGTTGGGGTGAGGGTGAGTCCTAGGTGGTTTGTGAGGCTTGCGCACGCATCTTGGGAAGGTCTGTCTGTCTGTCCGTCCATCTGTCAGCAGACGGCTGCCTTCCTGGTTTGCTTTCTTCTGTCTTATCTCCTAGAGCTCCATCCTCTTTCTGAGGAATTTCATTTTGTGATAACCGCAGAGGAGTCTGGGTCCATTCCAGCTCCAGGGGGAGGGGACTGGCACGTCCCTCCAGTCCCAGGCTCTGTCTTCAGGGACATAGGAGGTGTGCGGCGCGTTCCTTTGAGGTGTGAGGGGATGAGGTTCTCACCTGGATGGCAGAGAGAGGGAGTGACAGGATGATCAGGAAGCCTAGTTCATGAGACGGGAATTGGCCTAAGGACACACAGCAAGCCTGAGATCTGAACCCAGGCCCAGCCCGTGCACCCATGAGTGCTGACTAGGCTAACTGATGCCAGCAAGCCTGTGACCCAGCCTCACTGCTTTTGGGGCTCATCTGTAGATACCTAGTAGAGGTTTCTGGCTTGCCCAGGGTCAATGCTGAAATGATGCCTCAGAAAGTGGCTCTTTTCTTTTTCTTGTTTTTGTTTTTGTTGTTGTTTTTCGAGACAGGGTCTCTCTGTGTAGCCTTGGCTGTCCCGGATTCACTTTTTTTTTTTTTAAAGATTTATTTATTATTATGTATACAGTGTTCTGTCTGCATGTATACCTGCAGGTCAGAAGAGGGCATTAGATTACATTATAGATGGTTGTGAGCCACCATGTGGTTGCTGGGACTTGAACTCAGGACTTTCTGAGAGCAGGTGGTGTTCTTAACCACTGGGCCATCTCTCCAGCCCCTGGACTCACTTTGTAGACCAGGCTGGCCTCGAACTCACAGCGATTCGCCTGCCTCTGCTTTCTGAGTGCCAGGATTAAAGGCATGTACCACCACTGCCCGGCGAAAGTGGCTCTTTTCATACCTGGGGCATGTCATCTCCTGTCCCAGGTACACCTGGTCCCTTATTCCAGATTAGCATGTGTTCCTCCTCTGTGCCTGGCCTAGCACCAAATTCCCTCTGTGTCTGCCTCAAAGGGCAGAGACAGCCCTCAGCATCCAAGGGCAGCTACCTCTGGGCCACCTGGTTCTGTGAACAGTTACAAGACACCACAGATACTGTCCCCAGGCCCAGGGTCTCTCCACCACATCCTCCTCTGCCTGAGACACCCATGGAGAAGGCTATTGCTCCCTGCATCCAGGCCTGGCTGCCACCCCACGCCCTTCCTGCAGCCTTTCCCACTCTTTCAATGCCACTGCCTGCTCACACCTGAGATGGCGCTTAAAGAGGTGACCCTCGGGGGCTGGAGAGATGGCTCAGAGGTTAAGAGCACTGACTGCTCTTTCAGAAGTTCTGAGTTCAATTTCCAGCAACCACATGGTGGCACACAACCATCTATAATGTGTTCTGATACCCTCTTCTGGCTTGCACAAGCATAATAAATTAATTAATTAATTTAAAAAAAGAGGTGACCCTCAGGGCTCCTAGCCAGGCAAGCCTGTAGTCAGAGATGAGCTCCAAACCAAGGGAAGCTTGTGCGCCTGTTATGAGTGGGGCGAGACAGACGGGACATTGGGACACGAGTGTGCACACAGACACACATGGACAGCACGCTCCTCACCCATCCACCTGGTGTTAGGAAGCACAGCTGCCCCCAGCCTGCTCTTGGTCCTCCCGAATCTCTTCACTCCACACAGAGCACTGAGCTCTCTCAGGCCAGGCATTGCCTCTGGCTCCTGGAGTCAGGCTTGTGTCGGCAGGTGTGGCAGGCAAGCCAGGGAAGGTATGTAAGGTGAACAGCAGCAGGCTAAGGAGGCAGGGAACTGTAGGCCTCCTTGAGGAGAAAGTGGGCTGGGGGCACGTCGTGCCACCTTGAGGCCCAGGCTGCTGGTGTCCCAGGGTGTCCTGACTAAGTCTGTCACTGACCAGATTGGCTGAGAGCCAGCTGCTGCACCATGACCTTCAAGCACCTTCCATGGTCTCACTAGTCCCTTTGCGATGACACAGCTGTCACAGGCTTCAGTGAGGAGACTGAGGCACGGGGAGCTTGTAGCTTGTGCCCGGTGTGGAATGTGGACCTGAGCCAACTCTTAGCCACCTCCAGGGCCTCCCTGCTTGGGGTGTGGCATCAGTCCTTCCTCCTTCTCTGCCTCAGCACCAGGTGGACCCCAGGCCTCCACAGGGGGTGGAGGTGGTGGCCTGCGTCATGCCCTCACCCCGAGGAGCTGGCCTCTGCCTTTCCCCTACTGACGCAGAGCCAGCCGGTCCGCTGGGCCTTACAAAACCACAGGTCCGATAAGAAAACAATCAAGTCTGTTTTGTTCCTTTGGAGAGGCTGGGCCACGAGGCCACTACCTCGGTGGAGGGACTGCTATCAGCAGCCCTGCCCCCCCCCACCTCCAGCAGCCCCTTTGAAATTTACCCACCTTATCAAGCTCCTGGCTTCCCCTAAAGTCCGGGGACAGTTGTCCTTTGTGTGAGCTCCGCTTCCCACCCGTGGTGCAGGGACTACTACCTAGGGTGTGTGTGTGTGTGTGTGTGTGTGTGTGTGTGTGTGTGTGTGTGTGTGTGTGGTGGGGGCGGGGTATGTGTGTGATGGGGTCCTGGCAAAGAGCACCTGGGGCTGCCCACCACGAGAGGCTCCCAGTCTCACACACAAACCTTGCCTGTCACTGCCAGGCGCACACTCCTGTACCTGAACATCCAAGCTCCAGCATTCAGCTCACCCCTCCTCCGTGCAGCGGTCCTCCACAGGTGCCAGGTGCGGGAGGACCACATCCTTCCTCCTCCTCCTCCTCCTCCTCTGGCACTTCCTCAGCCGAGGAGACCTGCTTCATGCCTGCCCCCCACCCGCCCCACAGCCGCACCTTCTGCAAATGTTTACTAAACATCTACAACACGCCAAGTCCCAGGGGCCACAGCATTGATGATGAGGGACCCCCAGCCTTGCTCTCCCGCAGAGCCGGTGTTCTTGCTGTGGAAACAGATTACAAACTTGGCCACTCCGTGTCAGAAGGAGTGAGGTGCTGCCCGGGGGGGGGGGCAGGGGGTGCGGAAATGAGACGCGGAAGGAAGACAGACAAGTTAACACACAGGGGGTTGGCAGACACGCTGTGCAGGTGGCACTGGAAAGGAGAGCGAAGGCTGGTCTCCCCCTCCACGCACTCAGAACCACACAGCACAAGAGGGAAAGCCGAGAGAGAGGGAGACCCAAACTGGGTGTGGGAATCATGCCTGTGATCGCAGCACTGGGGAGGCACGGGTAAGCAGTCTGACAGTCCAAGGCTAGCCTGGGCTACACGGAGAGTTTTGTCCCAAAATAAAAGGGCTCTTGGATTGAAAGTAATAAAATGGGATGGATTTAATCCCCAGGATTGCCCAAACAGGATCAGGTGGTAACCCATCATCACATCATATTCTTGTTTTGTTTTTCCAGACAGGGTTACTCTGTGTGTAGCTCTGGCTGTCCTGGAATCACTCTGTAAACCAGGCTGGCCTCAAAGTCACAGTGATCCGCCTGCCTCTGCCTCCCGAGTGCTAGGATTAAAGGCGTGCACCACCACTGCCGGGCACCAGGTTCTCTTTATTTATTTATTTTTAATTATTTATTTATTTATACAGTGCACATCAGATCACATTATAGATGGTTGTGAGCCACCATGTGGTTGCTGGGAATTGAACTCAGGACTTATGGAAGAGCAGCCAGTGTTTCTTAACCGCTGAGTCATCTTTCCAGGCCCCAGGTTCTTTTTAAAAATTATATCACACAGCACAGTGACAACTGAGCAGGGGTTAGACTCCAGGAGCCCCAGGGGCACTTGGGAGTCTTGGCTCCATCCTTGCTATTACACTGCGAGACCCTGACCGGGGTGGTCTGGCCACAGTTGAAGCGCGGGACAACGAACGGGGCTGGGCACAGCTGTGAATGCAGAGTTCACTGCCTAGCACCATCCAGACAGTGGCCAGGCTTGTCTGAAGTGGAGACCTAGGAAGCTGTGGACAGTATGGGTGCTCAGGCTCTCTCAGGGTAACTGTCCTCTGGGTGGCACAGGAAGGTTGTCCCAGCACTCAGGAGGGGAAGGCAGGAGGATCAGAAGTTCCCAGTCATCCTCATCTGCATAGCGAATTCGAGGCCAGCCTGGGCTACGTGACAGCCAGTCTCAGAAAAACAGCAACAAGAAGAAGAGAACACAGAAAGGGGCATTGCCAGGGCAGATGAGTGCAGAGGTGCCTGGCATGCAGTGGTTCGGCGTGTAGCATGTGCCAAGTGCTTTATAGGCTTTTCCTAGGCCCTCGGGTTGGCACCACAACTAACCCCGTGCCAGGGCCCCTGCTACCCCTGTGACGCCTCTAGTTGGGCGTTTATGAACTGTGCCCCTGGCTGGCACTGATGGAAAAGTGGAAACCTATTAGAAGTTGTCTCCAAGGATGACGCTGGCAACACTGAGGTGTATCCTCCCTTTGACCGGTCCCTGGACCATGGTGCCAACCCACGACCTCAGTGAGCCCCTGGCTAAGTTCTGCAACTTAGCTAAGGGGTCAGAGCCACATGCTCAGACCCTCAACTCCACAGTCACCCCCTCTCAGCCCTGCAGCTGGGGCTCAGGGCAGTGGACAAGTGAATCTGTAGAGGGATGGCTAGGTGGGGAGATGGACTGCGAAGACGGACTGGTAGATGAATGCGTCAGTGAACAGGTGGATGGACAACGGACGGGAGAGGAGGTGCCTAGGTAGCTGATCATGGGTGGGTGGGTTAGGAGGGTAGGCTGGCTGGACGATAAGTCGGTGTGTAGCTGAGTTGAGCAAGCCAGTGGCTGGGTGAGTGACAGATGGACAGAGTAGTGGATGGGCTGGACAGACAGGATTTGTCAGGGGGTGGGGGTAGGGGGTGGGGATGGTGGTGGCTAGAGCTGAGGCAGGTGTGGGCTTACCTCCGGATGGACAGGGTTGGGGAACAAGGTTTGCTCCCTGCGGTTGTGGTAGGAGATCTGCCTGTGTGGCCAGGGCCATGGGTGTACGGGAAGAGGAGGGTCAGGGCAGGGTGACAGGAATAGGACCCGTTTCCTGGTGTGGGGTTCTCACCTCTCTCACCACACCCTGGGGGCTCCCCTGAAATGACTCAAGTCCTGTCAGGTACAGGGAGGAGTGCAGGACCCAGACCACCGAGTCAGGTCTCTTGGGGAGGAACAGGCTGCTGCATGCCTGGGTCAGGAAAGGTCGGCCTCAAGTCACAATTGGCAATTCGGGTGTCCCCTCTCTTTGGGTGCCTGCTCTGGCCACAGAGGGGCTGAAGCTTCTCTGAGGGCCCTGATGGAGGGGACAGGACAGGACAGGCAGCCTCTGAAGCCATCCTCCTCTGAACCGGTCCAGCTGCGGGGCTGAGGGCCTTAGTGGGCAGGGTCCTTGGTGAGTGGAGGGAACCCAGCCCCCCTCCTCCTCCTCCAGTCCTCACCTGCTTCTTCACCTCCAGGAGGGTAGCACCCCCTATCCCCAGCTTAAAGAGGGGAAAGAAGAGGGAGAGTGGGGGAGGGGCTAGGCAAGAGCCCTTAGGAGTGTGGAGCTATCAAAAGGGAGCACCTGTAGCCACAGGCTGGGCTAGTCTGATGATTTTTTTTTCTTTTTCCAAAATGAGAGGGTCTGTGGAGATGTCCCGGAGAGCCAGTCAGGGGCCAGTAACCCTGTCTGACCTAACCCTCAGCTCCCATTGCCTGATTATTTGCATTTTTATTTTTGAGGTGGGGTCATGCTGACCTTAAATTCGTGAGCCTTGACTGTCCTGGACTCGCTTTGTAGACCAGGCTTGGCCTCGAACTCACAGCGATCTGCCTGCCTCTGCCTCCCAAGTCCTGGGATTAAAGGCGTGCACCACCGCGCCTGGCTCTGATGATTCATTTTAAAGATATAGAGGTGGCTCAGAGAGGGAAATAGCTGCCCAGAGTCACACAGCACTAAGTGCTTTGCGGGCACCCTTCCATATGTTCCCTCCCAGCAGCCCTCTGGGCCGGGGAGCTATTGTAATCTATATATAAGACAGTGTGGCCTGGGGATGCCGAGGAAGTTGCTGGTGACCAGATCGGTTATGAGTGGCAGGTGCTGACATGTCAGCCCAGGTGGCCTGGCTCCAGAGCCACATGCAGACCTAATCCTGTTGCAGCTGGACTTGGACCCCGCTAGCTGTGGAACGTCCGCTCTCCCTCCCGGTCTCTGAGCCTTGGTAAGAACACGTCGGATAATGATGCCACTAGTTGAGTTTATCGGCCCTTTCTGGTCACTGTGAACTGATAGTTTCCTATAAAACCTCACGCTCACATGTACTAACTCTGCGAGGTAGATGAGAAAACGGAAGCGCAGAGACGCTAAGCAACTGACCCAGGTACACACAGCTAGAAGAGAGCAGCCAAAAACCGCATAGCTGTACCAGCCTAAGGTCCCCCTGGTCTGTCCTGTCTGTACCTGGGGCTGATCAAGGGGCCGCAGGGCTAGCGGGTGCTGGGGGAGTTTGTCCCATTCATTGCTCTGCTCTGTCCCTGACAAGGCTCCCACGTCATGCAGAGAAGCCAGGATCCCGCCGCCCTGTGTATTACACACCTGGCAGCTGCTTCAGGAAGTGGGACCCACCCAGCATCTCGGGTGTCACTGCCCAGCGGGCAAGGAGACCCACATCCACCAGCTTTCCTCCTCGCTTGCCCACTCGGGCCCTCATGGGAGCCCAAACCAGTAACTGGGGCTGTGGGTCACCAGGTATAGAAATGGGGGTACCAGGAATAGAGGGACAGTAAGGGCTGAAGTGGGGCAGGAGGCCTGTGGTGTGGGCTTGACCCCTCTCACTTGTGAGCAGGTATGAATGGAATGAGGGACAGGCCACCTTCCTGCCCTTGGGCAGTGCCCACCTTGCAAGTGGACGGTGGGCAGGCACTCACTCTGTACGCCTAGCTGGCCTAGAACTGGCTTTTTGTTGTTGTTTGTTTGCTTGTTTGTTTGTTTTTCGAGACAGGATTTCTCTGTGTAACCCTGGCTGTCCTGGAACTCTCTTTGTTGACCAGGCTAGCCTCGAACTCACAGAGATCCACCTGCCTCTGCGTCCCAAGTGCTGGGATTAATCGTGTCACCACTAACAACACATTAAGTGGTAGAGAGGGCACAATATGGCTTGGGGGGGGGGGGGGGGGGCTTGGATCATGATCCTGCCCATTTCACAAAACGCAAACTGAGGCAGGCTGCAGAGGGAGGCGATGTCACAGACAGTAGCAGAGCTGATCAGAATAGAGGCCATGTGGTCCCAGGCATGTCGGGAGCCAGCTGCCAGTGGAGGTGCCAGCCAGGGCCAGATGAAGACTTTTTTTTTTTCTTGCTGACCTTCACCGGGATGGGCTCAGAACCTGGACCAGTGGGTATAAGGCCAGGGTTTTCCTCTGACTTGCCGTGCAATACCCGCTAGCTTCCTTGCTCTCCTGGGGCCTCGGCCTGATCTTCTAAAAGCCAACAGGAGCCAGTCATGGTGGCAGTAGCTGAACTTGGGAGGCTGAGGCAGGAGAATCCCTTGAGCTCACGAGTTCAAGGTCAGCCTGGGCAATATAGCATGACCCCACCTCAAAAATAAAAATGCAAATAATCAGGCAATGGGAGCTGAGGGTTAGGTCAGACAGGGTTACTGGCCCCTGGCTGGCTCTCCGGGACATCTCCATAGACACTCATCCTCTCGTGATACACCAGCAACATCTTGCTCACACCAGCTCTTCACACGTGTGTGAGGAAGATCTCTGCCACTTACGGACAGGAAAACTGAGGCCCAGAGATGACAAACAGTGGCCACGGCCCCACCCAGGGTAGATGACTGCCAGTTCCAAACTGCTGTGTCTCTTATCTCCTCCAGGCTAGGCCACCGCCAGGCTCGGAGGTCATGGCAGCTGGTTTCCCCTCCAGGCCTGGACTCCCGGGAGAAGGCTTCAGGACAACCACCTCTCACCCTGCCTGGGGAGGCCTGACAGAGCAGCCCACAGCCAGCGGGAATCCGGAGGCCTCCTGGTACCAGACAGTGGTGCCATGAGTCCCAAAAGCCTTTTCCTTGGCAAGGCTCATCCCTCCTAGGCGGGCCTTGACCTCACTTTCACCTCATTTTACAGGGCAGGAAAGCGAGGCAGAGGAGCCAGGCAGGAAATACCCGGTGAGAGCTCAGGCTTAGTTTAAGTCAACTGCTGCATAGGTTTCCCCTTCCGAGTCCACGACCAAGGGGATGACAGGGATGAGTCATCTAGTTTAGGATATGACAAATGGGCTGTCTGCGATGAGGAGCCCAGGATGAAGACCCTAGCCTGCAGCTGGGGGGTTGGCAGGGGTGGGGGCTGGCGCTGGGTACTGGCTCTGATCCAGACGCCCCGTGAGCTGACACACTTTACTGTCTGCTGCCCCTGTCTCTCTCACTGCCTAGGCTGGAAAACTGGGGCCCAGGCTCTCTGCCAGGGCCTTCGAAGGAACACTTGGCTCAGGGGAACCCTCTGATGTCACGCCTTGCTCACTTACACTGGAGAGGGACTGGGGCTAGGCCACAGGGGTCTGCACTGGGCCTTCCCAAGCAGGCTTTAAGAAAGCTCAGAGGTGGCCGGGCGGGCGTGGTGGCACACACCTTTAATTCCAGCACTCGGGAGGCAGAGGCAGGGGGGGTCTCTGTGAGTTTGAGGACAGCCTGGTCTACAGAGCGAGTCCAGGAGAGCCAGGACTGTTACACTGAGAAACCCTGTCTCAAAAAGCCTGAAAGAAAGAAAGAAAGAAAGAAAGAAAGAAAGAAAGAAAGAAAGAAAGAAAGAAAGAAAGCTAGCTCAGAGGTGACCTGACCCAAGGCCTGGGGGCTGACATTGAGAGGTGGGTTGGTGGCTATCTTCGGATGAGGAGGAATGGAGATCCGAGCGTGGCAGGGAGACTTGGAGGGACAGGAGAGGAGGTACCCCATTGTCCCCCACCCCACCCAGGCCTGACGCATGCCCTACACCCTCACCTTACACCAGAGCTACTGATGTGGTCTCTACTGGGTGAGGCCTCCTAGGAGGGGCTGTTTGTTCTTAGGGCCCAGGTTCCAAGATGGCTTTATGGTGCCATCTGGAAGATGTGGCATGGGCGGGCTGGCTGGCACAAGGCCAGGGCAGAGAGCGGGACCCGTGACATGGTAAGTACCTGTCCCCCAGCTGTCGTCTGGCCCTAGAAGAGGGCAGGGCTGGGTGGGTGGGGGGTCTAGCCTAGATATTCAGATGGTCAGTGACCAGCCCCAGCTCACACTTACCCGGTACAAGTGACACTGGAGCTAGGGACCCAGGGCAAGGGTGACACAGAAGACTTGGCACAGGTACCTCAAACCCGGGACAAAGCTTCAACCTCCCTGGGTCTCAGTTTTCTGGACTGTAAAGTGGGAAGGATTTATTTCTTCTTTCTGTGTGTGGCTGCTCACAAACGCCAGAGGCCAGGTGTCTTCCTCAGGCCAGCCAGCCCTGGGGAACCACCTGTTTCCTTCTTTCCTGTGCCCACATGTGTGTAGGTGCTCTGTAGAGGTCAAAGGCCAATGTTGGGTGTTGTTTTCCTCAGGTGTTCTCCATCTGGACTTCAACAGTTCTGTTAGACTGGCTGACCGGTCTCCACATGCCAGTGCTGCATTACACACCAAGAAGTGTTGACTGCCAGTTTTTTGTTTTTGTTTTTGTTTTAAAGACAGGATTTTGAGGCTGGAGAGGTGGCTCAGAGGTTAAGAGCACTGGCTGCTCTTCTAGAGGTCTAGAGTTCAATTCCCAGAAACCAATGGTGGTTCACAACCATCTATAATGAGAACTGGTGCCCTCTTCTGGCCTGTAGGTGTACATGCAATCAGAACATTGTATACATATTAAATAAATAAATCTTTAAGAGAGAGAGAGAGAGAGAATGTTAAAAAAAAAAAAAGACAGGATCTTGTGTAGGTGAAGCTGCCCTCAAACTCACTATGTAATTAAGAATAACTTTCCCTCCTGATCTTCCTGCCTCTAGCTGGAATTACAAGTGTGTGCCATTGTGGCCAGTCTATGGGATTCTGGAGGTCAACCCCAGGCCCTCGTGTGAGCTTGGTGAGCACACACCCCCCAGCTTCCCTCAGCTCCCAGAGGTGCTTGACAAGCATCCTTTCTGAGCATCAGCCTCCTGTGAGCTAATTCTGTCTGAGGCACACATGTGCGTGAGGCTGCAGGGGGCCTCCTGAGGGGAACCTGTCCAGTCCTACTGGCTATTACTACTTCAAAACAGAAGGTGACACCAGCGCTCCCACGCAATAGAGCAAGACACTCAATCTCCCCTTTCAGCACTCGGGAGCAGGCTTCTACCCAACAATGGTGCCAAGGCTTAAGACACTGTGCCCTGGCAGTGAGAGGGTTACTCAGCCCACCTGGCGCTTTGGTACAAAGCTGAGCTCCCTCCAGAGCTTGCTGGCTCTGGAGATTTCTTCTGCTGTTCCTTGGAGTCCGTGGATCCCGGACCTAGCACCCAGGTCTGAAAGGAAGAGTAGAGGATCCAGCCGCAGACTGAGGCACCTCAGGACTGAGCGTCCCTCCTCTTACCACCTCAGGACCCCAATTTCTCCCTCCTCTGGTCTGGACCAGCCTCTCAGGGCTGTGTTAGCAGCATTTGAACTGAACCTTGGAGCTCTCCCGCACAGTTGCCTTTCAGGGTCTGGGCCCTGGAATGGACATCCGCTCCCAAGAGCTCCCAGCAGCTCAGCAACCCTCCCGCCCCCAGGGCCGGATGTCTGATCTCTCTCTCTCCTGCTGACCTATCTTCCAGCCTTGCAGTGACCTGTGCCCGAGGGCATCCTGTCTTGGTGTGGGTCTGTGTGAAGATGTCTCTGTCCCTACTTTAACATGGGTGTAGGCAGGTGGCAGGGGGCGAGGCCAGCAGTGCTCCCTGCAGGGTCTCGGGACTTGGGGGTGCTGTTTCTCACATCGGCACCCTGGAGTGGGGTGTCCAGCTGTTCTGGGTCCCTGCTGGGTGGTCAGCCTGAGCCTGCCCTCCCTCCTGCTAGACACCAAGGGTGGTTTGGCCGGACTCTTGCTTGTCTTGCCAGAGCAATGCTGAAGCTGAGCAGCCTCTGGATTTTTGCTTAGAGGACCCACAGCTAGCTGGAGTGTGGGAGGGGGAGAGGGTCTCACAGAGGGAGCGGAGCACAGGGCTTGGTGGAGAAGAATGAGAGGTCTCCCTAAATCTGCTTTCACCTTAAGGTATATTTTATTATTTATTTTTATTTAAGAGTGTGTGTGTGTGTGTGTGTGTGTGTGTGTGTGTGTGTGTTGAGCTGTCTCTCCATTCCCTGCGCCTTGTTACAGGGAGAATACAGATTTTCTTGGAGCCTTCCTATATAGCCCTTGGGCAACCAAGATTTGGCTGGCTGGCTGCATGTTTGAGGATGGGGGGGTGGGTAAGTGAGGGTGGGTGGGAGGGGGATGGGGTGGGTGGGAGTGGGGTGGGGTGGTGTCTATCCTCAAGCAGTTCTTCTAAAAGTTAAACCTGACGTGATTGACAAAGGCCTCACATGTCTGTGGTGCTTTCACTCAGCCTGCCCTGCCCTCTTGACCCTTGCGAACAGAGTTTGTTTTCAGGGTGAGGGTGGCTGCAGGCATGGGGATATTGTGTGATGTAGCTGTCTGGACTCAGAGAGCTTCCAGGTTGAGTCTTGGCTGGGGAGATGCTCAGTGGTTAGAGCACTGGCTGCTCATGCAGAGGACCTGGGTTCAATTCCCAGCACCCTCTCATGACAGCTCACAACTGTCTGTAATTTCCAGTTCCAGGGGATCTGACACCCTCACAGACACACATGCAGGCAAAACACCAATGCATATAAAATAAATTAAAAAGTAAAAAAAAAAAAAGTTACTTTCCCTTATTAAATAAAAAGGGCCATTTACCTATTCTGGACAGCGGCTCCTCTTGTCAGCTCCCCTAGGAAGGCGCATGTGGGAGCTGCTGGGGTGTCCACAGCCTTCCTTGGGTGATAGTCTCCCATGTGCCCTGGAGAGAGCGGAAACAGGAGCTTTGTGTTCTTTTTAGACCAGGTTGGCTTTGAACTCAGAGCAAATTGCCTGCCAATGCCTCCCGAGTGCTGGGATTAAAGGTGTGTGCCACCACGCCCCGTGCAGCTTTGCGTTCTTGACATGTGACATGTCAGTGACAAATTTAGCCTGTCAGAGGTTGTCCTAATGACGCAGAATTTCCTGATTGCAGGAAAGCTGAGTGACAATGGTCCATTATGAAGCTGGCTTGCGTACATATGAGGATGAGCTTTTATTTTTATTATTTGAGATAGCGTCTCGGTGTGGCTCACACTGGACTCACTACCTAAGCATGGATGACTGCTAGCCGGAGTGTGGGCTAATTCTGGCTGAGGCGGCATTCATGTGAGACTTCCACCTCCCACCAGTTGAGATTACAGGTGTGCACCACCATGCCCTGTGCTGTATTTGGCGCCACCGTGCCCTGTGCTGTATTTGGTGCCCTTTGTTGCCATTTGGTGCCACTGTGCTATGTCCTGTGCTGTATTTAGTGCCACCATGCCCTGTGCTGTATTTGGTGCCACCATGCCATGCCCTGTGCTGTATTTGGTGCCACTGTGCCCTGTGCTGTATTTGCTGCCATCATGCCCTGTGCTGTATTTGGTGCCACTGTGCCATGTCCTGTGCTGTATTAGGTGCCACCATGCCATGTCCTGTGCTGTATTTGCTGCCACAGTGCCGTGTGCTGTATTTGGTGCCACCATGCCCTGTCCTGTGCTGTATTTGCTGCCTTGGCTGAACAATGTTCACCTTTATCTTATTGTTTCCCATGTTAGGGCCTGGGATCATATATACACTAGGCACGTGCTTTACCATTACACTCCTCAGCCCTAAGTGTGAGCTTTGGTGTGGACGTGTGCTGATGTGAGATGCCTGGTGCGCACACGTGGAAAAGGGTGATGTGCACATTGCCTGTGCTGTCCATCCCTACACAAGCAGGGCACAGACCCACACTCGGGCGGTTGTGTGTGTGTGAGGCATGCAGAGGGCTCTGCATGTCCTACCTGGAGACCAGGCGTTCTTAGACTTAGTTACACAAGTGCTGGCTGGATTCAGGAGGGGCTGCTCCCCTGCCCCCTACTGAGGGGGTCTCTTCCAACAGCAGCAACTTCTCAAAGATGCAAATTCCTCCCACCCCATGCAAAGGAGTCCTGAGAACCTGAGAACCAGGGCTGCCTCCCCTCGGGGCCCAACCGCCACCGCCACCATGGTCACCACCTGAGTTGGCTAGCCACACTGCTTCCTCCCCGGCCAACTGTTGATTCTTCTTCCCCGAGGGCCTTGGCATCCCTGCCTGGCTCTGGTGTCAGGAAGGGAGTCTGGGCAGGAGGGGCCCACATTGACAGTGACTAAGGAATGTTCAGTGCCCCCTCCCACGGTGCTGGAGAGGGACCAGCTCTGCAGACATCTCCCCATGGTACACAGTGTGGGCTCTACTCCCAGGACCCTTAGTCTACCCAGCCCCACAGGTGGACCCTTTTCTGACACACCCGTGGCGGGAGGTGAGGGGGGGAGGGTTTCTAGCCCTGGAGGACCCATGGAGGGATGGAGGTGGGGCGAGGGGGGGGACAGGACAGCTCACCACACAGAATTACTTTTAAATTAGCTGTGGCAGCAAGTGCTCCAAACCCACCAGCCCCTCTTAGAAGGTGCTGTGCCCCTTCATCCCAAGACACAGGGCCCTGGTGGAGTGTGCTCAGCCCTCAGTGGTGGGAGAAAGCAGACAGGCAGAGCGACAGTAAGAGCAGGTGGGGCTGGCTGCCACCTGGTGCCCACCTGGCCTCAGCCTCCAGGCCTAGCCCTGGCTCTGATACTGTTCCTGTGGACACCTGGATGCAGACGTGTCAGCCCCTGTGCTGTACACACACCCCTGCCCCCCCAGAAGTGGTGAAGCACAGTGGCCAAACTAGTTCCTGTCATTCTCAACCTCAGGCACATCTGGAGCCCCAACCTTTCCCCAGGAGTCCCTGACGGGGCCAGATGTTTGAACTGGGCTCTCTGAGCTGGACTGGGTAGTCTGCTCAGAGGAAACAGGCCAGCGCTACGCTGGGAATTCCCTTGTTACTATAACCAACACATCCATCCCCTTCTCTGAAAGCCACTTGTCAAAGGGAACACCCAAGGCCTCCTGTGGGTATTCCCTACCCACCACCCTCAACCAAGAAATGTGAATGGATCTGCTGGAAATAAGAGCTGTGGCCATGGGGAAGGGAAAGACTGTATTTGCCCTGAGCAGGCTCTCAAATGTCCACTGTTCCCAGTCTCTTCTCCCGGGGACCCGGACCTGGCCACAGCTACTAGGCAGCCATGATGCTCCTATTGGACACCTGGCCAAGTGCTAGGTGATGAGGCCAGCCATTTTTATTTTTGTGATCCTTCTGGATTTAGAAACTGTCCCTATTTTCAGATCAGACCCAGGCTTTGAGGATTACTACCTGATCCCAAATTAGCAGTGCTCAAAGTCCCACTGCCTGGAGTTTGGGAGCAGAGGCTGAGCCGCATGCCTGGTATAGCACACACTGTACCCAGAAAAGATGGCCGACCTCAGAGAGAGCTCACTTCCGTTCCCCAACCCTCCACCTGTTGGGGGATGCTGAGATAAGGATGCTGTTCTTTCCCAGGGACACTGACAGTCTAGTGGGTCAAGGGCCTCTCTCCCATCATGCCCCAAGTCACACAGCAACTCGCATCTGTCAGATGGCCTGGCTGTCCTCAGGAACCGAGACCCTTGCATCGCCAGTCCGTGAGATGCTCCCCTGATTTGGACAGCAACACTTGAGGCAGTCACAGAGGCACTAGGGACCAGGAATAATCTGGAAGCTAGGACAGGGGCAAGGTCAGCTGCCACCAGAGAGGGCTTTGTGACAGATGAGAGCCTGCCTTGCACCTTGCTGTCACCTCAGCTGGTTCTCAGGCTCAGAACTGCCTAATTTCCCCTAGACTGAAGGCTTATATCCACCTACAGTCCTCACACACTGAGCTCTACCACATGCCCCATCCTGCCTTGCTCACCTTAGGTGGTAGTGACTCATGCATCTGGGAGATGCTAGGTGCTCAGGCCCAAACTTCAGGAATCTCCCAACTAAGACTTGACCTTTTTGCTGCCATCTTTTTTCTTTTCCTCTGTCCTCTCCTCCTCTTTTTCTACTACATAGCTTAAACTGGCCTTGAACTCCTGATCCTCCTGCCTCTACCTCCCAAATGCTGGGATGGTAGGCATGTGACACCTCACCCAGCTCTGACTCTTTTTTTTTTTTTAAGATTTATTTATTTATTATGTATACAGTGCACATGAATTAGATCACATTATAGATGGCTGTGAGCCTCTATGTGGTTGCTGGGAATTGAACTCAGGACGTCTGGAAGAGCAGACGGTGCCCTTAACCACTGAGCCATCTCTCCAGCCTGACTCTTGTCCTGAGTGTCTGACTACCCCTCCAACCCTCCCACCCCAAGATCTTTCTCAACCCAGCAGATGGAGGAGGGATCCTGTAAGGTTGTCCGCTGCCCCCCCAGCCTCCCCTCCCGCACAAACGTTTATTGAGGGAGGGGGCACCAGTCCTTCTTGGTTGCTGCCTTCCTCATGGCTGCCAGCACGTTGCTAAGCTCCTCCCACTTCCTCTTGGCCCGGATGTGTGTGCCCACTCTCTTCTGGATGAACTTGAGCAAGCGCTTGTCCTTGGACACCTTGATCAGCCCCATGGCACGCCGCTCATAGGGCGTGAAGCCGCACACCTCCCTGATCATGTCCACATGAACTTAGTGCGCTTGGTGAGGCGCCCGCGGCACCGGCTGTGCCTCAGCTTGCTGGCCCTTGTTGAGGCCCAGCGCAGGGCCATGGCTGCTACTCTGATGGTGGCCGCGACAGGAAGCCTGTAAGGTTTTTCTGGGTAGCCCACACCTCATGCTGAACAGACATTTCTGTTCCATCACCTGAGCCCACCCTTCTGTCCTTGCAATTCTGCCTGGAGTGTCACCACCAACCCTGAGTCACAAGCCTCCCTAACCATCTTGACAATCCTGTTTCTCTCCAGTTCTGGTCACTTCTTGACACACGACATCTGTGTCTGCCTCATCCAATTGGAAAAGTTGCCCTAACTTTTTTGGGGTGGGGGTGGGGGTTGGGGGGGCTGTAGAAAAGGTCCAGCTGGCGAAGTGCTTGTTCAAAAAGTATGGGGACCGGAGTCTGAATATAGCACCTGCAATCCCAGCACTGGGGGACAGGCAGAGACAAGTGGGTCCCCAGGACTTGCTGACTAGCCAGGCTAACCAATCAGTGAGTGTCAGCTTTCCTGACCCCCAAAATAAGGTGGAGAGCAACAGAAAGACACTTGCGCCCCAGATGCCTGCATCTCAGGACTAATGTGTGGCCCTTGACTCTGAGGCAGCTTGTCCACTTTAGACACCCCATCCCACCCCCATGTTCTCAGTCCTTTCTCCAGTCTGGTCTGTCCCCTTCCCATTTGGGGGGCCGAGGGGGCGGCTGTTGTGAGAGCCTTCAGTGCTTGCTCTCTCTTCAGCTGGTCGAGGCTGGGCTCCAGGTGATGTCTGGGAAACAGCTGGGTCACGGAGGCCAGGGGAGGGAGAGGCCTTCTCAGGAACAGAGTGGGAGCCCCAAGTACAACCTGAGCTGGGCAGGGAGGTGGCTTGTTTTGCCAGGAGGGCTGGGTCCCCGACCACTGTAGCTGCCTGGCCTCCATCTCCCAGACTCAGCTGAGAGCCCCCTCCCTGTCACCTAGCCTTCGTGGGAATGGCTCAGGCCACAAGCTACCACTGAACTTGTGTCTTTCTCCCAGGGCTCAGTGACTTCTTGACAGGTTACAGCCCCAAAGATAAACAGATTCTGCAAATAACTGTTCAGGAGCAGGGGTGTTGGGCCCATCCCCCTCCCCTGCAAAGAGCAAACAGCTGTGGCTGGAAGTCAGCAGGGTGCAGGTGTACTGTCATGGGTGAGGACACTTGTGGGGGTCCCTGGTGCTTCCTGGGAAGTCTCGTACCAGCTCTTGGCACAGGGGATCAGCTCTTTGTGAGGCCTGCGTCTTTTACCAAGCCTATATCCAGAAGTTCCTGGGGCTCCTTTTCGGAATATGGGTAGGGGATCCTCCCTTGCACTCCCTATATCCTAGATCCCTGGCTCATGAGCATCTCTTGCACACAATGTTGCCGGGCCGGGGGAGCGGGGGGAGGCCCACGCATGGTCTGTAGCACCAACTAGGTAGGTCTCTGGCTAGAGAAAATGCCAGATGCCTGGGAGGCCCCAGTCCAGGACCTGGCGTCTCAGCCTGCCTCACCTAGAGCTGAGAGCCGTGGGAAACTCCTTCCCCTCTCTGATACTCCTCTACAACCCAGGCAACGATGGTGGGGACTTTGAGATAAGGTCTCCCATAGCCATGAATGACCTGGAAGACCTGGCCTACCTGCCTCCACTTCCCAAGTAATAGGATTATAGGGTATGGACCACCAAACCCAGCCAGGCTGTAGTTCTGAAGATTTGGCGGCATTAAATCCATTCACTTTGTGTTGGCCACTGAAACCTTTCATTCCGCCTCAGTGCTCTCAAACCTACATGTGAGCCCCAAGGCTACAGGCTCCCACAGGAGGCTGGTTCCTACTTCATTTGCCAGCTGTCTGCAGTGTGTTCCTAGCGCTCATGTTTCCAGACCAGCCCAGAAGCGCTACCCATGCCCTGCTTGCCTTGTTTTCCAAGAGGACTGAAGGCCAAGGTGCTCTGCCTTCTAGCACTGTCCGTCTGCTGTGCAGGACACACAGTAAGGGCCAAACAATGAATGCCATGGCTGGTTGACACGATTTTGGCTGGTGTTTCTTCCGTACAGGATGGCGTGATCAACAGAGGTGTGGCACCTGATGACACTCAGACCATCTGGAGGCAGCTACTTTTTTTTTCATATATATATTCATATTACATCGCAATTGTTATCCCTTGTATCCTCCCATTCTTCCCTCCCCTCCCCTCTGACTGTGACTGAGGGGATCTCCTCCCCCTATATATGCTCATAGGGCATCAAGTCTCTTCTTGGAGTTCCTTTACTTTTTGATCATTGGGTACCAGAAGATACAAGGATAACCCAAGGCTGATTTCCTGCTGAAAGCTTGTCTCTGACATGGCCCCTGGGTCCTATCTAGTGTTTGCACCTGGCTGTGGCACTATTTTGGGAGGTTGTGGAAGCCTTAGGAGTTGGGATCAAGCTAGCTGCAACATCTAACCAGCCATGAGCCATTTACAGCGATAGCTCTGCCCTGGCCTGTCTGGCCAGCCAGCATCTGAGCAACCTCCACCTTCCATCCCCACTGAAAACCAGACACAGAGCAGCTCTGACCACATGTTAACTCCTCAGAAGCCACCAGAGTAAATCTCTCCTTGTTGGGCACTGCCATGGCTCTCCTTCCATCTCAGGGTCTGTTCTGGATCTGCAGTGTGCACCCGAGCCACTGTGGGGTTACAAGGGTCAACAGGCAGCTCAAGGGCACAACAAAACTCACACAAGAGAAAGGTTTTTGAATGTTAATTTAATCATACAAATACTCATTTACATGGTAAGGAACCCCTCATCTTCACCTCCTAGGCACCACGAGGCCCACCAGACACCCACCACTGTCCAGGCGGGAGGGGCAGCAGACTGCCCCCACATTCACCCAAGGAAACAAGGGGTAGCAGGGTAGGGTGGGGCAGCACATTAGTCTGCCTTTGTGAGCCCCAACTACTCTCACCCTTCCCTGCTGTGAGCTCAGGCTACACATGGGGTCTTTACGCTCATGCCTGCCTTCCCACCTTGGCTACTAGCTGTCTTGGTGAAAGCGCCTGGTGTACATGACAGCCAGTCCATACACGGGGAGAGAAGGCTGTCTGTAGAAAATGCCCCAAATTCAATTGTCCCCATGGCAAAAAAACAAAAAACAAAAACAGGCATGCACACGTGCACACACGCATACACACCTACACACACCTCACTCCACACAGACTTTTCCCAGCCTGCACACACCCAGCCCCCCGCCCCAATCTCTGAAACTCAGTGTGCGCCTCACCATAATGGGTGCCAGAAGGGGTTCTCCAAAGAGGCGGCCTAGTGTGTGTGAAGGTTCTAGGGGCTGCAGAGCGGGAACCAGGAAGCCGTGGTCAAGGCTTGCGCGCCCGCTTTTCTGAAGGAGCTAACTCTCCAGGACGCACAGACACGGCTTGTTTCTGGGAAGGAAGAAGCCAGGGTACCTGAGCCGTTACATTTGCCAAGTGAGATTGCTATAAGCAGGAAGGGGCACAAGATGGGAGGACACCCAATGACAGTGGCCCATGAGGGAGGCGCCTGCTGGGAAACTGAGGAAGCATGTACTAGTAGGGACAGATGGGGAAGGCTGTGAGGCAGGGCTGAAGCCTCTCGTGGCTCCAAGAGGACAGCTGGAGACACGCTGCTCAAGGCCACAAGCAGGAACAATGGCCGGGCATGCATGTGCTCTAGGGTGGCAGTGTCCTCAGAGACTGGCATCGGTTGTCTGGCCTTAAAAAGGTCTCAGACAAAAGCCCCCTGAGACGTGTGGCTTGGGCACCCGGTAGGGACTGCCTTGGCTAAGGGTCCAAGTGTGCAGAGGAAGTGAGTCCCAGGGAAGGCCCAGCTAAGTGCCCAGCTGCGCTGCCCTTCTCCACCTGCCCCAGGGACTTCCTTGAAGAGACAAAGCTTGTTGTCAGGTTGCTTTTGGGGGACATGGAAAAGTGAGGGGGATTTTCATACAAGCTTTTCTTTCATAATCAAGTATTTAAAATCAACAGTCTCAGAAGAGGATGAGGAATAACAAACACCCTGCAAATTTTGGAACTCAAACATCCAGACAGAGACAGACAGGCAGGCCAGCCCACACCCGCACCCAGGCTGGAGGACCTCCTACAGCCACTCATACCCTGGTCTCCCTGCTCTGCTCACAACCCTGGGGCACACAGGGGCTGGAGGCAGGCAGGGAACGTCGCAACCACACCACATCCGCATCCTGACTCTCAAGCCACTGATTAGGGAAGGAGGGTTAAGAGGGGAGACTTTGCATATTCTTGTATCTTTGGCAGACAGCTGTTCCAGCCTGGTTTAAGAGTCCCATGGTGACATCCACATTTCAACCCGTGTGGAGTCCATGGGACACTGTGGGCACCTGCCCAGGGAGCAGAAGCCTGTACCCCCGCTGGGCGGCACTAAGAGCCCCCTGCTGACTGTGGCTTCTCAGGCAGTGCTCAGCACTGGGGCTCCTAGCTTGGGCTGAATCATTCCATAGTAAGTGGGCTCTACTAACAGGTTGTGAGAATGCCACAAGGACGTGAGGGGGAGACAGAGAGAGGAGCTGTGTGACAAGAGAAGCGGGGACAGTTCACACTGGCTGATGAGAGACAACCCTGTGTGCATGTAGCACGCGCACACACCCACTGAGGGCCGCTGCACGAAGGGTCAGTACTTGTGGCCACACTCCCTCTTGGAATGTCCTCCAGGCTTCTGCTGGCCACACAGGGAAGTCCTTACCTCAGAGAGGCTATAAGAAGCCCCAAGGTGGACAGACACAAATGTCAAAGGTGTAAATCAACAAGATTAGAGAAAAGAGAGGAAGGTGACCTCTCGTTGGCAGATGCCACTGAAAACAAACAGGGTCAGAGACTCTGCAGTCAGGTGGCGGCACAGCACACACCCAGCAAACATGCCACGCCGGCCTCAGTGTGACGACCGGCTTCCAGAGCAAGCACGGTTCTGTAGGTGTGCTGCACCTTACTTACAAGATAAACACCGGGAAGAGGGAAAACTAACATGTGCTCAAAACTACAACCTCTCTGTAGGTAAAATAATTTGTTTAAAAAGATGGCTTATTTTCCCCCATTTAAATCTCCTCCCCTTCCCGAGTGAGCTAACAACTTAATAGATTGATGCCATCACCAAAAGCCAAGGTGGCTGCGTGGACTTCTTCTCGGTCGCCTCAGCACCACTCCTGCAGTTCAGCATTCACACATGCACACTGAGTTCACTCAAAACTAGTCTCTTTCTTCCTCTTCTTCTGGGATTGGGGGGTGGGTGGGGGTCTGAGCCAGGGGTCCGTGCGATGTGCTCTGCAGTCCAGAGGAACCCCCTGCCCTCTCCCCCCAAAGTCAGGCCTTCTGTCTTTTGTTAATTTTTCTTCTTGCTGACACCCGTTTAAGACTGGCCGAAGGGATAAGGCCCGTGGAGCCCCTGGAAGAGAGTGAAGATGGTCAGTGACAGACACACAGTGCTGCCTCACAAGCAAATGCAGCCCAGCCACAGAGGCATGGGGGTCACTGCCCTGGCCGCAGAGCACCTCAGACCGAGGACCAGGACGTGCGCCCAGTTGCTAAGTTTCCCGCTGAATCCCACACCAAGTCTCAGAGAGGAGAGGCCAGCCAGGGAGACACTGCTCATCTTGTGACGGGCAATTCAACTGATGCCCACGTTCTTCCAGCTAGGCTAAAAAATTTTCACACATCCTTGACAGCATGTTCTCAATCCTCTGCATGGCAAGAGGATGCATGGATGCAGGCACCTGCTGCCGAGCCAATGACCTGAGCTCAGTTCCTAGAATGTACATGCTAAAACAACAACCAATCCCACAAGCTGTCCTCTGATTGTGACATGCATGCTGTGGGGTGTGTCACACACAAGACAAATATATACACACACATAAGTTTAACAGCTGCTGCCTGTCCAGCACCAGACACCACACATAGCACCAGGACCTGCCCCTCTTGGTGCTTAATTCTCACCATCCTGACAGTGCCACACAGAGGCCTTTTAGGCAGCACTCAAAACCACATCTGAGGACTGCAGGCTCTGTCCCTGTTGCTGCGTTTCAAACCTACTGAGATGCTTACCTTCCTCACTCTGACCTGGGAAGGGGCTGGTTTTACTGTGGGCTTAAGCACAGCACATGCATGTGGGAGCCCACAGAGGCCAGGGGCAGGCGCTGGGTCCCTTGGAGCTCAAGCTACAAGTGAGTGGATGGAATCAAACTGCACCCTTGGCAAGAGCAGCCAACTGCTCTTAATGCCTAGCCACCCGCGTGGCCCTGCCCCCTCAGGCTTCCAAGTACTGGGATTACAGGCCCCATTCCAAAGGCACTTCCTCCACTCCTCAACCGACTCTAAAGGCTTCCATCTTGTCTTCCCTACATTAAGAACGAAGCTCTGGCAGGGTGAGCTTGATCCTGGTTTACAAAGTGAGCCCAGGACAGCTAGGGCGACATACAGAGGAGGAGGAGGAAGCTCCATGCTAAGGCTGCGCTAGAGCCACCACAGGACTGGGCTGAAGCTTGACACGTGCATCCCCTTTCCTTGGAGGACTTAAACACAGACCCTAAAGGGCTAAGGTGACTGGTGACCAGGCAGAACATGAGTGATTGGGGGAACTACGCTGAGCTTCACACCCATCTAAAGAGCCCCGAGTGCAGGCACAGCGGGGGCAGGAAGGCAGTCTCATGTCTCAGTGTGGCGCCCGCCTCGCTGAGTCGGTAACTGAAGAACAGGGATTGCTCAGAACACCTGGAGTGTCAGGCCTCTCCAAGTCAGGTTTGTCACAAGAGTCATTAGGTTTTTTTTGTTTTTGTTCTTGGGGGTGGCGGGTACACAGGGGCCTGGGCCCTCCATATGGCCACAGCCTTGGAAACTTCAGGAGCGGTGTGGGTGGCTACTGGAAAATGTACAACTCCCCAGGCGATATCAGAGAGAGAGAGAGAGAGAGAGAGAGAGAGAGAGAGAGAGAGAGAGATGAGTGTGCGTGTGTGCGGAAGGCAGCACAGAAGGGGGCCGGCCTTCAGGTCTTTGCTGCAATAGCACTTCCCATGTTACACTTACGTCTCTACAGACACAAATGCTTCTTCACCACAGAGGGGAGCTAAGCTGGCCAAGGGCGCAGCACTGCTGAGCCAAGAAGCTGGTGCTTAGAATGACAGGCTGCCACATGTCTACAGGCCCTTGCAGTAGCCACGTCTCCAGTAGGCAAATGAAGGCTGCAACCACCTTGGCGGCTCCCCCCAAGCACAGGCTCTCAGGTTCCATCTTGTGGGCTCTGGTGGGAGCCCCATGCACCAGCAGTGAGTGCACAGCTGAAGGCCGGCTGCCTTGACTCCCAGCAGCAGCTACTCACCCAGAACGACCCACAGAGGCAGCTTAGTCTCTTCAGACTGGGAACCAACACAATGCTCAAAGGTCAGAGCAGAAAACACCACAGGGGACACAGAGAGCAAGCAGCTCTTTGAGACGCTCCCTCCGCACGTGGTGCCTGCAGCCCTCCCAGACCTGTGGCTTGTCTGGAACTACTTAAATGAGGACGAATGTGACTTCAACAGAGCTGACTTGACCCCCACTTGACTAAGATGAGACGTAAGCACTGCTGGGACAGGGACAAAGGTGTCCACCTGGGCGTTGGACCCTCAGACCAGCTAGTGTGGATCTTACTAGGTTGCGGTTGTCCTTGATTCTCTAGCCTAATAGCTGAGGTTCTATGTCTTCTGGAAAGAAAAGGTCCATGTAATTCTCTTTCAAATGAAGAGTAGCGTAGTCAGAGAGCTGATGTTTATACTTGGTGCAGGAAGGTGGCTTGGGGGACAAGATAGTTTCCTTCCCCTAAGTTATACCTTCACTTCAAGGAAGGAAGGAGCCACCTGTTTTGAACCATGTTGTGACCTAACTCCTGGCATGCAGCGTTACACATGTCACAAGCAGACCATGGAACACAGGCAGTATACACCAGCTGCAGAGAAGACTGCCAAAGGCTCCAAGAACAGCATGTCAGGCATCGCCCGTAACCGAGGCACAGGGAACGCAAGGCCCACCCACACCCCAGACTCTACAGTTCTATAGCCTATGGGAGCAGGCCTGGAAGCCGTGGTCTGCAGCACAGACAATGCTCACCCTCTGCTGAGGTCTAGTGACAACTGTGCATGTGCTACATGGATGTGGAGACAGTCGTGCTGTGGACCTAGAGCTCATTAATCTAGCTAGATTAGCCAGGAGGCCCCAAGACCCTCGTGTCTCCACCTCCCCAGCACTGGGGTTCAGGGATACACCACTGTCCCCCAGGTTTTATGTGGGTGTTGAGGATACAAACTTAGCCCCTCATGCTCCTGCAGCATGCACTTTACCCACCGAGCACCTGCACAGCCCTGACTTTGACTTGTAAGAGGAGCAGAAGCAGGGTCTTCCCTACACTTCCCCTCTGTGCATCTGTGCATGCTGCAGCATCTGACCATGCCAGGGAGCTCGGAATTCAACTCTGACCCAAACCATGATCAATCCACCAGCTGGCAGAGAAAGCCATCCTCCTTTATAAGCACTACTAGGCACAACAACCACTCCCTAAGTAAAGATTTTTCTTACTAGCTGGGCAGTGGTGGTGCACACCTTTAATCCCAGCACTTAGGAGGCAGAGGCAGGCTGATCTCTGTGGGTTTGAGGCCAGTCTGGTCAACAGAGCAAGTTCCTGGTCAGTGAGAGCTGTTACACGGAGTAACCCTGTCTCGAGAAAACACACACACACCATTTTTACTGGTGGTACCTTATTCACAATTGCAGAGAAATGGGTTTCTCCTTGGAGCCAGGGAAGGAGGAGCAGATCAGGCCTGTAGTAGCTGAGGTGGAATCTTCCCTAAGCTTTGGAAAGAAAGTTGTCAAGGGTGTGGGCATCCCGAGCACAAACTAGACAGAGAGCAGGTGGCAAGGCACTGCAGCCAGCCCACAGGAACACAAGCTCCACGCCCACCCAACAAAGACAGCCCCTGCTCACCCTGAGGGGACAGCTGAATGATCACAGCAGCTGTGTCAGGCCCTGACTGGCAAGCCACAGTATTTTTCTAAAGTATTTTATTATGTATGAATTTATCACCCAACTAACCCATCCTTATCATCTCCAACAATTTAAGATGTAGCAGTCATATGCTGAAGACTCAGCTGGGTGTTAACTTGCCCAGCAGGTGCTGCCCAGGGTCAAGCCTTAGTACTTTTGGGGAAAAGATTTGGTTCTCCTGACCCAGTTGGTAAAGCAAACCCAGCATCAATTATTGTCTCAAACGGTCTTCTCGATGCTGACCCTGTGGAGCAGCAGGAGTCACGGCTAGCCTGCGAGCTTCTGTGGGGAGCACCTATTAACACAGGAGTTCCTAAATAAACCTTCCAGAAAAGGGTACACAGCGAGCGTCTGAGTGTGTTCGGGATCTCCTGCCCAATTTTGGAGCATCTGTATGTACATAATGAGCTGGCTAAGGGTGGGACCCAAAATTAAACACATTTATATCTCATGCATGGCTTACTCTGAAAGGTAATTTTTATTTTTGGTTTTTCAAGACAGGGTTTCTCTGTGTAGCCTTGGCTGTCCTGGACTCACTTTGTAGACCAGGCTGGCCTCAAACTCACAGCGAACCACCAGCCTCTGCCTCCCAAGTGCTGGGATTAAAGGTGTGCGCCACCACGCCTGGCTTCTGAAAGGCAGTATTATGAGGCAGTTTAACTTTTTTTTTTCTTTCGAGACAGAGTTTCTCTGTGTAGTCTTGGCTGTCCTGAACTTGTATAGACCAGGCTGGCTTCAAACTCACAAGAGATCTGTCTGCCTCTGCCTCCCAAGTAATGGGATTAAAGGTATGCCCCACCATGGCAAGGCTAAGTTTGACAATTTTTATGTGAAACAAAGGTTCTGGTGTAGAGTTTTCTGCTTGAGGAGTCCTGTTGGTATTCAAAAGTTTCATATCCTACCCGGGCGTGGTGGCACTTGCCTTTAATCCCAGCACTCAGGAGGCAGAGGCAGGGGGATATCTGTGAGTTCAAGGCCAGACTGGTCTACACAGCAAGTCCAGAAGAGCCAAGGCTACATAGAGAAACCCAGTCTCGAAACACCCCCCACCCCCAAGTTTCATGTCCTGTATTCCTGCTAAACCTCCCACTTTTCTATTTGCACTGGGCAGGCAGAGCGAGGAGGAGGTGGAGGAAGTTCTGCCCTGACCCTGACTGCACACGTGAGGAGCTGGGCCCTGCTGAGGGATTGGCCACCCAGGGCTGCAGGCTGACCAGCACAACGGAATCCAAAGCTTTCAACTAAGGGAAATGGACTTACATGTTGGGATAACCCAACCAACAAAATCAAAATATTCAAAGTCAGCCCCTCCGCCTGCTGGGTGCTGAGGGAGGCATGCTGACGGTGTGGGGGGCACCTGCTTTAGGCATACGGACCACGGACCCTGTCAGACTGCTTAAACGGTTAACTCAGCTATCAGAGTGCCTGGTGAAGCCATTTTATGCTCATCCCTATAACAGTTTCCCAGCTGTCTGAACTAACGTCTGTTGTTGACAAGGGCCCTGTCTGTCCACCTACCCATCAGCCACTCAGCATCCACACCACCATCCTTCCTCTCCGTCTCACCCACACACCTATCCCCACAGCCTCTGCCCACCCCAGCTTCCCATGACCAACAGCAGCTGCAAATAGCCCATACAAAGCAGCCTTGGGCTAGAAGCACACACGCAGAGCGTTTCTGACTTACGGTCCTCCAGACCTCAGCTGTCAGTGTGCTAGAACCATGATGACTGCTGGGAGACAAGCTCGCTCTGGCCATCTACTAGGGTAAGGACAGTAAAGCAGGAGAGGCGCCATCACAGGTTTGGCCATGCAGCCCTGTCACTGAGCTGGGGGCTCTACACTGCTGAGCCATTTAAATTCCTCCACCAGCTGCCGAATCCCTTTTCCCACAAGCCCTCACATCACAACTGATGTCCCAGTCTGCCTTGCTGGTTTAATCTCGCTGTTCTCAAGCTGGGGACTGTCTTGCTAGTGGTGGTTCCTTTAACACTAACAGTGACCCTCATCCTTGTAAGGCACTGTGGGGTGCTGGTCAATGTCCATGGACACACCCACCCACGGTTCCCTTTGGGCCTTCTTGCATGTAGTTTTCCATGTTTCACTTCAAATCCACTATCTACCAAGACACCGCTTTCTTTACTGTCGGAAACATCACAGTGTTTTCTTTCCAAACACCTATGAGAACTTAAAAGTCAGATGGAGTGGGGGTGGAGAGATGGCTCAGAGGTTAAGGAGCACTGGCTGCTCTTCCAGAGGTCCCAAACTTGGTTCCCAGAACTCTCATCAATAAGACTGCTTACAGCTGCTTGTTATAACTCCAAGGGATGCAATGGCCTCTGCAGGTGTGTGTACACACACACACACACACACACACACACACACACACACACACTTGAAGAAAAAAAAAACAGGTGCATGCCTTTAATCTCAGCACCTGGGAGGCAGAGGAAGGCAGAATTGTTAGTTACAGCCAGCCATGGCTATACAGTAAGACCCTCTTGCAAACCGTCGCCACCATCCTATTCAGCTATCATCCACCAGAAGAAGCCAAAGGGAGTAAAAACACATTCTATCCTTGAATTCAGGAGGCTGAAACACAAGAATTAGGCTAGCATGGGCTATCTGTCAACAACAAACAAAAATGTTAAAATGCTCAGTGGGCAGAGACAAGTCACTCTGATGCTCACATGAGCTGTGCCATCACACTACATTCACACACAGAAAACAAAGGTTAAAAATTAATAGAATAAAATCTTGAAAGGAAGAAGGGCTGGAGAGGCGGCTCACATCTTTTCAGAGGACTAGTGTTCAGTTCCCAAGCACCCTTATTAGCGAGCTCACAACTCTCATAACTCTCAACTTCCAGAGGTTCTAATGTCCTCATCTGTGTGGGCACCTGCACATACATGGCACACACATACAGACACACGCGTACAAGTCAAAAATAAATGCTCACATCCCTTCCCATGGCGAGGTACAGCTGTGATCAACCGCTACCTCTGCAACAGGGACTGGCAGAGGCTGAGCATGGAGGTGGCTTGTGACTTGAGCAACATGAAAGCTACTCTATGCCGGGCAGACAGCTGGTACTCAGGCAGCATCACAAGCAAAAGCCCAAGTCCCTCGGGACTCTTTAGGGGAAGGAGGCCAATTCTTCCACCCGGCTATAAGAATTCCTTCTCACACTTTATACGGCTCTGTTGGAGTATAGTCCGAGCAGTGGTGACGAAAGCTCAGCACCTACAGCAGCATATGCTTACCCGTGGGTCACACTTTTATTCACGGACCCCACCTTAAAACCCCCAGCAGAAACTAAAATGTTGAACACAGAGCAGAGACTGAGCTATAATAACCAGTGTGGAATGAGCTGCAATCCTGACAACACAGCTGTCTCTGCTGCAGGCTCGCCCAGCGTCAGCAGTCCTGAAACAATGCCCAGAGCCCCAAAACAAACACAGAGGAGCTGGACACCTTAGAAACTGTTGGTGCAAAGGACAGTTCCTGGACATACTTCTCAGCCCCAGTCAACCAGCAATGCTATGTAACAAAAGACATTTTCTAGGGCCCATGCTGTTTGCTTAAACTATTTTAAAATGCACACACAGCCCATGCCAGTGCAAACACCAGCAGAGCCTTTACTGGCTCTTCCGAGCTTCAGTAGATGGTGTCATCATAACAGCATCAAGCCCAGAAGCCCTGACACACACTTTCTGTACAGAATGTGCTGGGCCCCAGAGCAGGGGCAGGCGGGTCCCTTGCCGCTGTCTTGCTTCCTCCTTGGCCATGGTTCTGCCGCTGCCACAGGTGGGTGAGCAGTCTCCATATCTGACGCAAGTGTACAGACTGCCTGCAGAGGACAACCCATTCTATTCACCGCAAATGTCATCACATGATCTAGCTTGTTTGGGCCATGGCCTACAACTGAGTACCGTGACAGTATGGCAGGCCCTGGAGTACTGTGTAGTTGGAGAGAGCTCTAAGGGGCAGCAGGGTTGGCTCAACAGTTAAAAGTACTTGTTGCTCCAGAGAAGGACCAGAGTTCAATTCCTAGTGCACACACATGGCAGCTCACAAACACCTCTAACCCCAGTCCCAGTAGATCCGGTGATCTCTTTCTGTCCTTTTTGGGCACCAGGTAGGTATACATATGGTGCATAGACTTAAACTCAGGCAAAATATTCATACATAAAGAATTAATTAATTTATTATTTAAAATAACACTTCTAAAAGGAATATTAAAAAAAAAAGAGGAAGGAAGGAAGGAGGAGGGAAGGGACCAGGGGTCATGTCTGCAGATCTTCAAGCCCAGCTGAGGTAGATGGGTCTCTGAGTTGGAGGCCATCCTGGTCTAGCCAAGGCTACAGATTAATACCCTTTTTCCAAAAACAAAACAAAACATTTTGAAAAGAAGGGGTGGTGGTGGAATAAACTTTGTTGCACACCCCAACACCGAAGAGGCAGAGGGAGGCAGGTCTCTAAGGAGTTTTTAGAATAGCAAGTACCAGGCCTGTAGGGCGACAGTGAGACTTTGTCACCAACGACAGAAACCCAGAAAGCCACACTCATGTTTGCATTTTCAAAAGTACAGGGCATAGGTGGGAAACGTAGGCAGAGGTGGTGGTGGGCACGTGGGCACAGGGTGGGCATGTGGGCATAAAGGGCAGCACCTGCTGTAAAGTGGAGGTGTGCCGACCACCTCACAGAGAAAAACATGTCAAACACCAGCCTGCAGCTTCAGATACAGTTCAAGTAACAACATGAGTTCCCTGGGGTTCAGCCGCCTGCTGTAAAGGCTCTTTGCAACAGACAGGAAGGCCAGCACCTGCGGCCCCACAGCCTTGCACTTGACCCCGCCTGTCCTGAACTGCAGTTGTCTTAGCGCTCTGGAAGGGCTCAGGGAAGCATGTAGAAATCGCGAGGCGACTGTCTACTCCCTCTCTTCCACACTCCTGTACGGCTTTCCATTAGCAACTGTCCAAACTGGGGCTCGTTGGCCTCAGAGCTGAATCACAGTGTGAGAATGCACTATCCAGAGTGTGACCCCTGGGATGCAGGCCATCAAGGTGGAAGGGTTCACTCAAATGGCTCTGGTCCTCACCAGTACTTGGGACAAATCAGCCACACCTGAGCTGACAATGAGGCCAGTCAACTCCCAACAAAAGCAAGGAGGCAGCTTTCAGAATCTTTGGAGCGGGTCGGCATACACTTCCCCGTGGAGGCTCTCCCAGGGCTGCAGCTGGGGCGTGGGCTCTCACCCAGAGCTTAGGACTCTTCGGTTCTCCACACTGGCAGATGTGCGAAAGGAAAGCTCAACTCTGCTACAGAGGCAGCAGGAACCCATCTGCCGAGACTGTGCACAGGCTTCGAAGGGCACTATGTCCTTTTCCAGCCTATTACCCTGGGTAAGTCCAACCCACTGCCAATGCGGTGGTTCCAACAGCAGCCCGAGAGGCAGAACCCCCAGTACACACTGGAGGCCGGGCTGACCGCAAGCACTCTACTGTAAACACCACATGGCTTGTTTGCTAAGAGTTAAGAGTTCGGGAGGTCACTGTTCTAAATCCTCAGGGATTGGAATGCTGTCAAAGCGAGACATCACAGGCAGCTCTATGTTAGTGTCTCATCGCAGTCAACGCTGCCTCTTTCCTACCGTGATGGTACTGGTCACCTCGGTTCATGTTGGCCTCAACAAAGTTTATTCAGCCAACAAGAGGACCTGGGGGAAGGAAGCAAGCACACCAACCCAGAGACAGAGACCTCTCAGTCACATGGCACCCACACTAGAGTCCTAGCTGTTTCCTGCTGGCCGTGTGACACTGGGCAAGGCATGCAGCCATTCAAAACTTCTGTTTCCTCACCTACAGGCAAAGTAACTGACAGCACGCCTGGGCATTTAGGAGCAATTCAAAAGCAGCCCTCGTCACACATCAAGGACACATGTCACAATGTCAAGCACATCTGCTTCAAGAGCCAGCCAACCCTGTGTTCCCAAGTAAATACAGATACTTAGGCTTACCTACTGCTTTACCCACCTGTTGATTCAGTGTGCACGTGCGCCTGAGTACAATGCCTGTGCACATGTGTGTAGGTGTCCTAGGAGCACAGAATAGGGTGTTGGATTCCCTGGACCTGGACTTACAGGTGGGTGTGAGCAGCCTGACATGGGGGCCCGTGAGCCATCTCTCCAGCCCCTTACCTTTGACTTTAATGTCTCTTTAAAAATTACATGGCGCTCATGGGGGGGTGAGAGAACAGCGTGGAAGCTGGGTCCATCCTTCCAACATAAGGTCCTGGGGATGGGCCTCACGTGTCATGCTTGGCACCAAGTACCTTTAACCACTGTCTCAGCATCAGACAGATGTTCACTTGTATCCATTTGAGTTTCATACCAATATACATGTCTATATATTAAATTTATTTATATGCATGGGTATTTTGCATGTACATGCAGTGCCTGTAGAGGCCTTAAGAGGGAGTCCAATCCCCTGGGACTGAAGGATACCTGTGAACTGCCATATGGGTGCTGAGAATTGAACCTGGTCCTCCTCAAGAGCAGCCAGAGCTCCCAACTCCTGGGCCATCTCTCCAGCCCCCTAATACCAAGTATTTCAAAGCCATTTGTGATTCTTTCATTCATTCCTCTTTAAAGAAACATACTGGGAACAACTGAGCCTGGCCCCACTGCCCACACCTCAGCACTCAAAGATCTCTATAGCACTGCGCATGCTCTGTCCATGTCCACTCTCAAGCCTCACCTGACCTTTGCGACCCCTCTCCTTCACCAAGCCCTACTGTGAATTCTTGGTTCCCCACTGACTGTTCTGCTGAGCGAGTCTGACTTGACTCTGAATTGCTCTCCTCTGGCTTTGTGGTCAACAGTGTGTCAGGGACCCATGCTGCTGCTCAGGCACTCACTGACTGTACAGCAGTTACTCCAGCAGGTGGAGCCAACAGATGTAACTGGACACAGAAAACTCACACAGATGCTTTGTACTGCGACAACCACAGAGGCCCTGAGCTCTTGTTAAGATCTAGGTTTCCCATTATTAGTCCATTCTGTCCAAGTCTTCCTGGATTGAATCTCTAGCAGGAAGCTATGTTTTTAAAGTGTATTTATTTACTGTGTGCACAACAAGGCACACATGTGGAGTCAGGACAGGCTGCATTTCTCCTTCCATTACTTGGGTCCTGGGTTTATCGGCTCCTTTACTCGCTGGGTCATTTCACACTGCCTGTTACTTTTATTTTTATATGTTTAAAAAATGATTTAAAATTTTATGTGTAAGCCAGGTGTGGTGGTGCATGCCTTTAATCCAGCATTCAGAGGCAGAGGTAGGTGGACCTCTGTCAGTTCAAGGTTAGCCGGGACTACAGAATGAGTTTGAGGCCAGCCTGTAACAACAACTTCTGTGTACCGGTGTATTGTGTGCGCACCATGCATGCCAGGTGCCTGTGGAGGTCAGAAGAGGGGGCTGGATCCTCTGCAAGAGCTGCCAGTGCTCTTAATGTCTGAGCCATCTCCCCAGCCCTGAAAAGTTTTGGTTGTTGCTGTTGTTTTTAAGATTTATTTATTATTTATCCAGTATTCTGTCTGCATGTCAGCCAGCACGACATAAGAGAGCACCCAATCACATTATAGATGGTTGTGAGCCACCATGTGGGTGCTGGGAATTGAACTCAGGACCTCTGGAAGAGCAGCCAGTGCTCTTAACCTCTGAGCCATCTCTCCAGCCCTAAAAAGTTACTTTTAAATGGAGGTGTGGGAGAGTAAAACAGCATAAGCTAGAAAATAAATTCAATGGCCTCTCCACAGTCTAGCACTTCCAAAAGCAGCAGGGCTTTACACTGTCTTGTGAATGTGTGAATAACCATCGGAACTGGCTAAGGAGATGGTCCACGGCTAGAGATGACTCCCGGTCCTGAGCCAGGAATATCCTAAGACAGCAATCATACTCAGTGTAAGGCCCAGCTGGACAAAGCAGTCTTCTGAAAACTATGAGTGCATGAGCTGCTCCTGCCAGCTCTCATCTGTCCATGACCTGAGCTGCATCAAGTCTGCAATGTGACTTGGCATGCTTGGCCAGGGCTGGCTGCTCTGCCTGCTGTAACAGGCTAGCTCTGGAGGGGTCTAGCTTAAAGAGAGAAAAAAAAAAAAAATCAGGGTTTAGGATGTAGCTCAGTTGGTAGGGGGCGCGTTTTATGCCCAACCCAGCACAGGAGGAGGCGGGGTCTGTGAGCTCAGCAATTGTGGACACAGGAAAACAGTAAGTATAGGGCTGTCCTCCTCAGCTATACAGCAAGTCTAAGGCCAAGCTATATTATGAGACCCTGTCTCAAAAAGAAAAAAGAAAAGGAAATTTTGTTTGAATGTTAAGATGTGGAATCTTAGCTGGGTGTGGTGGCGAATGCCTTTAATCCCAGCCATCAGGGAGGTAGAGGCAGACAGACTGCTGTGAGTTAGAGGCCAGCCTGGTCTACAAAGCAAGACCAGCACAGCCAAGAAACCCTCTCTTGGAAAAAATAAAAAATAAAAAAGAAAAAGATGTAGAGCCTTGGCTAGGATGTGTGGAGCCAGGCCTGTAACCCCTAACCTTGGGAAACAGAGAGAGGAGGGTCCTGTCTCAAAAAATACAGAACGTGGACTCTTTCCTCAGAGCAGTTACTGGCTGGCTTACTTATATCCTAGACAGCTGACATGGCTGCACAGTCTCTGCAATGACCACCCCATCACCCTTAACACATCAATGCTGCACCCTCCTGAGTGAACAGAGCTAGCTCCTCTGGACTGACCACAACCTGCCATTCTTACAGTAGGCTACCCTGACCTCAGAGGCTGAGGCTGAGTGAGGCCGGTGTGCCGCACAGGTGACCTGGGATGGGTCTGTCCATGCCAGGCTGTGGGGCTTGAGGATCTAGCACAGTCATGGGAGAGGAGTACACACAGGGCTGAGCCGTGACAACATTCCTAGCTTGGGCTCAGACCCAAACCCGCAGCCGGGAGTCACCTCCTGACTCTGTGGGAGCCACTGAGCTGGCACAGAGAACCGCAGCAACTCACATCCTACAGGAGTCTCTGAACAACCAGGACGGTGACACCATAGTCAGTCCCCTTCTCACCTCCCACTTGTGGGGAAAGTCTCAAGCCAAAGCAAACTGTAAAGACATCAACACAAGGATCGTGACAGAGTAAATCGTCAAAGCCAACAACATTTTAGGATAAAATAATCGAGCTTGGCTTTTTACTCGAGGGAGAACCCGCCTAAACCAAGAAAACACAGCAGGAACCTGCTGCAGACGGTGCTGCGATGCCTCTAAGCTCAGTGCACTCCCGCCCTGAAGCACAGCTACAGCATGGCTAGTGATATTTTGGCAGTTTTAAAAATATGAACGGTGAAGAGCCTCAGTTTTCAACACTCAGATCAGAGCAGAGACAGAAGTGAGGTGCACACATGGTGAAGCAGTAGCCACAGGACACGGGGACAGAGAAGGCTTTTGTGTCGATGCTATTGATAGGAGCTGAGCGGTCTGGAGCACTGCTCTGAGCAGTGGCGCTCTAGTATTCTAGGTTTGCCACGAAGGAGCATCACGAATCCCAAGGCCCACCACCTGCCCCTTCTCCGAGGGCACCTACCTTACTGTAAGTCACTACTGATAAGTTGTTTGCGTGACTGCTGGGGGACAGAGTTACAGAGTTCTGTGACAGTCTCTCCTGATCTTGCTCGGTTTGGTCAGGAGCAGGAGCCCATGTGTTTTTGCTGATCGAGTCGAACCCGGAACCCCCAGGGTCTTTTAAGTTGTTTTCATCTGATTGTCGGTTCTTTTGGGGAGAGGCAAACGGGTTGAAGTTTCCTTCTACCTTGCGATGTGGCTGTGTGTTGAATTCCGTTTCAAAAGATGACAGCTGTTGCGTTACTCCTAAAAGTCCACCCACCTCCACACTGAGAATCACCCAGATGACATCTGAAACAAAAAGGCAGCTTGTATCAATGCCAGGCACCCCCTTAGCACAGGGTAATCACCACTGAAACCCAAACCACTGGGAAGAGCCACTCTCCACAGCCAGCTCTCTGAAAGCTGATGTGCCATGTGCGTGGCATGTGCTTCCCTGCCTTCTGCAATGCCAAGGGCAAGCTCCACCCAGCCCTGTGCTGGGACCCACAAAGCTGCACGAAGGCTCCAGTTGATGGCGATATATGCAAGTCAGTACCCAGAACACATGCAGAACTGGAAAGCTCCAGCTCATAGAATGAACCACTCTGTGTGGCTTCATTTTGCCTTGCATGCGCTTAATTCTGAAAATCCTGGGAAGGCAGAATTCTTAAAGCTAAAAATCTTACTCTTTGTTATGACTAAAATCACACTTAACCTTTGTCTCACGTGGGAAGCAATTTAGACTGAGCATGTGCTGTTCACAAAGAGACGTGAAGGCAAAGGCATTATAAATAATCACGATGGATGTGTATAAAGTGCACTAGGCAAACTTATAGGGCATCATGGTTTCTAGCAAGCTTGCTGAAGAGTCAGAACAGTTCGGGCTTTCTAAAACAACCAGGTGCTTCACCAGCACTGTTCTATAATGCAGGGAGACCTGACTACACAGAGCCATTACTTTTTTTGTTTTAAAGATCTAATTTATTTTGGTTTGGTATGTACGAATGTTTTGTCTGTGAAGTACAGTGCCTGCAGAGGCCAGAAGAGGGTGCAAGATTCCTTGGAACCAGGGTTGCAGACAATTGTGAGCTGTGGGTGCAGGGAACTCAAGTTGGTTCCTCTTCAAGAGCAGCCAGTGCTCTTTCTTAACTGCTATGCCATCTCTAGTCCCTAAGTTTGTTTTTTGTTTTTTTTTTTAACAAAGCTGTACAGGCCAAGCACAGCGGTGGCTGCCTTTAATCACAGACCAGCCAGACTACACAGGGAAGCCTTGTCCCTAAGTAGATCAGTACCATGAGATAACTGGTTATAACTTTATCTCTGATTTTTTTATTGTCAAAGCTAGGGCTCAAACAGGAAGTAAAGGAACTGTCTCCTTTGATGCTGAAAACAAGTGTGAAAAGCTACTGGAAGGCAACCCAGGTTTCAGTTCAGCTATGCAGACTGTAGTGAGAAGGGGCAGGGAGGAACTGAGGCCCATCCTCAGTGTCTCACTGGGGTCCCATGAGGAGAGTTCTTACAGTGCTGTACTGCCCACCATAACACAGTTTAGCGGTTTATGAGGTGAACTGAGAACTGGCCACCCAGGAGCTAGGCATAGGAAACATCGCTGCAGCGACACCTGCTGGTCGTATCTGGGATTAGCAATTCTTTTTTCCTTTGAGAACCAGAGGTGACAGCCATCAACCAAGCACACTAGCAAGATTCCAGTTCACAGTGTTCCAGGCACACATTCCAGACATGTAAATAAACTGGCAAATGCACTCGAGAGGCAGACACAGACAGGTCTCTGGGAGTTTGAGGCCACTTTCGTCTACATAGTGAGTTCCAGGACAGCCAGAGCTATGCAGAGACCCTGTCTCAAAACAAAACAAAACTGAAACAATAAACTATAACTCCTCATGCCAGCTACTACCGTGGACTGTGTTCCTGAGATGGAGTCTATGTAGCCCTGACTGGGCTCAAGTTCTTACTCTCCGAGGAGGCAGAGCCACTATGTTCAGTTAAGACATCTTAGATGAAGCATACCACTTTTACTGGGTCAGAAGACTTGAAATCTACACTGAGTAGGATGGAGTGATGTGGGCCTTAAGGGGCAAGGTGGCAGCAGGTCCTGAGGAAGTCACCCCACACCTTCCTATGGTAGCTTTCTATCTAGTGAGCAAGTCCTGTCTGTGCGTCTGAGTAGGTGTATAAGCCTGTGGGAGCATGCGCGGAGCCACAGTGATGCCAGGCGTCTTCCTTTTAACACTCATCTCTTGAGCCTGGCACTCTCACTGAACCTGGAGCTCCCCGAATGTCTAGGCTGGCCAGTCGAGCACACTCCAGGATCCGTCTGTCTCCGCCCACCAGGCTGGCATTATAGACACGAGCCACCACGCCTGGCTTGAACCTGAGCACAGCAACTACCTCCCCACGGAGCATCTCCCACCCATGCATCCCATTTATTTACAGCCCAGTTGCTCCTGCTTCCTTCCCCTCTTCCACCGTCTGGTGTAAAGTCTGGTCTACGCTCAGCATGCTCAGATGTGGTCCAGGCCTCACCCACGGCCCAGGAAACAGAGTGCTCATGAGAAGGAAGGCCACCATCTGTATGGAGACTATATGATGCGTCCTCCCCGGCCTGGAGAGCTCGAGCTTCTTTATACCCGAGCCACCTCTGCCTTGCCCACTGGCTGATTCTACAGAGCAGCTGTGAGAGGCCTCTGATGGCAAGTCCGATGCCCACTGTGAGCAACCTCACTGTTGGAGTACAGCACTGAGCCGCCCGATCCTCTGCAGATGAGCCCCAGGACACTGACTGTTGCCAAGTCTGGTCTGAAAGTCTCAATCACTGACCTAAGAACTAACTGGTTGGAGATGAGGCAGCAGGTCAGTGTTGACTAGATACACAAGGCCCTGAGTGAATTCCCAGTACTATTAAAAATAATAATAACAATAATAATGATAATGATGATAATAATTAAAATGGCCTCTTTGGAAAAGAAAAGAATTACAAACTAGAGATTGTATTGATAACATATAAAACAAAATATTTACCGGAGGAGCACCCAAATAAACTACTATAGTGAAATGATGTCACTTTCTGGGAGGACCTGGGGTCTAGAAGTGAGAGTGAGGAATAGCCAAGAGCAGACTTAGATCTCTAGTGGGGAGCATACAGCTCTTTTAAAACTGCTTGTTTATCCCCAGCAGGATGCTGGAAACCTGAGCACCAATGTAACTAAAGCTAGGGTTAAATCAGTCCCACTTTCAGGACTTTATATGCTTACGAGCTTTAACATCTTTAGCTAGAATAAACCAACAGGATACACTGGAAAAATAGCCAAAAAGGTAAATTCAAGTGCCAAGCAAAACCACCCTGGACTCAGTAGCCAAATGGGAAGCCTGGCTTGCAAGTGTCTGGTTTGAAGGCAATTAAGAAAACCATCCATAGCCGGGTGTGGTGGCGCACACCTTTAATCCCAGCACGAGGGAGGCAGAGGCAGGTGGATCACTGAGTTGGAGGCCAGCCTGATCTACAAAGCCAAGGCTACACTGAGAAACTCTGTCTTGAAAAACAAAACAAAACAGAAAGTCATCCAAGAAGGACAATCTGAGTCAGAACTTGGAGTTGGAAGATGCTATGGTACATGGAGCACGCTGCCTCAGAGGCAGATGTTACAGGCAAAATATAAATGTTCTTCTGTGGAAATACTTCACAAACTAGAAAAGAAATATGCAGCTGGCCAGGACCCAGGCAGGGGCATCACGTGTTCATGACCCGCCTGGGCTACGGCCTGACTGTAGGCAGTGTCAAGGCTCTGCTCAGAGCCTACTGTGTTAACGCATCTCAGCAACACAGACAGATATCCTAGATCACAGAAAAGGTGTTTAAAACAAGCACTAACACCTTGTCTGCAGACCCAAAGCAGCACCCCAAGATGCAGTTTCTTTCTCCAGAAGATGATGAGATCACTCTGAAAGCTGCTGGGCAAGTACACCACAGATAAACAGCAGCAGCTTCTGCACTGCAGTAAAGTCAGGGACACAGCACAGAGGTCACGAGCTCCACACACGCCAGTGAAGCAGCACAGAGGCAAGCACAGACGGGCACGGCCCGAGCCGAGCTCAGGCAACCCTCAGGAGCATGCAGCACGCAGCCAGTGCCCAGAGCTTGTATCTAAATAAAAGCACAAACGCTCTCAGGAGAAACCGCCCAGCTCCAGGGTGAGAGCAGGGAAACACAAGACAAATCTCAGTATCACAAGAGAAGCCATTAAACAACACAAGACAGTGGGGACTAGGGGGTGCATGCCTTTAATCCCCACACTCAGGAGGCAGAGGCAGGTGGGTTTCTCTGAGTTCAAGGCCAGCCTGGTCTACAAAACAAGTTCCAAGACAGCCAGGAGCACACAGAAAAACCCTGTCTCGAAAAAAAACACAACAAACAAAAAACCGCCCCCCACCCCCCAAAAGCTCAAAAACAGAAACAGAAGATGGAGGCCTGTGACAAGGCATACATAAGCATCACACTGATGGCACACCCCCATGGCTACAGCTGGAGTTGGTTACGAGCAACAAGTATTACAGTAGTCGATGACCAGGAGACCAGAGGTCACAGCAATGACCGTGTACTTGAGCAACTCCAGATAATGCCCTGGGCACAGCCTTCCAAAGGGACGAACAATGCTATACCCTCTCTTCCACTAGGGGTGGACTAGAGTCTCAACCTTCTGAGCGCTGTGACCCTCTAATACGGTTCTAGCTATGCTGACCCAACCATAAAATTATTTTGCTGCTACTTCACAACTGTGATATTGCTATTGTAATGAGTTTTATTGTACATATCTGATATGCAGGATATCTGTCTGACACTTGACCCTTGTGGGGTCTCGGGAAGCCCTGGACTAGAGCCAGCTGGGTGCTTGAAGGAGCTGAACAGGGAAAGGGAAAAACAGTAACTTTACAGCAGAAAGCCTGGCACACACACTGCTGAGCACAATGTGCTCATCTCCTGAAGCATGTGACCCCAGTGCAATCACAAGATCACCAGGTAGTGCTGACAAGCGAGCTTTCAAGACAACTGACAGAACTCTTTCAAGACCACCCAGGGTCAGGAAAAGTGAGACAGAGAAAGCCACACAAGAAAGGAGACTGGAGGTCAGAAAACCAAGCGCAGCAGCCTTAGGTGGATTCCCATGTACTCTTCTGGCCTCTTCAGGCACTGCATGCAGGTGATGCATACACATACTCAGGCAAAACACAGCTTATAAATAAATGAAAACTCACACAGTGAGCATGAGGACGTGAGTTTGGACTCAGCAACCATGTGAAAGACAGCTGTGGTGTGCACATAAACACCCAGTGCTCGGAAGGTGGAGATGGGTGGCTGACTTGGTGGGCTCCAGATTCAATGAACTCTACAATCTCACAACATAAATTAGGCTGGGTGACCACAGTGCATGGCTTCACTTAAGCCCAGCACTCAAGGGGCAGAGGCAAGTAGATCTCTGACTTCTAGGCCAGCCTAGGATTCATACATAGGGAGACCCTGTCTCAAACAAACAAACAAACAAACAAACAAACAAACAAAAAACCAAATGAAAATAAAACCAAAGCCGGGCGTGGTGGCGCATGCCTTTAATCTCAGCACTCAGGAGGCAGAGGCAGGTGGATCGATGTGAGTTCAAGGCCAGCCTGGTCTACAAAGTGAGTCCAGGACAGCCAAGGCTACACAGAGAAACCCTGTCTCAAAAACTCAAAACAAAAAAAACAAAAAAAAGAAAAGAAAGAAAGAAAGAAAATAAAACCAAAACCTAGGCTGGAGAGGTGGCTCAGAGGTTCTTCCAAAGGTCCTGAGTTCAATTCCCAGCAACCACATGGGGGCTCTATGATGAGATCTGGTGCCCTTTTCTCGCCTGCAGGCAGAAGACTATATAAATAATAAAGAAATCTTATCTTAAAAAACAAAAACAAAACCAACCCAAAACTCTATAAGATGAAAAGCAACTGGGGAAGACACATGACATAGACCTCTGGCCTCACATATGCAGGTATACACATACAGAAAAAAATTAAATGCCCAAATTATCCATCTGGTCCAGTTTGTTGTTGTTGTTGTTGTTGTTGTTGTTGTTGTAAGATATTTATTTATTTATTATGTATACAGTAGCTATGATGCATGTACACCTGTACACCAGAAGAGGGCACCAGATTATCATTATAGACGGCTGTGAGCCACCATGTGGTTGCTGGGAATTGAATTCAGGACCTCTGGAAGAGCAGTCAGTGCTCTTAACCTCTGAGCCATCTCTCCAGCCCTTTGTTGTTTTTTGAGACAGGGTTTCTCTGTGTAGCCTTGGCTGTCCTAGACTCACTCTGTAGATCAGGCAGGCCTTGAACTCAGAGAACTACCTACCTCTGCTTCCCCAGTGCTGGAATTAAAAGGTGTGCACCACTTCCACCCGCAGTCCACATAGTTCTTATATTTTTGGTTGTAAGCCTAGCCATTACCAGCTGAGTCATCTCTCCAGTCCTAGTCCACATATTTCTAATGTGATGGGTTTAACTTGTACTAACCACCGAGTGTTTTGAATAGTTAAAGGCAAAATAAATAGACGTGTGGCCTCACTGTCTCAGACCTGATTACGTAATAAGCTGGTGGTAGTCAGGAGCTCCCTAGTGACCACACAGGACACAGTGTTGGCTATGCCTGGTCTTCCTTCTCTTCAAAGAGAACCTGCTTTGTCTTAGACTTCAAGGAACCTACTCTCTGCCCATGGCTGGAATAAAGCAAGAACAAAAAGAACAAAGCAGTATAACCCGCCTTTCAGTATTCTCTCACAAGAGAGCTACATCCCTCTACAGGCGCAGATTCCCTGACAACTCCGGGAAAGACCGCAGTAATGCAGGTCCTGTGAAATGCTCTTTTTCGGTTTCACTTTACTGGCTTTATCCAGTTCCACGAGGCCGAAACTGGACCAAACATTTTCTCCACCTCAGGGGTGAGCAGAGATTTGGGGGCCTAGTTAAGTGCTAGTGTGGGGCAGGTCTGGGCTGGTCCTCTTGTAAAAAGGTACTAACGCCACGCTCAGCCACTGCCACCCTAGTGGCCCCTGCTGGCCAGGTACACTGAAGCTGTGCACCACCTGGTGGCGAGTGTCATCGGCTCCTTCTGGGGTACAAAGAAAACATCTCTAGTTTATCTTAGTCTTGACACCCCAAAACACCACTCACCACAGCTCAACCAAACTATCTCGCTTCATTCTAAAACTGAAGTACTGTCTCCTGCCAACACGTGGGGAGTCATTAGTGATGTTTGGGAGCTGGGTGTGACAGCACACCCCTGAAACCCCGGCAGGGACAGGTAGATCTCTGAGTTTGACACCAGCCTGGTCTACAGACTTGAGTTCTAGGACAGCCAGGACTCTACACAGAGAAACTGTCTTGAAAAACCATAAACAAAACAAGAATAACTGGTGCTTGTTCAGGTAAGCCCTTTCTGCCCCTTGCACCTGCGTGGTTACTAGTTCACAATGCCCACTGCCTTTCTTACTGACAACAAATGTAAGCACGGCTTATTTTTTAGAGCAGTGTCAGGTTCATCATGAGAAAAGTGCACACGTCTCCTGCCTGCTCCTGTGGGTGGCCACGCCTGCCCCAGCTTGTTGAACTGATGAAGCAGAGGCCCTGACAGCACCCCAGGCCACAGCTGCACTGTTCATTTTGGTGCTGCGCATTGTGTATGTGCAGGGTGCACTGCGCAGACTCACCCTGCCACTCAAACATCTTCCTCCTGAGCCAGTCCTGGCAAATGCAGCTCTACCACCCCAGCTGGGCCTTTCTAGCTGAGCTTCTTTCATTTGAAGACACACCATGGAGACTCACCTGTGCCTCTTCATAATTATACAGCTCCTGTCAACAAGAGGTCTGCTCTGTGTACGGAAGGGATCTTCCTTTTCTCGTGGTGTAAGAGACTGGAAGGTATAGATAACGCCTTTTCAACCTGTCCTTAGAAAACCCTTTCTGTCATCTGTGTAGCGTCTCCAGGGTATGTTGGGGAGCCTGTAGAGGTTGTTTCAGCACCTTCTGCCTCTCTCTTTTCCAGACTATTCTGATACTCGGTTTCTATTTAGGCCTGTGTCGGCCATGTGATGGTGAACAAGAGGAGAAAGCGAGGAAAATGAAGACGCAGTGAAGTGAGGAGACCGGTGTGACTGCTGTCGTTCTTGAGTTGGGGACGCAGAGTGTGCACTGGGGGGAGCACAGAGGTGGAGTACAGCGGCGTGCCTGTGTCTTCTGACAGCATTGCACTGTCCTAATGACTACAGCTCTATGCTGAGGCTGTGGGTGTCACTCCTATGACATCTCCCATCTCTGGGGCTTAACTGTGCTTGATGCTGCCCGTGCTTCCTAGGTCTGTGTTTGGTGTCTGACACCAATTGGGCAAGCTACCAGCCTTTACTGATTCTGTTTCTTTTCCCAGTATTAGGCACATGTGTTCCATTTTGTATGACTGCAACATAGCTCCTTTCTGCTTTTTTAAAAAAGACATGTCATGTATTGTGTGTATGCACACACACATGCTTGTGACTGTGGGTCAGGAGAGGATATCAGATCCCCTGGATCTGAACTAGAGTTCTCAGGAAGAGCAGAAACTGATCTTCAGCCCTCTTTCTCTTTCCTCTACGGTTCAGAAATTCCAATGATCAGCCTCCAGCTCTGAGATCTCACTGTCAGTACACTGTACTACTTTCTTTCTCTCTTACCCTGGAGTCCTGCAGCCTTGCTCACATCCTTTACCTGTCATTGTGTGCTCTCTCCTATGTCCCTTAGTGCCCAGCTTGCACACTTTGAAAGTTCCTAGGCTGAGCGAGGCATGGTGGCGTGTGCCTACAATCCCAGCATTTGGAAATCTGAAGCAGGAGGATTGCCACAAGGCCAGCTAGGACTATACAGTGAGACTCATTCTCACAAAATAAAACATTATCAAAACACTCAGGGGTCGGGGGTGGGGAGGCAGAGGCAGGCAGATCTCGAGTTCGAGGCCAGCCTGGTCTACAGAGTGAGTTCCAGGACAGCCAGAGCTACATAGAGAAATTCTGTGTCTCAACAAAAGAACCAAAAACCGCCAGGGAGTGGGGGTGGGGTGGGGGTGGCGCATGCCTTTAATCCCAGCACTCGGGAGGCAGAGGCAGGCAGATCACTGTGAGTTCAAGACCAGTCTGGTCTACAAAGTGAATCCAGGACAGCCAGGGTGGCCCCCTCACAAAAAGTTATGTATATGAGTGCTAAATCTGCATGTACACTTGCACAACAGAAGAGGGTGTCAGAGACAAGAGGGCATCAGATCCTATTATAGATAGCCACCCTGTGGGTGCTGGGAATTGGGCTCAGGACCTCCAGAAGAGCAGCAGTGTTCTGAACTGCTAAGCTATCTCTCCAGCCCTGGAAGCACTTTTTTTTTTTTTTAAGCAAAGGCATCATGAAACACTGCTGACCCGACACACATCTTCCTGCACACACCACGCTGCATCTCACACATTTAGCAGGTGTGTCAGTGAACCCAAGAGGAAGGAAACCCTTTCATCACCACAGCCAATAGCTCTCAGTCTTCAGAAGCCAACATTTATGGTGTCAGAGTGCAACAGTAAGAAATTCACACCGATCTACCTGGGGGAAGTCCTTTCTAGGGCCCAGGTTCTTTTGCTCTGAAGTAAGACACTAAAGAAAGGCTGCATTCGATGCCGTTGCAGCTCTGTGACCTGGAATGTCAACTCTCCTTGACAAAATTTCACAATGATTCCAAACAAATACAGGTGAGAGCTGAGTCAGAAAACCCTTAAGCAGCAGCTGGGAAGATGGCTCGCTAAGGCTGTGCTGAGTAAAGGAGAGCATAGGACTCGCATGGGGGCATGTCCCCTCAGAAGCCAGCTAGACTGATCCACACAGGGATGACAGAAAGACAGACTGATGTACTCAGTGAGGACAAACAGGACAGACAAAAGCACTGTTTTAAATGAGGTGGAAGGCAGGGCTGACACACATACTTGAGCAGCTGTGTACACAGTAAATAGATAAAGAACCCTTAAGGAAATGGCCTTAACCAAGAAGGCTCCACACCAGACGAGCTCACAGCTGAGGTGGGGATTTACTCACAGCAGACCTAATACTATGGTTCATAGGTGAGTTCTGTTCTAAGAGTGCCACCAACTGCTCCAATCCTCTCAGTCCTGTGAGGTGGACACTCATCCATTTTACCTATGCAGAAACGGGGTGGCGCCAGGCGTAGTGGCACACGCCTCTAATCCCAGCACACTCCGGAGGCAGAGGTGGATTGCTGTGAGTTTGACAAAGTAAGTCCAGGACAGCCAAGGCTACACAGAGAAACCAAAAACAAACAAACAACAAAACAAAAACCTCAAGTGGGCTGGAGCGTGCTCTTCCAAAGGTCCTGAGTTAAATTCCCAGCAACCACATGGTGGCTCACAAGCATCTATAATGAGACCTGGTACCCACTTCTGGTATGCAGGTGTACATGTAAAAGCAGAACACTGTATACATAATAAATCTTTTTTTTTTAAAGTCCTCAAGTCTTAGGTCATACAGAAGGTCTCTTTACTAAAGATTTCTAATTTCAAAATATAAAAACAAAAGGAAACCCTGACTTTTGTGCTATTAAGCAAATGCCTGACTCAAGTCTTCTAGATTATGTCAAAACAAAGGGCAAGTAAAACTCACTAAGCATCCAGATGGGGAAGAAGCAGAGGCCACAGGTTCACAACAGCAGGCAGGGCACTCCTGCCTAGGGCCAAAGGGTCATCTTGGCATGCCCTCAGCACAGCTGGAAGCACAAGCTTAAGACAGAACAGAGTTGGGTCGGAGGCACATGCCTTTGATCCCAGCAGAGACAGGCACATCTCTATGCCTTGGAGACCAGACTGATCTACAAAGTGAGTTCCGGGACAGCCAGGGCTACATAGAGAGGCCTTGCCTCAAAAAACAAAAAAACAAAACAAAACCAAAAGCAAACCTAAAAAGACAGGGCACAGAACGAACTGACTGCTAACTTAGGTCTTTTGTCATTGCCAGGGAAACCCACAACAGCACCGTGGCAAGTGTCAACCACCATTACAGGGAAAGGCTGCAAGCTGTCTAGGCTCAGTGACCCCACTTTTAACCTCACGGCGAGTAGAGGCCTCTAAATCTAAGGTAACCATCACATGTAGGCAGTAACTCAGGAATATAAGCCACATGGAAGACTCAAGACCTCAGACCAGCAGCCCCATGCATGTGCCCCATGACTCAGGTGAGAGCCCACGCATGAGCTGCTCTTAGCCTGAGGATTTACTGCGTCGCATTTTGTCTGCCTCCTTCTCTTTGTCTGTCAGAGAGCCTAGCAGGCCGCCTCCCGGACAAGAACACACAAGAGTACTTACTAAGAAATTCCCATGGCAAAATAATTCAACAAAACTTTGCATGCATTTGCATTTGAGTTCTTTTTTTTTTTTTTTAAAGATTTATTTATTATTATGTATACAGTGTTGTCTGCTTGTACACCTGCAGGCCAGAAGAGGGCATCAGGTTACATTACAAATGGTTGTGAGCCACCATGTGGTTGCTGGGAATTGAACTCAGGACCTTTGGAAGAGCAGGCGGTGCTCTTAACCACTGAGCCATCTCTCCAGACCCCTGCATTTGAGTTCTTACTTCCCATCTTGTGAGTTTCTGAATTGAGGGTGGTCTTACATCAGTGTGCTCATTTGGCCAGGACATAGCTGCCTATGAGCCAAGGTTTACATGGTGAGCTCCAGAACAGCCAGGGCTACACAGTGAGACCCTGCCTCGGCAAACAAAACAGATACAAACAGCTTGTAAGTTAAAAATAAACTACCACAAACTTAAATTCATGCCCCTAGACTCATGCTGCACAAGGTAACTGCTGTTTTCAAACCACACTGTGTTGGGGGGGGGTGGGGGGCAAGAACACACTTGTAACCCCAGGACTTGAGACCGATCTCTGTGAGTTAAAAGGCCGAGCAGGTCGACACAGTGAGTCCCAGAAGGTTAGACACACGTAGTAGAGAACTCTCTTTAGAGATACAAGCAAACCTCAAACACTGTGGTCCATCTGCCACACCCTTTGTGGTAGGGACTGTGGCCTAGGTAAAGTAGTCACAAAGAAAATGATGCTGACTAACACACCAACGCAGGCCCCAGTGACAGGGAGGCTTCAGAGCATTCAGGCGCAGACATGCAAGTGCGTTGCTAGTCACTGCCCCATACAGAAGATCACTGCTTTATACAACGTGCTTTCTAGGCTCAGAGGTCCTGCACACACCCATCTGCATTTCAGAGATTTGTCTGAAAAATGCAGTATTTAAATATACTGTATTTTCTGAGACTGCACTATAATCACACCTTTTCCTCCCTCCAAGCCCTCCCTTTACTCTCTGAAGTGGGGCTTTGACTTAGATCCAGGCAGACACAACTACCTGGTGGCAGCACACCTCCTCTCAACTAGACAGCCGCCCCTCCCAAGACACTTCAGGCAAGGCAGTTTACAGCAGTAGTTCTACCCAAACCAAAACCTTGTGTTTCTACCTCAAGGGTTGCTCCTGGACACCGAGCATCTTACAGGGAACATTAAAAGCAACTTCTATGTCTGAGAGTCAGCTCAGAGGTTAAGAGAGCCGGCTGCTTTTGCAGAAGACTGGGCTTGGTCCCCAGCATTCACACTGAGGCTCATGCAACTCCAGTTCCATGGAGAGCTGATGTCCTCTTCTGGCTTCTGAGACTACCAGACAGACAGACAGACAGACAGACAGACGCACGCATGCATGCATGCACGCACGCACGCACGCACATGCGCACAAAACACTCAGGCACATAAAAATTAAAATATTTAAGGTGAGGTGGGGTAGGAGGGTGCACACTTTTAATCCCAGCACTCAGGGAAGGCCATGTCTCTGAGTTTAGGCCAGCCTGGTCTATGTTGTGAGTTCCAGGGCAGCCAAGGTTACACACTAGAACCCAGTCTCAAAAAACAACCAAACCAAAAAGAATGCACTTTTTCCCCCCAAAAGGAGTTAAAACAATTATACTTGCTTACTGTGTGTGTGTGTGACACTCACATGCTGCAGCCCTGCAGCCTGGCTCCTTCCTTGCCACATGGGGCTCACGGTACAGGAGTGAGCTCACTGGCTGCAGGCTCTTTCTTCACGGAGCCATCTCACTGGCGTGAAGAGAGAGCTGTGCTAACTTGTAAAAAGGAGCCTAGGACATTAATCCCAGCACTCGCAGGAAAACGGAAGACTTCTAGGCTACTCTGGGCTACAATGAAAAAAGGGCAAAAAAGCTGGGAGAGGCAGCAGACAGAGCAGCAAGACAGCTGTGTGGAAGCCATGGCTGCGCAATCACAGGTGAGGGGGAGGAGGGAAAGCCTCACATCACCTGACTAATGGAGGTGTGCTACAAGACTTGAAGGCGGCATGATGGCAGCTCACACGGAGCCCAGTGTGGGGCACACTGTGGCTGGAAGCCTGGTAAGGGAAGGTTCACTTCCAGCTGCTGAGAAAGAGTTGTGTAAGTAACTGCTGTGTGTGCACGGGAAGCGTTAGTGACCAAGGGTTGGAGTTTCCACGTGGACCTGCCCCAGAGTGTGTCTGTGCAGCTGATCCTCACTTGGTGCTGCTGTTCTGGGAACATGGGCCTGCCCGCAGACATAAACCACTAGGTGTGCCTCTGAGGGTCAGCCTGCTTCATCTCTGCTCGAGATGAACAAGATGGCACCAAACGCACCAACACTATGGACAGAGTAGCCTGCTGTCATGCCTGTCCTACCATGACCAACTGGCACCTTCTGAAACAGAAGGGAAATACACCATCCCTCCCTGCAGTTGCTTTCCTCAGAGCAACAAGACAAGTAACTAACAGCGAAGAGAAAACAAAACCAAACCCCACTATACACAGCACTAACTGGAGCAATGGAAGATACAAGTGAAAGAGGCTCCTCACTGTAAGCTAAGGACAGCCTGGGCTACACACAGAGGTCCAGGCCAGCCTGGGCTAAATCCAGAAATTCTGTTTCAAAACAAAACACAATTTAAAAGATACAGTAAAAGCTTCCCTGAGAATGCCATGGGGCACATGTGTGTAATCCTAGCATTTGTAGTCTAGGGCAGCAGGATCTCAAGTTCAGAGCTGGAGGTGGCTCAGTGGTAGCGTGCCTTGCTCTTGCTGAGGATTTGGGTTTAGTTCCCTGCACCAACACTGAAGCTCACAGCATGTACAGCTCCAGTTCCAGGGGATCGGATACCTCTTTCTACCTCTAAGGGCTCTTGCATGCACATGGTACACACATATAGTCAAGCGCATATACTTACACATGAAAATTAAGTTTTGGGTTTTTTTTTGTTTTGTTTTGTTTTGTTTTTTGGTTTAGTGGCAGCCTGAGTTATATGCAGTTACAATAGCCTTAGCTTCCGCGCGCATGCACACACTCTAAAATAAATACAGTTTGTGGAAGAGCTGAAGATATAGTTCACTGGTAGAGTGTGTATCTAGCATACAAGAAACCCTGGGTTTTATCTCCAACCGAAGGGAAAGAGGAAAGTGGGAAGGACACACTGGCAAGGGTGGTGCCACATGCTCACAGTCAGAACCCTTGGGTGCTGGAGGCAGAGGGCAGGAGGTCATTGGTCACTCTTAGCTACACAGGGTTGGAACAGCCTGGGCTACACCACACTCTGTCTCAAAGGGAGGGTTGCTGGAGAGGAGCTCACTCTCACAAACACAGGTCCAGAGAGTGGCGCCCCCTCTGGTCTCCAAAGGCATTACATGCTGGCAGTGTGCAGACAGGCAAAAGCCCACCCACACAAAATAATGCAGTAAGTTACAAGGAGGGGACTGGGAAGGAGCCAGTGAATTTTCGTGGGCTGTAAGGAGAGTAGGAACGAGGAGCGGGCGATGCAAGGTACGGAGCTGTGAGGGTGAGCAGAGGACGGCCGGGAAGAAAGATGTCTTCCCACAGCGACAACAGGGGTGAGAACACAGAGACCCCCCGGCTGCGCAGCATCTCTGGAGGGAGGTGGGGGTGGGGCTGGCCAGGCTCTAAGGTGTTTTCATCCTCTGCCAAGGAATCTGCCTCTACTACAGGAGGCACAGGCAGATGATGCCACGTAAGTGCTACAAAACATTCTTTCAGACTGTAAAAATATCCAAAGTTTCCATGGGCCGAGTATGAGAACACAACTTCCAGGGTGAATGATGTAATAATACCTAAGGCCCCACTCACTCCAGTCAGTCAAGAACTCCTCAAAAGGCACAGGCTGCACAGAAGCCACAGGAAATGTCTTGTGCTTAAGAAGGGTGGAGGTGGGCTGGAGAGGTGGCTCAGCGGTTAAGAGCACCGTCTGCTCTTCCAGAGGTCCTGAGTTCAATTCCCAGCAACCACATGGTGGCTCACAACCATCTATACCCTCTAAAGCCTTCTTCCGGTGGATAGGTGTATATGCAGATAGAGCACTCATATACATAAAGTAAATAAAATCTTTTTTAAAAAGTTTAAAAAAGGGTGGAGGGAACAGATGACCACTTGTGGGTCTTGTCCAATTACTAAGGAGGCTGTTGGTGGAGAGGTCAGCTTTTAATCCCAGCCTAAGGAACACCCAGGTGGTACCCATAATCAGTTAAAAAAAAAAAAAACTTGAAGTGCTAAAAGCATCCCGTGCAGGCGACTGAGAGCAGAGAGCAGCTGATGCCACATGCCTCACAAAGCAGGAACTAGAGGGTAAGATGCAGCTGAACAGGAGGAGGAGGACTGTAAAGGCTGCCGCTCGTTCACTGGCGGTGTGGTGGGCAGAGCATGGCCTAAGCAGAGTAAACATCACTGTTAAAAAGCGGGATCCTGGCACGGTAGCCCACGCCTTTAATCCCAGCACTTAGAAGGCAGAGGCAGGCAGATCTCTCTGAGTTCGAGGCCAGCCTGGTCTACAGAGGGAGTCCAGGACAGCTGGGGCCGCACAGGGAGACCCTGTCTCAAAAAACCAAAAAAGTGAGGCAACAATAAGGGCAGGAGGTGTCAGTATTGAACAAGTCTCTGGGGTGAGAGGAACACCCGTAATTTGTACGCTGTTTGGTCTTCCCGACTTCTGTCTAGGGATGGTATAACAAGGCCTGCAGTCAGTCTTCTGACAGAGCCCATGGGTTACACAGCGAGGCCAGCACCCCCAAGAAACAGCTATCACGCTGGGCATACCTCACACAATTCAAGTTCAAGTTCTAGGGTCAAAGGAGGTGCAGTAGGCTGGGCCAGTGTGTCGGTCTCAAGGCATGTACCTGCACGGCTGAGGCCATGCTGCTACTGCACCACATTCAGTGGCTTCACGAGCAACGGCATGAAGCTTACAGGGGGCGGCCTTGTCCTTTGGTCTGGGCTGCATGAGGACATACTTACCTCCATAGTAGAGTCCCGTGGCAGTGCACATCCGCCACTGTCCCTGGTACATTCCTGCTCTGCTGGGGCTGCACATCTGGACGCTGACATCTGCAATCTCTTGGGGCTCTAGTGATCTCACCATCACCATGTTCACATGTCCGAACTGGTCTCCCCCGACATATTTAAGACAAACCCCTGGAGGCCAGGCCTCTGCCCCTGAGTTCAAGCAAAAGGAGGAAAAGTGTTAGGCAGTCATCCGTCCCACGCTGAAAGAGGCCAAGACTACCCTCTGTCCCTGAGCAACTACTGTCTCCTGCATTCAGCAAAGGGAATTTGAGGGTGGGAGAAACGGTTCAGTGGTAACTGCACTTACTACAAAGCCTAATTAACTCAGCTTGACTCCCTGAATGCACATAAGCACAATCACCTCCCTCAAGGTGTGCTTTGGCATACTTAAGCCCCCGCCCCCACCCCCCATGTGTTTTAAATGATTTATCTTTATTTTATATGAACTGGTGTTTTCATGCATGTGTGTCTGTGTGAGGGTGTTGGAGCGCTTGAAGCTGGAGTTCCAGACAGTTGTGAGCTGTCATGTAGGTGCTGGGAATTGAACCCTGGTCTTCTGGAAGAGTAGTCAGTGGTCTTAGCCACTAAGCCATCTCTCTAGGCCCCAAACGAATGTTTTTTAAAAAGGAATTATGAGACATCAACTGCCTGACCAACAGTCTACCTTTATAAGTTGGCAAATATCACAGAGGAAATTGTTCCTCCTGACCTGCCAGGTGACCCTGAAAAAGGTCACACCATGCTGACTCCTACAAGCCCAAGAATGCCCACGGGGAGGAGGCCAAGCCCACACCCAAGAAAGTGCTTTTTTCTATTAAAAGGAAATATGCAGCCGTTTCACTTGAATTTTTAAAGTAAAAACAAGGTCAGGTCTGTGGTATAAGCCTGTAGTATCAACATTCAGGAGTTGAGGCAAGAGTATTCTGAGTTTGAGGCTAGCCTGCTCTACATAGCACGTTCCAGATCACACCAGCTAAAGCACCAGCCTTTGTTTCAAAACAAGGAAGGGAGTAAATAGTCTGTTCCAGTATTTCCTAGACACAAGAGGATGAAATACTCATGGAATGACGTCTCTATGCTATTCTCTCTTAAGACAGTGTCTTAGGGTCAGAGCACTAGGTCAGTCAGTAAAGAGCTTGCTTTCTAAGCATAAGAACCACGCCCTTAGTCCCAGCACTTGGGAGGCAGAGGCAGGTAGATCTCTGTGGGTTCGAGGCCAGCCTGCTCTACAAAGAGTCCAGGACAGCCAGGGCTCTGTGTAACAGAGAAACCCTGTCTCAAAAAACCAAAACCAATCAAACATACAAACAGAATGAACCCCAGAACTCGTGTACAAAATGCTGGTAGGGGCCGGGAAGATGGTTCAGCAGTTACAGTGCCTGCTGACCAAACAGGAGAACTAAAATTCAAATCCCCAAAGCCAAGTAAATGCTATTAGACATGGCAGCCCTCCTTTCAGTCTTAGAAGAAACAGGATCCTCAGAAAAGGCTGGCCACCAGGGAGTAAGATGTGAACTCAGGGTTTGAGAGAACGTGACTCAAATCTAAGGTGGAAGATCCATAAACCTAGGGCCCCCATTAGAATGTACGTGCACAGGCACTCCCCATACATGTGCACCCCCACACAAACGTGCAAATACACATTCATAAACACATACATGTATACTAAACACATGAAAAAATAATGTAAAAGGCTGGGCAGGGGCTGGAGAGTTAGCTCAGTGGTTAAGAGCACTGTTTGCTCTTCCAGAGTTCCTGAGTTCAATCCCCAGCACCCACACTGTGGGTCTCAACCATCCATACTGGGATCTGTTGCCCTCTTCTGGCGTGCAGGTGTACATGTAGATAGAGCGCTTACATATATAAATAAAATAAATCTTAAAAAAAAAAAAAAAAGGCTGGGCATAGTGGCATGTGCTTGTAATATCAGTCACAGACGGACAAGACATGGATCAGTCGGCTAGCCTAGCCTTCCAGGCAGGACACACTTCAGTAAAGGGCTGTCTCCAAAAAAAGTAGACAGTACCTGAGGCTGTCCTCTGGCCTACGCACATACAATCAGCTCATGTTGGTTTAATTCTGGGATCCTTAACTATAAACTACCCAGGGGCCTGTGAGACTGTCTAGGTGTCATGTTCAAAGAATGAGAGGGAAGATCCAAAGGATGGGGACCTCTCCTGTAAAGTGAACTGTGGTCCAGGAGCAGCAGCGGAGGGAGCAGCACCACCAGGCTGCTTTCCTCTTCCGAAACTGTGGTATGCGCTCCCTTCTTTTCTTCAAGATTTGTTTATTATTATGTACACAGTGCTCTGCCTGCATGTACTCCTGCAGGCCACCAGAGGGCACCAGATCTCATTATAGATGGCTGTTAGCCACCATGTGGTTGCTGGGAATTGAACTCTCTAGAAGAGCAGCCAGTGCTCTTAACCTCTGAACCATCTCTCCAGCCCCCACTTTACTTTCCCCCTGAGACAGGGTTTCTCTGTATAGCTTTAGCTGTCCTCGAACTCACTCTATAAACCAGGCTGGCCTCAAACTCACAGTAATCTGCCACTACACCTAGTCTATTTTTGGTTTTTAGAGACAAGGTTTCTCTGTGTAGCCCTGGTTGTCCCAGAACTGGCCTCAAAGTCAGAGATCCTCTGTCTCCAGAGTGCTGAGATTAAAGGTGTGCCCCACCATGCCCAGCTAAGGTACTCCCTCTTTTAAAACTAGCCCACACCTACCATCCCAGCAATGAAATAAAATGTAACAGGAGGATTAGTGCCAAGGCAAGCCTGGGTATACTGACATATGAAACACTATCTTAAAAAGGTAGTGATGGCAGTGGAGAGACATGCGCCCAGCAATCAAAGAGCACGCAGCTCTGACAGAGGACAGTCTGGCTCCCAGCACCTACACGGTAGCTCACAACTGCCCTCACTGCGGCTCTATGGGATCTCACATTTTCCTCTGGCCTCTTCAGGCTCTAACACACAAACCTGCACTCAGATACACGTCTATGCACAATTTAAAATTTTGAAATATAGCTTAATCCAGGAGTTCAGGGCCAGTCTAGGCAGCATGGCCAGGTGGAAAACAAACAGCTAGCCAACTGCTCCCTTAAGTTAACAGTTTAAAGGGCAGCCAGGGTTGGCAGGAAGGTGCTGACACACTGGCGTCTCTGCCCTCTCCACCCACAGAGGTACCTGTAAGAAGACAATGTCTGTTAGCACAAACACGCAAGCAGGTATGTTTCATGAACCGCTAAGAAAAGAAGGCTAGCCACGGCTGTGGGTGTGAGGCGTGGCTGGTCCAGGCAGACAGCCAACACAGCTGGGACTCACACAACAGCACACTGCTGTGTTACAGAGGGACACATCAAAGGGTAACATTTACTGGTTTAGGTAGGGACCTCCTCCTTCTGGACACTCCTGAAAACTGCGCCTGTGCAATGTGGTGCATGAAGCATCTCTTGGAAGAACAAGTGGAAGAGGTACCTACTATCAACTCCAAGGTGTAAGGCCATGAGAGTCAAGACCCAAATGAGCTACCAATGGTGTATTTCTACCTCTCCTTATCACAATGCCAGGACAGGCAACGGACAAAGTAAGGACATGGGGTCCTCAGCATGGTGGCACATGTCCCTAGTCCCATCACTGAAGAACAGACAGAGGGATCACAAGCTCAAGGCCTACCAAGCTATCCAACAAGATGCTGCTCTGAAAGCAGAGCTGCTGCACTGCAGGGGGAAGGGCATACTGAACGCTGTCTGGACTGCCTGAAATCTAGGGCTGGGACAGCCAAGTAGGTCTCCATGACAAGTTGGTAGGTCTTTCTAGAACACAAGAAAGCTCATATGTGCTTTATGACTTTGGAAATTAAGTTCCACATATGATTAAGGCAGTAATACTGTTATCGCAGAATATTACTTTATTAAATCAAACAACAACAACCCACCACCATCCCACTGTTCTGCCATGTGCCAATTTTGAGATAATAGTATCACACACTCACTCACTCTCTCCTCCCTCCCTCTTTCTCTCTCCCTCCCTGCCCCCACAGAAACAAAGACATCCTGTAGCTCCAGAAAGCCTGGGCATGAACACAGGTCTGTGGCTACTGGTGTCTGGAGATGCATGGAACACACACACGATGTGCAGAAGACAAGTCTCCATGGGGGGTTCTAGTGGCCTGGTGTGGGGGCACTACCCCATATAGAGACAGTCTGCAGTTCCCTCCACATCCAGCCAAGCAACCACAACATGCTACAATATGATAAATAAGCACAGGCAAGTATCTTCTCTGTAATCAGCCTGAGAAAAAGGGGAGAAAGTTGCCTGTTTTAATCATCTGAAAGAAGAAAACGGGGGAGGAATCGTGGCCACAGAGCAAGTAGTTACACAGTGATTGATACCTTATCTCAGGAGGGAAGGAGGGCGGGGGACAATTGGTCCTTTTCAATTTCCTTTCCAAAGTCTAGTTTCATTTTCATTTCTATGCAGCTCTAACACACACATGACCGTGCGCACATGCAAGCTGCTCATGTGGTAATCACAGCTGCAGCTGTGAACACCCAAGAGCAACCCCTGACAAGCGTGGCTGAGGCCTGTGTCGGGAAACTCAGCTGCAAAATGATGACAAAGAAAATCTCTGTATACATTTTTTAGTGTGTGTGTGTGTGTGTGTGTGAGAGAGAGAGAGAGAGTGTGTGTGTGTGTGTGTGTGTGTGTGTGTGTGTAGGCACACATGCCATGCTAAGAATTGAGCCCAGGCCTTCTGTATTGAAGGTAAACTCTACCAGGCAAGTTACATGAGTAAGTACCTAGCCCTACTTACATCTTTTGTTTTGGTTTGGTTTTTGGTTTTTTGAGACAAGGTTTCTCTGTGTACCCTTGGCTGTCCTGGACTTGCTTTGTAGACCAGGCTGGCCTCGAACTCTCACAGTGCTGCCTGCCTCTGCCTCCCAAGTGCTGGGATTAAAGGCGTGCACCACCGCGCCCAGCTCTATTTACATCTTTACCGAGAAGACTCTACAGCAAGAAAGTCTCAATCCTAGAAGCATGCATCTACATAGTTAAATGTCAAGGGCTGACCTTGAAGCATGTGAAGCTAGCCTCTCTGGGGAGTTAGTTACTGGGACAGCTACGTGCAGTCATTACATACCTCACCCTGTGTGTGCTAGTCTGGCAGCTGAAGTGAGAGGCGCCATGGCAACTACATGCACCTAACCATCCCCTTGATCTCTTTTCTCTAGAAGCAGGCATGAGTGTGAGTCAGGAACCAGACATGGGTGGAGCCTACCCTGTTTCTACACTAATACTCTATTTCCTGAAGACACAGGCAAACAGTACAATGCTGACTACAAACAAGCACACAGCCATGTCTTCTAATAACTCACTCCCTACGTAGCCCCTAGTCAAATGGATCCAGGTTGCAGGGATAAAGCTACAGTATACGGGGACTGGAGAGATGGCTCAGTGGTTAAGAGCACCGGCTGCTCTTCCAGAGGACCCAGGTTCAATTCCCAGCACCCACATGACAGCACACAACTGTCTCTAACTCCAATATCTGACACCCTCACACAGACATACATGCAGTCAAAACATAAAATAAAAATAATTTAAAAAAAAAAAAGCTACAGTATATGGGCATCAACTTTAGAAGAATGAAAGCCTGTTTGTGCACAGTACACAGACACAAGAACTGCCTTTCACACACAAACAGCAGCAGCCTCAACTGTTTTAGGTCAGAAGAAAGGCAGGCTTTGGGGTTCTGACCTGGTATGCTACCTATCAGACAGCCTCCCCCACATCAGCAGAGCTATCTACTGAGTAAAAGATGGAGCCGGGCGTGGTGGCACACACCTTTAATCCCAGCACTCGGGAGGTAGAGGCAGATGGACTGCTGTGAATTGGAGGCCAGCCTGATCTACAAAGCCAGTACAGGACAGCCAAGGCTACACAGAGAGACCCTGTCTCAAAAAACCAAAAAGAAAAAAGATGGACCAGAGGCATTATAGAAAGCAAAACAGCTACTCTACCACAAACCAGGCTTTGTCACTGCCTCAGGACACTGCCTCCCCCTGCCTGCCTGCCTGCCTCCTTCCTTCTCTAGCTCAGGCTGGCTGGGTAGTCAATATCTCCCTGCCTTTCGTTTCCCATATACTGGGATTAATAGCACACTCAGCTTCTTCACCTGGTGGTGGGGCATGTCTGTGACCCAGACTGAGTAGGCCTTGTGAAGTAAAGATGACCTGCTTGAGGCTAGTCTGGCTATAGAGTGAGACCTTGTCTCAAAACAAATGGCTAGTAAGGTGGCCAAGTCGGTAAAAGGTGCCTGTCTCAAGCCTGAAAACTGAGTTCAATTCTCAGGACCCACACAATGAAAGGAGATGGGGTGTCATTGGTGCAGCCATAATACAAAATACATGAAATAAAAACATGTATTTAAGAGCCTGGGCCTGCTCTTCCAGGCCACCCAGGCTCAAGTCTGGTTTGTAATTCCAGCTTAGAAGATGGTACCCCCTTTTTCTAGCCCCTTTCAGCATCAAGCATGCATACATTGCAACCAAAACACCCTTCATATAAATTTATAAAATACATATTTATTTTAAAAAATACTAAAGAGCTCACAAAGTCAGATCATAGTTTTCCCTCCTGTAAGTATGTAAGATTTTGGCTTAACCTTAAATCAAACTTTCGAATAAATCATAGTTTCCGAACAAATTTCACTCAAAACAATTTTCAGAAGCTAGCATGATGGTGTCTGCCTGTAATCTGAATACTTGGGAGGCAGAGTAGGAAGATTCCCCAAGTACCCACCTCAAAAAAGTGAAAATACAGCCGGGCGTGGTGGCACATGCTTCTAATCCCAGCACTCGGGAGGCAGAGGCAGGCGGATCGCTGTGCGTTCCAGGCCAGCCCGGTCTACAAAGTGAGTCCATGACAGCCAAGACTACATATAGAAAAACTTTGCCTCAAAACAACTTGAAGAAGAAGGAGGAGGAGGAGGAGAAGCTGCCGCCAGGTAGCTTAGTTTTACAATGAAGCTTAATTGTTTAGAGGTTAAGATGTTTTTAGGTCTAGATAGGTGTTCTAAGTTGATAATGACAGTATGTGATGGAGATTGATTTACATTCAGAAATTTAGATGCACCAAGATAGGAAAGATGTCTTCAAGGCTGTCAAATACAAACAGCCAAAACACTAAGAATGTAACATTTATATAATTCCTGATTGTGTCATGGTTCTTCTTGCCATAGGTAAACTATTGTAAATGTGTAACAATATAAATTTATATGTACAAAAATAATTTAAAAAGAAAGTGAAGGAGGAGAGGGAGAAGAAGAAAAATCAACACAGAAACTCCTGTCATAGACTTACCAGAATTCTGGATCCGCCATGTTTTTATAAACTGAGTATCAGGAGGAATAGACTCGCCTTCTCCTATGGTGACGTCTTCAACAAAGGACATGGAGGGCACGCTGATATTTGGGCTCTCAAAGTCATAATAGGCGCCGATTGCTGCTTGTAAGTTCCTACAGATAAAAAGACAAAAGACTTCAGTATGGTCTAAAGGAGACTATCTGAACTGTCAAGCCTAAGGAAATCCTTTCTTAGACTGATCACAGAGCCAAAGGTACCCATTATCAGCCCTCAAAACCCGCTGCTCGCTGCTGAGAAACAGGTGGGAAAGCAGACACAGAAGCCGTGTGTGCAGCAGGCCACTGTGGACGATGAGAAGCATGTGCCACGGGACAGAAGAGCGTCAACTCACTGCGGACAACGAGAAGCATGTGCCACAGGACAGAAGAGCGTGAACTAAGAGCGTCTCCAAGGCCGCGGTGGCGGCAGGAGCCTCTAACCCCAGGCTTGGGGAGAGGCAGGGAGATCAGCACTTTGCAACTTTGTTTTTAAAAGATTATTTTAAGATTATTTTAATTATGTAGAGGTGTGTGTATGTACACAGCACTGCAGGTGCCCAGAGACCAGAGGTATCAGATCCCCTGCAGGTGGAGTTACAGAGGCTGAGAGCCCATGACGTGAGTGCTGGGAACACAGCCTGGGTCCTCTGAGGAACAGCAAGTATTCCTCACCTCCCTAGCGCCCCCCATAAAGTAAACATGGAAACAGAAAAGTAAGCTCGATGTGCTGGTCCGTGCCTTTAAGGGATTAAAGTGCCCAGCGCTTGGGAGGCTGAAGCAGGAGGATCCAGCTGGTCTACATATGGAGTTCAAGGACACTTAGGCGAGACCCTGTCTCCATACGACAATGTAAACAAAACAAATTCACAAAACCCACTTATTTATTATGCGTGTGGAAGTGTGGGTGTGTGCATGCCATGGTTCACAGGTGCAGATCAGAGAACAGCCAGCGGGAGTCAGTTTTCTCACCGCACCATGTGATTCCTGAGGATCAGATTCGGGTCATAAGGCTTGGTGGCAAGCATTCCTACCCACTGAGCCATCTCCAAGGCCTGAGATCTACTTTTAAAGTACTTTTTTTTTTTTTTTTGCAAAAGAAATGCATGTTCATGAAACAAAATATGCACTGTCCAGCAGGAAACAGAGCCTGCTACCTCTCCCCAACACTTACACACAGGAACAGTGTCTCTACCAGAGCGTCTGTACATGCACGCTGCACACACACTGCGTGCTCTCACTTCCCACGGAGACACCGTGCTCACTGCTTTTGGCTATTCTCCCTCGACACTTGGTCTTGAAGGTGACCCTGTCAGTAAGGAGTAGTCTCTGTCAGTGAGTGGGCTCACTGTGGTCACTATACGGTATTCGTTCCACCATTTAACTGTGTCTAACCTTCGGCTTTTCCATAGTGCAAGCATATATCACCCTGTATATATGCACATTACTTATAAAAATAAATTCATTTATGCAGTACTTCTTAGAGGCTGTATTTGTGTTTTCATTGTTGGATACAAACAATGCTCTCACTGTGCGTGTGGCATGGCTGGTTTCCCTGCTGGATAATGTTCAGTGTTTCTTCACTGCGCTGGATTTCTGCCAACATGATAAATAAAATATCTCACTGACATTTTAAAATGCTTTTCTCTTTGCTGGGTGTCATGGTTCAAGCCTATAACCACCCAGGAGGACAAGGCAAGAGGATTACAGTTTGCAGCCAGCCTTAGCTAAATATGGAGACTGTCTCCACAAGGTGTCATCGGTCCGTCTCCTCCCTCCCCCTGCCCCCCCCCCTAAGAGAAGCGGCCATTTTTTTTTTCATTTTTAAGAGCTACTGGGGTGCTGGAGAAAGGGCTGGGTGGGTACGGGCCCTTCCTCCCCCTTCCCCCCCCCCCTTTAAGAGAAATGGCCTTTTTTTTTTTTTACATGTTTAAGAGCTACTGGGGTGCTGGAGAAAGGGCTGGGTGGTTAAGGGCACTTCCTGCTCTTACAGGGAACAGAGGTTCAATTCCCAGCGACTGCGTGGTAGCGTATTACCTGTGATCTAGTTCCAGGGCATCCACACCTCCTGACCTCTGAGGGCACCAGCCACGCAGGTGGTACACATACGTACATACAGGAAAACACTCATACACATAAAATAATCTTTAAATTTTTTCAAATAAAACTATTTGTGAGGCTGAAGAGATGGTGAAGTGAGTAAAGTCCTTGGTGCATAAGCATGAGAAAGTGACTCAGGACCCCAGAGCCCGTGTGCAGGGCTGGGTGGACGACAGAGGCAGGAGGAGCTTAGGTTCACGGGTCAGGATGTCTAGCCACCAGGTGAGCTCAGGGTGAGACACCTTTGTCTCTATAAACTGGGTCTGATGTCATAGTGTTTAATCCCAGCACTCGGGAGGCAGAGGCAGGAATATCTCTGTGAGCTCAGGGCCAGCCTGGTCCACACAGCCTGAGTTTCAGGCCACCCGCAGCTACACAGTGAAGCCCTGACTCACAAAAAGCTGAAGAGTGATGGCACCCTCCCACCCCTGGCCTCCACACAGGCCAGCATGCACGCTCTCCTCAAGACGCTCTACGGGTCAAGCTGGGTAGGCTACGCCGGCCTGTAAACCCTACCACTCAGGAAGAGGAAACAGGAAGACAAGGAGTTCAAGACCAACCCGGACTACATGAAACCTTGTCTCAAAGCAGAAAGAAAGAAAGAAAGAAAGAAAGAAAGAAAGAAAGAAAGAAAGA
>OU015751.1:1941172-1951719 GCA_907169655.1 Acomys percivali
AGAAAGAAAGAAAGAAAGAAAGAAAGAAAGAAAGAAAGAAAGAAAGAAAGAAAGAAAGAGAGAGAGAAGGAAGGAAGGAAGGAAGGAAGAAAAAAGAAAAAAAGAAAGAAAGAAAAGCAAAATGCTATTTGCAACTTCTTTCTGGAAGAGCCACCTGGCTAACTACTCATAAGAAACCAGGCACACGGCCCAGAGTCCTCCCCAACAGAACAGCGTCCAAGCAGGGTTGGTTCAGGTCTCCAGGGCCAGAAACCAAAGGCCACAAAGGCTGTTTAAATAGCTGTGTGCATGATAGCACGGGCTTCTCTTCTGGTCTTCCATCTGAGCTCACCCCAGGTCCCATAGCAGACAATGAGCCAAGCTGCACGCTTCCCACATGATGCACTGTGCGCCATGGAGCCAGTGGGCTGCTGTACACACACAGTGGGAAACAACTGCACAACACACACCTAGGCGCAGCAGATGTTTTCTGGCTAGGGCCTCTGTGCTTGCTTCTCCAGGTGTTTGCAGCTGCCAGAAAAGCAGGCTATTCTTAGGCAAGCATCATGTGATGGTGGCCAGTCCTACTAATCAGTAAGGACTGGAATTACGACACCAGCTGCCTGCCCGTCCCATGTGTGTGATGAAATTTACATGGAGCAGAGCTGGGCCAGGAGTCAAACTGCACCTGTCCACTCACTGCTGCATACTAAAGCTCGGACTTCAGTCTTTCCAGCGGTTTCTTTTGTCGATAACAATGACCAAAACCGTACTATAAGGCTGGCTGTACCGGAGGGAGCCCACAGACAGACTGAGAGCACATGAGCAGTCAGCCCTTCCCTTAAGGACTGAAGGCAAAATGTGAGAAAATAAGCTTCGTTCTCAATGTGCTCATTTGGAAACATTCAGTATTTTCACTGAAATGTGTCCTTTTTTAAAAAAAATTATTTATTATGTATAAAGCATTCTGCCTGCATATGTGTCCATGTGCCAGAAGAGGGCACACAGATGGTTGTGAACCACCATATGGTTGCTGGGAATTGAACTCAGGACCCCCGGAAGAGCAGTCAGCGCTCTTGACCTCTGAGCCATCTCTCCAGCCCCATATCCATCTTTTTGTAAAGATGGACTCTCTACCTTAGTCTCCTGCTCGCTTAGCTATAAAATCAACTGGGAGGAATAAGCTCTTACACATTTGGGACAATCAGCAGTGCTCACAGCAGCCTGTGTCCTACCTTACTCGTGGGTGTGCCATCGAGTCAGCCTCCCTGACCACTAAGGAATACTAAGCAGAGCCAAGTCACACTCCCTCACTAGGGAGACACACCCTCCTCCCTCAACTCCTCCACGAACCCCAATCACGCTCATCCATACATGCTTGGCATAGGTAATTCAGGCAGAAAAAGACCAAGAGTCTTCTTAGAACCCAAACTTAAAATGAAAATCAAAGTAGAAAACTGGAATGTCAATCAGAGGTGGGAGGGAGGTGACAGAGCAAATCACTTCCCAGAGACAAGGTGACTGCAGCTACCAGACACAGCAGGGCACACCTCCTCAGGGTTCCAGTCACGCAGATCACTGCCCCAAGCCTGGGCGAGCAGACTAGATGAAACAGCTCAGGCTCAGGGCTGGCATGTGTGCTCCTGTCTCCAAACTGCAGACAGGAAGAACCCTGCTGCAAGAAGGCCTCCACTCCCAGCGTTCCCAAGTGCTTCTAGGCAGAAACACTCTTCAATCCACATTCACTCAATTAAAAACACCCTGAAGAACAAAGGGTGCTCAGTACCACCAAGACCAGCGCAGGGCCCACGGGGGGGGGGGGGGGGGGACCCACATGATGGTCCTTGCTGCCTGGGAACTGCACCCACCAGGTGATTAAAGTGCTATGCTGGGTGTCACTACCACCAAAAATATATATTTTTTTAAGTGTTTTTTGTTTTTTGTTCAGACAAGGTCTCACTACGTAGTCCAAGCTGTCCAGGAACTCAGTTAAGTAGCCTAGGTTGGTCTCGAACTCGGAGACCCACTTGCCTGAGTCCCAAGCGCTGGGATTGAAGATGTGTGCTACCATGCCTTGCAAAGACAAAACAAAAACAAAAACAAACTTTTAAAAGAGCATCACAGCCGGGCGGTGGTGGCGCACGCCTTTAATCCCAGCACTCGGGAGGCAGAGGCAGGCGTATTGCTGTGTGTTCGAGGCCAGCCTGGTCTACAAAGTGAGTCCAGGACAGCCAAGGCTACACAGAGAGACCCTGTCTCGAAAAACTTAAAAATAAATAAATAAATAAATAAATAAATAAATAAATAAAAGAGCATCACAGGCCAGGTATGAGGCACACACTAGTAACCGCAGCATCAGGGCAAGAGGAGCACCACAAGTTCAAGGTCAGCCTGGGCTACATAGAAAGACTGTACAGAGTGGGGGGAGAGGTTAGGACTGAAAATGTGTGAGATTTTATTTTTATTTTTTGGTTTTTCGAGACAGGGTTTCTCTGTGTAGCCTTGGCTGTCCTGGACTCACTTTGTAGACCAGGCTGGCCTCAAACTCATAGCGATCCACCTGCCTCTGCCTCCCGAGCGCTGGGATTAAAGGCGTGCACCACCATACCTAGCTTAAATGTGTGAATTTTTAAAAATTGTGTGTTTGTGTTCATTCCAGCATCACAACAATGCAGAAATCAGAAGATTGCTTATTGGGCCTGGTTCTTCCCCAACACCATGTCGATCTGCACAGTGAACTCAGGTCATCAGGCTTGGGACCAAGCACGGGCTGGAGAGATGGCTCAGTGGTTAAGAACACTGGGCTCTTCAGAGAATCCTGGTTCAATTCCCAGCACCCACTCTGTGGCTAACAGTCATATCTGTAACTTCAGCCCAAGGGAACTCAATACTCTCTCCTCCTGGCCTCTGTAGGCACACCGTGTGTGTGTGTGTGTGTGTGTGTGTGTGTGTGTGTTTGACACAGATTCAGGCAAAATGCACACACACTAAAAAACAATAATATACAAGAAGCAAACATACAAGCTGGTACTGTGGTATACGTCTGTAAGCTCAATGCTGGGAAGTGGAGACGGAAGAATCAGGATTTCACAGGGCCAGGCTCCATTAACCAAGGTCAAGATTACTTGGGCTACATGAGATCCTCCCCACCCTCTCACTAAAGCAAAAGGAAACATCTAGCTAGACATGGCGGTTAACATCTGTAGTCACAGAACTGAAGAGGCTAAGGTAGAAGGACTGTCAGGAGTTCAGAGCCAGCCTGGGCTACACAGCAAGTTCTAGGTTACTAGCCTGAGGCACAATAAGACCCTGCTCCCCCAAAAAGGAGAGAGGGTATGAAGGGGACTGGAAAGATGGCTCACCGGGTAAAGGCACTTGCTGTCAGGCCTGAAGATTTGCGTTCCATCACCAGAGCCCACACAGTGGAAGGAGACCTGCCTCTCTGAGAAGCTCTCCTGACTTCCACCTGCAGCTGTGGCTACCATGTATTTACACACACGCGCACACAGTAAACGCAAGAGGAAGGGAGAGAAAAGAGAGAAACCTGAAGAATCTAGAATATACTCTATTGGGCTGAGAAAACAACTCAGGGTAGCTGCTCACTGTGTACCCACTCAGCACAGACCAGTTACATAACCCACACCTGTGAGTGCACACCCAGGCTGTGCAGCTCGCCCCTTATCCCAGTGTCTATCCTTTGCTCTCAGACCAACATAAGACCATACTGCAAAGGAAGATTAAGATTAGTCCTCAGCAGACTTTCACCAGAAACCACCCTGGATTACCCGGCCAAGTCTCATGTTTGCTTTCACTCAAGAACAGGGAGAGAGTCTGAGGAGAATCAGACAGATGGCAGAAAGGGCACTCCATGGTGAACATGGGGAAAGGAGGCCCGGCCTGCGTGCAGGATCTGGAAGCAGGGAGCCGCAGAAGGAACTCCTGCACTCCAGCTCGGTCAGTCCACGTTCAGACTGCTGACTTAGAGAGCTGATAAGAAGATGGACTTACGCACGAAAGCCACATGTATAGTAACTTACTGTAGTGCAAAAACTAATGCAAGGTCTGAGTGTAGACTGCACACCACTAACACGAGGCAGCTCCCTGCTGAGTCACTTCCGTCACAAGCCTCTGCTTCCAAGAACTAAAAATGCATGGTTAGCGTAACTCTTTGCTTTGATCACTGGGCTTAACTTCCTGAAATGATTTACAACCACTGTGTCTATGGTAACTAGAGTTTCTGGAAATGCTGGGACATGAAAGTGTGGAATGCCCAAATGCCGCAGGGTAACAGCACGGAGCATGGCTCAGACTGTGAGTTCTGACATGATCAGGTCAATCTGCAATTAAGGAGTTTCAAACTGATCTAACCCTAAGCCTGCCAAAGAGCTATTTCTTAATTAAAAATACAACTTTTTTTTTTTAAAGATTGTATTTATTTATTATAAAAGTATTCTGCCTCTAGGTGTGCCTGCATACCAGAAGAGGGCGCCAGATCTCCTGATCTCATTATAGATGGTTGTGAGCCACCATGTGGTTGCTGGGACTTGAACTCAGGACCTCTGGAATAACAGACAGTGCTAATAATCTCTGAGCCATCTCTCCAGCCTGGGTTTGACTGCAAGTTGCCAAAAAATATCTCAATACATATTCCATTCTATAATCTAGCTCTTACTGCTGTACAAATTATTAGGATATAAAATAAAGGCAGAGAATTTATGGGCTTTGCTGAGAAATACCATATACCTTCTACACTGTCTTTGATTCCAATGTTTCTCTCGTGTCTAGGATTTCCTGCCTCTGAGATCTCTGCACACTGTGCTACCTGCAGGTACCAGCCTCACAGTGGCTGCAGGTTCATTTCCCCTTAGGGGACATGCTTGCCATACCAGCTCTGGAGATGCTATGCTATGAAAGTAAGCCTTGACATACTTTATGGCCACAGTACACAGTACTATGCACACATAACATCTGCAGATGAAGTAAGCAATTGTATGCTCTTTCCTCCAAGTGAGAAGATAAACTAAATTCTTTAGACTGACAAATGTAACCACTGTTACAAAGCACTAGCAAATCGTGACAGGACGCTCAACTCTCACCTCAACTTGGCTGCAACAAGAATCTCAGGTACTAGTCTGAGGATATATGGCTGCTTCCTGGTGGCTATGAAAAACTACACAGGCTGTGAGTGTGCTGCAGGCTTTGATCCCAGCATTCGGGAGGCACAGGCAGAAGGACAGGCAAATACTATGCATGAGGAGCAGATCTCAACACAGGAGAAGCCAGTGCCAGGGGCCCTACTTCCTCCTCCTCCTCCTCTTCTTCTTCTTCTTCTTTTTAAATTCATTTTAAGATTAAGCCTTTCAATTTCTTTTGTCACTTTGACCAGTGTATTATTATTATTATTATTATTATTATTATTATTATTATTATTATTATTATTTACAATATTCTGCCCGCATGCCGGAAGAGGACACTAGATTTCATTATAGATGGTTGTGAGCCACCATGTGGTTGCTGGGAATGGAACTCAGGACCCCTCCCCCCACCAGACAGGGTCTCTCTGTGTAGCCTTGGCTGTCCTGGACTCGCTTTGTAGACCAGGCTGGCCTCGAACTCACAGTGATCTGCCTGCCTCTGCCTCCCGAATGCTGGGATTAAAGGCGTGCGCCACCACTGCCAGGCCACAAACAGTGCTCTTAGCATCTGAGCCATCTCTCCAGCTCCCAGGGATCCTACTTCTGACCTCTATAGCACCTGCACTTGTGTGTACTATTAGTAAGCAAGCGCGTGCACACACACAGAGGCTACACATTGAGACCATCAAGAAGGCTTATTCAGGTAAAGGCACTTGTTGGCAAACATGATGAGCTGAGTGCAATCTGTGAGATCACATGATGGAAGAAGAGAAGCAGGCTGTCCTCTGACTTCCACATGAGAGCCTTGTCCCACATGTGTACACACAAAACAGACATGATAACCAAATACATATGGAGTTCTTTTTGAGGGAGAGGGATGTGTTGCTTTGGATTTTTGAGACAGGGTCTACTGTGTAGCTCAGGCTGGTCTGGAATTCTTGCTCTAACACAAGCAGCTTGAGAAGACCATGCTGCTGCAATGGTCCTCACCATGTCCCAACTCTAATGCTGCTGAAGGGTCAGTGGAGACCAGGGAAGCATATGGTCCACACTGAGTTCAAGGCCAGCCCAGGCTGCAAAGGCTGCAAACAACTCTATCAGCAGGCCCTCTGGGGACAGGCAGCCCAGGGGCTCTGGCCTGTGCTACTGCTCCTGTGTCCATTCCCATACCCTTGGTGCTGACAGTAACTCTGCAGCTATGTAGAAAGATGTCCCTGTTCTCTCTGCAAGGCTTAGGAGTGGCAGATCAGGATGCTTGAGACTAATCATAAATGCGCAGGAAAAAAGTTTATGCAGCCCATAAAGGACTCTGATGCAGTGTTCATGGGGTGCAGGGCAGTAATGGCTCTGGAACACGCTGGCAGATTGTCATAAACCTGCACAATTTAGCATACCAACTAGCAAGTCTACCAAGTGTTTACCTCAAAGAAGCTGACAACCATGCTTATGCTAGGTCTCATGAATGAAATAGTTAAAGCAGGGGGCTGGAGAGTTGGCTTAGTGGTTAAGAGTACTGTCTGCTCTTCCAAAGGTCCCAGGTTCAATTCCCAGCACCCACATGGCAGCTCACAACTGTCTGTAACTCCAAGATCTGACACCCTCACACCAATGCACATAAATTAAAATTAAATAAAAATATTAAAAAAAAAAAAAAAAAAAAAAGAAATAGTTAAAGCACCATGTGTTCACCAGAGCTGGGTGCCGTTCAGTGCAGAGTGTGACAGCCTGGGCTCCATCCTTGGCACACAGAGAAAGCAGGTAGAGAAACGACATAGTTTCAAGAAAGCAGCTCGATCAACAACAGGTGCATGCCCAAGTCCACACTCTCTCCACACAATAGCAAGTTTCTCAACAGTAAAAACAGATGAAACCCTAACACTTGCCAAGATAAGCATGGACTGTATAAACCACAGAGGAAAGCCAGCTAAAGACGACACCATTGCTCTGTAGCCCGGCCTGGAACCCAGCAGTCAACACTGGGGCAGACACAACGATCTCCTAGTCAAAGGAACCTGGCCTACAACAAAACCCCATCTCAAAAAACAAAACAAAAAGACAACAACGCTGACTAAATCACCCAGACAAGAGCAAAAATAATGTTATCAATAAAACCAGCGGGGGGTGGAGGGTGGGGAGGGTGGCGCATGCCTTTAATCCCAACTCTCAGGAGGCAGAGGCAGGAGGATCTCTGTGAGTTTAAGGCCAGCCTGGTCTACAAAGCAAGCCCAGGACAGCCAGGGCTGCACAGAGATGCCCTGTCTCGAAAAACCAAAAGAGATGTAAAACTAGGCAGGCCAGGGAGGTGAAACAAGGCCTGTTAATAATCCAAGCATTTATGAAACAGAGCCAGGAAAGACGACCAAAGTTCAAGACCAGCCTGATTTCCAATGCCAGGCAAATCAGGCCTGAGAATCTGACTAAAATCATCTTTTTTCAAAAACAAAACAAACAAACCGGAAAGACAAACATACATTTTCTAAATAGAGGCCACCATGGCAGTACATACGGTAGTACATCCTTGCTAGCCTAGCATTTGGAAGACCTTGTGGCAGGAGAATCATGAATTGAAGGTCAGCCTGGACATAATGTGAGACTTGACTCAAAATTAAATAGGAAAATTTCCAAGGCCAGGAGTTGGCAGGGCCCATCAAGGCTGAGCACACTGTGTGAAAACATGCTAAGGTACACCGCAGTGCAGTCTAACCCAAAGGCTCTGGGGTTGGAGCAGCTATCAACAGCTTCCAGAAAGTGAAGAGAATAGGATTCATTCAAAGATCCAAAACAATTATATCAGCAACCAGCCAGGCCTTCAAAATCCTGAGAAAAATATAGCCAGCCTTCAAATGGACAGCCCAGCCAAATTTCTCTCAATTATGGGTCAGACTATGAGAAAACTTGGCTCAGAATGCCAAAGCCTCCAATATTTCCACTGCACTTTCAAAAAGCTTAATTTTAAGGGGATGGAAGATTGTCCAAGAAACAGGTCTAACTAACAGAAATGAGAGCCCAGGCTAAGAACCACGAAAAGGCACAACTAGTAAGACCAGCATGCAGCGTAAGCTCTGGAGCTCTTTTCTTCTTTTCTTTTCATGAGACAGGGTCTCTCTACATAGCCCTGGCTATCCAGAAGCTTATTATGTAGAGGGGTCGGTCTCGAACTCAGAGATTCTACTGCCTTTGCCTACCCAGTGCTAGAAGTAAAGGCATATGCCACAATGCCTGGCATAGAGTATTTTTTGTTTTGTTTTTGATGACTTTTTGAGATGAGGCCTCTCTGTGTAGCCTTGGCTGTCCTGGACTGGCTTTGTAGACCAAGCTAGTTTCAAACTCACAGCAATCTGCCCGCCTCTGTCTCCCTGAGTCCTGTGATTAAAGGCCTATGCCACCACACCCAGCTGGAAAGATGATGATTTAAGTTAAAAACAAAAAACCCAACCAAACAAAACATCCAGAGCCAGGGGTGACATTGCAAATCTTTAACCCCAGCACTAGGGAGGCTGAGAGAGGCAGGCAATCTCTAGCTTGATGCCAACCTGTCTACAGAGCAAATTCCAGGACAGCCAGAGCTAGGAAAAGAAACCTTGTCTCAAAAAACAAAAACAAAAACAAAAAAAAATCAAGGGCTGGAAAGATGGCTCAGTGGTTAAGAGCACTGACTGCTCTTCCAGAGGTCCTGAGTTCAATTCCCAGCACCCACATGGTGGCTCACAGCCATCTACAATGTGATCTTCTGGCCTGTGAGTCCATATGTAGGCAGAGTACTGTATACATAATAAATAAATAGAAAGAAAGAAAAGAAAAAGGGGGGGAAAAACCCAAATCAAGACAGGCAGTGGTGGCGCACGCCTTTAATCCCAGCACTTGGGAGGCAGAGGCAGGCGGATCGATGTGAGTTCGAGGCCAGCCTGGTCTACAAAGTGATTCTAGGACAGCCAGGGCTACACACAGAGAGACCCTGTCTCAAAAAAACAAAAAAAACAAAAAAACAAAAAAAAACAAAAACAAAAAAGAAAAAGAAAAGAAAAAAAAATCAAAAACAGTAACAAAAACTCTCAACAACAACAAAAATCTAGAAAACCAAGTAAATCAAAGATGATGAAAATCACTGTATCTAGAACAGCAAAAGATTGTGAGGAAGAAGCCAGTGCTTAGGGTGGTGGCTCACACGTGTGGTTTCAGCAGCAGAGCAGATGGAGCAGCAGCAGTGACACAGCCAGCCTCCAGATGCATGGGAAGAGGTGGTGTGTGCGTAGTGGCACGGCTGGAGGACCTGAGCCCCAGCACTCACCAGGCCCTAGGTTTGGGTGGCAGCACATCAGAAAATATATTAGTGGCTCAAGCAGCAACAAGCAATTAAATGGCTGTTAACACAACTAAAGTCAGGCCACCCAGACATACAAGCCTGTCACAGCACGAGAGGCAAGAGGATATTGCTCAGGGTCAAGGTCAAGGCCATCCTAATCTGCACAGGAAGACCCTGTCTCTAAACAAGCCAATAACAAGCCCCAGGCAGCCCTCATGCAAGGCTCTGTCAACGTTTTTTGTGAGCTGAAAGGAATAGGTGGTTTCCCTCTGTCTTCCAGGACACTCTGGGATGCCTCATCCCTACTCTAGAAAATCCCAGGTGTGCCTGCCTCGCACCTCTGAAGTGAATTTATATCTTGTCTAACATTAGCAATCCTTCCATTCCGTAATCACTAAAGTTACACCATACCGGCTTGTCACATTTCCAAACATCAGCTATTGTAAGAAGCCTTCTTTGGGGCTGTCAGTTCCTGCCTATCATGTACAGAACCCTGGGTTCCGCTCCCAACAGCCCAGAGCCGGACAGTGCGGCAGTGTGGAGCAGACAGGAGGAGAAACACGTTGGGGAGCAGCAGTGGGGATGGGGTTTAAGAGTGAAAAGAAAAGCACAAAATCAAAAATAGCAAAGACTAGATTCATTTCCCAGCACCAAACCAAAAGAGGGAAGGGACCAGATGGACTATACACCGTTTAAATCATCCATACAGCGAGGAGCTCGTGATTAAAACTAGTGCTGCAAACAAAGCTAAGAGACAAGCTGAAGGAAGGTATAGCTTCCAGGGCTGACATGCTTGATGTGATACTGGGAGTGGAACCAAGGCGTCCCACACGTGGGGAATATACCCTAATGAATTATAAATCTAACCAGAGATGGACAGACAGACAGACAGACAGACGGAGAACACGAAGGCAAATGTAGATCTTTCTTTTATTATTCTTTTGGAAGAGGAGGTTTGTTGTTGTTGTTGTTATTTTGAGACAGGGTCTCTCTCTGTTAACCTTGGTGGTCCTGGCCAAAACCACACGAACCCCCTTATTTATATCCTCAGACTGCAAAGCCTTAGACCCTCTCGGTGCTGCCACTACCAACTGGCAAAAGACCACACCCCTCAAGAGACAGTTAACAGG
>OU015751.1:1969577-2003794 GCA_907169655.1 Acomys percivali
AGAGAGAGAGAGAGAGAGAGAGAGAGAGAGAGAGAGAGAGAGAGAGATGGCATCCTGGATGGCGTGAGGGGCAGGGCTGTGGGGGAAGGCAAGGTGAAGAAGGGACTCAGGTGAAAGAGCTTTCAGAGAACTCTCCAGTCAAAAGGAAGTCTCAAGCCGGGCGTGGTGGCACAGGCCTTTAATCCCAGCACTCGGGAGGCAGAGGCAGGCAGATCTCTGTGAGTTCAAGGCCAGCCTGGTCTACAAATTGAGTTTAGGACAGCCAGGGCTACACAGGGAAACCCTGTCTCAGAAAAAAAAAAAAAAGGAAGTCTCAGACCTTGACGGTTATAGTCTTTGAGTCAGTGTCAGGAAGTTTCCCATCGTGTGAGAGAAGCATGGAGGAGCCAGGTACAGGATAGAACTACAAATTAGAGGTTGTAAAAAATCAGCCTGCCACAGTTCCCTTGCTCTGCGTGGAAGGGGGCAACAGGGGTGGGGGGAGGGGGCTACAGGGGTGGGTGGGGATGGTTGATTTCTTCAGGCTGAGATCTGACTGCTTAAATAGTACTCCTGTGATCTAACACACTTTTTGTTTGTTTTGGTTTTGCCTGTCTTAGGTTTTAAATAATAGCTTTATGTAAATAAGTTCAATAGATAGCTTCTTCCTATACCAAATACATTACTGCAGTAACTTTTATTGTTATTATTATTATTATTTTTTTACTTTTTTGGTTTTTCTTTTTTTTAAGATTTATTTATTTACTTTATGTATATGAGTGTTCTTTTTTTTTTTAGTAGAATCTTTTTTTATTCAGAAAACAAACAAACAAATAAACAAAAAAAAACACAAAATTTTTCCCCAAACACACACAGGAGGGGGTATGGGTAGGGGGGAGGTATCTGTCCGTCCAGCCCCAGCCCCCAGCCCATGTGGTTTTGGCAGCAATAAGGGAAATGGGGTAATGGCCCAAAAATATGGTGTGTGTGTGTGGAAAGAAGGGGTGCAAAAGCTGAAGAGCGGTGGGGGAGGGGGCAGATGAGGTCAGAACTGGGAACACCGAAGGTGAGAGGCCATCTCATAACATTTCTTGTTGATCAAACCACCGTGGACACCTTCTTTGCCCATCGCAGGACTAGCGTCTTGGCAGTCATGGTGACAGTGACATTGAAGGTGGGGGCTCCTCCGGTGCTCTTGGTACGAAGATCCATTGTAAATTCCCCGTCCTGCAGCAGCGAGTCCCAGATCACAGAACATTTCTGGCCCCCAAGTGTCAGCCCATTCACAAAAAAACTTGACCGGTCTTTGCCTATCAGGACACCAACCTCATCTGGCGTGATGCTAACGAAGGTCTTCCCGGGGACGGCGGCCCACACGGAGGGCGAGTCCTTGTAGCCCACGATGGCGGACCTGCGTCCTGACAGGTCCCGTCCGCCATAAGGCTGTCGACGTAGGCGGTCCACCCGGACATGGCGCTGCTGCTGCTGCTGCTGCTGCTGGGGCCGCTCTGTCTCAATGAGTGTTCTATTTGCATGTACACCTGCAGGCCAGAAGAGGACACCAGATCTCATTATAGATGGTTGTGAGCCACCATATGGTTGCTGGGAATTGAACTCGGTACCTCTGGGAGAGCAGTCAGTGCTCTTAACCGCTGAGCCATCTTTCCAGCCCCCTTTTTTTAGTTTTTCAAGACAGGGTTTCTCTGTGTAGCCTTGCCTGTCCTGGAGTCACTCTGTAGACCAGGCTGGCCTCAAACTCAGAGACCTACCCGCTTTTGCCTCTGGAGTGCTGGGATTAAAGGTATGTGCCATCATGCCTGGCTTCCTCTTTCTTTTTAAAATTTTATTTTCTTTCCTTTATTATTTTTGTTTTTGGTTTTTGTTTTTGTTTTTTGTTTTTGTTTTTGTTTTTTTTTTTTGGTTTTTTGAGACAGGGTCTCTCTGTGTAGCCTTGGCTGTCCTGGACTCACTTTGTAGACCAGGCTGGCCTCGAACTCACAGCGATCCGCCCACCTCTGCCTCCCGAGTGCTGGGATTAAAGGCGTGCACCACCACGGCCGGCTTTATTTTTGGTTTTTCGAGACAGGGTTTTTCTGTGTAGCCTTGGCTGTCCTGGAACTCACTCCGTAGACCAGGCCGGCCTCAAATTCACAATGATCCACCTGCCTCTGCCTCCTGAGTTCTGGGATTAAACGTTTGTGCTAACACCATGCTGAAAGCTTTTTTAAAGGACACGAAAGAAGGAAGCCTAGTTCTTTCCCTGCTTGCTCTGGCCCTCGCCAGCAGGGCTGTTCCTTCCCCACTGGTGTTAGAGCCCACGTAGAGAGTCCAGTGTACAATACAGAAGACGGAGACAGCCAGAGACAGCCAGCCTCCTGGATTGAACCACTACTTGGTTCTTGGAGCCATTGTTGGATTAGCTGAACCACAGTCTGTAAGTCATCCTCGTAAGTCTCAGAGACAGACAGACAGATGGAGACAGAGAGAGATCCTATATGTTCTATGCACCAGAAAACCATCACTAATGCACCTGACAAGAGGGAACTTCAAGCAAGGAATCACCCAAATCAAACAAGTCAGAGCGCCCTGTGAGCATGTCTGCCAGAAATGGCTTCAACTGATGGTTGATATGGGAAGGGCCAGCCCGCTGTGTACAGCACCATGCTCAGGCGGGTGTGCCTGGGCTGGTATAAAGGCCAGCAGCTAGCTGAGCATGGCCAGAAGGAGGGAGGAGGTCCAGGAGCAGTGTCCCTCCATGGTTTCTGCTCCAGGTTCTCACCCTGAGCTCCAGCCCTGACTTCCCTCCATAGATTGATCTGGAAGCATATTTGAAATAAAGCCTTTCCTTCCTAACCCTTCCAATGGGAGATGTTTTCATGTTCAGCCATACACCTAGTGATGGTGGTATATATTGTTGTTTTGTTGTTTGTTTGTTTGTTTTTGAGACAGAGTTTCCCCGTGTAGCCTTGTCTGTCGTGGACTCCCTCTGTAGACCAGGCTGGCCTCGACCTCACATCGATCCGCCTGCCTCTGCCTCCCGAGTGCTGGAAATCAACATGTGCACCATGGCTGGAACTCTCTCTGTAGACCAGGCTGGCCTCAAACTCACATCAATCCGCCTGCCTCTGCCTCCTGAATGCTGCGATGAAAGGCGTGCGCCATCACACCCGGCAGCCTTGCCTCCTTTTATGTAGCCCATCTGTTGACCAAAATTTTAGAACATGCTCAAGTTGCCTCAGCAGTTTTCCTACAGTTCATTTCCAACTGACGTCTCAAGTACACATTTTCCATTTTATTACATCACAAATTTTTTCTTCATTTCATTGGAATTTTTTTTTTTTTTTGAGACAGAGTTTCGCATAGGTCAGGCTGGCCTCAAACTTGCTATATAGCTAAGATAACTTTGAAGTCCAGAGCCTCATGCTGCAGCCTACCATGTTGTGGAAGAAGAGTCATCACCTTGCTGGCTAAAATACTTCTTGCATGTGTGGATGGGGCGGGGTGGGGTGGGGGTAGGGGGTGGGATAGAGATCCTGACTGTAATTTTTTTCCTTTTTTGCTTTTCCTCTGAGCAAGACTACTAACAAACCCCCAAAATACCAACCCCACCTCTTGGGGCCATAGCATTTATGTGCCCTTTGAAAAGTTCCTGGAATTCCAAATGTCACACAATCACAGTAACTATCTGCAGCTGGCAAAACCACGCCTCTGCTAGAGCACGAGGCAAATCATAGTCAGCTGCCGGGAAGCAGCTCCATGTTCCACACCTGGGATTAAAACAAAAGATAGTCTCATATTTCTGTGTGGGGCGGGGCGGGGCGGGGCGGGGCGGGGCGGGGCGGGGGGAGGGTTGTTTTGTCTTGCTTTGGTTTGGTTTGGTTTGGTTTGAGACAGGGTCTCTCTGTCTAACAGCCCTGGCTGTCCTAGACTCCATCTATAGACCAGGCTGGCCTCAAATTCACAGAGATCCACCTGCCTCTGCCTCCCGAGTGCTGGGATTAAAGGCGTGCACTACCACGCCTGGTTTATTTCTATGTTTTTGTTTAAAGAAACCAAAATTCCAGAATTGTCACTACACCTGGCACCATTTTGTTTTATTTTTCCTTGGGAGGGCACAAATGTCACTGTCAGTTATCACAGAATATGGGGGCGAGTTTCCCACATCTCAGGAAATCTGAGCGATCAGCCTGCCGGGAGAGCAGTCATTAAGCCCCGCTGTGGGAACACTGCGTTTGTGATCCTGGTGTCTTCTCTGCCCAGTAATTACCATTGTGTTTGCTTCAGATCTGCCCATAATTGGAAGAATGCTCCGCACACTCTCATGCCTGGGTTCTTTCATCTAGCTTGTTTACAGAAGTTCATCCGTGAGAGCTGTGCAGGATACCCCACACTTGTGACCCCAGCATTTGGGAGGTGGAGGTGGATCAGGAGGAGTTGAGGCCACTTTGGGCTACCTAGGAAGCTTGAGACCAGCCTGGGTTACATGAGACCCTATCTCAAAAATAAATTCAATGAAGCCGGGCGTGGTGCTGAATGTCTTTAATCCCACACTCAGAGGCAGAGACAAGAGGATCTTTGAGTCTGAGGCCAGCCTGGTCTACAGAGTGAGTTTCAGGGCAGCCAAGTCTACACAGAGAAACCCTGTATCAAAAACAACAACAGAGCTGGGCATGGTGGCACATGTCTTTAATTCCAGCACTCGGGAGGCAGAGGCAGGCAGATCTCTGTGAGTTCGAGGCCAGCCTGGTCTACAAAGTGAGTCCAGGACAGCCAAGGCTACACAGAGAAACCCTGTCTCGGAAAAAAAATATCTACTTTTAATTTATATGTATCTGCTGGGCACAGTGGCTCACGCCTGTAGTCCCAGCACTCAGGAGGCAGAGGCAGGCAGAACTCTGTGAGTTCAAGGCCAGCTTGAACACAAGCTGGCCTGTAACTTATTATGTAGACCAGTTGGGCTTTGGATTTACAGCAGTCCTCCTGCCTCAGACTCCCAAGGGCTGGAATTACAGGCGTGAGCCACCATGCCTGTTTTTGTGTTTCTTAGGTTTAAAGTTCCAGGCTCATTTTAGTACTTCCTTTCCCCAACAAAATAAGCCCCAGGTGTCATCTGTGGAGCCTGCGTTACAGGTGACAGCCCATCCTGGCTTGCCCTGTAGCGTGTGTCCACACAGCAAGGCAGCCCTGCGGATTCCCACATGACAAGGGTTCAGGGATAGTAGTGGAGAGGGTTCAAGGGGCAGCCTAGGAGAGCCGCTGTGCTGCAGGATGAGGTGGCAGTCGGCCGAGCCGTGTGTGTGATACAGCTACTCAACAGCCTCACAGTCACGACCAGGCATGTGCGGGGCCTCTCCCACCATTTCCTTTTCTTAGCTTTTAAATTGTCTCTTCACATTTTTTGCTCTTTAATAATTTTTATTAAAGATTTGTTTATTATGTATACAATGCTCTGGCTGCAGGTACACTTGCATGCCAGAAGAGGGCACCAGATCTCATTATAGATGGTTATGAGCCACCATGTGGTTGCTGGGATTTGAACTCAGGACCTCTGGATGAGCAGTCAGTGCCCTTAACCTCTGAGACATCTCTCCAACCTCCCTTGATCTTTAATTTTTGTGTACATGTCTGTGTTTGTTTGTGTGTACACCATTGAGTGTTGGGGTGTGTTTAGGCCTGAGGTCAACCTTGTGTCATTTCGTGGTTGGTGTCCACCTAGGTTTTTGAGGCAGGGTGTCTCACTGTGGCCTGGGCCTCACTGACTCAGTTAGAATGGCTGGCTACTAGACTGCAAGGATCTGCCTGTTCCGCCCTGGAACTGGGAGCGCACTGCTGTGCTTGGCTCTTCACATGAGTGCTGGGGACAGAGCTCAGGTCGTCCTGTCTACGTGGAATCACAGGGCCACAAATGCCTCACACTACCCGCTTCTCCCCCCCTCCCCCAGACAGAGTCTCTCTGTGTAGCCTTGGCTGTCCTAGACTCACTTTGTAGACCTGGCTGGCCTCAAACTCACAGCGATCCACCTGCCTCTGCCTCCCGAGTGCTGGGATTAAAGGTGTGCGCCACCACCGCCCGGCTACCCGCTCCTTTTTGTTTGGAGACAGGGCCTGTAGCCTAGGCTGGCCTTGAACTCCTGCCTCAGGAACTGCCCAGTCACTTAGCAGCACTCCTCTACGTTAGGCCCATGGTCTCGTCCATGAGGGAGGCAGCTACCCCTCAGGGCTTTGAAGGCCCCACCCAAAAGACCAAGGCTCTCCAGCTGCAGCAGAGGCGATGTGAGGCCACACTCAGGCTGGGATTTGGGAGGCTCTCTAACACCAGCTGTTGTGTGCTCCAGGGAAAGGTTAATGCTGGACTCTGGCTATCTCAGCTCAGGTCCTGGCATTTTATTAACTTTGTAGGGTTTTTTGTTTTTTGTTTGCAGATTATGCCACCTCTTTGGTGCTCAGTTTTGTTACCAATGAAACCTTCAAAGTCCAATTGCATCAGATAAAAACGAAAGCTCCTTGTCTCGTTCTGATGACAACTAGGGGCTTAATAATTGGTTTCTTTTTTTCCCAAGAGCCAAGACCCCAGGGCCACAGATTGTGTGTGTGTGTGTGTGTGTGTGTGTGTGTGTGTTTCCATCCCACACTCCCAGGTCTTGCTGGAGTTCTACCCCACACCAACGCTGTTCCTGTTCCTCTCTTAGCTTTCTAGCAGGGCACTCGAGGTAGAGTGAAAATATCCCGGGCTAGTAAAATCAGCTCCGTATCTAAAAAGAGACATTCCATCAGTGAATGACAAGTTCTTTTCAGTAGGCCATTACTCAGAAGCTCCTGCTAAACCCGTTCTTCTGCTTTGGCCAAAAGCTGCTGCCCAGCTTCCTCCTGCTGTCAAAACCTGTTGCTCTGATAGCTTTAGATTAATAAAGAGGTTCAAAGGACAACTCCCTCTCCAGGCCCCGCAACTTCGGCCTTTTCTGTTCTTAGCTGTAAGCTCTCTGCTTCCCAGGATGGAGGCAGGACACATAAGTCATTATCTTCCTCTCACTGCCACTCAGCAGCCACCACGTGGACACGGGAATTGTGGTACTAGTTTCCCTTGCCCCTCCCCCACACTCTCATGGGTCTTGGACTGGCTTTAATATTTGTTTGTTTGTTTGTTTACATGTATGGATGTTTTGTCAACATGTATGTCTGTGCACATGTGTGCCAGTGCCCAGAGGCCCGAAGAGGGTTTGGGATCTCCTGGTATTGGAGTTATATACTTTTTTTTTTTTTGTTGTTGTTGTTGTTGAGACAGGGTCTCTCTGTGTAGCCTTGGCTGTCCTGGACTCTCTTTGTAGATTAGGCTGGCCTCGAACTCACAGTGATACGCCTGATTCTGCCTCCCGAGTGCTGGGATTAAAAGTGTGTGCCACCACACCCTGCTACAAACTGCTTTTTTGTTGTTATTGTTGTTTTTAAATATTTATTTATGTATACAGTGCTCTGCCTGCTTATACCCCTGCAGGCCAGAAGAGGGCATCAGATCACATTGTAGATGGTTGTGAGCCACCATGTGGATGCTGGGAATTGAACTCAGGACCTCTGGAAGAGCAGTCGGTGCTCTTAACCACTGAGTCGTCTCTCCAACTCTACAAACTGTTTTTTAAACTGCCACACCAGCTCTGGGAATTGAACCTGGATTGTCTCGAAGAGCTGCCAGTGCCCATAACTGCTGACCCTTATTTTGTCTTTTTGTCTGTCTGTTTGTTTTTAAGACAGGGTCTCTCTGTGTAGCCTTGGCTGTCCTGGACTCTCTTTGTAGGCCAGGCTGGCCTTGAACTCACAGTGATCTGCATTCTTGTGCCTCCTGAATGCTAAGATTACAGGCATGTGCCATTGCACCTGGCTTTATTTTGGCTTTTTGAGACAGAGTTTCAGGATGTAATTTCCACCTCTGCCTGACCTGGATCTTGCTATGTAAACCGGGCTGGTCACAAAGTTGAGGCAATACTCCTGTTTCTACCCAGGATGCTGAGGCTACAGGTGTGTTACACACCAGGTGCTACATTCCGTAATTTAGGATTGGGGAGGGATATAGGAGATGGAGAGGAAGTCCAGGTTATTTTGTTATTGTTTTTCAGGGTTTTTTTTTCTTCTTTTTGTAGCCTTGACGGTCCTGGAACTCACAGCCATCCACCACCACCTGGCTTGTTATTGTTTTTCGAAACAGGTTCTCATTATGTAGCCAAAGCCACACAGAGAAACCAGGTCCCAAAAAAACAAAAAATAAAATAAAATAAATACATAAGTAAATAAATTGTAATAATTGGACTTATTACCTGTACTCTTCAGATAAGGAAAGTAAAGCTCAGAGGGAGTAGCACAGCTAGGAAGCAGTGAGACAGGTTTTAAAACTCGGCATCCTACTATAAAGAAAGAGATTTTACGGGCACGAGTGTTCTGCTTGCATGTACACTGGTGCCTGCGGAGTCCTGAGAAGTTGGAGGAAGTGTCACAGCCCTGGCAACTGGGTTTTGGATGGTTGTATGCCTTCCTGAGGGGGCTGGGAGAGCAGCTAGTGCTTAACCTCCTGAGTAGTTTCTCCAGCAAGAGTCGGTGATGAAAAGCAGGTGACATTTGGTTATATTGCTTGAAAATAACCACTAACGTCTGTTTTCCTTAAAGTTGAGCTGCCCTCTTCCCCGCTGCATTTCCCTAGCACAGGACTTTGATCCACTACTCACTGATTTGATCGAGTTCACCTTAGTGCTAATAAGGTCTTCGAGATCGAGAACTTTTACCTGACTTGGTTCTACTGTTTTCATACAAAGGCAGCGGTTCTCAACTTGTGGAAGTCAAACCATGTCACGGGGGTCACCTAAGGCCACCAGGAAACACAGATATTTACACTAGCATGCACAACCGTGGCGAAATTACAGTTATGAAGTAGCAACAGAAAATTTCCCCCCTTGGTTTTTCGAGACAGGGTCTCTCTGTGTAGCCTTGGCTGTCATGGACTCGCGTTGTAGACCAGGCTGGCCTCGAACTCGCAGCGATCCGCTTGCCTCTGTCTCCCGAGTGCTGGGATTCAAGGCGTGCGCCACCACGCCCGGCTTGGGAGTCACCACAACATGTAGAACTGTATTAAAGGACCGCAGCATTTGCAACGTTGAGAGCCAATGGCCTAGGGTGACGGAACTTTTTATTGAAAGACCAATATAGCGCAGTTCCGAGAGCGAATGCACAGTGAGCCTGGATTGAACCTTATGGGCACCCGTCCAGAGGAAAGCGGAGACCCGTAGCAGAAGCCCCGCCCCGTCGTCTTTCCGTCTTCCGCCCTTGTCGGCGCGGGCTGTGTGCGTCATTTCCCGGCGGCTCGGAACTGGGCTGCCAACGGCCTGCGGAGCAACATGCCGAAGTGAGTGTGGGCCTGAGATCGGGCGGGCTAGCGGTGGCCAGTCGCGGCCTCGTGAAGGTGGCGGGCCGCGGGCTCTGGTTCTTGAAGCTTCGAGGGGAAAGCGAGCGCCTTGGTGAGATGCCGGGTGGGAGACGGGGCTCTCTGGCCGCCCCCCTCTCCACGAAGTCCCGGGTTCTGTCAGAACGCTTTGTTTGACTTAGGTGCTGAGTAGTTTGGGTTTTTTTTGTTTTGTTTTTAGCTTTTGTTTGGTTATCTGCTAATTCTTGACATATTCCTTATCGTTTCAGGTTTTATTGTGACTACTGTGATACGTATCTTACCCATGATTCTGTAAGTGGCGCGTCTTTTCATAGTCTTAAAACGCCTGTGTGAAAAATAAGATTTTTTACCCCCCTCCTTAGGTCCGGGTATATGCTTTACAGCCTGCTGGAAATTTTATGACAACTGTTTGTAGAAAGTAATTGGGAGGCATGTAATTTTTACACCCTTCCAGTCTTTGTAATAGGAAGATAGTTTCAGAATGGTAAAACGTTAGCAAGTTTGAAGGTGGAAACATTTGCATGTGCAGAAACTGCGTGAGCTGTAATCTCAGTACTTGAGAGGCTGAGCCAGGAAGGTGCCGAATTCCAGGTCAGTCTAGGATACGTATTGAGGGCTTGTCCCAAAATCCGGGAGTGTATCCCTAAAACTCAGATACTTGATTATATCACATTATTCAAATATTTAGTTAAAATGGAAAGAAATGTCTTTTTGTTTTTGTCTTTGTTTTTTTTTTTTTGAGACAGGGTCTCTCTGTGTAGCCCTGGCTGTCCTGGACTCACTTTGTAGACCAGGCTGGCCTCGAACTCACAGCGATCCGCCTGCCTCTGCCTCCCGCATGCTGGGATTACAGGTGTGCACCACCACGCCCTGCTAGTATATGTGCTGCCAAAGCGAGCACTAGAACTTGTTACGTAGAGCAGGCGATTTTATCTCTGTCCCTGAGTGCTGCGTTGAAGCCGTGCATCACTGAGCCTGAGTCTGAAGTCCTCTGTTCTCATAAGTCATGTTGCTTAAGTGCATTTAGGCTGCTCCTTTCCCATGGTGCAGTTAGGCTGCTCCTTTCCCATAGAGAAACCCAAGCTGTACAGTAGCTCTATGATTCAGACCAAGGCTGTGCACACTTTTTCTTACAGCAGAACGTTGTGTTTTAGATTGTTAAATGTGGGGTCTTTGTAGTATTCAAAGTCTGTCATTGTAGAGAGATGCCTTAGACAGTAAGGAAATGGATTTGTTGGGCTGCTGGGCTGCTAGTTGGTATGCTGGCCTCTGCTGTAGGCAGTAAATCCAGTAAAGCTGTACACTAAGGGCACTGTGTGTAAAAGGCACATTAGCTCCTTAGCCAGGCTACCCACACAAAGGCAAAGCTACAGTGGGGCAGAGCGGGGCGTGTGGCGTACGCCTTTAATCCCAGCAGAGGCAGAGGCAGGTGGATCTCTGTGAGTTCCAGGCCAGCCTGGTCTGCAAACTGAGTCCAGGACAGCCAAGAGCCAAGGCTACATAGAGAAACCCTGTCTTGAGAAACTTAAAAAAAAAAAAAAAAAGGCAGCTTTTATTTATTTGTTTGTTTGTTTGTTTATTTATTTGGTTTTTTTGAGACAGGGTTTCTCTGTGTAGCCCTGGCTGTCCTGGACTCACTTTGTAGACCAGGCTGGCCTCGAATTCACAGCGATCCGCCTGCCTCTGCCTCCCGAGTGCTGGGATTATAGGCGTGCGCCACCACGCCCGGCTCAAAAAAAAAAAAAAAAAGGCAGCTTTTAAATTTGGGCTTTTGTTTCTGTGTCTGACGTGACTTTTCTGTTTCATAGCCGTCTGTGAGGAAGACACACTGCAGTGGCAGGAAGCACAAAGAGAACGTGAAAGACTACTACCAGAAATGGATGGAGGAGCAGGCCCAGAGCCTCATTGACAAAACAAGTAGGTCTCGGCGCTGCTCCTGACGGGATGACACGCTCCCAGTGTTTTCATCTGTCTCTGTTCTCCACAGCAGCCGCTCTGTGGACACACAGGGCCGTTGGCTTGTGTTGAGTGAGCAGAGTGGGAGGCAGGTGCCTGGTTCTGCAGGGATGTAGAAATATGTTAATATTAACGAGTGAGACCAGTCAGGTGCAGCCTGGTTAGGCCGAGAGACCAGTCAGGTGCAGCCTGGTTAGGCCGAGAGAGAGGTGGGGACAGAAGATGGTGTGGCCCAGGATTTTCCTGTTACTGGCAACATTTGTAGCACATTTATGTGAACATGCCTTTTCTTTGCAAAATTGTGATCCACAATGTTGAGAAGACCTTTCCATAATGATTGCAAAGGGTAGGGTGGGTTTGAGAGACTTGATGTGGGGTTATATTCTGTACCTCTGGCAAAGCCCGATGTGTTCTAGACTGTTCCTTGGGATAGTCTGTGTTGTGCATCCAAAACCCTGGCAAGACTTTATATTTACTTTAAATCATGGAGGTATGTTTCAAACATGGCTTTTTCTAAAAACTCTTCTAGTTTCATGTGGCACAGATGGGCCTTCAGCTCGCTAGCTGTGGTGGAGAGTGACTGGGCTCCAGATCCTCTTGTCCTGGCATTATAGACGCCTGCCTGGTCTGTCTGTCTGTTTAGGTGGTTGGTGTCTCTGTCTGTCTCTTTGCATGTCTGGGTGTCTGCCCACGCATGATCAAGTGGAAGTCAGAAAAGGTGTCCTGGGTCGCGTTCTCTTGCTTTTCCTGTTGGAGAAAGCATCTCAAATGTAACCTTGGCTGCCCTGGAGCATCTTACTTAGACCAGGCTGGCTGTGAACTCTGATCCTGAGTGCTGGAACTAAAGGCACCTGTCCCCGTGCCTGGCCTCTGCTCTACCACTCTCAGCCTTATTCCCATGAGACAGGGTCTTCCATTGAACCTGAAGCTTGCCATTTCAGCAAGCTGCCTGGCCAGTGAGCTGCAGTGCACTTTTGTCTGCTCACCTCACTGGAGTTACAGGCAGGCATGCATGTGGTATCAGGATTTGAACTCTGGTCCTTATGCTTGAGCAAGAACTCTCATGCACTGAACCATCTTTCCAGCCTTGTTTGGGTATTTTGGAACTTCTGGCAACAATCTTGTCTCACATTAGAGGTGACAAATCCAGTAGTGCCACATACTGGGCTAAGAGAATTCTTTAATGGCAGTCATGTGGAGCAGGGGAGGCAGACTGAAAGGAACTGGCCTTGTCACGTCCTTAGTTCAGTTGACATGAGTTTGCTACTCACTGTACCCTTCGCTATTTACAGGCTGCTGTTCTGTATAGGATGTGGACAGTGCTGTTCTGTGTAGGATGTGGACAGTGCTGTTCTAAGTGGAAAAGCCCTGCACAGAGAGAGACCCCAAGGGGCAAGGCCCTAGCCATAGTCTGGCCTCCATTGCTTTAGTGGATGGGGTGGCTGGGTACAGGCAGCACTGAGCTGGGTATTGGTTTCCTGAGAGTGGGATTTGTTTGCTTGTTTAGGGTGGTTTTGAGTTTTGGGTCTAGGTCTTATTTGGTCATCTAGGCTGGCTTTGAACTCCTGAGCCTCCTGCCACCACCTCCCCAGAGCTGAGTGACAGGCCTTTGCCACTGTCCTATTTATTTGACTCTTATTTTCATTTTCTTTTGCTCTCACTTTTGCATCCTGTGGTCTGAAGGAAAAGGTTGATTGTGGTAGACTTCTGCTGAGGTGATAATCTCCTTCAGTGTAGTCTTTTGCTGTCAACTGATTGTTTCTTCCTCATCTCCTGGCTTAGTGCATTTGTTTGCAGAGGTAAAGGAACATGCACTGTTTTCACTCAGGATGCAGGGAGAGGCATGTTTTAAAGCCTGGCCTTTGGGTGTGGATTGTACATTTTCCATGGCTTGAATTGGTTATAAGTTGTTTTTTTTTTTTAAATTTTATTTATTTATTTATTATGTATACAGTGCTCTGATAAGTTAAGTTTTGAAACCTAAAGACTGACCTCATTATATGCCTGTATTGCTCTCCAGCTGCTGTGCACGGGCCCTCCAGCAGCATCTCCTACATGCTGGGCTCAGGCGAGCCCCATGGTGCTTGCTCACACAGTTATTTTAGCCATAGAGGTAGAAGTGCAAGTAGCTATTGGAACCATTGAGTATCACAATGATTTAAAACTGTAGTGCCAGTTAGTAACTTTAGAATACTTGGTAGAATGAAGTAAATATATTTAAAGATTTCAAAGAAAGAAGGTGGTTATTTTAATAAACTAGTTGCTGCATCTCACCCATTTTTTGTTTTCTTGCTTAAGCTGCTGCGTTTCAACAAGGGAAGATCCCCCCAGCTCCGTTCTCTGCTCCTCCTCCGGCAGGGGCCATGATTCCACCTCCCCCCAGCCTCCGTAAGTTTGAGACTTTGTGTTAAGGTGTGAAACTGGTCGGATTATCCCTCGATTAGATTAATTAGCTTGTCACATGGTTGGCTTCTAAACACTTGCTGACTGACTAGGTAGTAACTAATTGAAAAATGCAACTTCATTTTTCTCTGTTGTTTGAGTGTAAAGAGTGCACATTTTATTGTGTTTTGGTTTTGGTTTTTTATTTTTCAGGACAGGGTTTCTCTGTGTAGTCCCGGCTGTCCTTGGATTCAATCTGTAGACCAGGCTGGCCTAGAAGTCACAGAAGTCTGCCTGCCTCTGCCTCCCAAGAACTGGGATTAAAGTCCTTTGCCAGTGCACCCTGCTGCTTTACTGTGTAGCCAGGCTGTTGTAAAAGTCATTCTTTTCCCTGCCCTATCCTTTATCGATGAGTTTGAAGCCAGCGTGAGTTCCGTGATAGCCAGTGTTACACAGAACCCTGTCTCAAAAAAACAAAAGACAGAAAAACAAATTCTCTGAGACTTGAGTAAAAGAAGGCTGTGAGCTGCCGGGTGGCTGTGGGATTTGAACTCAGGACCTCCGGGACCAGCCAGTGCTCTTATCGCCCAAGTCATAGTTCTAGCCCATGGGATTTGTTTTTCTGTTTTCTGTTTTTGTGTTTTTTGTTTTGTGTTTTTTGTTTTGTGTTGTTTTTTGAGAGATTGCTCTGTGTGTCCTGGCAGTCTTGGACTCACTTTGTGGACCAGGCTGGCCTTGATTTGCCTGCCTCTGCCTCCCCAAGCGCTGGGGTTGTAGGCGTGTGCCACCATGCCCGGTTTATTTTTACATTTTTGTCTAGCTGGCTTGTTATTTCTTTTATATTTTGTTTTGTTATTGGAGACAGGGTTTCTCTGTGTAGTCCTGTAACCTGCTAAGTACACCATGACATGTTAGGTTTGTGAATAAGGGACCCTAGGAAGTTTATTACTTAAGAGTTTGGACCATTAGTGAGAGCCCCCTAGTTTCACTAAGGAGATGACGTGTCAGCGTGCGAATCTTTTAACCACAGCTTCTGTTGTGTGTTTCAGCGGGCCCTCCTCGTCCTGGCATGATGCCTGCGCCCCACATGGGTGGCCCTCCCATGATGCCCATGATGGGCCCTCCTCCTCCCGGGATGATGCCTGTGGGACCTGGTGAGTGTCACAGTTCACTGTGCAGTAAGTTATGTGATTAAGGGGCATTCATCTTTGTAAGTATTGTAACTTTGAATTTGGTCAATCTTTTTTCCCCAAGACAGGGTTTCTCTGTGTAGCTTTGGCTGTCTTGCACTCACTTTGTAGTCCAGGCTGGCCTCAAACTCAGAAGATCAACCTGTCTCTGCCTCCCTGAGTGCTGGGATTACAGGTGTGTGCCATTGCGCCTGGCAAATTTGATCAAAAAATTTTTTTTGTTTTGTTTTTTGTTTTTTGAGACAGGGTTTCTCTGTGTAACAGCTCTAGCTGTCCTGGAGCTTGCTCTGCCTCTGCCTCCCGAGTGCTGAGATTAAAGGTGTGCGCCACCACCGCCTGGCTGGTCAGTTTTTAATGATAAAGCTTTGGTTTGTGCTAGGGAAAGCAGGACAAGGCTGCCCTTCCTGTCCCTGCCTTGTGTTGCCTTGTGTTGGTCTGACTCCTGGCCATCTTGGAGGTAGAAGAAAAGGATTCTCTGTTTTGACTTGGTGCAGACCTGCCTCCTGTTGATTTACCCTCAAGGATTACTTAAACCTTATCAGTATACTAGAAATCATTGTCTTAATAGTTTTCTTTGTTTGTCTGTTTTTGTCTGAGACAGGGTTTCTCTGTGTACCCTTGGCTGTCCTAGATTCACTTTGTAGACCAGGCTGGCCTTGAACTCACAGCGATCCACCTGCCTCTGCCTCCCTGAGACCTGAGATTAAAGGTGTGAGCCACCACTACACCTGGCTTCTTTCTGTTTTTGAGACAAGGTCTCCCTTTTCACCCTGGCTGTCCTAGAACTCTCAATGTAGACCAGTCTGTTCTTGGTCTACAGATCTTCCTGCCTCTGCCTCCTCCTGCCCAGAGTTCTTTTTTTTTTTTTTTTTTTTGAGACAAGGTTTCTCTGTGTAACAGCTCTGGCTCTCCTGGAACTCACTCTGTAGTCCAGGCTGGCCTCAAACTCATCGAGATCCACCTGCCTCTGCCTCCTGAGTGCTGGGATTAAAGGTGTGTGCAGATCTTTTAATTTTTGTTTGTTTGTTTGTTTTTTGAGACAGGGTTTCTCTGTGAAGCCTTGGCTGTCCTGGACTCCCTTTGTAGACCAGGCTGGCCTCGAACTCACAGCAATCCACCTGCCTCTGCCTCCCAAGTGCTGGGATTAAAGGCGTGCGCCACCACCGCCCGGCTCCAGATCTTTTAATATTAAAAGGAATTTTCTTTGTGTGCTCCTGGGCACCCACATGTGTATGGAGGTCAAAGGGTAGGTGGTGGTGCTGGTCCTCTTCTGCCACCTATGGGTGGAAGGATCCATTTCAGGCACATGCAAGCTCTGCTGCTGGCCTGGCCAGCTTACCCTTGCCTGAGTGGGGCAGGATGCGGGTGGGGGCTTTGTTTTTCTGGTGTTGCAGTCTCATTGATGTATCCTTGGCTAGCCTTGGGCTCAGCAGGGACCTTCCTGCTCCTGCCTCCGCAGAGCTCACGCAGCTTGAGTTCTAGTTTCCTTGAGGTGGATGGAGACTGCAGTGTGATCTGCTCCTGGTGGTCAGTCTCCTTGGCAGAGAGGGAGTCCTGTTCTGGGGACCTGCCCCCGCCCTCTCCTGCTGCTTCCGCACGTCACTGAGCATGTGGGAGTCCTTCCGCCGCCGTCAGCTCTCAAATGTGTTATCTAATTACAGCAATAAAGATGGCAGGCATCACTAGCTAGGTTTGGAAATAATGAGTGACGCCTCCAGCTCACTTGGAGAAACAAGGTGCTCAAAGGTATAACTTAAAGCAGCTTTCTAGCCAGGAGTGCTAATCACAGGACGGTATGGATGTTATTTAGAGGTCTGGGAGAAAATAGAGACGCAGATTTACCAGCAGTCTTAGTAAAGGTTTTTTCCCCCAGATTTTGTTTATTATGTATAGTGTTTTTGCCTGCCTGTTCCCCTGCAGGCCAGAAGAGGGCACCAGATCACATTATAGATGGCTGTGAGCCACCATGTGGGTGCTGGGAATTGAACTCAGGACCTTTGGAAGAGCAGACAGTGCTCTTAACTTCTGAGCCATTTCCCCAGTCCTGAGCATGGCAGCTCTTAAAAAGGAAAATATTTAATTAGGGCTGGCTCACAGTTTCAGACATTTAGTCCGTTATCATCATGGTGGGAAGCATGGCAGCATGCAGGCAGACATGGCGCTGGAGAAGGAGCTGACAGTTCCATATCTTGATCTGCAGGCGGAAGAAGGGGATTCTTCCTCAGGTAGCAGGAGGAGACTGTGTCACACTGAGTGTAGTTTGAGCGTGGGAGACCTGAAAGCCCACCCTACAGCGACACACTTTTTCGAACAATGCCACATATAATGGTGCCACTCTCAATGTGCCAGGCATTCCCACATAGTCTATGGGGGCCATTTCTAGTCACATCACCACACGGGCTTATGAACTCAAGACCCAGGCGATATAGATGGGGACACAGTCTCACTGTGTAGACCAGGCTGGCCTGCAACTCACGGAGATCCGCTTGCCCCAGCCTTCCAAATCCTGGAAGTAATGCCATGTGCCACTGTGACCTGCCTGTTCTCTAAGTCAGTGTCACAAGACAACCTACTTAGTGAGTTTAAAGATGTTGGAAACTGCTGGTTGGTGGTAGTGCACGCCTTTAATCCCAGCCCTCTGGAAACAGAAGCAGGTGGATCTCTGGGTTTGAGGCCAGCCTCTGAGTTCCAGGGCAGCCAGGGCTACACAGAGAAACCCTGTCTTCAAAAACCAAAAACCAAAAAAACCCCCCCCCCAAAAACAAAAAAAAAGAATGTTGGGAAGCAGGGGTGAGTGAGTCTTGGGAAGAAGTCTCATGGTGGGCATGGCGGCCTGTGCCTAGAGTCCTTTCCGAGTGACCTCCTTGCTCACCAGGAGGGCTGTGTGAGGCACGCCAGGCAGCACAGCGGGGCCTGTTTTATTTCTATGAAACAGTACCAGCATAAACAAATAATAGGAAGAGGGAAAGAAGCTTCCAGAGGCCTACCCTGCTGTGTTTGCTTTGAGGGAAAGAAGCTTCCAGAGGCCTACCCTGCTGTGTTTGCTTTGAGGCGGAATCGGAAGATATAGATGGCTGCCACACACATTTTTACCACTCTACGTATTTTTCCTTTTTTCCAAGACAGGACTTCTCTGTGTAACAGCTCTGACTGTCCTAGACTTACAGACCAGGCTGGCCTCAAACCCACAGTGACCCCTCTGCTGCTTGCTGCCGGGATTAAAGGCATGTGCCACCATGCCTGGTGATAACATTTTAATTTAATTTAATTTTATTTGCATTGGTGTGAGGGTGTCAGATCTCTTGGAACAGGAATTACAGGTAGTATGCTGCCATGTAGGTGCTGGGAATTGAACCCAGATCCTTTGGAAGAGCAAGCAGTGCTCTTAACCACTGAGCCACCTCTTCAGCCCATATACACGTTTTTTGCTTTTGTTTTTTTCTAAGACTTTATATAGTAAAGCTAAAAGGTGAATGGAACCTAAAACTTAATTAGCAAATCTGAATTAAATCCACTGTGGAGAGAAAAGAGAATCTTCAGGTGGCCAGTTTCCTGTAAACACACTTAACAAGTGTGAACCTGTGTGTGTACTTCAGAGTTCTGTTGTCACTAGCCCTTACTGCTTCTGTGCCTGTTGTGGTTTCTCATATTATCTGATTGCTGAGTGTTTGTGTGATGTAGCTTTCCATATATCAGTCATCTTCCTATGGTGGGGAGGGGGTATGTAGGATTTAGAAAAATCTTGTAGCCCAGGATCACCTTGAACTCAGGAACCCTCTGTCTCCTCAGAGTGCCGGCATTGTAGGCTTGTAGTCCACACTTTGAATATGGTTGTATCTTGAGCTTTTATATCATAGGCCTTTAGTCAAACTAAGTTAAAAAGAAACACTTTGGAATACTGTGATGCATCTAAATTTCTGTGTACTCCACCCACAACTTACTTTTTTTTTAAATTAAAAAAATTTTTTTGGTTTTTCTAGACAGGGTTTCTCTGTGTAGCCTTGGCTGTCCTGGACCCACTTTGTAGACCAGGCTGGCCTAGAACTCACAGTGATCCGCCTGCCTCTGCCTCCTGAGTGCTGGGACTAAAGGTGTGCACCACCACGCCTGGTCCAACTTATTTTTTATTTCCCTTTTTGCAATAAAGGCTCAATATGTAACCTTGGCTAGCCTTGAGCTTGTTGAGTAACTAGGCTGACCTCAAACTTCTACAATCCTCTTGCCTCTGCCGCCCAAGTGCTGAGATTACAGGCATGTGCCACTATACTTGCAAAATTTGATATTTACAAAGAATTCATACAGCAGAAATAGTATAGAGCATAGTAACAAAATGAATATTCATGAGCACACCATCCAGCTGAGGAGAGGACCATCAGTGCATGGGAGCTCATGGTGCTCCCCTACCCTCTGGTGGCCCTCCCTTTTCTCCCGCCATGTGGATCTGGCTGGTTCATTGCTGTCATACACATACAAAGTTGATTAGTAGTTTCTAAACTGCATTTGGAAAGTGAGTATCCGTGTGTTCCATTTGATATAAATCCTGTGATTACTTGTTATTTTTGTGACTTGAGCTAAACAGGTTACTATTAGATGTTTAACCTGAGCCTGATCACTTTCCCAAGTTCCCAACAGCTGCTTAGTGGTGGGGCCGTCTTGTGTACCTGGACATGGAGGAGACAGCTCCCTCCACATGCGGGAGAGAACTGGTGACAACTGAGCAGGCTGGGCGTGCTGGCACACGTCTGTAATCCCAGCTTGCGGGGACGCAGAGGCTAGCCTGGTCTCCATACGCAGTTTCAGGACTGGCTGGGATTAAAGGCCCAACCTTATAATAGAGTTGTCTTTTTTTTTTTTTTTTTTTTTTTTTTGGTTTTTTCGAGACAGAGTTTCTCTGTGTAGCCTTGACTATCCTGGACTTACTTTGTAGACCAGGCTGGCCTCGAACTCACAGCGATCCACCTGCCTCTGCCTCCCAAGTGCTGGGATTAAAGGCGTGTGCCACCACGCCCAGCTTTAATTTGTTTTGTTTTGTTTTTTTAAAAACCAAAACAACAGCAGCCAAACAAAAAACAGCAAAACAATGTGTTGTCCCTCGTGTTTTATGCGCAGTGGTCTGTTTATAGCCCCCGATGTCATTAGATCAGAGCCCAGAGCTGCCTGTGCTGACCTTTCCATCTGTTTGAGAATGTCTTAAGAAACTAAAGATTTGATGAAGTAGTTACATTTTTTCTGTCAAATGTGTCTTTCTACTATTCTTCAGGGTCTACTTTCTAGGGCTTGTTGTTGTTTTGTTTTCTAGACAGGGTTTCTCTCACTTTTTACATGTTTCGTTTCATTTGGTTTTCTGAGACAGAGTTTGTTTGTGTAGCCCTACCTGTCAGGCTGGCCTCGAACTCACAGAGGTCTGCCTGCCTCTGCCTCCCGAGTGCTGGGATTACAGGTGTGAGCCACCATGCCACACTTTCTGGGTTTTAATTGAAGCCCCATACTCCTGTGTTATGAACGTTGCTTCTCACTCCTTTTCCCCTTGTTTCTCTGCAGCTCCTGGAATGAGGCCGCCCATGGGAGGCCACATGCCCATGATGCCTGGGCCTCCGATGATGAGACCTCCTGCTCGCCCCATGATGGTGCCCACCCGGCCTGGCATGACTCGGCCAGACAGATAAGAGCAGAAGGGCCCTTTATCAGTTGTGTATGTCTTGTTCTGTTTCCCCAGGAGATCACGGTGCTGAGCCTGAGTGTTTTCTAGCTGCATGACAAGAAAACTTCCCCTTCCCAACAGAATAGTTTTTGCAGGGGAGAAGTGGTATAAAAAAAGGACAGTTTTCACTCATTGTGAATGTGAAAATAAAGTTGTCAACTGTTTTGGTTACCAGTGTGTCCCTTTTCCTTCCTTCCGGCTGTGTTGTGCTCACCTGTCCTCCAGTGCATCGCACATGGGACATTGTGTGAGTGACAGCGTGAGTCTGAGCTCTCCTGCCTTTGTTCACTGCAACAGGACTGTGCATTCTCAGATAGGATTTTCTCTTTCTTTTGGGACAAGGTTTCTCTTAGTAGCTTTGACTGTTCCTGAACTCAATCTGTAGATCAGGCAGGCCCTGCTTCTGCCTCTTGGGTGCTGGGATTGAAGTGTGTACCACCACTGCCTGACTTTACCTGTTTGAGACAGATTTTTCTTTTTTTTTTTTTTTTCTTTTTTTTTTTTTTTTTTTTTTTTTTTTTTTTTTTTTTTTTTTTTTTTTTTTAGTTTTTCAAGACAGGGTTTCTCTGTGTAGCCTTGGCTGTCCTGGACTCACTTTGTAGACCAGGCTGGCCTCAAACTCAGCGATCCGCCTGCCTCTGCCTCCCTAGTTCTGTGATTAAAGGTGTGCACCACCATGCCTGGTGTTGAGACAGATTTTTTCAAGTGGTCCAAGCTGATCTCAGCCTCTGTCATGGAGGACAAAGCTGACATCATACTTGCCTCGGACAGGATCTTGTAAAGCCCAGGCTAGCCTTGATATTAGCATTGTAGGTGTGTACTACCTTGCATGGGTTGAACATTAAATTTTAAAAAATTCCATATAATAGCCAAACAGTGGTGGTGCACACCTTTAACCCAGCACTGAGGAGGCAATGGCACTTGGATCTCCTGAATTTGAGGCTAGCCTGGTCTACAGAGCGAGATCTGTTCTTTGTTTCCTGTGGCAGGGTGTCTTGCTAAACCCAGAGCTCAATGGTTTGGTTAGGCTACCTAGTCAGCTTGGAGTTCATTCCCAACAAACAGGCAGGCCGTTACACCTGTCCTCCTTCTGTGTGGGTGCTGGAGATCCAAATTCTGTCATGCTAACAAGGCCACCACTGCCTAGCTCTGGCACTACTTTTCGGTGAGGCCACCCACACTCCAGACACTTCTTTGCCGATCATGCAGTTTTTTGCAGTGTAGAAGGCACCTTGAGATCAGCCTGCTTCAGAAGCCAGCTGTCATTCCCGAGCTCTGTGAGTCAAGGGCACTATTTATACTCTGCACAGTTCACCATCAGTGCAGCGCCTTCTCACGCCTGTAGTGTGTGCTGTCTTGGTCTGGTGTTACATGCTGTCTAGGCTTGCTGGGACTCTGGCGCTGCCTGCTTACTCATCTGCAGAGTTCCATAACCATGGATGAAATACAGAGTACAGACAGCTGGTTGTGATGGTGTGTGCCTGTAGCCCCAGCACTTCATGGTCTGGGAGTGTGAGGCCAGCCTGAGCTACAGACTGTATTTGGTTTGGATTTATTTACTTGGAGACAGAGTCTCACTATGTAGTTCTGGTTGGCCTGGAACTTAGAGAAGTCTGACTGCTTCTGCCTCCTGAGTGCTGGTATTAAAGGCACATAGTGCCATGCCTGGCTTTAAATGTGTGCCTGTGCCTGTGTGTGTGCCTCTGTGTGTGTGTGCGTGCCCTTGTGCCTGTGTGTGTGTGGTGTCTGTGTGTGTGTAAGGCACACTGCTCTCAACCTTCTCATCTCCCTGTTCCAGCTTCTGAATGACAGCTCTCGATTTGGGATTAATAGATCTGGGACTGGGGACATTTGTAGTTTAGAAATGCTGTTAAACATTTTAATCTAAGCTTTTAATTTTTTCATATTATTTATTTTATGCCCATGTATGCCTACATGTATGTCTGTGTGAGAGTGTCAGAAGCCTTGGAGTTACAGATGGTTGTGAGCTGCCATGTGAGTGCTGGGATTTGAACCCAGGTCCTCTGTAAGAGCAGCCAATAGGGCTTGGGAATTTAGCTCAGTGGGTTCAGGCCTCAGCTCTGGGGGGGGGGGCCACGGGGGAGAGTAGCCAATGGTCTTAATCTCTGAACTATGGCTCCAGCCTTTTTTCTTATTTTTTAAGATAGTGAACTTGTCCTTGAACTTTCCATATAGCCAAGGGTGACCTTGAGTTTCTAATAGTCAGCTTCTGCCCCCCAGGGGCTGGGATTGCAGGCGTGTGCGACCACGCCCAGCCACTTAGGGTTCTTAAATGCTTCTCCCTCCCTCCAACCCACCTCACAGAGGTAGAGGGAGATTAATAGGGAAAGGGGTTGTGGACCTTTTCACAAGTAGTTCCTTGGATTCCATTGGATACCCAGCCGTCCAGTCAAATAGCAAACACCAAACAGCAGCACACATCTGCAGACACATCAGCAAGACACCGCTGAATTGGCAGGAAGTCAGTGGAAGCTGCCAGAATCAGCCAGAGTACCACAGAGATCCACCTACCTCTGCCTCCCAGAGTGCTGGGATTGCAGGAATGTGCCACCACGCCCGCCACCACGCCTTGCGGGCACTGTCCTTCCTCTTCAGGCTTTGAGGCCCTTTACCTTATACAGGGTGCCCGAGCCCTAACTCTGAGCTGTGGCCCTCAGCTTGAGATTTCAATTTAGAAGTTGCAGAGCCATCCAGAGTATACTTAGGCTGACACCTGCATATTCTTATTTTTTTTATATATTTTATTAATTTATTCATATTACATCTAAATTGTTATCCCATCCCTTGTATCCTCCCATTCCTCCCTCCCTCCCTTCCATTTTCCCCTTACTCCCCTCCCCTATGACTGTGGCTGAGGGGGACCTCCTCCCCCTGTATATGCTCATAGGGTATCAAAGTCTCCTCTTGGGCATATTTTTATTTTTATTTATTTATTTTTAAAGAGAGATGCTGTTTTTTAAAAAAGATTTATTATTTATTATTATGTATACAGAGCTCTGCCTGCATGCATGTACACCTGCAGGCCAGAGGAGGGTATCAGATCTCATTATAGATGGCTGTGAGCCACCATGTGGTTGCTGGGAATTGAACTCATGACCTCTGGAAGAACAGTCAGTGCTTTTAACCGATTAGCCATCTCTCCAGCCCCCATATTTTTATTTTTAATTTATTTTTTGTAGACACGGTCTTTCAATGTAATCCTGCCTGCCCTGTTATATACTCCCTATATAGACCAGGATGGCCTCAAACTCAGATCTACCTGCCTCTGCCTCCTGAGAGTTTGTGCCTTCTCCCAGCTTCTCGCAGGGTGAACCCACCCGTCATCGCGCAGGCCCCGCCCCTCGCCGCCCCGTCTTTCGCCTCGTGAGCCTCCGCCGCCCCGCCCTCACCGGGTGCGCCTGTGCCGCCGCGCGCGTCCCCGCCCCTCGCCGCGCGCTTCGCCACGGGGAAGCCGGGAGGGCGGCGTGCGGTCGCGGTGGTCCTCCGCGGGAGGCGGCGGCGGCGCCGTGGGCGCGGGTGGGTGGGAGCGTGGCGGAACTCCGGACGCTGCGGCAGGGGCGATAGAGCGCCATGGCGGCCGCGGGGACTACGGTCGTCGGTGCCCGCGCCGCGGGGAGGTGATCCTTTCCAGCACTGAGGAGGCCACGGCTGCCCGGCCGCCTGCCGTCCTCGCGGGCCGCGGCTGCGGCATGGCCGGGATCATTAAGAAGCAGATCTTGAAGCACCTGTCCCGGTGAGAGCGCCACCCCGCGTACCGGGTCCCTTCCCGAGCCCCCGGGCTCACCTCAGGCCGCGCTCGCTCGGCCGGGCGGGCGGGCGGCTCCGGTTCAACTCTCGCCGGCCGTTGTGAGCGCTGCGTCGCGCCCGCGCCCGGGCCCGGTCTCCCCACCCCCCGTCCCTGCGCGCTGGTCACCCGGCCCTTTCCCTCCCTGACCGGCACGGAGCCCAGCCAGGCCAGCCGGTTCCTCCGGAACACCGCTGCGCAGCCCTCCGGGCCTCTTCCCGCCTCCCGAGCCGCGCCCGGTGCTGCATCTCCCATGTCCCCCTTAGCTAGCAGCGCCGACCCTGGCTTTCTTCTTCTTCCGTGGAGCCAGCTCCTCCTCCTCTCCTGGCTGACCCTGTTGCATCACCCTTCAAAAGATGTTAGCCCTTCACCCAGGGCTCGCCTCGCGTTGTCCCTTCGGACCTCCCTCCTTTATCTATCCGCTTTCTTCTCATTACACAGACTAAATGGAGAAAGGTCAGTGGAGGTGGGGATAAAGTTTCAGCAACCTTCCCTTTAAGATGTCATGGAGTTTTTTTTTTTTTTTTTAAATCAGCCAGTGTCCACTTGTGCGCTGTACTCTTCTGTTAAGCCAGTTCTGTCGGCTTTGTCGGCTTGGTGTTTGGGACCTGAGAGATTGGTTGGCCAGGACAACTTTCAGTTATACTTGAAGGATTCCTGCTCACTACAGGATGATGGAATTTGCTAGAACTGGTGGCTGCAAAAATTGGAGCTAGCATGCAATTCGTTTTCTCTCCATTTTCTTTTCTTTTTTTCTTTTTTTTGGTTTCGAGACAGGGTTTCTCTGTATCCCTGGCTGTCCGTGACTCTTTGTAGACCAGGCTGGCCTCGAACTCATAGCGATCCGCCTGCCTCCCGAGTGCTGGAATTAAAAGCGAGCGCCACCACGGCCCCGGACTTTCTCTCCTGGGACTGGTGATGGTTGTTAATTGAGGTGGTCTCAGTAGCTATAGTGATCCAGGGTTTGACTGCACAGTGCCTAGTAGTGTTCAAGAGGGTGGGCAGGTGTGAGTGCGTGCGCGGTTGTGGATGGGTGGATGGCCAGTCCACGTCGTGGAACACCAAGGCTTGGGTTGATGTGGCAAAAGCGGGTGAGACTCTATTCTCGACCAGGTGTCCCGCCTTTCCTGGCGGACACTGGCTTCTGTGATCTTAGGCTTTTTCAGCTGGATTCGCAGGTCCGGCTTTGGTTAGGCACCTTACACGCTCCTGGGCCTGAGGGCTGCTCCTAGAGCAGTTACTTTCAGCATCTTCAAACAGGGTAGAACTAGCCTGTGCTGCAAAGGTTATTGTAGACGGCTGTGGTTGGGGGCCGGTGCCTGCAGTCCTAGCATTCTGGGGGGAGGAGCGGGGTTCTGGGGCCAGCAGAACTACAGAGTTCCCAGCCAGCTTTTACTGTTTGGTGAGACAGTCTAAAGAAGTTAGTGGGACGATCACATGACTTCCTATATGTAAAGACTTAAGAGCCTCACAGAAAGTAAGCACTCAGTAGGACATAGGGTATTTTTATTTTGGGTCATAACTTGTGTGACAGTTTATTACCATTCTAGAACCTGTCTAGAAAAACACCATATATCTGATAATTTGTCATTTGCTTCTTTTGGTTTGTTTCTGTTTTTATTGTGTTTCTTTCTTTTTTCTTTTTTGGAGGTAGGGTTTCTCTGTGTAGCCCTGGCTGCTGTGGAACTCCCTATGTAGACCAGGCTGGCCTCCAACTCACAGAGATCTGTCTATTTCTCGAGTGCTGGGATTAGAGGCATGTGCCACCACGTCCTGTTTTTTTTTTTTTTTTTTTTCCTAGACAAAGTTTGTGTGTGTAGCCTTGGCTGTCCTGGACTTGCTTTGTAGACCAAGGTGGCCTTGAAAATCTGCCTGCCTCTGCCTCCCAGGTGCTGGGATTACAGCTTGCCACCATGCCTGGTTTATACAGACAGTTTAAAGAAATGATTATTTCACAGCTTCGTGTGATAGTACACGCCTTTAATCCCAGAACTTCGGAGGCAGAGGCAGGTGGATCTCTGAGTTCGGGTCCAACCTAGTCTACAAAGTCCAGGACAACCAAGGCTACATGAAGAAACCCTGTCTTGCCGGGCAGTGGTGGCGCACGCCTTTAATCCCAGCACTCGGGAGGCACAGGCAGGCGGATCGCAGTGAGTTCGAGGACAACCTGGTCTACAGAGTGAGTCCAGGACAGCCAAGGCTACACAGAGAAACCCTGTCTCAAAAAACCAAAAAAAAAAAAAAAAAAAAAGAAAGAAAGAAAGAAAGAAAAACAACAACAGGAAGTTATTGGTTATTGAGTATGTGTGTCTTGTGGGTATGCAGGAAGGTGCAGGAGAACCAGTGTTTTTATGTGGAGGTTTCGGGACAACTTTGGGGAGTCAGTTCTCTAATTCCAGTTTTACATGGGTCCTATGGGTCAAACTTGGGTGACGCCCGGCAAACACTTTTACCTGCTGAGCCTTCGTGCTGACCTTTCCTTTCTCTCTCGCCTCTGTCTTGAGATAGTGCTTCCCTCACTTTGTAGCCCAAGGTAGCCTGAAGTTAATGAACTTCTTGTCTTAACCTCCCGAGTGCTCGAATAATTGGCTCTTGCCACCATGCCTGGCTTCAAGTAATGTCCGTCCTTCCTTCCTTCCCTCCTTCCTTCCCTCCTTCCTTCCTTCCTTCCCTCCTTCCTTCCCTCCCTCCTTCCTTCCTTCCCTCCTTCCTTCCTTCCTTCCTTCCCTCCCTCCCTCCTTCCCTCCTTCCTTCCTTCCTTCCCTCCTTCCTTCCTTCCCTCCTTCCTTCCCTCCTTCCTTCCTTCCCTCCTTCCTTCCTTCCTTCCCTCCCTCCTTCCTTCCTTCCCTCCTTCCTTCCCTCCTTCCTTCCTTCCCTCCCTCCCTCCTTCCTTCCCTCCTTCCCTCCCTCCTTCCTTCCTTCCTTCCCTCCTTCCTTTCTTCCTTTCCTCCTTCCTTCCCTCCCTCCTTCCTTCCCTCCTTCCTTCCTTCCTTCCTTCCTTCCTTCCTTCCTGCCCCCCCCCCTTTCTGTTGAGGAATGTCAATTTAGAACATGGCTGCTCTGGGAAGAGATCACATCCAAAGACCTTCTAGGTCTATTTGATCGGATGGAATATAAATACGTCTTTAATCCAGGAGACAGAGGCAAACAGATCTGAGTTCAAGGCCAGCCTGGGATAGAATAAGTATTGAGTAAAGAAAAGCTTAGGTCCAGGCGCGGTGGCTCATGCTTTTAATGCCAAACGAAGGTAAAGCTAGTTTGTAGAAGGAAGCACCCATGTTTGAAAGTGATGTCGAGTTGAGAGGCAGAAAAGGTGACGAATCAGAAAAGATTTGACAGATTAGGATATGCCTAACCCTTCCAAGAAGAGAGGGGAAAAGGAAGCTACTTAAGGGGCAGTTTTACCAGGACAGAAATAGAGAGAGAGCTGGGTAGCAGAGAGAGAACTCAGGTGAAGACTGAAGGAGCCATGAGGTTAGAGCAGATGGCTGAGTTTGAGGCAAAGCAAAGCGATTCCAGGCTGAGAGAGAAGCCAGATTGGATAAAGAGTTTGAGTCAGAATAGCTGAGTCAAACCAGCCAGCCCAGAGCTCAGGAAGAACAAGAAAGAGTGAGCTCATGAAGCAGTAAGTCTCAGAGGCTGAAACACTCTAGGCCTAGGTTAGATTGTACAGAAGCTAGAAGCTTCCAGGACTAGGCCTAGGTTAGCAGGAGGAGGCAGTTAGCCTCCCAGATAACAATTGAGCCAGGAGAATAAAATTGCTTTTATACCTTTCTTTTCTTTTTTCTATTTTTTCCCCCCGTTTTCAAGACAGGGTCTCTCTGTATAGCCCTGGCTGGACTGGGCTCGCTTTGTAGACCAGGCTGGCCTCGAACTCACAGCGAGCCCTCTGCTACTTACCTCCTGTGTGCTGGCAGGTAATTCCTTTCAGAAGTTTTTATGAGAGTTGTGATTGCCTAGTGCACACAGCTGAGTCTCTCAAAGCATCCTGGGATAAACGAATAACCCTTGCTGTAGTCCAATTCTTGTCCTTGGCTCCCCTTTTTTCCGTTCCTCTTCCCTTCCCACCTCTTTTCCTTCTTTTCTTTTCTTTTTTTTTTTTTTTTTTAAGATATATTTATTTATTATGTATACAATGCTCTGCCTGCATGTACACCTGCAGGCCAGAAGAGGGCATCAGATCACATCATAGATGGTTGTGAGCCACCATGTGGTTGCTGGGAATTGAACTCATGACCTCTGGAAGAGCAGTCAGTGCTCTTAACCGCTGAGCCATCTCTCCAGCTCCCTTTCCTTCTTTTCTTTGGGCACAGGGTCTCAGTATGTGTAGTCTTGGCTGTCCTGAAACTTGATATATAGACCTGGCTGGTCTCAAAGTCACAGAGATTCCCCTGCCTCTGCTTCCCAGGTGAGGATTAAAGGCGGTAGGTAGCACTATACCTGGCCGCAGCCCCTCGCTTTGTCCTGAGCAGGCCAGCCTAGCAAGGCTGTGTGACTTGTCCAGAAGATAAAGGAGTGTGACAGCCTGCTTCCCTAACCCTGGCTCACTTCCCCTATGCACACTTGCGTTCCGTGCACCTTCTGTGAACATGAGCTTTTAGTGATATGATACATGCTGAAGCCGTTGTTATTTTTTTCCAGACATGGTGTCATGTAACCCAAGCTGGCAACAAACTCTTGTCTTCAAGTTCTGGGAGAAGAAAGCCTTTTTTGTTTTAAGTACAGTAGAAATAGTATGCCGTTTCTGATTTCCCGGTGGTCAGGGTGAGGAGGAAGAGGTCATGTTTAGGCTGTGACTTCAGGCCCCCCACGGAGTAGGCCGTAGATCTGGCTGGAAAGGCAGAATTACCAGGGCCTTTGTTTGCCGTGGACTCAGTGCTCAGTCGCATGTGACCTTGACATGTTTTGTTTTCACCACCACAAGCAAGAAAGGAGCTGCAGCTGTGTGGCCTGTGAGGCTGATGTGAAGGAGGAAAGCTGGGAAGTGTGCAAGGCTCCTGCGTGAACCGTGCTGGGTGTGTGCCACTGGCTCTCTATGCTGGGTGCTGCTCTGGCACTGGAGAGGTGGCTGGGATTTAGTGTCTTTCAGGGATTTCTCCCATGGTTTGGATGACTTGTCCAGTATGCATACCTCTAATGCCCTAGTCAATGTTCATTTAAATGGACCCATTAAAAGAGCCTTACTTAGCAAGTGAAGTAATTATTTATTTAAAACATTGTCAGAATTATGTAGGTGGGTGGTGTGTGCCCAGAATCCCAGCATCCCAGCACTTGGGAGATTGGGGCCAGAAGGTCTTGGATTTAGGGCCAATGTGGGCTGTTTAATTGAAACCCTGTTTCATAAGTAAATGCTAAATTAAATTTGTCACTAAATTAGGCTCTTAATGTTTGTTTGTTTTGTTTTGTTTTGTTTTTTCTCCCTCTTCTTGGGACCCTGCCTGTTCAGCCTTTGGAGCATTGGCACTACCTGCGTAACACCACTCCTTTACTTAATGGCCTTGGATCATGCAGGTAGGAAGGTGTGTGACAGGATGTGATGTCAGTCAGGGCTCTGCAATAGAAAGGGCGAGAGCGGACAGGACAGCTCCATCCAGCTCTGCCACTGTTGATCAGGCATAAGAATACAGAAGAGGGGGCAGGAGAGATGGCTCACAGGTTAAGAGCACCGGCTGCTCTTCCAGAGGTCCTGAGTTCAGTTCCCAGCAACCACGTGGTGGCTCACAGCCATCTATAAAGAGATCTTCTGGTGCGCAGGCACACGTGTAGGCAGGACACTGTATATGTAATAAATGTTTAGAAAAACGCATACGGAAGAGCAATAGGAGCTGGCAAAGTTTGTCTGAGGGTGAGGTTGTCACAGTGCCTGACATGTAAGTAGCTTAATAAAGAGTAGTTGTACCAGGTGGTGGCGCACGCCTTTAGTCCCGGCACTCGGGAGGCAGAGGCAGGCGGATCGCTGTGAGTTCGAGGCCAGCCTGCTGAGAAAGTCCTAGGAGAGTTCCAGGACAGTCAGGGTTATTACACAGAGAAAGCCTGTCTCAAAAAGACCAAAATAGTCACAACAACAATAATAAAATAATGACTAGTTGTAAAATAAGCTCAGAGGAGTTGGGGAGAGGGTCATAGCATAGATGGCAGAATGCCAGCTGCCGCTTTCAGAAACTCATTGAAAACCTTAGTTATTTACTCTGAGTGACTACAAAACATCAGTCTGGCCTTTTAAAAGTAAGTGCTGGAATTCGGAGGTGGAGGAAGTGTCTGAATTACTTTTGGAGACAAGAAAGCCTAACTGGGTTGAGCTGTTGCTGTTCCTGGTCATGCCTGGCAGTGCTCCAGAGTGTCAAAGCACTGCAGGGTCTTAGTGATCACGGGGGCCACCCCAGCCCACCACTAAGCCCCTGAGCTGTGTAGGCCCAGCTCTCAGAGGCCACCGGGCAGGCAGCGAGTCTGCTTCCTGTGCTAGACTCGTAACACGCCCTGTCCGTCTCCTTCCTCACCGCCTAATGCTGCTTTAGAATAAACCACTTGTGTTTACTCAGCGAATTTACAGAGCCGTCCGTAACAAGCGTCTTGCAGTCTTGTGATAACGGTTTTGTTACTAGTCTGGGCATTAAGCTCGCTGTATAGAGGAAGCGTAAGTTGGCCAAAGTCACGACTTGGAGATGCTGTGACGCTCCGTGTGGGTTGCTTGGTTCAGACTGAACACAGCATCCTGAGTGGGGAGCAGGTCCTCATGCTGGCACAGCAGCTCCCGAGCCCTTATCTGCCTGCTTTGTTACGTCGTCGTGCTTGCGTCACGTGGCAGACTGCACCAGTGTATGTTACTCTGGTAATGGGAATATAATTTAATTTCCTTACACTTGCTGCTGCTGAATATTATGTGTTTTCCCAGTTAGAGCCATTATGAATAATAGTGTGTGCCTGTAGGAAAGTTCTAGGACATGTCTTCTGGTGACAGATGTACACACACCTACCTGTTAGGAGTCTCTTTAAGATCAGGGTTTTGGCCTTTTGGGTTGTAGACCATGTGTGGGTTTTCCTGAGTGCATCCTACATGGTGTGCTAATTGGCACATGGCCATGACTGAAGAGTGTGGGGACTTGGTTCTAGGTTCTATGGTAACACTTGCTTATTTCTGTTTTTCACTGGGGCCATTCCTGAGGATGCATTAATTTCATTTTGAAGAGCTGGATGTGGTGACTCCCAACAATTAGGAGGCTGAGGCAGGAGGATTGCCTGCAGTTTCAAGGCCAGGCTGGGTTACAGTATGGGCTCTTGTCTCAAAACCCACAGGAAACAAAAAGAAAAAGAAAAAAAAACCCCAAACCAAAAACCTTACTTGTGGTAAGCCAGATGTGCTCTTTGTTCTCAGGCTCTGTGTGTGATGCCAAGGACAGAGCTCTGCACAGCTTAGCAGATGCTGTCAGTGAGCTAGGCTCCCTAGGCTCTGTTCAGTTTCAGACGCTGAGAACATGTGATGCCATCCAGAATGTCAACTTAGAAAGGGACAGTGAGTTAGGGGCATTTCTAACCATTACACAAAACATGCCTGACTTGGATTGGATGCGACAGATCTTTGAGCAGGGTTTCTTTGTGTAGCCCTGACTGTCCTGGACTCACTTTGTAGACCTGGGCTGTTCTTGAACTCACAGAGATCCGCCTGCCTCTGCCTCCTGAGCAGCTGCCACTGCTGCTGCCACCGCTGCAGCCACCACTACCCAGCCCAGGCTTTTGTTTCTTTTAAAAAGTACGTTATTTGCCGGGCATGGCAGCGCACACCTTTGATCCCAGCACTCGGGAGGCAGAGGCAGGTGGATCCCTGTGAGTTCAAGGCCAGCTAGATCTATAATGAGAGTCTAGGATAGCCAAGGCTACACAGAGAAACCCTGTCTTGAAAAACAAAACAAAACAAACAAAAAAATGTACTTATTTTAATTTTTAAAATAAATTTGAATTTTAAATTGTAATTATGTCATTTCTCCCCTCAACTCTTCTGGATACCCCCAGCCTCTTCATATGTTTTTTCTGCGGAGACAGGGTTTCTCTGTGTAGTCCCTGCTGTCCTGGAACTCAGGCTTTAGACCAAGCTGGCCTCGAACTCACAGAGATCCAGAGATCTGCGTGCCTCTGCCTCCAGAGTTCTGGGACTAAAGGCATGTGCCACCATGCCTGGCTGCTTAAACTTTTCTTTTGGTGGCTGTTTCTTTGAGACAGGGTCTTGCTATGTGGCTGAAGCTTGCATAGAACTCTTATATACGATACACACACACACACACACACACACACACACACATATTCTTATTTATAATATATATTATGTGTATATAAGGTTCTTATATTTCTGCCTCTGTTCTCCACCCTCTTTAGACTACTGATTAGGGACATTGAATTCCTTGGGGCAGGGTTGGCCTTCACTGACAGGAGAGCCAGTTTCTCTTACTTGACTCTTTGTTGGAGACCACTTGACCAACTGAAACAACAGTAACCAGGAGCAGGAAGAGCAGCCGCCTTCCTCCTCCTCTTCTTCGGAGTGCCCCCAGGTGCCGACTCCCCTCCCCGGGGGAGAATTCCAAACTAAACTATCTGCAGCTGGCAAAGTTCAGGCCCCTGCTAGTGCATAATCACAGTCACCTGCTGAGAGGTAGCCTTGTATCCTGCGCCAGGGATTGGAACAAAAATATGCTCACAGAATAGAATTGGGGTTTTAAAGAACCTCACGCTCTGACTACACACACATCTTGGCATAGGGGCCTTGCTGCTCTTTTCTGGAACATTTCCTCCTAAAGCAGGCAGATTTCTGGGTTCAAGGCCAGGCTGGTCTAGAGAGTGAGTTCCAGGACAGCTGGGGCCACACAGAGAAACCCTGTCTTAAAAAAAAAAAACCAATATATTTATTGTAGAGAGTGTGTGCGCACCAGCATGTGTGTGGAGATCGGAGGACAAATTTGTGGACTCAGTTTTCTCCTACTTAATTTAGATTCTGTCCTCATCCTTGTGTGACCAGTATTTGACTGATGAGCCATTCCCCCTGCCCCAATCATACCTGTTTTTCCCTTTTTCGTGTGCCTGTGTGAGTGCATGACTTTGCATGTGTGTGGCAGGGACACACACTATGCGTGATTATGCATTGGTTATTGATGATGATTCTTCATTGTTCTTCAGATTTACTCCTGGAGTGGGAATCTGTCAGTCAAACTGAGACCCTCCAAGCACAGCACGCCCCAGTGGCCAGCTTGTCTGAGGTTGCCCTATTTCCACCTTCCGAGGCTGGAATTATAGGCAGCCTGCCACTCTGCCTGGTGTTCACATGGATCGGTGTAGTAGTAAAAGGGCTATTAATATCTACCACTAATGCATATAATGCATAATTTTGGCAGTTTTTTAAAATTTTTTATTTATTTCTATTTATTTATTTATTTATTTTTTCGTTTTTTGAGACAGGGTTTCTCTGTGTAGCCTTGGCTGTCCTGGACTCGCTTTGTAGACTAGGCTGGCCTTGAACTCAACGATCCGACTGCCTCTGCCTCCTGAGTGCTGGGATTAAAGGCGTGCGCCACCACGCCTGGCTGGCAGTTTTTTTTAAACTCACTGTCATATCAACAAAAGACAGAGACACCTGTTAGATTTTGAATATGCTCATACACTGGAGCTGGGCGGACTAACCCCTCAGCTCACACAGGAACTGGGCGGACTAACCCCTCAGCTCACACAGGAACTGGGCGGACTGACCCCTCAGCTCACACTGGAACTGGGCGGACTGACCCCTCAGCTCACGCAGGA
>OU015751.1:2003804-2025538 GCA_907169655.1 Acomys percivali
CTGTGAGGAGACATTATGACTGAGGCAATGTTGTAAAAAACAAAATCCCAAATCATTCGATTTTACCAATAAATACTCAGGAGTCAGATGTTGAGGTGAAAACCTGCTAGTTCAGAGCGGCAGAAAAAGCACCAGCTGACCTTCCTCCTCAGCTCACGGCCCAAAGGAAAAAGCTAAAAACCAAAAGCTTGCTAGCTTAGTTGACAGCCCAGGAGGAAAAGCCAAAAGTTAAAGACCAAAGAGCTAAAAAGCTCTTTCTTCTCCATGCTGTCTTAAATACCCCTCTCTCAGAGTCCCTCCTTTCTACTTAATCCCTGTCAGCTGGTTTCTTGTTCGGCCTCTTAACCTCGGGTTAACTTTATTTTAAAAGATTTATTTATTTAATGTATGAGTGCTCCATCTGCATGTACACCTGCAGGCCAAAAGAGGGCGCCAGATCTCACTAGATGGTTATGATCCACCATGTGGTTGCTGGGAATTGAACTCAGAACCTCTGGAAGAACAGACAGTGCTCTTAACCTCTGAGCCATCTCTCCAGCCCCCAGGTTAACTTTACGAAATCCTGTGTACAGAAAGCTGTGGGATTAAAAGTGTGTGCTAAGGCTGAACCACACCAAGCAAGAAACAGATTTTTACAGTTCACGGTCTCTGAGTTCATAGTGGGATCACCTATCCTGCAACAAGGCCACTCTTACAAAAGAGTGCAGTTTAATCGGAGGCGGCTTACAGCTTCAGAGAAGCAGTCTGTCATCATGGCGGAAGCAGACGGGCTGTAGCTACCTGTAACTGACAGCTTAACATCCTGATCCAGCTAGCAGACAGAGAGAGAGAGAGAGACAAAGAGAGAGAGACAGAACAAGACAGAGAGAGAGAGACACACACACACATAGAGACAGACAGACAGAGAGAGACACAGGGAGAGGGAGAGCGTGAGATGGAGAGACACTTGAACCTTGCCTGGCACTCTCCAGGGACATAGCTTGTTCTGTAAGAACACACCTCCTAATTCTTCCTCAACAGTTTGTCAACTGGGACCAAACATTCGAACATATGAGCCTATAGGGACCGTTTTCATTCAAACACCACAGGGTGAAACAGCCAGAGTGTATACACTTGCTTGGTCCCTTAGAGAATTTCCTTAAGCATTAGAGGGCGTTTAGTTCCCGTCACTTTACAGAGCCCGGTTAAAGAGTCTTCGCTGAGAATAGTTTTAATCTAGCCCGGCTCCTTCTGCCAGCTGGATAGTGGTCCCCACAGCAGAGGGGACCCTGGAAGATAAAGTGGCTTAGTAGATAAAAGTACTGACTTGCCACCAAGCCTGGGGACCTGGTTTTGGTGGGAGGAGAAACAAAAACAAACAAAAAGAAAAAAAAAAGCCTCACAGAAATAATATGTTTTGTTTTAATTTGAGGTGTGGGGACATGGGGCTGCTTTGGCCTGTCCGCCACAGCTGACGATGCTTTGCCTTGTGCGCTGGCAGAGCTGTGGTTTTGCCAGCTGCAGATAGTTGCTGTGAACTTTTGGGAGGATACATAAATGCTAGGCCCCCGGAGGCAGGCTTGGCTGTGGTTTGTTACTTGTGCTCAAAGAGGAAACAAGAAAAAAGAAATTAGATTCAGGCATCCCCCCCCCCCCCAAACTTCTTTCTCTTCTAACTAGTGATAGAGGGGTAAAACCTGGGGTGGGAAAAAAAGAGCCCACACAGGCAAGCTCCGGAAGGCTGAGTGTGTGCCTGTCATGTGCGTGTGGAGGCCGAGCGCAGTGCTGGGTGTAGCTCTCCCACCTTATCTTTTGGGAAAGGGTCTTTTCTGAAGCTAGACACCTGTTTGTAGCCTGTCTGCTGGCTAGCCCCCAGGATCAGTTCCTCCCCGCTTCCCCCAGGTGCTGGGGGTCCAGGTGCCACGGCAGTGCTTTGACTTTCTGTAGTGCTGGGGAATCTAACTTGGCTGCTGCTGCTTCTTTTTTTTTTTTTAATTTAAAGATTTTATTTATTATGTCTACAGTATGATCAGATCACATTACAGATGGTTGTGAGCCGCCATATGGTTGCTGGGAATTGAACTCAGGACCTGTGGAAGAGCAGTCAGTGCTCTTAACCACTGAGCCATCTCTACAGCCCCTAACATGTGAACAGTAAGCACTTTACCAAATGAGCCCCCTCCTTGAACAAAATTATAACACATGGAGTCCATGAATTTAATAATACACATACATAGAGAGATTTGCTGCACAGCAGCAGATAATAAAACAAGACAGAAAAATCTTTAAAGAAGTAATGGCATTGGGGATACGACCCAGTTGGTAGAGACTTTGCTTAACATACATGAAGCTCTGAGCCCCATCCTTACCACCACATGCCAGTGACCTTAGCACTCAAGGAAGGAGGTTCAGAGCCCAGTGTGGGAGTGCACATCTGTAATCCCAGCACTTGGGGGAGGCAGAGGCAGAGGCAGAGGCAGAGGCAGGCGGATCCCTGAGTTGGAGGCCAGCCTGGTCTACAGAGTGAGTCTAGGACAGCCAAGGCTACACACACAGAGAAACCCTCTGTCTTGCGGGTGGTGGTGGGGGGCAACCAAATTTAAATGTGGACAAAGGCTCTCAGTACGCATTTCTGCAAAGAAGACATGCATATAACCAATAAGCACAGGAAGGGTAACCAGGCTGGCCTCGAACTCACAACTATTCATCTGCCTCTGCCTCCCAAGTGCGGGGATTAAAGGCATGAGCCACCACTGCCCTAATCCCAGCACTCGGGAGGCAGAGGCAGGCAGATCGCTGTGAGTTCGAGGCCAGCCTGGTCTACAAAGCGAGTCCAGGACAGTCAAGGCTACACAGAGAGACCCTGTTTCGAAAACCAAATGGGGGGAAAAGCAACCCCAAACCCTTCAGTTTCCTCACATTGTGCTAGAGTTTTGTTTTGTTTTGTTTTTTGGGTTTTTCGAGACAGGGTTTCTCTGTGTAGCCTTGGCTGTCCTGGACTCTCTATGTAGACCAGGCTGGCCTTGAACTCACAGCAATCCGCCTGCCTCTGCCTCCCAAGTGCTGGGATTAAAGGCGTGCGCCACCACGCCCGGCCCTTGTGCTAGAGTTTTGCAAGGATGGTTGACAGCCTTTCTACTGCCTCTTTGGCAGACTGCATCTCGCTGGCAGAGATGAAGGTGATTAGTCTATTTGCCAACTTGGTTTCCTCTGAGCCTCTGTGTTCAGTAACAGTAACAGATGGCCTGAAAGTGTTTCCTTGCACACTTGACCGGAACAGACTCCAGGCTGCGTAATACTGTGTTCAGTTAGAGCACAAGTGCTGGATCAAGTCGGCCAGGGGCTGTGGAGGACAGAGATGTACACAGCAAGGCTCCGCTCAAGAAGTCAAATGCCTGTTGTTCCTTGAGCGTTCCGTCGGCTCCTGAGCCTGGCATGGGACTCATCGCCTGTCGAGTCTAGCCGACTCTGTGAAGGGTCTAGAGTTTGTCATGAACTCTTCCGTGTAAATACTGAGAGATCCCCTTGGACCGTCTCATTGCATCCTTGAGGCCTCAGTTCAGCAAACCTCTGGCGCCCCCACCAGCCCCCCATAACATAACATAACAACATAACATAACAACACATAACATAACATAACAGCTGTCTCCATAGATAACCTTTTAAAACCTATCCTTTATCATTGCTAAAAGGTCTAGGAAATACCAGTTTAGAGATTTTTTTTTCATTCATTTGTTTTAAAGATAGTACTATTGTATAGCCCTGGCTGGGCTGGACCTCACTGTGTAGACCAGGCTGCCCCTGAATCCATCTGTGTCTGCTGCCTGGTTCTGGGATTAAAGGTAGCACTGTGTTCTGGCCCTAAGGGTCCAGCCTGGGGCTCCATGTTTGCTGGGCATATGCCTTACTTGTAAGGAATTCTTGCTGCCTCTTTGGAGAAACTTATAAGGTGGGATCTGTTTACTATTGGTGAGGAAGATGAGGTTCTGCATTGCATACAATATTTCAGTCAGTGCCAGACTAGCCATGTAGTGTGCTTATATCCTCCAGCCTAGGTGTGCAAGGTGCTGGCCTATCTAGATTCGTGTAAGTGCACTCAGTGAGGAACTTGCCTGAGAGCACATCACTCAGCAAGTGCTGCACGCTGCATAGCCACCACTGCGGTCTGCTGATGTGCTTGAAGACTGCGGAGGAGGTCAGGGCCCAGCATCTTACACCTGCGAGGCAAGCACTCTGCCATTGAGCTAAAGCCCCACTCCCAACTTCAAGAACTTAGAAGAGCAGTGTCCACTTCTGATGTTTGATGTATGCTGTTTGCTTTCATACTGCGTCACTCAGCTGAAAACATGGCGCCTTCGCGGTCACCAGCCAGCGTCATGGTGGGGGCTGGGTGCTGCTGCTGGCAGGAACATGAAGACATTCTCAAGAAGAGTCTTGCTAATTCCACTGGGTTGGTGAAGTTCAGAAATGTTTCTAATATTACACCATAACTTTCCATAAAAATTGGAATTTGGGCTGGAGAGATGGCTCAGAGGTTAAGCATACTGACTGCTCCTCTGGAGGTCCTGAGTTCAATTCCTAGCAACTACGTGGTGGCTCACAGCCATCTATAATGAGACCTGATGCCCTCTTCTAGCCTGAAGGTGTACGTGCAGGCAGAGCACTGTATACATAATAATAAAGAAATATATGTTAAAAAATTGGAATTTATTCCACTTACACAAGCTCCACAGGCTATGGGTGACTGCACACGGGGAGATCCTAACCCTTTAGGGTTTGTTGTTGTTGTTTTAAATTGAGTTCTGGGGATTGAACTCAGGGCCTTGGATATGCTTGGGAGGTTGTTTCTGACTAGCTACACCCCCAAGCATCCTCTAACCGTTTCTGAGAGAGGCTTCTAAGTTCATACTGTGCCAGGAACTGAGTGTGGAGGTGCACTCCTGATGATCCCAGCACTTGCTGGCCTGAGGCTGTAGGGTCATGAGTTCAAGGCCAGCCTGGACTTTATAGCAAGACCCACTTTCTGGAGCCCAAATATGTGGGAGGATGTGTAACTGTTAGAGACAAGTGTGTCCTTGTGTTTAAGGATGAGCACCCACAGGTCGTGGTACTTGTATGGTGGGTTAGTAAAGGAGTCCAGCTTAAAGCTAGGAAGACCTGATGTGAGATATACACAACTTCAGCAGACTCGTTATAAGCCATGAGGCTGAAGCTGCTCTTAAAATATGTATGTAAGTGTGTGTTTGTGTTTGTCCATGTATGTGAGTACCCATGGAAGCCAGCAGTGGGTGCGGGGTCCCCTGGAGATAGAATAACAAGCAGTTGCGAGCTGCCTGACACAGATGCTGGGAACCGAAATTGGTTCTCTGTACAAGCGTTCTTACACACGGAGGCATCTTTCCAGCCAGCTCCAGGAAATGTCTTGTTTTGTTTTCTAGACACGGTTTCTCTGTGTAGCCTTGACTGTCCTGGACTTTGGAGACCAGGCAAGCCTGGAACTCACAGAGATCAGCCTGCCTCTGCCTCCCAAGCGCTGGGATTACAGGCATGCACGTTTATTTTATTTCAAACAGATGTTTTGGAAAGAACACAATGTAGAAATTAGGACTTTAGTCAGCTCCCGTCGCCCCCCTCCCCCTCACTGTCGTCTTTAAAAGGTCTTCCTACGTGGGCACGGCAGCACATACCTGCCGTCCCGGACTCAGGAAGCCAAGGCAGGATTGCCACTGTAAGGGGGACAGCCTGTCCTTCTGGCCGTCATCCTGATTTTGTCCGTGCTGAGAAAGGTGACTAGAGGAGGGAACTTGGTCCTGTGAATCCCTTGCCGCGTGTGGCGTGGAGGAAGCGTGCAGGGCCGCGTGATGGCAGGCACGCTGCACTTCCTGGTCTGCCTGCTCTCCCTGGCAGCCCCCTCCCTTAGAGGGACCTGCTGTCCTGCCCTGCTTTCTGTTGTTCTGTTCTTTAGGAAGTGTTTCAAGTAGATGGGCTTTTTCTCACTCCACTTTTGTTTGCTTGTGGGTAGGCCATCATTTCAGGGAAAGAAGGAATCCTTTTCCCACTGTGGCAAGCTGGTTTTCAGAGGAAAGGATCCGTTAGTAGAAAGCTGGCCTCTGGTTTAAAGAACAAAGCTGGTTCGTACTTTGTTGGTTTTAAAGAACTGTTTTGTTTGTTGATTTTTGTTTTTTTTTTTTATTTGACAGGGCATTTTTTTTGTTTGTTTGTTTAGCTCTGGCTGTCCTGGAACTCACTCTTTAGATCAGGCAGGCCTTGAACTCACAGAGATCTGCTTGCTTCTGCCTCCCAAGTGCTGGGATTAAAGATGTGTGTGTAAGCTTGGGGACTGTAACTTCTGAAGTCCGTGGCAGACAAGCCTGCTTTCCGTCCTGGAGGGAGACCCTGCTTCATCCCTTGCATCCACTCTGCACACACGGTCCTGACAAGTGGCTTGAGTGAGCACTGAGTTAGGGCTACATACTCTTGAAAACACAGAATAGTACCGGGGACCCTAGGGGACTGGCTTCTCCAGCACCGTGCGCACATAGCAGGAGCTGGTGGGGGCTTTAGGAAACCTCCTGAGCAGCTGCTCTGTGGTAAGCAGCAGGGCCGGGGTCTCCGTGCAGCTGGAGCCTCCTGCGGGCCCCTTGCCTCGGGCACAGGCGCTGCCTTCTTTGCTTATCATGCCAGTTCGTTCCTGTGAATTCCTTTATGTCCTATGATACTGTTCCACGTGGTTTCAAACCTCAGATAATAGTATTCTGCTGTGTCACCATTTGACCCAGTTGGTTACTTGAGTCTAGGAGGTCAGGGACTGAATCTACTAGGTCTTCACTACTTGAGTCTAGTAGACCAAGAGTTGGATTGGACAAGTCATACTTCCTGGTTCTGGAAAGTCGTTGGTTGAATCTGATGAGCTATAACTGTTTGGGTCTGGCGGATAATTGATTGTAGTGGTGGTTGACTTCTCCTTCTCTTCCTCCTTCTTCTTCCTCTTCCTCCTTTTTGTTTGTTTGTTTGTTTGGTGTTTTGAGACAGGGTCTCTCTGTGTAGCCTTGGCTGGCCTGGACTCACTTTGTAGACCAGGCTGGCCTCGAACTCACAGCGATCCTCCTGCCTCTGCCTCCCGAGTGCTTGCAGTGGGTCTTTACTGGTGAGTTCTAACAGGTCATTAGTGGAGTCTGTAGCCTGGGGAAAGCCACAGCCTTAGCACACAGTCAGCGTGGTGCCGCAGTGAGGGTGGCACAGCTGTCGAGCAGGGGGAACTCTGGTTTTCTTTTTTTTTTAAAGATGTGGTTCATTATTTGTATGTGTTGGTGTGTGCACGTGTTTGTGGGTGCTCCTCACGAAGGAAGAGGGAAATAACGGTGGTTGTGAGCATTTGGTGTGGGTGCAGGGAACTAAGCTCCAGTTCTCTGAAAGAGCAAGCCAGCATTTTATTTCATTTTATATTTATTTATTTATTTATTTATTTATTTATTTATTATGTATACAGAGTTCTGCCTGCATGTACACTTGCACACCAGAAGAAGGCACCAGATCTCATTATAGATGGTTGTAAGCCACTATGTGGTTGCTGGGAATTGAACTCAGGACCTTCGGAAGAACAGATAGTGCCCTTAACCTCTGAACCATCTCTCCAGCCCCTATTTTATTTTTTAAAAAGATTTATTTATTTAGTATACAGTGTTCTGCCTGCGTGTAACACCTGCAGTCCAGAAGATGGCACCAGATCTCATTATAGATGGTTGTGAGCACCATGTGGTTGCTGGGAATTGAACTCAGGACCTCTGGAAGAGCCACCTCTCCAGCCAAGCCAGCATTTTTCATTGCTGAGCCACATCTCCAGCTCCGCTAGTTCTCTTCCAGTGTGAGCTGTGTGAGGCCACTGGAGGGGAAGGATGCTTTCCTTGGAGCCTGGTGACCCATGCATGATAAATTGACCCCTGACCTTCACATGTGTATCATGGCATACTTCCCCAAACACATGACTTATGTGCACACATGCTAATAAATGAATTAGAAAAGAAAAGCGCTAACGTGTCATCCACAGTTGTTTCGTGTTTCCATTTAGTTGCCTGCCACCTTTTGTTTTCTGTCGTCGTTGTCGGGGGCTGGGTGGTGTGCATCCCAGGCTGGCTTCAAGCTCATCCTGGCCTTGATCGTCACCAACACTCCTCAAGTGATGGGGTCACAGCTGTACACATGCATCTGGCCTGGCCGCTCTGTCTTTAGGGACTTCAGTGTGGGGATTCAGAAACAGAAGCCGTATTGCTACTCCTCCAGCAGTTTCCTCAGACTCCCCACAACACTGTCAGTAGGGCGGGGACAGGGACTGTCACAAGTAGAGCCTCATCCATGCCTTCCATGGTGGAGACCGGGCGGTGCCTGACGGTTGCTCTGGAAACAAGGATGTTTTACTCTCACCCTTTGCAGGTTCACGAAGAATCTTTCTCCAGACAAAATCAACTTGAGCACCCTGAAGGGAGAAGGCAGGCTGAGCAGCCTGGAGCTGGACGAAGCGGCTCTGCAGAACGTGCTGGAACTGCCCACCTGGCTAGCCATCACCAGGGCCTACTGCAACCGGGCCTCCATCCGCGTGAGCGAGGGTCCCGGTGCTGTGGCTGTCGTGCGCCTGAGGCTTGTTTACTTGAGGGGAGCCGTCACGGGCCTGTCTTTGCTTTCTTCTTTCAGATCCAATGGACCAAGTTGAAGACACATCCGATCTGCTTGGTAAGGGCCTTTTCTACTTGAAAGTCATCTTGTTCTCTTGTTTTGTGAGACAAATGGCCTCACTGTGTAGACCAGGCCGCTGCAGACTCCCAAGATTGCCCTGCTTCTGCCTCCAAAGCTCTGGGATTAAAAGAGCGTGTCCAACCGCCTGATGTTTGTTTGTTTTAAATAATTTAAAAAAAAAATTTTTTTTGTCTATTTTGTGTTATGTGAGTGTTCCATCTGCTTGTACCCCTGCAGGCCAGAAGAGGGCACCAGATCTCATTACAGACGGTTGTGAGCCACCATGTGGTTGCTGGGAGTTGAACTCAGGACCTCTGGAAGAGCAGCCAGTGCTCTTAACCGCTGAGCCACCTCTCCAGCCCTAAATAATTTTTTCTTTTTTTTTTTTTTTTTTTTACTGCTTAAGCTCTATCCTTAAATTTCCTTTGGGATCCAGACAGGAAAGCAGCAGTGTGGGCTGTGTTGGCTCTGGTGGCTTGTAGCGCTGCTGTCTTCCTGATGCTCTGTGATTTCTGTGTGGAGACGCTCAGTTCTCTGTATTTTTTCTTCAGTGTCTGGATAAGGTGGAGGTGGAGATGAAAACCTGTGAGGACCCACGCCCCCCCAATGGGCAGTCTCCCATCGCCCTTGCTTCAGGACAGAGGTTAGTTCTGTCAGCCCAGGGGGAGATGAAGGATTGATTGATTGATTGTCATGCACTGCAGCCCAGGCTGGTTTCAAACTTAACGATCTTCCTAATTCAGCCTTTGAATACTGGAGTTAAAAGTGTGCCTCGCTTTTCCTGGATTAAAATAAAACGTTCATTACTGAAAAGTTCAAACATACAACTAAAAGCGGATAGACTAGGATATCAAACCTCATGTTTCAAGTATCAAACCTCAACAATTACCAAAATTTTGCCAACTTGTTTTTCCTCTGTACTCCAGGATTTGAAAGCAAATCTCAGATGCCATATTGTACCCATGTTACTTACAGCACTATTTACATTGGGGGCACAGAGCTCAGCACTGAGACTCATCTGTTATATGGTGTGATACAACCCTCCCCCAAGCCCCCAAAACATCTTTTTTTTTTTTTTTGGTTTTTCGAGACAGGGTTTCTCTGTGTAGCCTTGGCTGTCCTGGACCCGCTTTGTAGCCCAGGCTGGCCTCGAACTCACAGCGATCCGCCTGCCTCTGCCTCCTGAGTGCTGGGATTATAGGCATGCGCCACCTTAGGTCTTAGATAGTCCAGGCTGCCTTTGAATTCACGGTTGTAGTTCAGGCTAGCCTTGAACTCCTGATCCTTCTGCCTCTCCCTCCCAAGAGTTGGGATTACAGGCTGTGCCACCATGCCTGCCCAGGTTTCCACTCATCGGAAGGTCATTTCATTTGTCCTTTTTGGCCTTTGGGACTATCCAGATGTGCTTGTGTGTGGTGTGCTGTTCCTCTGGATAAACACTAGGTGATAATGGTATGGGAAAGTTCAACTTTGGAAGAAAGGGTCAACTTCTTAGTGGCTTATGGAAGCTCATGTGCTTTTAATGTGTTGTATGCTTTTTTCATGTCCTGTATTCACATTCTTTTGTGGGTGGGGACAGGGGCTGCTTCTTCCCTTTCTAAAGGAATATAACCTCTCAATTTTTTTCTTCTCTTTTTTTTTTTTTGTTTTTTGTTGTTGTTTTTTGTTTTTTTGAGACAGGGTCTCTCTGTGTAGCCTTGGCTGTCCTGGACTCACTTTGTAGACCAGACTGGCCTCGAACTCACAGTGATCTGCCTGCCTCTGCCTCCGGAGTGCTGAGATTAAAGGTGTGTGCTACCACGCCTGGGTTTTTTTTTTTTTTTTTTTTCTGTTTTCTCTTTTTTTGAGGCATGTTTTCACTATGTAACTGGCCTAGAATGTGCTGTCCTCAAACTCGCCGAGACCACGCCTGTCTCTGTCTCTTGAATTCTGAAATTAAAGCTGTGCTGCGCTGGTGCATCTCCCCCTAAAGACCTGTTTGTAGGTGCTGGGGATGCTGAGGGGTGAAGTGCCTACTTTGAAGTGTGAGGACTGGGTTCCTATCACCAGAACCAGAAATGCTAGAGGGTTGGGGGAGCCAGTGTGTCCCAGACCAGGCTGGCCTTGAACTCTCAGCGATCCCCCTGCCTCTGCCTCCCCAGGGCTGGGATTAAAGGTGTGTGCCACCCCTGCCTGGCTCTAGATTTTTTTTTTTAATTGTTATGAGGAAAACTGATTCCAGAATTGGCTGTACTCAACAGTCCCTTGGCCAAAGCAGCAATGCAGTTTACTACCAAACCCTTGTGGATGGATTGAGGCCCTTGGATGCCTTCCGGTCCTTAAAAAATAAAAATAAGAAAGACAAAAGAAAAGAAATTCTGCTTTGAAGACTGTCTGTTTCATTGACGTAGGAGGAAGACTACTTGGGAAGAAGGATTCAGAGAGGGGGAGGGGCTCAGAGAAGGGGGAGGGGTTCAGAGAGGGGGAGGGGCTCAGAGAGGAGGGGAGGAAGATAATAAATACATTCAGTACAGGGATGAGACTGTCGACTGTCGAAGAATAAATGAAAGGATTGTGGTTTTCACAGCCCGAGGGCTTCCAGGTGTCTCTCTCTTTGTCTCTGTCTCGCTGTCTGTCTGTCTGACTCTTTCTCTCTCTCTCTCCCCTTCTTTCTCCTTTCTTTCTCTTTGCCATTTCTGGCTTCTGGGGAAGGGCTCTCGTGCCTTCATGAGGCAGGGTGGAGGTGGGAGCGTCCTTGAGCAGAGGTGATGCTATTACTCCCTGACCTGCCTCTATTTCTTCTATCTTCCTGTCCCCTGTTTATAGTGTTCTGTGTCTTTGAAGATTTTAGAGAAACTTAGAGGCTGAAGAGTTGGCTCTGAGGTTAAGAGCTCTGGCTGCTGTCTTTAGCACCCTTAGCAGCTGTTACCGCCTGTAACCCCAGTTTGAGGAGCCAACTCCCTCTTTTGGACCCTGGGGCACGGCACATGTGACGTACAGACATACATGTAGACAGTGCACTCACATAAACAGAATAAAGGAAAACACCAGCCAAACAATTTAGAGGCAAAAAGCAACAAGGAGAGAAGAAGGAAAAGCAAGCAGTCATGTTCGTTGTGGTCACTGTCCCCTCGCTCGTTGCAGTGAGTACGGCTTTGCGGAGAAGGTGGTGGAGGGGATGTTCATCGTTGTTAACTCCATCACCATCAAGATCCACTCCAGGGCCTTCCACGCCTCTTTTGAACTGTGGCAGCTCCAGGGTTATAGTGTCAACCCCAGCTGGCAGCAGAGTGACCTGCGTCTGACCCGCATCACTGATCCCCTCCGAGGAGAGGTGACAGCCTTAGCATTCTGAGTGGGGTGAATAGGGGGAGGGGGGATACGGAGTAGGAGAAACCCCTAAAGGATGCTGTTCCTGTTTGGAGCTGTCCCCACTCTTGGGAAACCTGGGATCCTTTTCCGTTGCTGTTGCCGCTCAGTTACAGACCCACTGCCTTCTGTCGTTAGCCGAGAGCAGTGGCTCAGTCCATAGCTCTCCTGTCTCCTGTCATCTTGCCCGCAGAGTCAAGGGATTGTAATGTTCCTTCCTTCCAGGTTTTGACGTTTAAGGAAATAACTTGGCAGACGCTTCGAGTTGAGGCAGATGCCACGGAGAATGGCGAGCAGGACCCCGTCACCACTCCATTGAGGCTCATCACCAACCAAGGCCGGATCCGGATAGCCCTCAAGAGAAGAGTGAGTGTGTGCTCCCTACCGTGAAAACTCAGGGTACACGGGTGCTCTGCCACTGTCCTCAGTGTTGCTGGCCCCAGCCCTGGGAGAGCAGCTCCTGTTTGGTGCTTTTTGTAGTCACGCAAACCTGAGTTAGTCTGTAAGAAATAGGCTTTCCACATGCTTGATGGTTCTTTCTCACTTCCTGGAAGGCAGAGATCTGCCTGGGAAGCCAGGCCACAGTCTCTTTGAGGCCTTGGGAGATGCAAGGTGCTAAACTGTGTTCTCTGAGCCGGGTGTGGTGGCGCCTTTAATCTCAGCACTCAGGAGGCAGAGGCAGGCGGATCGCTGTGAGTTCGAGGCCAGCCTGGTCTACACAGTGAGTCCAGGACAGCCAGGGCTACACAGAGAAACCCTGTCTTGAAAAACTAAAAAACCAAACCACAACTATGCTCTCTGTGTCCTCAGACCAAGGATTGCAATGTGGTTGCCTCCAAGTTGACGTTCCTGCTGGATGACCTGCTCTGGGTGCTGACTGACTCCCAGCTCAAGGCGATGATGAAGTATGCAGAGTCGCTGAGTGAGGCCATGGAGAAGTCGGCCCAGCAGAGAAAGAGCCTGGCGCCTGAGCCTGTGCAGGTTAGAGCCGAGCTGTGCCAGCTGTGCCGGCACTCAAGGCTTCTGGGCGGCTTGCGGGGCTCACCACATGTGGAGGCCTGTGCCTGGCTCTCTCACTGGCTCTGCTCACTGGCTCCCTCCTGTACATCAGATGGAGTGCTAGCCTCTGGACAAGGAAGTGGCGTGAGCCTTTCCTTCCAGCCCTTGAGACTTATTAGAGTACATTTGACAAGTTGTTCATGTGTGGTGTGCCAGGTGCTGTACCAGGCAAACCCTGTATCAAGAGCACAGAGAAGGGGCGCTGCCCACCCAGCAGGACAGTGCACTTAACTCAGGGAGGACGTTCTAGACGAGGTGGCTCAGGTCAGTCCTGTCCTGGTAGGCAAGAGTGAAGAGGGCATCTGAGCCTGAGGACACACTTGGATACTTCCTAGACTTGTTATGGGCGGGCTCCATGGAGATTGAATTGCTTTCTTGGGGTGGTGCTAAGTGAGAGGCCGGACAGCAGTTAGGAGATAGAAGGGACGCTCTCAAGTTGTAGACCTAGGCTTACAGAAAGCATCAGGAGGAGCCTCTCCTTGATACCTGTCTTTATTTTTCACTTTAAAGAAAATTATTTTATGTTCACTGGTGGTTTTGCCTGTTTGTATGTCTGTATGAGGGTGTTGGATCCCCTGGGATGGGAGTTACAGACAGGTTTCAGCTGCCGTGTGGGTGCTGGGAATTGAACCAGGGTAAAGCAGCCAGTGCCCTCAACACTGAGCCATCTCTCCAGCCCCTGACTGACATTTCTCTTTCTGTCACATGTAGATCACCCCTCCTGCTCCCAGTGCCCAGCAGACCTGGGCCCAGGCATTTGGTGGCAGCCAGGGCAGCAGCAACAGCAGCAGCAGCAGCAGCAGCAGTCGCCTCAGCCAGTATTTTGAGAAGTTTGATGTAAAGGAGTCTTCCTACCACCTGCTCATCTCCCGCCTGGACCTGCACATTTGTGATGACAGCCAGTCCCGAGAGCCAGGTACCATGAGGCCTCAGCCCGGCTGGCTGTATGTCACTGTCTACCTGTGCAGAGCTTAGGATGAAGGTTTCTCCTGCAGATGCTGTGGCACTCAGCCTTCAGTTAGCTCCCGTCGTCTCAGGATTGCGTGGGAGCCAGCCCTCCTGTGCTGTGGTAGCTGTCGGCAGGAGGCAGTGCTCTCCAGCCTGCAGTGTGATGGGGCCACCTGGTACACAGAACCCACCTGGTACACAGAACCCACCTGGTACACAATACCCACATAGTACACAGTACCCACCTGGTGCACAGAACCCACCTGGTACACAGAACCCACCTGGTACACAGAACCCACCTGGTGCACAGTACCCACGTAGTACACAGTACCCACCTGGTGCACAGTACCCACCTGCTAATGCGGATCTTCAAGGACTGAGCCCAGCTAGACTATACTTTGCCTACCCAAGTCTTTAGAGACATGCTGGTGGTGACCAGAGGCTGCGAACCACTGGTAGAGGGTTCTAGGGACCTCAGAGTTTTCAGATCCCTGCCTCCTTTGGAGGGAAGGGTTGACTAAACAGCCCCCAGCCCACCCAGAGCCAGAGTGTTCACAGCTTTGAATTGTTTTAATGCTGTTGTGATAGTCAGATGTGGTGGTGCACACCTGTGATCCCCGCACTCAGGAGGCAGAGGCAGCCAGATCTCTGAGTTGGAGGCCACCCTGGTCTACAGAGTGAGTTCTAATACAGTTTGGGTTACACAGGGAGACCCTGTCTCAGTCCTTCCTTCCATTATATGTATTGTACTTACATGTATACGGAGGTTATGTTAGTGGCATACTTAAAATAGCCTCACAGATGTATATTTATATTTATTCAGAATGATTGACTTTGTTTTTATGATCCCTGCAGAAGCCAGTAACGTTTTGCTTAACTTCTTTGAATATTCTCATTTATGAAATTGAGTGGAGTCATCTTTGCTCATTTATCTCATGGCCGCTGCCAGGCTGAAGGGCAGTAGTCTGCTGGCTTCGGGCCTGCGGCAGCCACTGGTGTGATTTTGGCTCACTGCTCACTCCCCAGGCGCTGTCCCTCCCTTTACGTGCTTACACATTCTCTCGCTCACGTGCGGCAGCTCTTCTCGTGTTGGCTTTTTCCGCGGCCTGTGTTTGTTGCTCCATCCCATTCCCTGACTTCTTTTGGTAGTGCTTGGGTTGAACCCAGGGCCTCGTGAGTGCTGTGCCTGCGCTGCTGTGCATTAGCTCCTGTAATGAGACCAGGCTTCAGTTTCAGGGGAACACACTTTTTGTCGTTTTCTTCCTGGGCCACCAGGTAGCGCTGCCTCTCCTGTTTGCTCTTCCTTGGTCTTGCAGTGGTGACTCCACTTCCATTTTAAGAGGAGACATGAGCAATGGCAGTGGACATGGCTTTTCCTCCAGAGGAAATGACTATTAAAACAGTCATCTTGTGTGGTCAGTCATTTCTTCCCAGTGTTGCTTAGGGGCTTGGAGTGTGGCTACGGCCTTTGAGCCTAGGAGAGGCCACGCAGTGCGCATTTGTGTGATCCCAGTGCTCTGGAGGCTGTGGCAGAAGCAGGGCCATGAGTTTGAGGCCAGCTTGTGGCACAACCCTGTCTCAAGCGCACCCTCCCCAAATAAAAAGAGCGCACTAGTGTAGTTGTGCGCCTCATTCTTCTAGCCGTGGGGAGCTGGGCGGCAGGGTCTGCAGTTCAAGGTCACTCTTAGCTATGGATAGGAAGCTGAGCCGAGCCTGCGCTTCATGAGACCTTGCCCAAAACTCAACACAGATCCCAAAACATTATTAGTATTTATAGGGTTAAATTTAAGTTAAATACTAATAGCTTCAAAACAACTAATTTAAAACAATTACTCTTTCTTTCTTTTTCTTTTTCTTTTTTTTTTGGTTTTTCAAGACAGGGTCTCTCTGTGTAGTCTTGGCTGTCCTGGACTCGCTTTGTAGACCAGGCTGGCCTCGAACTCACAGTGATCCACCTGCCTCTGCCTCCCGAGTGCTGGGATTAAAGGTGTGCGCCACCACGCCTGGCTCAATTACTGTTTCTTATCAACACATTGTATTCCTGTTGGCATGTGAAGCCCAGACAAGGGCGCCTCAGTGAAGAGCACTGGTTACTCCTGCGAGAGGTGGGCTCCCTGGGGCTCACATGCTGCTTCCCCGTCTTTGTTCCTCCAGTGCTGCTCAGCTGTGTCTTTCTTTCATAGGCATCTCTGCAAACAGACTGACGGGTGGCGCCATGCAGCTTACGTTCCGCAAGATGGCGTTCGACTACTACCCCTTCCACCGGGCAGGTCAGAGAGCTTTAATACGTCTGGCATGGTCCTGGATGCCTGAGGGTGGATTTCTCTGTATATATCCTGACCAACCAGCAAAAGGGTGCTGGTACTGCTGCAGGTGCTCAGAAGGGCGCCAGAGCATCTCCATAAGACGGCACCTGCAAGCCTGCTGGCCTTCCAGTCCCTCAAGATCACTAGGTCTAAAACCTTTCTAGGGGCTGGAGAGATGGCTCAGAGGTTAAGAGCACTGCCTGCTCTTCCAGAGGTTCTGAGTTCAATTCCCAGCAACCACATGGTGGCTCACAACCATCTATAATGTTATCTAATGCCCTCTTCTGGCATGCTAATATGTACATGCATTAATAAATAAATCTTAAAAAAAAAAAAAAAAAAAAACCTTTCTAGAAGCCCATCACCGTAACTTAGGGATGAGAGCTGCAGGCCACCTCAGAAGCACATGACGCCCTCAGTGGGCACTTCTTACCCTGGGAAGGTCTGGGAGAAAACACTGGACCGCTGGACAGTGGTCTTGTGCTGAAATCTTTTTCTTCTTTATTCCAAGGTGACAGCTGTAAACACTGGGTGCGGCACTGTGAGGCCATGGAGACCCGCAGCCAGTGGGCCCAGAAACTGGTGACGGAGTTTCAGAGTAAGATGGAGAAGTGGCAGGAGGAGACCCGTGTGAGAGCACCGTGGCATCTAGGGGTGGAGTCTCCCTTCCGGAAGAAAGCAGGTGGGTTTTGGGGACCTGGAGGATTCCGGCTGACAGGGTGTGACTAGCTGATGGAGATGACGTGCTGGAGTGTTTCTTCACTGTATCTCATGGGCTGATGGCAGTAACCGGTTTTTGTTTTCTCTAGACAAGGTCTCTCTGTGTAGCCTTGACTGTCCTGGAGTCGCTTTGTAGACCAGGCTGGCCTCGAACTCACAGAGATCCACCTGCCTCTGCCTCCCGAGTGCTGGGATTACAGGCGTGTGTCACCACGTGGCCCTTGGCGGTCCCATTGTCTGCAGTGACAGCTGCAGCTAGAGGGCAGTCGTTAGCAGGTGGTGACTGTCACCAAGTCCCACCGAGAGAGTTGAGCGCTTTGCTGCTTCATGGCGTTGATAATCTTGGGTTTTACTTTCTGAACTTGTTTGATACTGATCAACGTATGTATTACTTGTTCTTCCTTTTCATTTAGACTCTTTCTCTGGTCCTGGAAAGATCCCTCTTGACAAAAGCGCTGCTCAGGGCCGGCAGGCTGCCTCTGGGCCTCCAGCATGGAATCGCTTACGTTCTAGCTGCCTGGTCGTACGAGTCGATGACCTGGACATCCACCAGGTGAGGACACAGGGCGACATTCCAGAGGGGGTGGGGTAATTTAGGAACAGCACGAACCAAGATGTAGAAACCAGGGCCTGGTGGCCTCACTTCTGAGGAGATGGACACTGGTCAGTTTCTGTGGGGCAGGGCCTCTGAGAAAGGCGTTGGCATGTTCTCAGAGTGCTGCATACAACCCTGCTGAGAACAAGGTGGCTCGGGTGTCTTTGACCCCATTACTTTGGAGGTGGACACAGGAACTCTAGGCCACACTTAGCTACCAGCCTTTGCCACCTGAGACCCCTCCCCAAGCCAAAACAGACCAGCAACTGCCTGAAAGTGCCTGGAGTGTGTGTGGAAAGCAAGCTCTGTGCTCCCCGCAGGGAAGGATGTGGGAGCAAGGCAGGGGATGTGCTCCTCAGAGAACAGTCTGTCCCAGGGGCCAGGCCACAGGCTCATGGTGACTTGTGGTTACTTAGGTCTCCACAGCTGGACAGCCAAGTAAGAAACCATCCACTCTGCTCTCCTGCAGCCGCAAACGCCACCACCTCCCAGCTCAGGCAGCTGCTGTCCACGTGCAGTTCACAGAGTATTACTTCCCGGATAATCAGGCGCTTCCAGGTGAGGTCTGGGCTGGCCGGTCCTTCTGTTGATGCCCTCCATCCCTGTCAGCACTGAGGCCACTGCACAGTCTGCTTGTGGCTAGGGCTTGCCTTTGTTAAAGTTAATTTGCATGTCTAAGTTAAGAACTCCGCCCCGAGGCTGGGGCTCAGTTGCTGGACTCTTGCCTGAGATGCACACCTAAAAATCTCAGCACTCCGGGAAGTGGAGGCAGGGGGATCAGGAGTTGATGGTCTTTTCAGGCCATCCAAGGCTACTTGGTGAATGTGAGGTCAGCCTGGAAGATGTGAGATTCTGTCTCACAAACAAAACAAGTAGAGCTGTGCTGTGTGCAAGGCTGTGTCTGCCATGCCGAGTACGAGGCTGTGTCTTTGCTGTGGTGCTAGTGAGACATTAGCTGGTGAGTGAGCGCCCGGCTGCCACTGCGCTTTCACATGGCGGTCCCTGTTTTCTCTGCTTCCAGTCCCCTGTCCCAATCTCTACATCCAGCTGAATGGTCTGACGTTTACTGTGGATCCTGCCAGCTTGCTCTGGGGAAACCTCTTTTGCTTAGATTTATACCGCAGCTTGGAGCAGTTCAAAGCTATCTATAAGCTGGAAGGTTCAAGGCAAAAAGATGAGCATTTGGACATTCGACTGGATGCATTCTGGCTGAAGGTAGGGATGGAGAGGCCCTTGTCACTTGGTGGACACAGTGACATTTCCTCCTTGGCTGTGATCTGCATCCTGCTGTGTCCATGGTAGAAGAAAATCAGTGGCAGGTGCCACAGGTGCTCAGACGTCCTTAATGTGTTCCACTTTCTCTCTGAAGGTGAGCTTCCCGCTGCAGAAGAGAGAGCAGGCAGAGCCACATCGTCCCCAGGCTCTCGTTCTCTCCACGTCGGGCATGGTTGCCACCAACACGCGGCAGGCCCCGCATTGCGGCTGTCCTGACCTGCAGAGGCTCTTCCGGGCCTTTGCTGCTGCCGAGTTCTTTCGCGCTAGTTATGGCCACTTCCCCAAGGTTCCTGGGGGCTTCAGCCTTCTGCACATGCTCTTCCTGCATCACGCTTTCCAGACGGAGTCCCTCCCAGCCCAGCCCAGCTCCCTCCATCCTCAGAGACTGGCAGCATCCCAGGATCTCTGGTCCCTGCACTTTACCCAGATCTCCTTGGACTTTGAAGGCACAGAAAACTTCAAAGGCCATACCTTGAATTTTGTGGCCCCCTTTCCCTTGTCCATTTGGGTTTGCCTTCCTCTCTGCTGGCAGCAGGCCCAGGCACGGCGGCTCCTTTCGGCCTCAGAGGGGAGGCTAAAACCGTCGGCCAGTTTTGGCAGTCCTGTGCACTCTGAAGCTCTTGCCTCTGAGTCTGTGTCCCAGCAGAGGTCAAAGACTGAACGGGATTTGAAAAGCCTCTCAGGTTCTACAGAAGAAGCCCCAGAGGTTCTGAGAGACGGTGATGCTGGCGTCGACCACAAAGGGCGTGTGGCCGAGCTGGAGGACGTGGCAGACGTTCATATGCTTGTTCACTCGCCTGCGCATGTCAGGGTGAGGCTGGACCACTACCAGTACCTGGCCCTACTCCGCCTCAAGGAGGGGCTTCAGGGGCTTCAGGAGCAGCTGACCAAGGACACAGAAGCAGTGACTGGCTCTGCCCTGCGTGACCAGACAGCCTGCATCGGTGTCCTCTTCCCCAGTGCTGAGGTGGCCCTCCTCATGCATCCTTCCCCTGGGTCCTCTGATGCTGACGCTGCGGGCTCGGATACCACCAGCCTCATAGACTCAGAGCTGTCTCCGTCAGAGGACCGCGAACTGAAGTCTGATGCCTCCTCAGACCAGGGCCCAGTAAGCCCTGAGAAGGTCCTGAGGGACAGCAGTGTGGAAAGTGTAGCAGCGTCCCAGGAGAGGCTGCACGGCGACGGAGAGCCACAGGACTTGGGTCCACCTGCCCAGCAGCCGGCAGGGAAGAGCCACGAGGCAGTGGAGGCTCTACAGGCCAGGAAGCTGAGCAGAGCGCAAAGTGCCAGCTCCCCAGCTGCCGTGAAGTCCCCGGCTGACAGGGATGCTGCTCTGAATGGACAAGGCGAGCCCATACCCTTGAGAAACATTGAGGGGGAATTGTCCAGTGCTATTCACATGACCAAGGATGCCACCAAGGAGGCCCTACATGCTACCATGGACCTCACCAAGGAAGCCGTGTCCCTGACTAAGGATGCCTTCAGTTTAGGTAGAGATCGAATGACCTCTACCATGCACAAGATGCTGTCCCTGCCTCCTGCCACGTGAGTGATCCTCAGCCGCCTTTCCTGGCCTCCCTGTTGCTTTTTTCTTTTCTTTTACTTTTGTTTGTTTGTTTGTTTTGTTTTTCTCCTTAATTTATATATTTTTTAATTTTATTAATTTATTCAGATTATAATTCAATAGTTATCCCATTTCTCCCTCCCTCCTGCTTTCACCCTATTCCCCTCCCCTAGGTCTAAGACTGAGGGGGACCTCCTCCCCCACTATATGGTCATAGGCTGTCAAGTCTCATCTTGGTAGCCTGCTTATTCCTTCTCTGAGTGACACCAGGCCTCCCCACCAAGGGGAAGTGGTCAAATATGGAGCACCAGAGTTTATGTCAAAGTTAGTCTCCACTCTCCACATAACTGTGGAGAATGTCCTGTCCATTGGGTAGATTAGAGTAGGGGTTCAATGTTTACTATTGTATTGTCCTTGGTTAGTGCAATAGTTTGAGCAGAGCCTCCTGGGCCCCAATCCACCCATCACGATGTTCTTCTTGTAGGTTTCTAGGACCCTCTGGGTCCTTCTATTTCCCTATCTCCTATATTTCTCTTACCTCTTTTTTTTTTCAAGACAGGGTTTCTCTGTGTAGCCTTGGCTGTCTTGGACTCAATTTGTAGACCAGGCTGGCCTCGAACTCACAGTGATCCACCTGCCTCTGCCTCCTGAGTGCTGGGATTAAAGGCGTGCGCCACCACACCCAGGTGCTTCTTTACTTTTTAAAGATTTATTATGCCCAGCGCTTATTTTATCTTAATTTTAATGTTGCGCTTATTTTATCTTAATTTTAATGTTGAGTGCTTTGTGTGCATTTGTGTCTGTGCACCACGTGGGGTGCATCTGAAGAGGCCAGAAGGTGTTGGGTCTCTTGAAACTGGCTTGAGCCGCTGCATGGGTGCTATTAACTGAACCCAGGTCCTCTGGAGAACAGCCAGTGTTCTTGACCACCGCGCTGTCTCCGCTCACTTCTGCAGTCCCAGCATGCTGGGAGTCGAGAATACTGACATGAGTTTGAGACCCTGTCTCAAAAAGACTCCACGCCCCCAACCAAGTTGTGAAAAATTTGGTTGCAACCCATATGGTCTTATGAGAAGCGCTTAGCCGGAGCCGGAGCCGGCTGGGTGGAGAAGCGCTTAGCCGGAGCCGGAGCTGGCTGGGTAGAGAAGCGCTTAGCCGGAGCCGGAGCCGGCTGGGTGGAGAAGCGCTAGCCGGAGCCGGAGCCGGCTGG
>OU015751.1:2027216-2039227 GCA_907169655.1 Acomys percivali
CCTCTCCCTCCCTCCATCCCTTCCCCTCTCCCTCCCTCCATCCCTTCTCCTCTCCCTCCCTCCCTCCCTTCCTCTGTTCCTTCCTCCCTCCCTTTTTCCTTCCCTCCCTTTCTTCCTTTCTTCCTTCCATTTTTGAGACAGAGTTATGTTTGTGTGTAGCCTTGGCTGTCCTGAAACTCACTTTGTAGACCAGGCTGGCCTCAAACTCACAGAGATCTGCCTGCCTCTGCCTCCCAAGGGCTGGGATTACAGGCGTGTGGCACCACGCCCAGCAGTATTGACTTAAAAAAAAAATGTTTATTCATTTTTAATTTTGTGGCTGTGTGCGAACTGGTGCCCTCAGAAGCCAGAAGAGGGCATTAGTTGCCCTGGAGCTGAAGTTTCATGGTTGTTAGAGGTGGGTTTGAGTCAAACACAGGAGTCCGACCCATGGTCCTTCCTTGGGCTCCTGTGGGTTTGGATTCCAGGCACGTGCTACTGTACTGCTTGCTCCTCTATTTATGATTTGTTTACTGCTTAGTACAGTGAACACCAGACTCTGGGTTTTGGTGTGTGTAGTGTAAAATTTCCTTTCCTTTCAAGTCCAAGTATTGTTCCTGTCCATCTATACCATACGCTGGCTATCTGTTGACCACCAGTGGACACACAGGTTGCTTCTATTCATAGCTTGTATTAAATTTGACCAAATACAGTCTTAAATTTTTATCCTAAATACAGTATTGTACTTTAAAAAAAACAAAAACCCACAGTCCTTAAATCCGTCAGCTCTCTAGTTTCCAGACCTTCAGCTGTCTTTGTTTCTACAGCTGTTGCTAGTCTTAGAGGTTGGATGTGAACTGAGTTGTTTCATTGCTTTCTTCATGCAGAGTCTGGCCCAGAGTCCGTCCCACTAGGATCTGTGACAAGTGTCTTGGATGAGAGTGGTGCTCCAGGGAGCCCTGTTACGGATAGCTGTGGCCAGGGGCTTCCAGACAGCAGCAGCTCAGTGTCAGCCAGCGGTGACCTCGCTGTTCACTCGGTCAGCTGCCATGCTTTCTTCTCTGCAGAGGGTAGGCTCTTGGCCAGGCACAAAGCTGGGGACTTAAAACTAAGGGAACCTTTTTTGACAGGTGTCAGTTCTGGTCCTGAAGGTGAAGGAAGTGTCCTTTGGGATTGAGGTTCGTGGTGAGGACCTGACAGTCGCCTTGCAAGCAGACCAACTGGCCCTGCAGCAGCTGGGCACCGTGGGGCTCTGGCAATTTCTACATGAACAGTGCCCAGGTACTGACGACAGCGGGAGAGGTCAGCCCCTGCCCCTGGCGCTGCGCCATGAGGACTGCTGCTCTAGTGCCGAGCACCTCTCTTCTCTAGCAGCTCTTGGGAGTATTTATTCTGTGACTCCCTTGTCTCTGGAGGCTCTGGAGCTCTTCCTGGGCATCACACTCCCTGCGGAGTGTCTCTCCTCACCTCCAGGCCCTGCCAGGCTTAAACAGGAGGAGTGGCCTCTCCTTGGAGGAACTTCTGCTATTCAGGATCACACTCTTTCTTTCTTTTTTTGTTTTTTTGTTTTTTTCTAGACAGGGTCTCTGTAGCCTTGGCTGTCCTGGAACTCACCAGGCTGGCCTCGAACTCACAGAGATCTGCCTTCCTCTGCCTCCTGAGTGCTGGGATTAAAGGTGTGCGCCACCACCTCAGTTCTTTCCTATAAATGATCATTTATACTTTACGAGATGGCAGGAAAAATCTGGCTTATGTTATAGGCTTCAATTAATATTTTAGAAGATCTTAAGTAGATACAAAGAATAACAGCACTGTGACAGTTGGTTGCTGTGGGGTTGGATGTGCTAGCGCTCCCTGGCACAGGGTTATCATGAGTATTGGGCGTGGCTGAGGCGTTGCCATTGTCCTGTGCTAATGCTGTCATCGCCTCTTTCCCCAAAGGAACAAGCTTTCAGGAGCCCTCAAATCTGAATAGCGGCCGCTCCAGGCCTGCTGTGGGACTGCGCTTTGAGGTGGGGCCTGGTGCAGCTGTTCACTCCCCACTGGCCACACAGAATGGTTTCCTGCGGTTCTTGCTTCGGGGCTGTGACCTGGAGCTGTTCACCTCAGTGCTCAATGGTCTAGGGCCTTTCTTGGAGGATGAGGAAGTCCCAGTGGTTGTCCCGATGCAGATTGATCTCCTCAACTCCAGTATTACTCTCAAGGTGAGAGGGACCTTGGTGTTTGCCTGGACTCTGTAGTGACAGTGTCTTCCGTCCCATCTTACAGCTAGGTGAGCAAGCGAAGATGGCTTGGCGCTCTCTGCCAGTATTTCATTAGTGTGGAAATGGGTGCACGGATAAAGCCTAAGGTGGAGCAGGAAGATGGCTCTGCCGTTAGGGTGGAGCAGGAAGATGGCTCTGCTGTTAAGCGCTTGCTGTTGGAGTGTAAGGGCTTGAGTTTAAGTTGTTCCTCATAAGTTAAAAGCCCGTTCTGGCAGGGAGGAGACAATTTCAAGGACTTCCTGGCCAGTGAGCTTCAGGTTCAGTGAGAGACCATCTCAGAAGTAGGGCTGACCAGGCCTAGAGTGATAACTCAGTGGTTAAGAGCACTGGCTGCTCTTGCAGAGGACCTGAGTTTCTTTCCCAGCATCCACATGGTGGCTCATAGTCATCTGTTACTGCAGTTCCAGGGGATCTGACACCATCTTGTGACCTCTGCAGGCACCAGGCATGCATATGGTACATATACATGTATGTAAAACATTTATACACTTTAAAAAAGTAAGGAGGAACATGATTGAGGTACGCCTTGGCGTCCACATGCCTGCACACACATGAGCACATGAGTGTGAACACAGACATTCACAAAGCCTAGGTTATCTGTAACCCTCATTCTGTCCTTTTAAAACAAGATGTATTTATTTATTATGTATACAGTGCTCTGTCTGCATGTACACCTGCAGGCCAGAAGAGGGCACCAGATCTCATTATAGATGGTCATGAGCCACCGTGTGGGTGCTGGGAATTGAACTGGAAGAGCAGCCAATGTTCTTAACCTCTGAGCCATCTCTCCAGCCCTCCCCACTACCCCCTAATTCTGTCTTTGACGTGTAATATAACCATGCCAGGCTCCTGGTTTGTCTGACTCTCAGTTTCACCATCTCTAGGATGAGTGAGGCTTGGTTACGCGTCTTGTACCTTCCAAGAATGTATGGGTGAGTTAGCTGGATGGTTCAGAGTTGGTAAACAGAGTTGCTTGAGAGTTGCCTGAGGACCCGAGTTCAATCCCTGGGACTCACATGCTGGGAGGAGACCCTCTTTCCACGAATTGTCCTCTGACCTCCACATGAGAGCCTTGGCATGCATGTGTGTACACACACACACACACACACACACACACACACACACACACACACACACACTAAATAAATGTAATTAAAAACGAAAGAATATCTGGAGAGTCAGTGGCATCCAGCTGCCTATGCTGCGTGGTAGGAACATGGGCATGTTGCTCTGTGCTGGGTAGGTCGGTCACATGGCTCCTCCCTGTCCCTCAGGATGATCTCCCTCCCGTCTATCCAACGTCCCCTGGCCCTGTCCCCATCACTTTGGCGATGGAGCATCTTGTGCTGAAGCGGAGTGATGATGGCGTGTTTCATCTTGGCGGTGAGTTAGGCCCCTTGGCTTCTCTGCTCTGCCTCCTCCTCCAATAAATCAGGAAGCTAACCAGCAGGAACTGTCTGGCTTTTGGCAGGTATTTTCCTCTTAAAATGGTTATTATTTCTCCAGCTCCTGCTCAGGACAGACCATTGACTGAAGTATGTGAGAAGCAGCAGCTCTCAAAGGAACAGCTGCTCCCAGTGCCCACAGGACAGGGTGTGATAGGCCAGGTGAGGCCCTGACTAAAGGAACCTGTCATCAACACCTAGGGGCTGTACTTGTGGGAGGTCTAAAAGGTCAGCAGGTGTGAGCAGGTGTGCAGTGGGTGGTTTGGGCTCCTGTCACCAGCAGCAGCTTCTGGCGGAGACGAAAGAGGCTGTAGGCAGGAGCAGGCAGGGAGTGGCCACTGCTGTGCCTGGCCCTGCAGCGGATGAGCCCTGCAGAGGGAGTTGGGCCTGTGGGAGCTGCTTTAGCCTTTCTGATCATTGTCCCATGGGCGCTTGCTTCTGTTGAACTCTCCCTTCCCCCTGAGCTTTTGCTGTGTTCCCTGATGGTGAATTGTTTATCCTTCAGGGAGAAGACCTGCCCACCCTGCAGCAAGAACTTAGAGACACCAAACAAGCGCTGGCCGTTGCCAACCAGGACAAAGAAAAACTTCTCCAGGAGATTAGGAAGTACAATCCTCTCTTTGAGCTTTGACATCAGCTCAGCGGGCTGTGCCAAGGAGAGGCCATATCACCAGCAACAGCGCCACCTAGGACAGAGGTGCCGAGGAGCAGAGGGCTGAGAGCCTGCTTCCTGAGCTGCTGGCCTGGGTGGAGGACAGGGCAGAGCATGGCCGTCTCCAGGAAGTGGGATGGCTGCATGCCTGGCGCTGCGCATGCCTTGCCTTTCCGCAGCCTTGTAGCCCTCCACATACTACGCTGTGGGGCAGGTCACCTCCTGGGTTCATGAGAGTGGTGGTTGCTTCCTTCATGGTCACCTGAGTCATGCACACAGCCACCAAAGATCCTGTGTCCCAGCGCTTCCTACGGCATAGGTCCTCCGCCTTTGGAGTAGATGAGGAACCAGCCAGCCTCGGCGGTTGGGACAGAGGAATTGCGACATCAGGGAGACGTGGACTAGCCTGTCTTGGAATGGGAGCTAGGCTCATATCGCTTGGCTGATATTCCCGAGTCACGCTTTCCTGTTGATTCTTCCTTGTGATGCTTTGACTGCCTTGGCCAGAGCATACTTCCCCGAATAACAGTTGGTCTGAGATAAATCAAGAAAGCCAGTGCTCGGCTGCTCCTGAGGGCATGGTGGGGTTAGGGTTCTGCCTGTCTCCACAGCTGTACCTGACAGGCCCTTTCCTGTCTGTTCCTGGAGTTCCTGGGCATCTGCTTTCCCAGCACTGCCCTCTGCCTAGGCTGACATCAGCACCTGGTAGTCGGGGAGCTAAACGTCAGGCTAACGACCACGCTGAGTCGTAAGCACCTCAGTTGCTGCCTCGTGCCCCTCTGTTACTATGGCTTTTAAAATCATGTGATTTCAACTTATGTGCAAACAGAACCAGAGTCCTTGAGTCTGTCTAGGTCTCCTTCTGACTGTCCCACGGTGTGCTGTTGATGCCACTGAAGCACCCTCCCCCTTCCCCCCCAATGCTCTGAGGGTAAGAAGAAAAAAGGATGAGGCTGCATTTGTTCAGTCCTGCAGGACTCAGGCAGCTTTCCGAGCACAGCTTCTCACAGGAGTGCAGTTTGCTGCCCTGAAGAGCTACGGTGCAGACTTGAGAACAGCGTCTTCTGAGACAGGGTTAACGGGCCAGCCTCACTTCTTTCAGATTTTAATAAATGACCCTGAGCTTTAAATGACGTCAAACGTTGCAGCTTCTAGGTCAGAAGAGGGAAAGAACCAACCACAAAGCCACAGAAGTCACGGTGGGCAGGGCTGTGAGTAACCAGCATGGCAGTCAAGGGCCGGGGTGTGAGTGGCTCTGGCGAGGTCCCGGGCTCACCCCCAGCATCAGCACCACAGGACAGAAGACTGTGCTTGAGCTCATAATAGTACCAAGAATTACTCAGGAACGAATGCAGAGCCTTGCAGAGGGAGCGGTCAGCACCATGCTGCAGCCTGAAGCCTGGCCATGCTGCCAGCATCATTAGGGCAGCCATGGCGCCATGCTGCCAGCATCGTTAGGGCAGCCGTGGCGCCATGCAGCTCCATGGGAGTGATTGATATAGCCATTGGGCAGGCTATAGAAAAGGGGACGGGGATTCAGAACAGCGAGAGTGACCAAGGGTGTCTGCAAGGACAAAAGCTGAGAGGAGCAACTGGCCGCATGCTCAGTCACAATGGAGACCCAATCTTGAAACATTAGCTCTTGGGCGTTGTCACTGCCTCAGGGAAAAAGGAAGCACCTTTAGCCAAGTCAGAAACTTGAAGTGTTTGTTGGAGAAGTGACACCTGTGTTTCTAACAGTCTAGGAGGAGGGAGAGTCAGTAACTAGGAAATAGAACTATGCAGCCTCAGAGTCATTTGATTTGTTGTTGTTTTTGTTCCTTTTTTTTTTGGTTTTTGAGACAGGGTTTCTCTGTGTAGCCTTGGCTGTCCTGGACTCACTCTGTAGACCAGGCTGGCCTCGAACTCACAGAGATCCACCTGCCCTCTGCCTCCTGAGTGCTGTGATTAAAAGCTTGTGCCACCATGTCTGGTTTTGAATTGGTTTGAAATCACATCCCTTCCTATTTTGCTCACCACATCCCTCTGGCATCTCCCAGTACTCATGAGAAGATGTCTAGCAAACACTTGGTGCACTTTTCTATTAAGCTTGCAGGAGAAACACTTTGTCAAGGATAATGCCTTAACGGCCGGAATGCCAGGTTTTTGAGCTGAGGTTGTCTGGGGTTCTGGTCTATATGCAAATGGAAACAGTTTTGGCTTCCTTTATGTGGTAGTGGCTTTGGCCTTTTGTGCCTTGAAGCCATCCCTCAGGAAACACAACACGGTTAGATTATTATCCCATGGGATTTCGATAATGCCATCTTTTGTAATTCCATTCCTCTGTTCATTGGGGGATGACTAGGAGAGACTTTGCCATAATAAAACTGGCTGTGTGAATCTTGAGGATTAGGGTAAAATAGGATGAAGAGTCGGGCAGTCCTTTTGGAGCTTTGTTGTGAAGTTGTAACATGAAAATAATACCTCAACAAAACTTCTGGGGGGACTGCAACAGTGCGCCTCAGAGGCTGCAGCCACTGCTCATCGTCCTCTCTGCGTGAAGCCCTCCATACAGCTGCGTCATCTGTGATTGTCTGGACTTCCTGTTTACATGCACGTGCTGGGAATATGCGCTGGAGACCTCTCCTTGGGCTACAGAAGTAGCTGTCAACCTCTCTAACCTGTTTTTGGTTTGCTGGAGCGATTAACGGGGTCTCTCCTGATGGAAAGCCAGCGTGGGTTCTCTTGCCTCCAAGAGCTGCAGTCATGAAGTTTTACTTCTCTGACCCGTGTGCTGCAAGCTTCACTTCTGTGTTCTAGAAGAACGTTCCTGTGGGACAGAGTGGGCTGATAGCACATCTCACAGACTCTGTAACTCCGTATCTATGTTACTTCATGTGAGTTTTTCCTTAGGGGCTCAAGAGATTGAGCACTGCAAACTCATGTGACTTTTCCTGGGTGGGAACTTCACATTTCAAACCTCTTTCTAACATGAGTGATGACAAGCCACAATGAAAACTGTTTACTCTCCAAGCTAGCATAGTAAACATCTAGTTAGGACTCTACAACTGTGGCTCTGTCACTCCTGGAGGAAACACACAAGCCTTTGGGTGATGAGGCCTTGCCCAGGTGCCACCACATTTTCTATCAGGCTGTTGAAGAGGCATTTGTCGTCATGGTGCAGGGAAACGCTCTTAACTTAGAGCAGGGAGGCCTTGCTAAGTGGCCAGACTTGGGATCTGGGCTCCCTGTCATGCTGCTGTGTCCTGCCTCATCCTGTACCTTATCTCAGCGTAGGCGGAGCTCCTCTGCGGTAAGACTTGCCTATTAAGAGTTGAGAAGAAAATGTTTTATCAGTTTACTAGTTCTTGGTGGAGATTTAGCTTGAGTCTTACGGCGTTCTTGGTGGGTTGTTCCACTTCAGTGTCTTCTGCATTGGCAAAGCCAGTCAGCTTTAATGTGAGCTACAAGTCAGATCTGCCCAATTGCGTCTGAGCTGTTTCCCTAACTCAGGGTGCTAAAAACAAGAGACTTGCTCCTCAGGGAAGCTTCAGGAGAGAAGAGCTTCCGGCACTTCTCTCCGCGGCCCTCAGCCGTGCACGGGGAGCAGGTTGGCGGAGCACCGTTCTGTCAGGTAGCCTTACTACTGCTAATCACTGTCAGCAACCACTTCATTCTCTGGGGAAAGCAGTTAGAATGTGCACAGCCAGCTGGAGTCCTGGTCAGCACTGGGGAATCTCAATGTTGCAATACCTAATCACACCCTGAGCGTACTGGTTCTGTGAACCAACTAAAAAGCAAATTAAACAATATTACTAAATAGCATTGGTCCTCGTGTGTACTTACAGGAACTGAAGCAGATGAGTTTCTATATGTTCTTGTTTTGTTCTTTTTTTGCTATGTACCCAACTTGACCTCAAACTCGATTCTCCTAGCCAAATGTGGGGTTTACATAGCTGGAAATAGTGCTGCATGCTGGGGATGTGCCTCGGTCACTCGCGCGCATGTATGGAGACCCTCAGCCCCATCGATCCCAGTACTGCATAAAGCAGCCGAGCGTGGGCACACCATGATTCCAGTACTGCGGAGTGAAGTTGTTCCTTGGCTACATAAACACATTTTTGGTTTTCTGTGCATGTGTGTGGAGATGTGTCATGGGAGTCTGTGTCTGTGAAGGTCAGAAGAGGTCCTGCATCCACTAGAGCTATGTCACAGGAAGTTGTGATGGCCTGATGACAGGGCTGGAAACCGAACTTAGATTCTCTGCTCAGAAATGCTGAGGCTTTTTTCCAGGTCCAAGTTTAGGATTTTTGTGGATATGGGAAAAGTTCACTTTTAGTAAAAGGGGCCAGGTGTGGTGGCCACCCCAGCACTCTGAACTCAAGGCCAGCCTAGTCCATCTAGAAAGTTCTAGACCAGCCAGGGCTAAATAATGAGACTTTATCTCAAAAACATTTTCCTGCATGAAAAAGCTAAGATTAGTGCTAGACATAGCAGTGCTTTGTGAGTTTGAGGCCAGCCTGGTCTACACAGTAAGTTCCTGGCCAGCCAGAGCTGGAGATTCTAATATGCTGGGCGGTGGTGGCATAGGCCTTTAATCCCAGCACTCAGGAGGCAGAGGCAGGCGGATCTCAGAGGCCAGCTTGGGTTACACACAGAAAGTCTTGGAATAAACAAACAAAAAACCAAGGCAAGTTTTATTTGGACACTAGAAGAATGACGACTTTTGTCTGCAACAAAACAAACTTTTCCATACATGTTGGAAAAGCTGTTGTATGACTGTCCTCACGGTAGGTAATCACAAGCCAGGCTTCATGGTGAAGTCGCAGAGCCGTCTTGTCTGGTTTCTCTGTGAAAGCATCTCGCTCTCCAGAAGATGCTAAAGGCCTTGTATCTTTCTTCTTCAAACTAGCCAAGACACAGTGGAGACAGTCCAGTTTTGAGTGAAGGCAAGTCTGAGCCACACTGTATGCCTTGTAGATGTGACACTAAAATCAGCGTCATGCGTCCTTGGAGCCGCAACAACTGGGAGAAGTCTGGGACCTTTTCGGTTAGAGTTAGAAGAAGATGATTTTCTTGTGCTTTGAGTTGGGGATTTGCCCCTTGGACTTCAACCTCCGCACAGCCTCCCTCATGTGCTTGGGCTGCAGGGGAGGGGTTTCTCCCCACTTTTCGCACACATCCAGGGCTAGCGTGGGGAAAGAAAACAACAGCATCTCATAAGATTTTACTAATCACAACTCAAGTTATTAGTTCTGGCTGTTGTGAAATTTGCCTGAGAAACAAACCAAGATGTTTTCCCGTTAAGAGAATACTATAAAGTCAGGCGTGGTGGCGCACGCCTTTAATCCTAGCAGAGGCAGAGGTAGGAGGATCTCTGAGTTTGAGGCCAGCCCGGTCTACAGAGTGAGTCCAGGACAGTCAGGGCTGCAAGAGAAAGCCTATCTTGAAAGAAACACATACACACACACACCCCAAAGTAAGGAAAGAAAGCTAGCTAGCTATAAGCCAGGTGAGGTGGTGCACACTTTTATTTATTTTATTTTTTTTGTTTTGTTTTGTTTTTGAGACAGGGTCTCTCTGTGTAGCCTTGGCTGTCCTGGAGTCTCTTTGTAGACCAGGCTGGCCTTGAACACACAGCGATCCACCTGCCTCTGCCTCCCAAGTGCTGGGATTAAAGGCGTGCGCCACCACACCTGGCTGAGGTGGTGCACACTTTTAATCCCAGCACTCAGGAGGATCTCTGAGTTCAAGGCCAGCCTGGTCTAAAAGTGAGTCCAGAACAGTCAGGGCTACACAGAGAAACTCTGCTCAAAACAACAAAGCAAAAAGAATCTAATAAAGTATATCACACTGGCTTTGGTTATATCCCAAGGGTCTGTATGACTACAGTTTAAGAACAAATGGCACCACAAGACAGATGATCAGTGAGCAGCAGCCAGGTTTCCTCCTTGATGGCGCTCTCAGTGGGACACTGCTGTCAGGCCAGCGAGCAGCAGAGGCACAGCTGGTTTTGCCATCCTGGGCTAAGGAAAGGGATTTCCTAAATGGTCTCACCTCATCCTCCCCAGGCCCACCCACCCTGTAACCAAAATGACAAGAATAGCCACACCCCCTGCAGACAAGGCTCATCAACCTATAGTGCAGTCAGGGCTCCCCACGGACTCTCGAACACCTTCCTGTAGACATTCTTGACTGGAGACCCCGTGCGAGCAATGCGGAAGAACCAATGCTACTCACCTTCTTCTACCACCTCCCCGACAAAAACTTTAGAAATACCAGACATGGCAATCACGACATTCTGAGACACAGAGGTGCCAGTGATGGACTGGATTAGCTTGGAAGAGAGAAAGAAAAAACAGCCTGTGTTAAAACAGTCGGTAGCCAGCTTTGGAGTGTTGTCGCAGGGGGTGAGTGCTACACTGAAGGCTGAGTGCTAAAATTGAGACTATTAAAATGATGGCCTGGGTCTGGAGAGGTGGCTCAGTGGTTAAGGGAGCTTGCTGCTCTTTGAGAGGACCAGAGTTCAGTTCCCAGCACCCATATTGGGAGGGTCACAACCACTTATAACTCCAGTCAAGGGGAACTGATGCTCTCTTCTGGCTTTAATGGGCACCCACACACATGTGGTATACACTCACAGACACATCAGTAAAAAACAAAAATGCAATCATTCTAAAACCCTAAGGGTTAATGTGTGTTATGACTCGCTGTACATGACATATAAGGCAGGTGTTAGCCAGACAGCGAGGGCTTCTCTCTCCCTCCTAACAATCTCAGGCGCCTCCCTTGAGAATGCTGAAATAGGGGAAACCAGCACACGCGGTCCATCCTCACCCTTTTAATGGCTGCCTTGGGGAACGCTGACCGGCGATACATTTCATAACGGTTCAGCTGCTCCTCAGAAAAAGAAGAGACCAGGATTCTAGACAAAGATGAGTGAATGAGTGAGTAAGTTGGTTAATGAGAATAAATGCTAAAGGCGTAAATCAATAAAAACAAGCCAACGACAGGACATATTTGAAGGAGTCAATGCTTTATGCTGAGTGTTCATGAGGATGTCATCACAACATGTCCACTCCTGAGGAACTTTGGAAATCCAGAGGAAGAGGAAACACAACTTCCTTTCATTAAAGACAAAAGCAGCTGGATGTGGTGGTGCCTGCCTGGTCAGGAGGTGGGCCACCATGCTCCTCCTAAAAGACAGCAATGTGTGGAGAAAACATTCTATGCTGACTGTACGTCACACAGTAAACTTCTCACACAGAAGCTTATGTTCAAATCAGAGTTTTTCAGTATTAAGCTTAGAAGGAAATATTAAAAATATGTAAAGTCTTTAGAAAGTTTTTGAGACATGATATACCCCAGGCTAACCTCAAATGATGTTATCAAGGATAAATCTGAACTTGTGATCCTCCTGGCTCCACTTTCCAGAGAATGGGACTACAGACGTGTTACCAAATCTGGTTTTACTCAGAGCTCTAGCATCAGCCCTAATACTTTTTATTTAAGTCATTGAATCTGGCCTGGCATAGAGGCACAGGCCTTTAACCCCAGCACTCAGGAGGTGAGGCAGGTGGATTGCTGTGAGTTGGAGGCCAGCCTGTCCAGGACAGCCAAGGCTACACAGAGAAACCCTGTCTTGAAAACAACAAAAAACAAAAATACAAAATTAATGAATCTGTGTGGTGT
>OU015751.1:2039237-2058949 GCA_907169655.1 Acomys percivali
CAACAACAACAACAACAACAAACTTCTCTATGTGAGTGCTTGCTTGTGTGTCTGTCTCTGCACATGTGTGTGCAGGTGCCCATGGAAGCAGAAGGGCGGGCCAGGTCCCCCGGCACTGGAGTTAGAAGCATTTTAAAGCAGCCTGAAGCGAGTCCTCTCTCAGCCCCTGAGCAGTCTCTCTAGCCCTCTGTATTCTTTATAGTTAGTTCTTTTAAATAAATAAAAGATGGCTGGACCAGTTTCAGAAGATGAAGCAAAGTCTTAATAGGAAATTCACAAAAATACCAACGGCCAATCGGGTTGGAGAAAGAAACAGACAGACATTACATATTACCAAGGAACTTGAAATGATTAACTACAACAGGATCACAGACAGGACTACAAGAAAACAAAACAAAAAAATCACACTTTCCATAAATCTGGAAGTATGTTGAAAAGCCTTAAAAGCACGCATACTAGTGTTTATACAACTAGTTCCAGCACTCGGGGGGTGGGGGTGGTGTAGAGGCAGTTGGATCACTGTGAGTTCAAGGCCAACTTGGTCTACAAAGTGAGTCCAGGACAGCCAAGGCTAACACAGAGAGACCTTGTCTGGGGGTGGGGAGGGGAGACCCACCACCACTACCACCACAACAAAGTCAACTAGTTTATCTTAGAAAGAAATGGATAAGATGTAAAGATGTGCCCAAACATGTAACTCAACATTGTTAAAAGAAACAAAAATGTAAAACCCCTGACCAGAATAGAGGGCCCGATGTTGTGATTCAGGAACAGGTGCGGTGCAGTGCAGACAGGAAGCCCTAACATTTACGAGATCCTGTCTGCACAAGCACACCCCAATAGCTTCTCCTCCCCAACCCCCTCTGGGGCAGGGTATTCTGAGTTATTTGCAATGAGCCCATATTATTGAAACCAGAAGTTAAAATCAAGCTTTTTGAAGAAAATAATGATTTTGATGTATTATTATTGATAAGGGAAACACTGACCAAATGTAATATAAAAACATTTTGAAAAAGAAATTATTTAATACCCTTACATTTATGTATTTATTGTGTAAGGAGCATGCCTATGTCAGAGGACAATTTCCAGGAACTTGTTCTCTCCTTCATGAACTCCATGTGGTATCCCCAGGATGAAACTCAGGTCATTAGGCTTGGTGGTAAGCCCTTTCACCTGGCATCTTGCTGGCCTGAAATTATATCCAGGCATAGTGGTTCATGCCTGTAATCTCAGCACCAAGGAGGCTGAGGCAGGAGGATCAGAAGTTCAAGACTAACTTAAACTTCATGAGACCCTATATCAAAAGCAAATGAACAAAAGAAATAAGCAAGAGTGGATGTGCACCTGAGTTAGAGCCCTGACATAGGGACAATTAGTGACTCATAGGGACAATTAGTGACTCACTGCATCTTCTGAATCTCATCTTCGTCCACTTTCTGCTTCTTCTCCTTCTTTTCCTTTGTGTCTAGTTTGAGTTTTTTGGCTGCAGGAGTAAGTAGTGACGAGTCTTCCCTCTCAGCGGCTGTTAAATCTGAGATGTCCTGACTCTTGAGCTGGGAAGAAGATGGACACAAATTCTCATTACATATTTGGTACACTTTTCAGGCTTGGGCAAGGCCAGCTCAGCAAACCGGTCTATGCAGTAGCTGTCTGGTTCTAGGCACTGCCTACATCAGCAGCGTATGAAGCCATCTATCCCTTTACAGTCCAGCCAGGAGAGAAAATGAATAATCCCGCTTTCTAGTTTAGCCATGGTCACATAGAGGCCCTGTATCTGCTTACCACAGTGAGGGGAAACGCCAACGATCCAAACAGCCCCTCTCATTTGGGCCCATCCTCTGCCCTCGCTGCAGGTGTCAGCAATCTTCTTCATGCAGCAGCGTGTCTATCTTTGTTTTCTCTACTGGTTCATGAGTTCTTTCCCATTACTAGATTGGAGACTTTTTTTTTTTTTTTTTTTTGAGACAGAGTGAGTCTTTCTACCTTGTTGTCCTGAAACTCTCTATGTAGAACAGGCTGCCTCCACCTCCTGAGTGCTAGGATCAAAGGCTTGCCACGCCCAGTTTGGGAACTTCTTTTTCTTTTGTAATTGAAGACAACGTCTAACTTTGTAGCCTAACCTGGTGGCGGCCCAACACTCCCTGGTCTCCAGTTTGTGAATTGTCCTGCTGCAGCCTCCTTGCTGGGGTTATCGATTTGTACCATCATACCGAGTTTAAACTAAGAACTGAGAGATGGCTCAGAGGTTAACAGCATCGGCTGCTCCTACAGATGACCCAGGTTTCAGTACCAACACCCATATGGCAGTTCACAGCCACTAGTAACTTCAGTTTCAGAGGATGTGATGCCCTCTTCTGATTTCCACAGGGACCAGGCACATACCATGGCAAACAAATACATCCAGGCAAAATACTCATATAATAAAAAAAATTTAAGTTATGCACATTCAGGCATCGTGTGAGTGGATTTGCAAGTGGAGACCACAGGGCAGCTTTGTGGAGATGGTTCTCGACTTCCTTCATGTGGGCTCTGGGCTCAAACTCCAGTTCCTCGGCTTTCTCAGCAAGGGCCTGCCTTTACCTGCCGAGCCATCCTGCTTGACCTAAGCTAAAAACTTTCTGAAGATGTTTATTACTTACATTTCTTTTCACATAAGCACTTATATGTTTGTATTCATGACAAGTGTAATCCAAACTGTGTCCTGACCAACTTGCTGTGAAATCTTAATAACACCAAAACTCATTAATAAGATTTAATGGTTCCTTTAAAAAGAAATTCTTGCCAGGCAGCGGCGGCACAGGCCTTTAATCCGAGCATTTGGCAGTCAAGCGGATGTCTGAGGAGGCCAGCCTGGTCTACAGAGTGAGTTCTACGACAGTCAGGGCCACACAGAGTGAACCGTGCGGAAATGGAACCTAAAGAACAGAGGCTCTACTAGGCTACGATGTTTAGCTTTTTGAAATGGCATTGTCGATGGTTTTGATACGGCTCCGAAACCCCTGGAATTTAACCCCCAGGGCACTGGTTCGATGTACCCTAACCGAACTCAGTGCTTGGCGGCCAGGACCGAAGCGCCACCTACAACATCACCTCCCTGTCCCCTCCACTGCCCCTCAGGGTTGCGCACTAACAAAGAGTCGTAACGAATCCTGGTTGTCCTAGCTTTGGAATCCGGGAAGCAGTCAGAAACGCAACCCGGGAATCCTTCAGCCTTACCAAGCTCCTACCTACCTCGCTGTCCTCTGCCGCGGCTTCTTTCAAGTCCGCGTCTCCATCCCGGTCCGTTTCCTCCGGGATTCCCTCAGTGTCGGCAGCCGCCGGGGCCCCAGGAGTAGCCCTCATCTCCTCTGACTCCCCTGGCTCTCCGCCTTTGTCTGTGGGCGACTCCCCAGTGTTGTCCATCGCGGTAGAAGCGGCCCAGAAGCGATGGCAGCACCGCCAGACTGAGGAGTGAGGGACGACAATCTGGTCCGTGGAGCTGGTGCTTATGTCTTGTCGTCGCGCCGAGATGACGTCACTCCCACCGGTCCTCGGATGGGTCATTTTCAGAAGTGCGTTGACAACTCAAGGGATTCATTTAAATTGAGTTTGATTTAGGGAGAAAGCAATGTAGAAACGTGGATCTTCTGCTTTAGTGAAGAAGCGTCCTTGAAAGAGCGCATATTCGTTTGCTGAGAGGCCTATTTTCCTTCTCCTTTCTAGAAATGCCAAGGAAATTAATCCTCTTTTAACTTGACTCCTTCAGCGCAAAGTCTGGGACACGAGAAAACTTAGTCTGACTGTTGCTGCTTTGTATTGAACAACTTCCAGCAGGGACCCAACCTCGTATTTTCCAATTCACCAGGGAATCGCTACGGCTTCCCTTCTGTTCCGCAGGCATCTCTAGCTGCAGCAGAAAGTATCCAACGCTTTCAGTCAGCGCCTCAACCATTGGCTACCTGCCTCGAGTCAGAACAGGGTTATTAGTATCCGGAGAAAACCCAGAAAAAAACAGTCGCCCCTTCCCAATTACACCCCCCGCCCCAGTCCACTAATAATCAAAATTGGGACTGGTTTCCCAAATCTGACTTTTAAAATATGTTTGTTGAATCTCACGACAACTAAGAGGAAGGTCTCTTCTGACCATTTATTTCACTTGAAGAGTTAGAAGGATGAAGAGCGAGGATACTGCTTTAAATTTTTTTCTTAAAAAATGTATTTCATGTGTATGGGCGTCTTGGCTGCATGTATGTCTGTGCACTGCATGCTTTCTCGGTGTCCTGGAAGGACAAAAGAGGGTGTTGGTTCCGCTGTTGTGACAGAGTCGTGTGGGTGCTGAGAATCAAACCCAGATCCTCTGACAAAGCAGCCAGTGCTCTTAACCCATCTCTCCAGCCATTCTCGGCCCCTCCTTTTGAGATAGTGTGTCACTATGTAGCCTTGGCTAGCCTGTAACTTGCTTTGTAGACCAGGCTGGCCCTTAGACTCACGGAGACGCACCCACTTCTGCTTCGAGTGCTGGGATAAATGGCGTGTGCTGTAACGCCCGGCCAACTGCTGTTTCAAAACTCTCCGGTCTTCCCACACGGAGGCACCAGGGGGCGGGATTTTTCATGTCTGGGGTATTCCGTGTTTAATCTAGGCGTCTTGAACGGAATTGAAAACACAGGTAAGTGTTACCAAATTTCTTTTGTTTCTACAGTGCCTGGACAAATCACCGTATTTCCAGTCCCATGGGGTCCCAAACCTTTGGGAAGGCGAGAACTTCAGGAGGCTCCGACAGGTGGGGCGCGTGTGTTCTCTCCCACCTGCTGAATGGGCGGGTGCTCTGGGCGTGGACCCCATCTCCGCCGCACATCTCCGCTCCGCGAGCCTTGGCTAAGCTCCTAGACCTTCAGTCACCTGCACGGCGGCGCGGAGCCCCGCCCACTAGGTGGGCAAGGGGGCGGGGCGCGGGGGCGCGGTGACGCGTGACGCCGGATCCCGGAAGTGACGCGCCGCGGGGGGGGGAGGGAGGCCAAAGAGGCGGGGGGGGCGGGGGATAGAGGGGGTGGCGTCCCCGGCTGGTTTGAGGGGTTCGTTGCCCGGAGACGGAAAGTTTGGGAGCCCGAGCGGGCTCTGCGCGGCCCCGGGTGGGGTTTCCGAGGGGTGGCGGTCCTGGGGATGGGGAAGGAGCAGGAGCTGCTGGAGGCGGCCCGCACCGGGCACCTCCCGGCCGTGGAGAAGCTGCTGTCCGGGAAGCGGCTCTCCTCCGGCTTCGGCGGCGGCGGCGGCGGTGGCGGCTCCGGTAGCGGCGGCGGCTCCGGGGGCGGCGGCCTCGGTTCTTCCAGCCACCCGCTCTCCAGTCTGCTGAGGTGAGTGTGCACGGCGGGGCTCGCAGCCTGGACGGCGCGGGATCCCTGGAGAGGTCGCGGCTCCCGAGGCGCGCGCGGCGCAGGCCGGGTTCTTGCGTCTGGCGTCGCCCGCTGCGGAGAATGGGGGGAGTGCCCAGGTGGCAGCCCGCGCCGCATGGCACAGCTCGGCGTCACCCTCGCCCGCCGTGGGGTGCCAGCTGCCGCTTCTCACAAAAGCCACTTGAGAGCAGACCGAATTCGCGGAATCCCTCTCACACCCTGCAGGAACTCCCACGCCGTGTAGAGCCTCTCGACTCCCCTGCAGGGAGCACGTTCTCTTTTCCTTCTCTTAGGAACTTGGAACGTTCCACCGGGCTGTGTTGGGACCCGGCTTTTGTTTGTTTTTTAAATTGCTTCTGCATTGAGCGTGCACGAGGTGTTCAGTCTTTGAGCCCCTCTTGCGCCTGAAGCTCACCTCAGTGTTCCGTTTCCGTGTAGTCCTTCTCGCTGGGTTCGTCCAAATGGCATATGCTCGTTTCCCCTGGGGACTTAATCGGTAAGAAACCAAGGTTTGGAAATACTTTCTTGGGGGAACTGAGGTGCGTTCAACTTTCTGAGATCTGTGAGACACTTGGATCTGGGGCTGCAAGGCTTCGGTGGTGGTCGGGGGGGGGGGTGTGACGACACTCTTTGTAGCTTACAAGGGAGATTGGAATGCTCTGTCAGAGAGCCTAAAATGTGTTGGTTCAGCAGCGCTTTCGTGGCTGTTTTCTTTTCCTTCCTTGTTCTTTTGAGGTTTTTAAGAAGTGGAAGTTCACTTAGAAGTGACTGCGTTAGCTTTTGTTCCCTATCAGTTCATGTACCTCAGTGTGAGTGAACTTGGTGAGCTTCGACCCAGGAAGCCCACGTGTTCAGGACTGAGTCTCACCCCTCAACTCTTCGGGAAGATTTTAAAAAGCACTCCGGAGCCCCCTTCCTCTGCCTTCCCCAGGACTCGGGGTTACAGCCACTGCCGTTGGCTTTTTTTCTTTTTTCCTCCTTAAACGTGGGTGCTACCTCAACTTCAGGGGTTCCTGTTTGCTGAATAAGCGCTTTTCGGACAGAGCCATCCTAGGGCATGGTCAGTTTCTAAATAAATTGGTGATCCTCACTGTCAGTGGTTGGAACTTCGGAGCACAGACGTCTCCCTGGCATGGGTTGGAGGTCAGAGCCCCCAGGGGAAGGTGCTGTGAAGGTTTGGGGGTAGGTCCCTTATAGTGGGGGATGTTCCAGAGCAGCACACCCTCATCAGGGGCAGAGAAAGGAGACCTATTTGCTGCTCATGGCCTTCTCGGGGAACTTCTCGCTTGGGGCCTTGTAGTTGGGGGGGGCCCTTTGAGGTAAATAAGAGTGTACCACTAGGTCTCTCGTGGTGACAGTCTTTCTCGTGCTGTGTTAATGCCTGGAGACAGTGTCACAGGGTCTCTTAGTTAAGGTCACCGTTGCTTCGATGAAACACCATGACCAAAAGCAACTTGGGGAGGAAAGGGTTTATTTGGCTTGCACTGTCACTGTCACACCACAGTGCACCACTGAAAGAAGTCAGGACAGGAACTCAAACAAGGCAGGAACCTGGAGGCAGGAGCTGACGCAGAAGCCATAGAGGAGTGCTGCTCACTGGCTTGCTCCTCATGGCTTGTTCAGCCTTACAGAACCCAGGACCACCAGCCCAGGGATGGCCCCACCCACAGTGGGCTGGGTTTTATCGCCTGCTCAGGGATGGCCCCGCCCACAGTGGGCTGGGTTTTACCACCTGCTCCCGGATGGCCCCGCCCACAGTGGGCTGGGCCCTCCCCCATTGATCACTAATTAGGGAAACGCCCTACAGCCAGATCTTACGGAGGTATTTTCTGAATTGAGGCTCCCTCCTTTCAGGTGGTTCTAGTTTGTGTCAAGTTGGTATAAACACTGAACACATTGTTTTCTTTTTCTCTTTTTATACCATGCCTCACTATGCACCATGGCCTGCAACTCGTTATGTAGACCAGGCTAGCCTTTAACTAGCAGAGATCTGCCGGCCTCTACCTCCCAGGTGCGTCACCAGACCTGGCCACTTTTCTTTTTCTTTTTTTCTTTTTAATTCCACCTGTACTCTTTTAGCATCCTGCAGTTTTGCTGTCTGAGAGGTGAGGAAAAGCTACCCACATTTGGAAGTCCCTCTCACTGGGGGACCTAAACTGTTGAGCATCCTTATTGGCAGAGGAAACACTGCCAAGGTAAGCACGGTGGTGAGGTCTGTGGAACACACTGGTTTTACTTTGGTGTGTGGATCGGTGTGTCCATTCCCGAGAGTCACAGAGCTGCTGCGCTCTAGGCGACCCTTGGGCACCCCCCCCCCCCCCCCCCCCCCCCCCCCCCCCCGCCTTTGTTGCAGTGGGTGTGTCATCAGTTGAGGGTGTCCAATGACCCTACCGGAAGGCTGGGGCCTCGTGGTCAGTGTGTGCCCTCTGTAGAGTTGGTGAGTGAGTCCTTCATGTGCTGAGTTACTGTTGCAGCCCGTGGGCCCGTAGCTGGGCATGCTATGTACCCTAGCCTGTAGCTGCAGTGAGCACAGATAGATGTACCTTCGCTTATAGCTAAGTGCAGTAAACTGTAGCCTACCTTTCTGCTGAAGCCTAAGGATCTTATAGCTGCAGTGAGCACGGATAGATGTTGCAAACTGCTTCTGTGTGTGTTTCCTCATGTGTTTGTGACCCCCTCCCCCGATCGTTACCCAAAGGGTTTGTATGGATTCTGTGAGTGTGCATGCATGTGTGTGTGGAAGCCTCTCGGGGTCCCTCCTGTCTGCTCCCCCCAGCCCTGGGCTGACGAGCGGACTCCACCACCCCTGGCATTTATAACGGTTCTGGGGATTGAACTTGGGTCCTCATGCCTACAGGGCCGGCACTTTTCCAGCTACGCTACCTCCCTTGTGTGTGTGCTGGAGTTACAAAATGCTCCCTTCTCTCCCCGCATGCCTGGTCTCTCAGAACCATCTTCTACTCCGGTCTTAGCCTCACACGGCCGGTGATGGCCCTCATACACAAAGATCTTGCCAGCTTTTAGGGGGCACATGCTGCCTGTAGTGGACAGCAGTTCACTGTTCCATCCTTTGCTTGCCTGCCTTTCACAGCTCATCTCTTCGGTCTGTTTGCTGGCTGGGTTGTTACTGTTGTTTGTTTGTTTTGTCAATTGACACAAGCTAGAGTCATCTAAAAGGATGGAACCTCAATTGAGAAAAGGCCTCCTGATTGATGGGCACAGGCTCCGTCCATTGTGAGTGGCGCCACCCTGGACGGCATGAGAAAGCAGGCTCAGCAGGCCACGTAGGACAGGCCGGTAAGCAGCGTTCCTCATGGCTTCTGCTCCAGTCTTCCCTCCATGTCCATGCCTTGACTTCCCTCGGGGTGCAAGTGTGACCTGAGAGTTCTAAGCTGAAGTAAACCCTTTCCTCGCCAAGTTGCTGTTGATTATGGTGCTTGTCATAGTAACAGAAACCCTAACTAAGACGATCTGTCACCCTGAGGTTTTTCCTGTTGCAGTCCTCGGCCATTGAGCGTACGTCTGAGTCATAATGTCCGCCAAGAGGACCCCCCACTAGAAAAGTGTTTTCAGATACCGTGTACTTACTGTCCCCCCATGCAGCACAGAGCACTAGATAGGTCCTGAATTCACAGTCTGCTGCCATCAGTGACCACCACTCAGTGTGTTGACATTAACTACTTTGACCCTTACTCTCCGTAAGATAAGGGTACTGTTACCTGCCATATAGATTCTGCCCATATAGATAATCAATGCAGTGAACACACTGCATCCACTGTGAGCTGGCCTCGGGTCATCACGGCCTGTCACGGTACACGTGCTATGTGCAAATACTGTTTCATTCTAAGCGTATTCATTTATTTTAGAGACAGGATCTAATGTAGTCCAGGCTGGCTTTGAACTCATCTGTAGCCAAGGATGACTTTGAACTTCTGATTCTTGGTCTTCCAAGTCCCGAGTGCTTTGATTTCAGGTATATGCCACTTGTTCCAGCTCAGACACATTTTAAATGGTGTTCTTTAGTGTTTGGTGATCTCTTCTTTGAGCAGTGGCAGGTTAGAAACAGTCAGCAAGGGCTAGGCCCTGGTCAGGCAGACATGGGGATGCCGCTCGTTGACTGGGCGCCCATCGTCTGCTTTGTTCAGGCCAAGGGATTGTGCACTGTGAAATTATCTCATCTAGCGTGTAGTCGGTGCCATGTCAGAATTAGCCCTTCTGACGCGTGCGCGGTTCACTAGTAGAGTTTATAGTAGTATAGTATGCATGTGACAAACTGGCAAAGTGGAGTGTGTTCCTACCTGCCCTTGGTTGTTTGAAGCTGTGGAGATGGACGTTTGTAGCTCCGCACACGCGATGGGCCCACAGCGCTGTTGTGCTCTGTCTTGGTGCTGTCTGTTAGGAGTTTCAGCCAGTAAGTAGAGATTGTGCTCATTGATGTTTAACCTTTCTATCCAAAATGGTGCAAATATAATTTTTGTTACTTTATGAATACTTGGTAGGTTAGCTCATTCTCCAGAGTGTCCAGTGCTACAGACATCCTGCTCTGCATGGCCTCTTCTTTGTGTGGTACACGTTTTCTGTTTCGTGGATCCACACCAAAGCCTGCGAGCGAGGGACAAGAAACCTTTAAACTTTTTATTGGGTATGTTTAGCCCTAAGCACATAGCACACATGAAAATTTCCTTTAGCAGCTGTCTGTGTTCAGGTTTATAGTGAAACTACTGATGTCCAGGAAAGTGATTTATGTCTGAGAATACAGTAAGATTTAGGTTAAAAGGCCAAAAGGTCAGCGATGAAAACAAACTTACCAGGTAGTTGCTTAAAACTGTAAGTTAGTCCCACACTGTGGATTGGCGTATGTGAAAGGGACAGCTAAGCGAGGTCCATGGCAGTCAGACAGGGACAGTCAGAGGTGCTGGTCACCAAGGAGGCTCTGTCTTGGTTCTGAGCAGTTCTGTGGTCACAGGGGCTTGCTGAGGAAGTCCGGGAACCTATGGACAGTATCTGTGGATGTGATTTTAAGCTCCTTTTTACTCAACTATCTTGTGAAAAAATAAAAACAAACAAGGGGAAAATCCCACAAAGCACATGAAATGTTTCCCAGGGGAGGCCAGAAGAGGGGGCTGGATCCCCCAGAATTGAGTTACAGGTGGTTGTGAGCCACTCTGTGTATGCCAGGCACTGAACTCAGGTTCTCTGCAAGAGCAGCCAGTACTCTTAATGACTGAGTGGCCTTTCCGTTCCCAAGAACTTCGTGCATACTTTTTTATTTTTTATTTTTTTTAAGTGTGGTTTTGTTGTCTGGTAGCCCTCTTCCCTAATTTTGTAGTTGCTGTAGGGTATGGCTTTCTCTAAAGGAGAATGGCTACTTTGTTCAAAACAACAAAGACAAAAAGAAAACAAAGTAGCAATCCTGGCACTTGTGCTGCTTTACCTCTAGGCTCTCGGCTTGGGAACGGAGGGCAAGGCTGGAGTTTGCTTCTAACTGTAGGCCTGGGCTTGACTTGGATCTTTCCTAGGAGAAAAAAACAATCTAGCAAGTGCCACTCTTTCTTTTTTCTTTTTCTTTTTCTTTTTCTTTTTCTTTCTTTTATTGAGACAGGGTTTTTCTGTGTAGCCCTGGCTGTGCTGAAACTCACTCTGTAGAATAGGCAGGGCTCAAACTCACAGAGATCTACCTGCCTCTGCCTCCCAAGTGCTGGGATTAAAGGCGTGCACCACCAATGCCCTGCTGAGAGTGCAGCTCTTACACGGAGGAGGGCAGTATGCGCAGCAGAAGACAGTTTGTTTTTAGTTAAGGCTGTGCTCCCCCTTTCTCCAAATCCTCCAGTGGAGCTCAGTTTTCCCTGCACTAGCCTCAGAGGGTGAAGAGCCTGTGTGAAGTGTGACCTGTGTCCGGGTCAGCCTCGGCTGTTCACTGTTAGGACATAGCAGGGACCAGAACCAGCAGAAAGGGAGTGGGCCTCTCCAGATTATTTTCTCTCCCAGCAAAGATCCAAGTCCGAGATCCTCTTGGGCAGGAGCAAGCAGACCCTAGCCCCGCACTCCACTCCCAAGTCCGAGATCCTCCATATGAAGTAGATGTAAAGGTTTTTCTCCAGAAAACCCCCTTCAATCTGCTTCCCAAGTTTGCTCACGCGGAAGAGCTGTGAATTTGGGTTTTCAAGAAGGAAGGTCCAGATCATTTCTGCCCTGGTTTTGGTAGGAAAGTGAATACTGGGTTCCATGGTGCACAGACACCAAGGAAACCCCAAAAATAGACAGTGGAGGACTTGTTCCTGGGAGCCACACTGCCCGTCAGGTAGGAGAAAGGGCTCCTTTTTGGAGCATCCTGGGAAAATGTTTCCCACATTGATTCCAAAAGATTACAGGGAGATTTTTCTGTGGTGTCGGAAATTATATCGTGTAATATGTTGCACCCATAGAGCATCCTCAAATAATTTTGGTGTGGTTAGAGTTAGCGGTGGCAGCCCAAGAAATTATATGGTAGGGCTTCCAACTTATCCTTCCTCAGTAATTTATAGATCAAGCTCATTTAGTTTACAAATCAAAAAGGAGTTTTTAAAATAAGTCTCTTGTCTGTCTTAAAGCCAGCTGTATCTGCTGGCCCTGTCACTGCGGTCACTGGGCCAGCGGAGGAGGATGTGACCTATGGGGACAGAGCTGCCTTCAGGCCGCTGCCCTGGAGCTCAGGACATCAGTCACAGCTTGTGACAAGGCAGCTCAGGAAGTTTCTCCAAGCCTATGGTCTCATAGGTAGAGCCTGCCTGGGCTAGTCTCCATCTCGCGAATGTCAGATGAGTCAAAATAAACTACACAAGGCATGTATGGCCTAGCATGTGTCCAGAGTTATAGGCTGCTGCTGCTCGGAGCATCCTTGGGAGCCACTGTGTCCACTTTTGATGAGCTATACTGACGAGCGTGCTTGTGAAGGACTTGTCTTTCACTGTTGTCATTTTAACTTTATAGTACGTGACAATACCGGCTCCTGATGCTTTCACAGGAGACGCCTCTCAATCTACACCCCCAACAGCATCTCTGCTTCCCAAGTGCTGGGTTTAAAGGCGCATGCTAACGTGCCCATCCTAGGAATCTCAGTTTTAAAACATCAGAGTGGCAGGTCTTCAATCCCTTGTTAATGTTTGGAACTGTGGGATTTGGAGGCTGTGGAGTGTGCTGGCTGGCTTTTATGTCAACCCGACACAGGCTAAGAGTCATCTGGGAAGAGGGAACTCAACTGGAAAAACCCCTCCATCAGATCGGAGGCTTCTGTGCTGCATTTTCTTGATTTATGATTAGTATGAGAGGGCCTAGCTCGCTGTGTGTGTGTGTGGGGGGTACCACCCTGGCAGGTGGTCCTGGGTTGTATTTGAAAGCAGATTGAGCAAGCCAATAAGCAACATTGTCCATGATGTCTACTTCAGTTCCTGCCCTGACTTCCCTGATGATGGGATGTGGCACAGAAGTGTAAGCTGAGATAAAACCTTTGCTCTCCAAGTTGCTTTTGGTCCTGGTGTTTATCACAGCAATAGAAACCCGAAGAAAGGCACGGGGAGAGTGATGTAAGCCCCTGAGTGGACTGTGGCGTGGCTAGGACAGTATGTTTCTGTGGTGAGTCAGCCTGTGTCTGTTCACACTAAGTGTCACAGGGTCTGCAGCTCACTGGTGCTGGTGTAGGGAATATGAACCCACAGCTTATTTGTGTGTGCTCAGTTGTTAGTTGGCTGGTTATTTCGAGATAGGATCTCACTGGAACTCACTGTGTAGATCAGGCTGGCCTCGAACTCACTAAGATCTGCTGCTGTGATTAAAGGCATACGCTGTGGTGCTTGGCTGAGACCTGTTTTAGTTTGAGGATTGTAGACCCTGCTTTACTGTAGAAAGATCTCAAAACACAAGAACACCCACACAGTTTTGGGTTTTTATCATCCTACCACCCAAAGCTGTGACTGTTGCAATTGTCTGTGCATACTTGGACATTTTTTTCTGGGCAAATCTTTTTTTAAAATGGAAATGACATCATTGTGATAATAACTTTAACATCACATGTTATGAAAATGTCCTTGTGATTTTCTATACTCTCACCTTGTTTTAAGAGCCTTGTAATATCTATGGTATTTAGGAAGTGTCATTTAACTCCTTGCTGGCAGTGAGATATGAGGGTTTTTAAAATTTTCTGCACTTAGGACAGCTGTGATGAAGATTTTTGTTAGGTAGGTTTAAAACTTTGAAAAAAAACTTGTTACATTAATGTTATTTTTATTTTTTGAAAATATTCTCTTTTTATTTTATGTGTATGGTGGTTTGCCTGCATGTATGTCTGTGTACAGTGTGTGTGCAGAGCCAGAAGAGGGTGTCAGATCCTCTAGAAAATGGAATTACAGATGGTTGTGAGTCACCTTGTAGGTACTGGGAATGGAACCTGGGTCCTCCAGAAGCACAGCTAGAGCTCTTCACCACGAGCCATCTTCAATCCATGTTTTTATTTTATTTTAATTTTTTTGGTTGGTTGTTTTCTGAGACTGGAATTCTCTCTGTAGCCCTGACTGTCCTGGAACTTGCTCTGTAGACCAGGCTGGCCTCGAACTCAGAGATCCACCTGCCTCTGCCTCCCGAGTGCTGAATTTAACGGTGAGTACTACTACCACCACCTGGCCTATGTTTTTATTTTATTTGTTTGTTTTTGGTTTTTTAAGACAGGGCTTCTCTGTGTAGCCTTGGCTATCCTGGATTTGCTTTGTTGACCAGGCTGGCCTCACTCAAACTCACAGTGATTCACCTGCCTCTGCCTCCTGAGTGCTGGGATTAAAGGCATGCGCCACTCTGCCCAGCTATGTTTTTATTTTTATGTTTTGTTTTTTGTCAGAGGGCCAAATCCAGGGGCCTTGTGCTTGGCAGGCCAGCACTCTATCAACGAGCTAAATCCCTATCCCCCGATGTTTTTATTTTTAACTGGCAAAATCAATGTTCATATTTATGAGGAACAGTCTGAAATTTCAGTGTGTGTGTTTGTGTGTGTGTGTGTGTGTGTATGTGTGTGTACACTCTGTATTATTGACACTTGCCAGTTTTGTGTTAGCCTTGCTAGCTATTTTTAAATACTTAGTGGTTGACAACATTAGTTATCCCTGTAGATGGGTGTTTTGTTTTGTTTTGTTTTTAAGATTTATTTATTATTTATACAGTATTCTGCCTGCATGTGTGCCCGCCTGCCCCAAGAAGGCACCAGATCTCATCACAGATGGCCGTGAGCCACCATGTGGTTGCTGGGAATTGAACTCTGGAACCTTTGGGAGAGCAGGCGGGTGCTCTCTATCTGAGGCATCTCTCCAGCCTCTGCACATGAGTTTTTGATTCACACATACTTATAACATTTGTAAACTAGTAGAATGGTAGGTGTAAATTGGGTATTCAATCATTGCCAAAATCACAAATGTGCAACTGAAATTGAGACCGCTTATAAAGTAGTTCTGAGGCCCCTGCTGTCTTGGGTGCGTGTTGTAGGAGGAAATGCCTGGTCTATGGCTGTCAAGTGTTTCTCATGTTCAGAATGTTGCCTTTATGTAAGCATAGAAATTTTAACTCTTTTGGTACATTTATTTACTTATTTGTTTGTGGGGGGGCCATAGGAAAACTTTAGTTGTTATTTTTGTTGTTGTTGTTGTTGTTTTGAGACATGGTCTCACTGTGTAGCTTTGGCTGGTCTGGAATCTGCTGTGTAGTCCAGGCTGGGCTCGAACTCATAGCGATCCATCTGCCTCTGCCTCCCGAGTGCTGGGATTAAAGGCGTGCGCCACAGTGACCAACTCAAAGAGCATCTTGTAAGAGCAGGGACTCTCCTTCCACCACGTAAGACCTCAGGCTTGTGCGTGGCATCAAGCAGCTTCACTGGCTAAGGCATATCTCTGTCCGTAGCATAGGGTTTTGTGGTGTTTAGGGTGTCTGTCTGTCTGTTTGTCTGTCTGTCTGTCTTCCTAAATGTGTGTGTCATGTGCCTGTGCCTTTGCAGAGGCAAGAGCATGTGTGGAGCGTCAGTGGCTAAGAGTTCTGCTGCTCCTGCGGAAGACCCGGTTCAGTCCTCAGTCCTCACACCAGGCAGCTCACAGCCACCTGTAACTCTAGTCCAGGAGACCCAGCACCATGTCCTCGACTCCTAGGACTGCAGTCGCACACCTGTCCCCACGTGGACATACATACACATGTGCTCATGACGAAGACAAAAGTGGGTTCTTGTTGTTTTGCTTTGTTAGGAGAAAGGGATGTTGGGTCTCTTGGAGCTAGATTTACAGGGGTTTGCAGGATGCCCAGCTTGTTAAAATCAGTGCTGGAATCTGGACTTCAGCCCTTAGGATTAAAATTTTTCTTTTAAAATTATTTTATGTGTGTGTGTGTGTGTGTGTGTGTGTGTGTGTGTGTGTGTGTATGTTTGCCCTCATGTCTGTCTGTCTGGTGTACCATGTGAATGCCTGGTGTCCATAAAGGCCTTTGGATCTCTTGGAGTGGGAATCAGAACTGGTGTGAGCCATCATGTGTGTGCTGAGAATCGAACCTGGGTCCTCTGGAAGAGTAGCTGGTGCTCCTAACATCTGAGCCATCTCTCCAGCCTGAACGTGCGAGTGCTAATGGTCATCTTAGGGCTCACACATATTCAAAGGCAAAGCACATAGAAGAAGGCCACGAGCAGCATGCACGGAGGAGCCCACTCTTCCAGCTCTCCCTGAGTGCTCACGGAGCACTGCGTCACAGGACGAAGCTTACATTTTCAAGGCAGGAAGTGTTTAACTAGGACAAATAAAGTAATTTTTAAAAATTGCTGTCTTTTTAAATTTTGTTTATTTATTTACTTATAGAGACAGGGTCCCTGTAGCCTCCAACTCACAGAGCCTGGTATTGAACTTCTGATCCCCTGCCTCCATCACCAGGTACTGGGGTATCAGGCGTGGACCGCTGTGCCTGTTCACTCGTCCCTTCTTTTGGGTGTTCAGGGCTTTCATCTTTACATATCTGTGCAGATTCCCTATACATTCCTTTCATTGTATAGAAAGTTCAAAGTTTCTTTTTTTTTTTTTTTTTTTTGGTTTTTTTTGAGACAGGGTTTCTCTGTGTAGCCTTGGCTGCCCTGGACTCACTTTGTAGACCAGGCTGGCCTCGAACTCACAGCGATCCGCCTGCCTCTGCCCCCAAGTGCTGGGATTAAAGGTGTGCGTCACCACGCCCGGCTGAAAGTTCAAAGTTTCAAGGGGCACATCTTATTTTCCCCCCGCTAGAGATGGAGCCCATGCTCTCACGCGTTCTCAGCAAACACTAACCCTGAGGCCCATGCCCCACCTAGGAGCCCTTTATTAAAGCTAGAGACAGGCTTGTGAATGCTGCTCTGAGTGCTGAGGCAGGGGGATCACAAAAGCAAGGCTTCCTGGGCAACTTAGCAAGATCCTGCCACTAAATGAGAAATATAAAAAGGGTTGGGAATGTTGCTCCTTGATAGAGTGCTTGCCTAGGCAGCCTGCCTGAGGCACCACCCTCCAGCAAACCAAAACGACTTAAAAATGGAAATTGTTACTCTTATTTGTGAAGAGATGTGTAGAGTGGTGTCAGATAACCAGGAAACATAGCCTGGTTTACTGGGGACAACACTTCTACCATATACCAGTGCCTAGTGGGGCGGCGGTCTGCCCGTGCCCAGCCCCGCTTGTCCACACGGGGCAGTCTTTGTTCCATTCCCTTCTCTGAGCAAACAGTCATGGTAATTTCCTTTCCCTTTTTCTTCAGCCCTGTTCCTTCTCCAGGTTCTTTTTCTGCAAGTTAAAGTTGAGCCCTATTTATAAAAGTCCTGTAGCAGGCAAGCTCCCATGCCTGCTCGGCTGGCCACTTCCTGAGGAGGTGGAAGACTTGCTTCCCGGTGTTTCCTCTTACGTCTTTACTTACTTTGCTTTCGTTGTGCTCTGGCCTCACAGCCTGGAACGTGCTGTGCAGCTGAGGAGGACTTTGGACGCACCCTCCTGCCTTCACTTTTTAAAGGCTGGCATTACAGGCATGCACCACCGCTCCCAGCCTTAACTCTTCGCTCAGCCTGGAGAGGAGCCCAGTCCTGGTTTTTCCCCAACCATGGACGTCTTGGTTCTTGGGCTGAGCATGAAGAAACCAGTACATTGTTGACTCTTCTCACTGGGTCTGCTGGCTGAGCGCCCTGTGGGGTGGTCTTCTTCCCAGATACGACTTGATGCAAAGCCTGGCTCTTTCTGTACTGTTTATGGTTTTCAGCTCTCCTGACCACTGTAGGTAGTTGTGTCAGCAGATAGGCGTGAACATATGTGTGTGTGTGTCCTTTGCATTCTTTATGCTTGCCTCTGCATCACTATTTATAGTTCACCTGCTCAGCTGTTGTTTCCACTGTACAGATGAAAACAGCAAAGGTTAGAGGGGGTTAAAGTTGGCCAGCCCAAGCTGGGCGGTGGTGACGCATGTCTGTGATGCTAGCACTGGGGAGGCAGAGGCAGGTGGATCTCTGAGTTCCAGGACAGCTTGGTCTACAGAGTGAGTCCAGGACAGCCAGAGCTACACGAGAAAACCCTGTCCTGAAGAACAAAACAAAATGAAACAAAAACAACAACAAAAAGTTGTCCAGCCCAGAGCCACAAGGGAGAGGGGCAGAGGCAGGAGTCCCTGCAGCCCCTGAACCCTGGGCCTCAGCACTTGTTAGAACACCTGGAGAATTCAGTAAGGCTTGACGTACTTTCCTATAGCAGTTGCTTTTACATACCTTGCTCTGTGTCATGTATTTCCAGCAACATTCATTCTCACCAGCTCTTTGGGAAGGCGTGTGCACTGCAGCCAGGTCGCAGGCTGCTGGGAAGGGCGGAGCTTAGAGCTGACCGCAGGTGGACTGGCTCCAGCTTAGTTACTGAGCACCTGGGAGGCCTTCCTCTTCCCTAGAGTGGGACTCAGAATCCCTGTGGACCACTTTGATTACGTGAAATTAGGTCAGCTCATTTCTTCCTAATCATTGCCTTTTGTCCAGAATATGGGAACGTTGGATGAAGTGATGTCTGTCACTGGACACCAGCTGACAGTGTTTTTTTTTTTTTTTTTGAGACAGGGTTTCTCTGTGTAGCCTTGGCTGTCCTGGACTCACTCTGTAGACCAGGCTGGCTTTGAACTCACAGCAATCCGCCTGCCTCTGCCTCCCGAGTGCTGGGATTAAAGGCGTGCGCCACCAGACCCGGCTGACCGTGTTTTTTGAGCGTGTGAGAGATGTGGCTCATGACGAGGGGACGCCTCTCAGAAAAGTCTTACCTTCCTCACAAGTTCATGGAGTCATGAATCTTACCTGTGAGAAAAGGCAGAGTCTTCGGTCAGCAGAAGTGGCACACTGCTGTGGCCATAGTGGGGGCAAGGGCGTGAGTCTGAACAAGTGAGGGCAAGCTGGAGGTCTATGTGACTGTGTGCTCATATCCATACACTGTGCTTATGTGTGCATGTGTGCATACATACACTCGTGACTACGCACATGGCTTTCGTATGCATGCGTGTGCTCTTATAGCCAGACTTGTGTGTGCTTATGTCCAGCTATTGCTTTCGGCTCTCCCGTTTCAGGGCCCGCCCACCTTCTAGTGCTTCACGACTAGACCTCAAGTTCTCAAATTAGATTGTCCAGAAAGTGATTTGCCGAGACTCTGATCTGCCTGGGTCACATGACTGTGGCTCGTAGTTGAAGCCCGGAGTGCTGAGATGGGAAACTGATTTCCATAATCCTTTGTGTTTTAATCTTCAGTTCTTCAGTGAGAGCATTAGTGTCCATCATACTGATGAAATTCAAAGAGGCCAGGAGATGTGCCTAGGACTGCAGCCCTCTTCCCCAGTCTTCCGGGTCTGTTGTGTGGCTCCTGGAAAAGACTGGCCCAGAGGCTATGAAGCAGCCCCTGGGTCCTGTGTAGCTAGCTTTCGTGGGATGCGCTATTACTTTACCAGCAATAAGCACAGCTCAGATGTGGGAATTGGCAGAGTGTCTAGATCTGTCTCTTGTAATCTGTCGATTTTCTGTAATTGTCCATATAAGATCCAGCTGGAGACTCGTTTCCGTGCTAGTCACTCCTCAGCTTTTCATTTTGCCATCATTAGCAGACGCAGCACAGACTTTCGGAAGGGTTTTAAGTAAACAGCTCAGTATTTATGGCTTTGCTTTCCAGTTAGCAATATTCTCTCTCTCTCTCTCTCTCTCTCTCTCTCTCTCTCTCTCTCTCTCTCTCTCTCTCTCCCCCCTCCACTCTCTGTCTCTCCTCCACTCTCTGTCTCTCCTCCACTCTCTGTCTCCCCTCCACTCTCTGTCTCCCCTCCACTCTC
>OU015751.1:2058959-2076866 GCA_907169655.1 Acomys percivali
CCTCCACTCTCTGTCTCTCCTCCACTCTCTGTCTCTCCTCCACTCTCTGTCTCTCTACACCCACTTGTCTCCCCCCCTTTCCTCCTCCCCTCCTCCTCCTCCTCCTCCTCCTCCTCCTCCTTCTTCTTCTTCTTCTTGAGACAGGGTTTCTCTTTGTAACTGCTCTGATTGTCCTGGAACTTGCTCTGTAGACCAGGCTGGCTTTGAACTCACAGAGATCCTCCTGCCTCTGCCTTCCAAGTGCTGGGATTAAAGGCGTGCGCCACCACTGCCCGGCTTGCAGTATTCTCTTTTTAAAGAGTGTTTTCAGATAGGGTCTTATTGTTGAGCCCTTGCTGACCCTTCATATCCTATTGTCAGCCTCCCCAGAGCTGGGGTTATAGGTGTGCATCGTGTGTGTGTGTGTGTGTGTGTGTGTGTGTGTGTGTGTGTGTGTGTCCGTCCTGTGGGTATATGCAAAGTTGTACTGACTGGTTTTGTGTCCACTTGACACAAGCTAGACTCATTGGAGAGGAAGACGCTTCCATTGAGAAAATGTCTCCTTGAGGTCCGGCTGTAGGGCGTTTTCTCAATTAGTGGTCAGTGGTGGAGGGCCCAGCCTGTTGTGGGTGTGCCATCCCTGGGCTGGTGGTCCTGGGTTCTATAAGAAAGCAGGCTGAGCAAGCCATGGGGAGCAAGCCAGTGAGCAACACCCCTCCATGGCCTCTGCGTCAGCTCCTGCCTCCAGGTTCCTGCCCTGCTTGGGTTCCTGTCCTGACTTTTTGTGGTGATGTGCAGTGATATGGAAGTGCAAGTCAATTAAACCCTTTTCTCCTTAACTTGTGTTTTGGTCATGATGTTTCATCGCAGCAATAGAAACCTTAACTAAGAGCAGTTAGCCCCAGGAGTAGGTTCGAACCACGCAGAGCAAGACTGCCTGGGCTTTGGGACCTTGTCTTCACCACCTGCTAGTTGAAGATATACACAATTTTCTTAGGTTTTCTGTCTTACTTCCATTGTCTATAATAGAATTTCTCAGCCAGTTGTGGTGTGTCATAATTCCAGGACTTGGGAAGTGAAGGCTGCAGGATCAGGAGTTCAAGGTCATCTTTTGCTACATGGTGAATTTAAGGCTATCCTGGGCTGCATGAGACCTTTTTCTCCAAAATAACCAAAAAAAGAAAAAGAAAAAAAAAAAAAAAAGAAATCAAAAGGAAGAGCTCTCCTAAGAGATTGTATGGAGGGTCAATGATGAAATATGCGTAGCAGGGCAGCTGAAGACTGTTACTATTTACACAGAGGAGATCAAGTGTGCTGGGCGCTCAGCCATTGGTTGTGGGTGTGATTTGTCAGTGCTGAGGAGTGTGGAGGAGGAGGTGGCTGTTGGTTGAGGGTAGTCTGGAAGCCCTTTCCTTTTCCACCATGCAGTGTTCTCTCAAGAGGTAGAGTTTGGACCCTGCCATTGCAGAATCCAGACAGCTGAGAGGATTGGGTGGAGGAGGGAGGGGCTGGGACAGGACAGACAGGCCTGCGTGCCCAGCCAGCGCTATGGAGGCTCCTGACTAGTGGAGGGGAGGCTGCTGGTTGAATGGGCTTGAATGCTAGGCCTCAGGGAGTATAGCTGGAGAGAACTGAGGAGGTAAAACAGTCTCTGCAGGACTGTGGATTTCTTTGCCCCTGTTGTTGGGAAAGATGCACTGCAACCACGTGATCGTGGCCCTAGTAACTTTCTGAAGTAATTAAAAATTTATTTTTATTTTTATTTTTTGTTTGTTTGAGGCAGGCTTTCTCTGTATAGCCTTGGCTGTCCTGGACTCACTTTGTAGATCAGGCTGGCCTCGAACTCACAGTGATCCACCTGCCTCTGCCTCCCAAGTGCTGGGATTAAAGGCAGCTCCCGGCTTAAGTAAATTTTATTTACCAAAGTGCTGTATTAAGAGTTTCCTTGGTGCGGAGCTGGGCGTGGTGGTGCATGCCTTTAATCCCAGCACTTGGGAGGCAGAGGCAGGCGGATCGCTGTGAGTTGGGACATCGAGAGGCATTTACTGTGTACACTGTTCTGCGTGCTGTCATCCTGGGTGTGTGTCCACAACCTACCACAGAAACATGCTCAGGCCAAGATATTTCTAGCACACAGTGTGGATTTGATTTCCAAGCTTATCTTATTATTTTATTTTGAGGATTTTTTCAAGACATGGTTTCTCTATGTAGCCTTAGCTGTCCTCAAACTCACAGAGATCCACCTGCCTCTGCCTCCAGAGTGGTGGGATTAAAGCAGTGCGCCACCACACCTGGCCTGTCTTATCTTATCTTTAAAAATCTATTAATTTATTTCCTTTAGTGTATATAGGTGTTTGCCTGTGTGTATGTATGTGCACCACTTGTGTGCTTGGTGTTGTCACAGGCTGGAGGAGGACATCGGATCCCTTGACTAGAGTCACAGATGTTGAGAGCCACCACGGGAGAGCATGGGAAACATGAGCCACTGCCCTTAGCACGCACCCTCTCTCCAGCCCTGCAGCCGTGGCTTTTGCGCTGCCTCTGGCTCGAGGTGCAGCTCAGTGGTAAAGAGCATTGCCTGACATGCACGGTCCTGAGCCGGATGCCCGGTGCTGCAAGAGAAAAAGAGGTAGAGTGCAGTTGAGGACGTGAGTCGTGCAGGGGTAGGTCTGTGTACTCCAGGGTACACTGCAGCACCCTAGCCCAGAGCGCCCTCCCTGAGGGAGCTGCTGTCTTGTCCTCTGGCCCTGGGGGTTCTCTAGAAACATGCCTGTTACTCCACCATGCACTTAGGTCTGTGCAGTCCAGTGGATGGGGGAGGGGAAGGTCTGCTCGTGCTGACACATTTCCAGGCACATGAGGTACCTGGAGAACACCTTGTCCTGGGTCCGTGTGACTGTTCAAGCGCATCCCACCCTCCATGCCTCCTGTGCACCCAGCTCTGTGTCCTGAGCAACCAAATACAGAGCTGCCTTAGAGCCTCTCCCAGTTCACAGGGGGCCAGTAGCAGCAGTTAGCACCCAGCCTGCATTTCCAAGTGCAATGTGTGATCAAAGCTCTGGCCACTCTCTGGGGAGGTTGGGGGAATTGTGCTGATGTGGAGCCAAAGGACAGTTGGCAGTTTCCTCACTTAATGAGTGCCTTGCTTGTGCCAGATCACCTTGCTGGCTGGAGGAGCCACAGAGAGAAAGCCGGGGTGAGCGAGTGAGCTTCCCTCCCTCGGGGAACAGGAAAGGCCTGGGGCAGTCTAAGGCAAAGGAGCTGCCCCAGCCAAAGGGGAGCAGGACACACTGAGAAGCTGTGAGGCTATGAGGGCAAGGCTGAGCTGTGGAGTATGGCTCGCGGCAGGAGGCAGAGCACGTGAGCACCATTTGGCGCTGGGTTTACAGTGATGGCGATGATGGGCACCCACGTTAGGGAGATGGAAAGGGTTTGTGGGCAAGATGATGACCGCCCTGCTGGAGGCATGAGGACGCCAAGCTAGAACATCGCTCAGGAGAAGGAGCAGCGGTCATATGACTGCAGTTTGCTTTGTATTGAGAAGTTCATTTTCAATGACAATGTTGGTTGCAAAACTGCAGGGTGGGATTATGGGAAGGTCTGGGGTTTGTGGGGCATAACTGAAACAAAATTCTTTTCCTTCTTGAGGGGCAGGTTTTGCTTTAAAAAAAAATATTTTATTGTGCATAGGTGTTTTGCCTTCATGTATGTCTGTGTGAGGGGGTCAGAAACTTCTGGAAGTGGAGTTACAGACAGGTGTGAGCTGCCTTGTGCGTGCTGGGAATTGAACCCCGGTCCCCTGGAAGAGCAGCCATGTTCTTAGCGCAGAGCCGTCTCTCCAGCCCCTGAGTTCTTGTTTTCAAACCCCTCCTTCTGTTTGCCATGCGTGGGAGTTTGTAGATAAGGCCTTCTACTTGCTATATAAACCAGGCTGCCTTCAAACTCACAGAGGGCCTCCTGCCTCTACCTCCAGAATGCTGAGATTAAAGGCGTGTGCACCACACCTGGCCTAATGAGAACCTTTAAAAACAAGCGAATGACTCAGTCTTTCAGTTTGTTTTGGTTTTTTATTCTTTGTTTATTATGGCTACATATAAACAATCTTCCTGTGGCCATTCCACAGAGGAGCCGTGTGGGCCCGTGGCCGGCCTTCCTTCACCTATGTCAGGATGTGGCATGGTTATTTGTTCACTGACAAGGCAAAAAGCCTTGTGAGCGCTTCCTGTGCAGCGGCTTTGCGTGTCAGCTTCATCAGGCGTACAGCTTGCCCTGTCTCTTCTTTGGTCTGAGCTGTGCTGGAGCAGCTCTTTCCTCACACCCAGGATGACAGCAGGGTGGGAGTGGGGTCCCATGGTCCCAGCCTCGTGCCAGACTCATAATGACCGTGCAGGTGGCACTGACGACATCTAGAAAAGGCAAAACTAGGAGCAATGGCTTTGGACCTGGGTTTGGTTCCAGTGCCCGTGTCACTTGGCTCAAACCACCTGGAACCCCAGCTCCAGGGGTCTCTGGTGCCTTGGCCTCTGTGGGCACCTTCTCATACCCACATAGACACACGTACATATAACCAAAAACATAAATCTTAAACAAAAAAGACCAAGCCAGGTGTGATGGCACATGACTCTAATCTCAGGAGGCAGAGGCAGGTGGATCACTGTGAGTTCGAGGCCAACCTGGTCCACAGAGTGAGTCCAGGACAGCCAGAGCTACACAGTGAAACCCTGTCTTGAGAAAAACTAACCCCCCCAAAAAAAACCTTAGTTTTAATTTAAAAAAGAAAGAAAACAGGCAAAAACAAGTCCCCAGGGCTTTGTGGTCTGTGATCCCAAGTGTCCTAACTCTGAGAGGCCACGAGAGACAGACCAGACCCTTCATGTGGAGGGTCAGCCACATTTGACATCTCTCTATCCTGTTACCATGGATCCCTGATGATTTAGAATGGAGGACAGCGCTGTGCAGGGCTGAGAAACCTCAGTCCAGTAAGTAGGCCAGTGTCCGCAGAAGCCCTGGGGACAGGCACGTTTCTTGCCTTGGAATCTGTATTGTGTGCTGAGGAGTCCCTGGCGCTCTAGGGTGTGGCTGTGTGCGGAACGGTGAGCGCCATTGCAGCAGCCCGTGTCCTTGTCTACTCAGGGTCTTTATCGAGCTGTGCATTGCAGGGAAGCAGGCATGCTACATGAGTGGCAGGGATAGAGCTGGTGCGCTCAATCTGAGTTCCATGTTGTGATAAAACTCATAAGCCAGCACCTTTAATGACAAGTGCGTCAGGGTTTCATGGTAATTAGGGTTTCCTAAGTAAGTAACTGCGGTGTGGCCAGATCGCATGTTTAGGGTGTCGGTGTGGCCAGGTCGCATGTTTAGGGTGTCTTCATTCACTTACTGTTCTTCCTGTACCACTCGTTAGTGTCAGTATTTCTCTGCTCTGGGTGTAGACTGGTCCCCCTCTGAGCATGACACCTCAAGGGCGTCCTCCCCAGAGCCCCTGGAGGGTATGGGTGGGCCTCAGTCCCATTCTCCCAATAGCGTCTCCCAAACCCTGGCTTCTGTGAAAGCTTAAGGTGTTTAGTAAACAAGTGCTGCAGACTCTGAGACTGCGGCCCCTCCAGGGGTAGGACAGCATGCTGGTTGGGGGAGAAAGGCCCAGCATTTTCTTTTTTTCAAGAATATTTTGGCTGCATGCGTGCGTGTGTATGTATATGCACCATATGTATTTGGTGCCCTCAGAGGTCAGTGAGGTGGTAGGATGCCCTGAGACCAGAGTTATGGGCTGTCATGAGCCACCATGGGAGGTGAGTGCTGAGACAGGAACTGAGTCCTCAGCTGGGGGTGGTGGCTCCCGCCTTTAATCCCAGCACTCGGGAGGCAGAGGCAGGCAGATCTCTGTGAGTTCAAGGCTAGCCTGGTCTACACAGCAAGTCCAGGACAGCCAAGGCTACACAGAGGAACCCTGTCTCAAAAAATAAAAATAAAAAATAAAATAAAATGAAAAACCAAACCAAAACAAAACACTGGGTCGTCTACAAGGGCAACAACTACCCTAACTGCTGACTCATCCCTCCAGTCCAAGAAGCACCTAACTCCCATCCCCGAGAAGGCGCTGCAGCATGTTTGTGGAAGAGGTGGGTTGGGATAGCTCAGCAGCTAGAAAGGCCTGGGCAACATCTACTTAGAGAGCAGCCTCGCTCCCTGCACAGCTGGCATTAGCTCAGCAGGAACACTAGGAGGGATTCTGTCATATAGTGCTTAGAGGATCATTGAAAAGAACATGATAAATTTTGGACTGAGAAAAAATCATTTTGAGTAGTATTTTTGCTTACACTAGATACCTTCTCAGTCATTCTCAGCTCTGTTGAGAAAGGGTCTCTCATTTATCCTGGAGCTCATGGGTTTGCCTAGGCTGGTTGGCCAACACACCCAGGGATCCCCCGTCTCCGCCTCCCCAGTGCTGGGGTCACAGGTCCTTGCCACCAGCCTCAGTGTTTTTATGTGGGTGCTGGGGACAAGCTCAGGTCCTTGCATTTGCATGGCAAGTACTCTATTGACTGAGCCATCACCCCAGACCCTACTTACTTGCTTTTTAAGACATGATTGCATATATCCCAGGCTGGCCTTGAACTCACGGCGTAGCTGAGACTTTGAACTTGTGATCGTCCTACCTTCACCTCCTGAGTGCTGGGGGTCGAACTCAGAGTTTTGTCCAAGCTTGAGTATTTTGACATAGCTTTCTCTGTAACCCAGGCTGGCCTTGAACTCATGTTACAGGCTTCATCACCATGTTTGACCTGAGTAACATTTTGACCCATCTTTGTGTATCTGTGGCATGTAGGGTAGCAGTGGGGCATTTGCTTCCCTTGTGGACCTGGTGGCTGAGGGTGAACTGCCTCATTTTATTGAGGGCCTCAGGACCTGTCATGTGACTTACTAAGGTTCGTTTCCTCTCCTGTACTTTATGGAAGCCGCCAGCTTCTGCAGAGCGAACTTTACCCTTCCTTCAAATGGTTTTAATGTAGTTCTGTGTGTTGGGACCTGTCCTGGGCGCCAGACACAGACCGGTCATCATCACGGTAGCTGGGCTGGAGTACTACTTTCCTCAGCCAGGCGTTGGTGGCGGAGCGCACCTGTAATCCCAGCACTCAAAAGTCAGAGGCAGGCAGATCTCTGAGTTCAAAACCAGCTTGGTCCACAAAGCGAGTTTCAGGAGAGCAGGCTACACAGAGAAACTCTATAAGAAAAAAAAAAGATAAAAAGTAATAATATTCTCAGGCTTGGTGAGATGGCTTAGCAGTTAAGAGCACTTGTTCTTGCAGAGGACCTGGATTTGATTCCCAGCACTCGTATGGTAGTCACAACCATCAATTACCGCAGTTTCAGGATTTCCAGTGCCCTCTTCTGGCCTCCTTTGGCACCAGGCACACATGTGTGTTGTGTACATATACACAGGGAAGCAAAATACTCATACAAATAAAGTAAGTCTAAGCAAAAACAAAACACCAAGACACAAACAGTATTAATTAAAGGTTCACACTTTTGACAAAACATCCCTTGTGTAGTAAGTAACTTGATGAGCCTGGGGTGATGTAGTGTTCGCTGTTGGCTTTTTAGTGGTGATTTGTGTTTGCGGTGCTGAGATGCTAGGCAAGCACTCCAGACAAGCACTCCGGCCCTAACCTACACTTCCAGCCTCATTGTCTACTTTAAAGTTAGTGAGGGACCAGGCTGGCCTCTGCCTCCCAAATGCTGGGATTAAAGGTGTGCCTGACCACTGCCTGGCAAGTATCTGTTTTTTGGTGTTTTGTTTTGGGGGCGGGGGTTTCGAGACAGGGTTTCTCTGTGTAGCCGTGGCTGCCCTGGACTTGCTTTGTAGATCAGGCTGGCCTTGAATTCACAGCAATCTGCCTGCCTCTGCCTCCCGAGTGCTGGGATTAAAGGCCTGTGCCACCACTGCCTGGCAAGTATCTGTTTTTAAAAAAATCCTTGCCAGTGCTGACTAGGCCAGGCTGGGGAAACAGAGCAACATGCTGCCATTTTCTCATGCATATTTCTCTTGGTTCAGTTTTCTTAACTAATATATTTTATTACAAACTTATTAACTAACTAACCGAAACAATAGGAAAAGAGTATTAAAGAATAACAAAACTGTAAGGATATCAGTTCTGAGGAACGATTCTTCTGGTGTAATCAGCAGGATTTCTTCTGCTGGAGCCTGGAGTAACCAGAACCCGGAGCCTCAGCAGGAGCCTGGAGCCCCGAAGCCTTCCCTTGAGCAGTTCTCTCTAGGAGCGTCTCGAAGTGCAGCGATGAACAGCCAAAACTATCCCAAGTCTCCAAAGGCCCCGCCTCCAGTTCTGGGCTCATTTATATATCTCCTCCCAAAGTCTGTCCATGGGTCTTTTCAGCTGGCAACAATCAAGCTCCCGCAGGAGGTGGTTTGTTTTCTAGTGGATTAACCTCACCTGTTCTCACAAGACTGTTTCCCCATCCCACACTTGGGGTCTTAACAAAAACAGATTTATCTTTCCTTCATATTTCTACCCTTCAGGGTGCAGTAACCAGTTCACCTTTTCTTTGAAAGGTGTCTCCCCTGTGTCACAGCTTTGCCCAGGTTAAGAGCTTTAGGAGAAGGCATTCCTCAGGTGAAGAGACCTTAGCGCTGTCCTGTGGCCATCCCCAGGCTCCAGCTCCCCCACTGAGTCAGTATGTGGTTGTTTCTTCCTGATGTTCTAATGAGGGCTTCTGGGAGCAGCAGAGCTACCTGGGCGGAGAATGAGACTTAGAAATGTTGCCTGGTGAGAGCCGTCCATCGCATGCCTCTGGCAAATTGCTTAATGCATCAGGGTTTAAACATGTGGTTTATGTATTATTATGTGTGGGGGGTGTGAGTGTGGGAGCCAGAGGAAAGTTAGTGGCGCTGGTCCTCTCTTCCACCTTTCTGTGCTCTTTGGGGTGGAGCCCAGGTTGTCAGACATGCTCAGTAAGCAGCTTTACCTGTCCAGCCACCCCACTGGCTTTCCCTCCTCCCCCAACCCCCCCCACTGTGAACTGGGCCTATGCTTTACTCTAAAATGGAATCTGTATAGTAGTGTGTGTATAGTGTCCTTCTGTTTGAAGTGGGAAGTATGAGCTCTTTACATACTTCTGGGAGCATTTGCACACTGGCTCCCTCTAGGGCAGTGGTTCTCAACCTGTGGGTCTTGACCCCTTTGGGGGGGTCATATATCAGATATTTACATAATTGTTCATAACAGTAGCAAAATTACAGTTATGAAGTAGCAGTGAGAATAATTTTATAGTTGGGTCACCACAACATGAGGAACTGTACTAAAGTGTGGTGGAACCACTACGCTGAGGTATAAACGATGAATTTGCTCCCTGTGTTCCTGCCCCTGAGGCGCTGCACAGTTAGGATGGCCTCAGACCTGCCGTGAACAGTGCGTGTGTACACGCTTATCTACAGCACAGGTCTGGAGTTGGTAATATGTTGGGAAAAGATCCAGCTTGTACAGTGGTCTGTCTTCCTCCCTCCCTCCCTCCCTCCCTCCTTCCTTCCTTCCTCTTCGCTTCTTTCTTCCTTCCTCCCTTTCTTATTCTTTCCTTCCTCCTTCCTAGGCAGGGTCTTGCTGAGTAGCTTGGCAGGCCATAGGTCAGAACACTACTGCAGTGTCCCTCCCGGTTCTGGGATGACAGGGGCTGTGTGCCTTACAGCCACATGGTTTGCAGAAGGGTTTTCTCTGCTTGGCTTGATGGATGAAGCTGGGGAAAAGAGACAAGACTGGGGAGGTGGCTCACTGTCGGAGAGCCCGGCCAGGCTCAGCCCCTCCGCTTGCATGCTGAAGCCAGCTGTGGTGACGTGTGCCTGTAATCTCAGCGTCGGGGAAGTAGAGGCAGAGGCGCAGTGGCTCTCACTGGCCGGCAAATCCAGCTCCACGTTACCTAAGTGGCCTTTTCTCACAGCAGTAGGTGATGAGGAATTTAGGAAGACATCCAGCATTAGTCTCACCCGCGCACACAGGTGCCCACCGGACACACACACGCACACACAGACACATACCACACACAGACACACACACATGCGAACATGCACATGAGAAGGAAAATATGACAGTGAAGTGTGAGGGAGCTGGCCTTAGCTCTGGCCTCTGCCCCTTCTCTGCTTTGCCTGGGGTCCGCCCCAAAGGCTGAGCAGTCATTCCTGGGCTGGCCTCTGAAAGTGTTTGGTTCTGCATCCGGGAGCCTAGGAATGCCGATGAGGAATCTAGGGGAAAGGCTGTGTGTGTGGGAGGGATGTTGAGCGCGGGAGTCATGGAGTGTTACAGTGTGAAGCAAGTCTGAATCACAGCATGCTTTTTAGTCATTTATTTTTATTTTTCTTCTTTTCTTTCTTTTTTATGGGTGGGGGGTGGTTTTTTAAGTCAGGGTTTCTCTGTGTAGCCTTGGCTGTCCTGGAACTCACTCTGTAGACCAGGCTAGTCTCTGCTTCCTGAGTGCTGGGATTACAGCTGTGCGTCACCACCACCAGCTTTACAACATGCTTTAAAAACAAAACAAAGCATTATCTTATGTATTATATATGGGCGGCACACACACACCACGGCATGCATGTGGAGGTGCACACACCATGGCATGCATGTGGAGGTGCACACACCATGGCATGCATGTGGAGGTGCACATACCATGGCATGCATGTGGAGGAACACACACCATGGCATGCATGTGGAGGTCAGAGGAGAGTTTGCAGGAGTTTGTACTTTTCTACTATGTGGGACCCAGGGACCAAACTCAGTTAGAAGATGTGGCAGTCCACACTTTTACCTGCTGAGCCTCTCACCAGCCTGCCACAGCATGCCTTTTGTTTTGTTTGTCTTTTCAAAACAGGGTTTCTCTGTGTAACAGCCCTGGGTGTCCTGGACTCACTTTGTAGGCCAGGCTGGCCTTGAACTCATAAAGATCAACAGCATTATCTTTTAGTCATTATTGCTGAGTTGAGCTGTGAAAGTGAAGCTGCTTTGGGTTGAAATCGCTTCCTCCGTTGTTGCCAGGCAGGGTGCTCTCTGTGATGCCAGGAGGTGCTCACTGGTGAAGGTCCTTGTCACCAAGTCAGGACCTGAGTTCAGATCTCCAGACCCAGTGGAAGGAAGCCTGGTGTAATTCCGATGATGGGGAGGCATCAACAAGAGGGTTCTGGGAGCTCACTGGCCAGCCTAGGGTGAGGCAAGCTCCAAGTTCTGTGTGAGACCCTGTCCTGAAAAAGTGTGGTGGAGAAGGCTGGCTCCACCTGTAGCACTCCGGAGGTGGAGGCTAGGACTGCAGGTATGTGGCTAGCTGTGAGTTTAGGGCGGCCCTGGTTGTATAGCAAGTTCCAGGGTAGCCAGGGCTACATGGTGAGATGCCATTTTAACAACAGCAAATGTAAAAATTAATAGAATAACTCCCAGGTTCATCCTCTGGTACACACACATGCACACACACTCTTTTTCTTCTGTAAAGTCTGTTTTCAAAATGATGCAGAGAGAATCCTGGCCTCAGAAATTTATATCAACAAGAAGCGAATTGCCAGGTTTTCCAGATGTCTCATCTCAAGGAAACATTTCCTCATTTGGTCTATTGGAAAACGTTTCCTTTGCTCTGAAATATGCTCTGCGCCCACGTAACTTAAAAATAAACATATTCTGGCCATTCAGAGTCCCATCAGCATTGGGTTTGTGGCGCTGTGTAGTTCATCTGGGAATTGCACTGCATAAAAATAAAGGCAGTGACCCACGTCCTTTGACTCTAGAGCTTGGAGACATCTCCTTAGGTTACTTGGTGTGTCCTGGGTCTTCCCTCCACTCTGGTTGATGACATGCTATGAACAGCTCCTGTTCTCTGAGGCAGCCACGGCGTCAATGCTGCCTGGACCTCCTGCAGCCTGCTGTGCTGGGTGTCCCTGCCGGAGAGAGACTAGTCCTGCTATAGGCTGTTTGGCTGTGTAAAGGTGGTAGCCAGTGTCTGAGGGGGCCCGGGTTCTCTTAGGAGCCTGTTGTTAGAACAGAGCGAGGCTGAGCCCTTCCTTGCCCCCTGGCAGCCTGTCTCACGTGATTTCTCCTTCACACACACTCTTGTCATGTTGCTGTCTGTCATGAGGGCCTCGCTAGAGCTCTGCTGATGCTGGCCCTTTTCCCTAAACCTCCAAGAATGATAACTAAACAAACAGCTCTTCCTTGTAACGCACTCAACCTCAGGCATTTCCTTACAGTAACAACAGCCTGACAGAGTCATCATCCTACCTTGCTTATTGTATTAGAGGAACTGGCTCCTGCTTAGGAGAGGCCTTTTCCTCGGTCGGACAGATACAGGTCCTTCCATGGATAGTTCTGTTTTGGAGCATCATTATCTTAGTCAGGGTTTCTGTGGCTGTGATGAAACCCCAAAACAACTTGGGGAGGAAAGGGTTGGTTCAGCTTAGGCTTCTACAACATAGTTCATCATTGAAGGAAGTCAGGGCAGGAACCCAAGCAGGGCAGGAACCTGGAAGCAGGAGCTGATGCTGAGGCCATGGAAGGTGCTGCTGCTCACTGGCTTGCTCAGCCTGTGTTCTTATAGAACCCAGGACCAAGCAGCCTGCAGTGGCCTGGGCCCTTCCCCATCAATCACTAACTTAAAAAATGCCCTACAGGTTGCGTACAGCCTGAGCTTATGGCATCGTTTTCTTAATTAAGGTCGCCTCCTCTCAAGATGACTTTAGCCTGGGTCAAGTTAACATAAAACTAAACAGGACAAACATATAGTGCCTCTGCCTGTTCATTTATTGGTCCAATAGCATCTGCTTCCTGCATCTTACGCGGGTCTCCACGAAACCAGTGTGGCTGGAGGGGAAGGAGTGGGGAGCAATCTCAGCAACCTGCTGGCAGCTTTCCTTACCTGGGCATGGAAGGACAGAGTTGCTGGGGCAGATGATGGAGTGGGAGGGTAGGTGGGGAGGGTGGTCGGTGGCTGGTCCTGGGCTGAGGAGGAGGCAGCTGCAGGACAGTGGCCTTTCCTTCCAGCACTTTTCATTTTGGTAATCTCTTTTCTTCAAACCCGAATGAACTCTGCTGCCCCACCTTGAGTTCCAAATGACCTGTTGAAATTCCTACAGCCACTGAGTAGAGAGAATTACAATTGTGTGAGAAGAGTTTGCATCGCAAATGAAGTGTCGTGCTGTCCAATCTTATTCCCTGTTGGTCAGTTGGTTAGTCTGTCTTTTTCTGTCATGCCCCCTCCCGCCCCACCCCACCCCATCTTTCTCTTCACAGGGCCTTTCCAGTCTAGGCTCCTCCAGTACTCTGTGTAGCTGCCTCCAGTGCGTGAGCTGTCTTCCTGCCTCAGCTTCCTGTGAGGTGAGACTTTAGGAGTGTAATGAGCAGGATGCCTTTCAGGCATGTGAAACTAGTTAGTCAGGGTCCCCACTACGCCCAATGCTGTGCCTGATAGCCTAACCCAGTGACGGCAGGATCCCCACTACACCCAATGCTGCGCCTTATAGCCTAACCCAGTGACATCAGGGTCCCCACTACACACAAGACTGCCCCTGATAGCCAGAACCCAGTGACGTAACTCACTCAGGATAACCAGACAGTCCTAGAACCCCATGACACCCACTGGACAATGTATAAGCAAGGACCAAGAGCGATGCCCTGCTCTGCAAGATGCCACCTTGATCTGCCCTGCCCTGGAGAGTCTCCTCCAGGATCCTGACCCTCAAATCAGAGACCTCTGCTAGAGACTGGACCTGACCTCTAGCTAAGATGTGTCACACAGATGAGTGGCCTTGGGGAGATAGGTTTAGGACCACAATTAGGAATTTAGATTGTGAGCCTTGTATGATGCCCCTCGGCATAATAGAATATAACTTTTTTTTTTTAAAAAAGGTTTATTTATTATATACCCAGTGCTCTGCCTGCATGTACATCTGCAGGCCAGAATAGGGCATAAGATCGCATGATAGATGGTTGTGAGCCACCACGTGGTTGCTGGGAATTGAACTCAGGACCTTTGGAAGAGCAGTCAGTGCTCTTCACCTCTGAGCCATCTCTCCAGCCCCTAGAATATAACTTTTGTTATACTACCTTCCTTCTCGTGACAGGGTGTGAACCTTGTGACAGTGTGAACCGCCACGCCTGGCATAAGGCTCTTTGCTTTTTTTCAGCAGGGTAGAGGGAAGGGACATCTTGTTAATGCAGTGTGCACACCTGTGGCCCTGCTTCTGGCCTGGCCTCCCCTCTACACCTGAGGCCGAGAGGGTCTTGGCCCAGCTGCCCATGGCTGCCCTGGATAGAAAACATGGAGCCGTGGGGGCTGTTGAGGGACTTCGGGAGCTGTAGGACTGTGGCCTGGAGAGAGGGGACGCTTGCGCACACTGATGAGGCTCCTTTGCTACCTAAGGGCTCCACAGAGTGCCCTTCCTGTCAGTCTTCGCACCACCCAACCCTGAGGGTAGCTCCCCACTTCTGCCATCTAGAAACCCAGTTTGACCACCAGGACATCAGTGTTGGGGCTTCTGATGTGGAACTTCTGACAGGAAGTCAAGGGCGTCAGGCCCGTCAGGCGAGGCTGCAGTTGTACACCAAGGCAGCTGAGGCCCGGGAGGCGCAGCGCCTGTGGTGGCTAGGAGTTTCGTTCTTGAGCCAGCTACCCTTTAGCGGGAAGTGTACAACACCTTGCCTTAGTGTCCTCACTTTCCAGTGAGTCACCTGCTTCAGCAGTTGATGTGAGGGGCGAAGGCCTCATGTGACAGGGCTTCCAGCAGAGCCTGAGGCCTTTTGTTCGGCTATACTTCAGTTCTGCTGCTGCCCTGCTGTGCTTGGGAGAAGACGCTGAGCCAATATGGCTGCCACCCAGCAATCCACCCCCATCCCAGTGGCCTCTGCATTGAGGTAGAGGGAACACAGCCGGAAGCCTCTGGGCCTCTTTCATAGCAGCCATCCCAAAAAGCATGGTCTCAGTCTCAAAGGCTTGCTGCTTCCTGAATTAAAGGTGTTCTGCTGCTTGCTTGCTTGCTTTCTTATTTTGGTTTTGTGAGACAGGGTTCCTCTGTGTAGCCTTGGCTGTCCTGTACTCTCTTTGTAGACCAGGCTGGCCTCGAACTCACAGAGATCCACCTTCCTCTGCCTCCCAAGTGCTGGGATTACAGGCATGCGCCATCTTTCTTAATTGTTGAAGTAGAAAGGTGGATGAACATGTCCGTTTTTTTCAGATTACCACAGAACTAGGATTCCGATTGTGGGTCTGATGCCTTGCTCCTATGTCTTGGAGTTGATACTGTTTTTAGAAGTTGTTTGCCTGGATGCAGATGAAGTTCTGTGGCAGAACGCCTGCGTGGCTTGTGCAAGGTCATGGCTTCCATCCTCAAACGCCACAGTAATGGAAAGGAGGACGCAGCCCTAAGAATCGGCTGTAGTTGGTGAGCTGTGCAGCTCAGGTCCTTTATGGGACACTTAGGAATCAATCCCTGGGTGTTTCTAACAGGAAATTAAACCCTGTCTCAGGGCACCTTTTCTGGGACTGTGGCCTGCCTTCCTGTGTTCACAGCTTTCCTCACTGCGCTCCCTGTCACTGTCCATGAGGTGCAGCATGTGACCTGAACATAGCAGGTGCCTTCTCTGGGCCTACAGCTGAGCTGAGAACCTGGCGACAACCTGGCAGGAGGCCTGTGCGCATGCCCTGTCACCCAGAGCTGCCCGTGCCTCAACCATTGCATTTATGTTGCACGGCTATCTCCTGTTTGCTGTTCCTGTCCATTTTAGCTTCTTGCCCCTGGCCCCTGGTTTTGCACAACAGTGTTTCTCTGTGTAACCTTGGCTTTCCTGGACTCCATTTGTAATCCAGGCTGGCCTCAACCACCTGCCTCTGCTTAGCCAGCTTCTTGAAGTATGTAGAGTCTGTGTCTTGTCTGAGTCCTCTCCTCATGGTTGGTAGGCTGTTTCCTTCCACGTGCTGGAAAGTGTTGGGGGTGTGTGCCGCGCTTTTCCCGCTTGGCTAAATCATTACTGAAGAGTGGGTCTGCTTGCAGGGTGAAGAACTAAGAGGTGGCCAGGCGTGGTGTCGCACACCTTTAATCCCAGCACTTGAGACGCAGAGGCAGGTGGTTCTCTGTGAGTTCGAGGCCAGCCTGGTCTACAGAGTGAGTCCAGGATAGCAAGGCAACACAGAGAAACCCTGTCTCAAAAAACCTACGAAACAAAACAAACCAAAAAACTAAGAGGTTCAAATTGTTTCCTTGACTCCTCCCCGCCCCCATGCCAAATTAAGGCAGGTTTTGAAGATACATGGAGGGTTTGAAATGACATCCAGTAAGCCTGCTGTGCCAGGCTTCAGTCAGCTCTGCAGGTTTTTCCTTAGGAATTCCTCTGCATTAGGTGTTGCTATGCTGGTTTGGGAGTATGTACGAAGTAGGCTGTGGTGGCAGCTATAATCCAGCACTTTGGAGAGTAGAGACAGGAGAACCAGGAGTTCAAGGTCAGCTCTGTTGACATGAGAGCACACAGAGAAGGTCAGTACCCTCCCACCCCACATCCCTGCTGGCCACTCTGCAGCCCTAGGAAGGAGGACGCGGGCTCTGCCCTGGGTGTCTGCTTTATGGCACCCTCCACCTTGCTGAGGACTTGGCGCTAACTGGTTCTCTCTGCCCACAGCTGCTGTTGCAGCCTGAGCCTGTGTCGTCTTGGGAGCTGTACAGACTTCAGGCATGCTCTTTGGAGGGCCTGCTGCTCTCTGCAGGGAAGGTCTGCTGTGGCTGGGCCTGGTCCTTGCAGTTTCAGTATGGTGGGCCACCATACCCTCAGGATGTGGACAGCCAGCCAGCAAGAGTTGTGGGAGGAGCGACAGCCCAGGAACATCTATTTTCATGACTTCTTCTCCCAGAGTTAAAAATAGTTATTCTTGCCTTGTGGGTGCCCCCTGTCCTGCCCCGCCCCATCTCAGAGTAGCATAGAGGACACACAAAGGCTAGTTTGTGTCAGACTTTCTGTCAGAATCCACTGTTGGACAAAACTTGTTTCCTTCTGAATGTTTTTCAAGTAAGAAAACAACAAGGTATTAGGAACTAGGGTTCACTGTGACTGGCTAGTTAGTCAAAATGGCACAAAGTCTGTTTTTCACTCATGGATCACTAGGGTCCCAGCCTTTTAATGTCTTTATGTTTTAATTTTCTATTTGCATTACAGTTTTTCTATGTCTTTTTTTCCAAATAGGGCCTCAAGTAGTGCAGGGTGATCCTCAGCTCTTGGTCCCTCTGCCTTCACCTCCCCAAGCAATGGGACTACACAGACCTTCTGATTGTATATTTTTACCTTACTTAGTTTTTCGAGACGGTTTCCCTGTGTAGGCCTGGCTGTTTTAGAGCTCTCTCTGTAGACCAGTATGGCCTTAAACTCAGAGATCCACCTTCCTCTGCCTCCCTAGTGCTGGGATTGAAGGTGTATTCCAACACACCCAGCTTGTTTGCATATTTTAAAGAAAACAAACAGTTGAGGGCAGGGCTAACCTCTGTTATTAGTGGCACAGGAAACAACCATCCAACATTGTGCCTGGGATGAGACGTGTTTGTAGCATCCTGACCAGTTGCTTTGTGACCCCCTCGGATCTGTCCTATAGCTGCTCTTATACCTTAAAACAAGTGCTTGGCACTGTAGATCCTGAGACTCACAGTGTCCTGTCCATGTACATGAGGTGTATGTCATGTGAGGACACTCGTATCAATCTGGTGTTATTGAAAGGATGCTCTGGCTTTTCCACAGCCTTGTTGCCATGGAGGAGGAGGTAGGCTGCTGTGTGGGCTGCGGCTAGGCACCAGAACCTGGCCTTGGCTAGGGGCTTGGCCTTGCTTCCAGCTGTCTGTCACAGAGTATTCTAATGTGCAGTGTGGGGCATGGCTCTGGGTAGGGGAAGCATGGGCCTCTTATTGAGCAACTT
>OU015751.1:2085851-2100779 GCA_907169655.1 Acomys percivali
CCAGTTGTGGCCTCTGATTCCTGCTCACACTAGTGTTCAGTTGTGGCGACCTCTGATTCCTGCTCACTAATGTTAAGTTGTGCTTTCATAGTCAGGTTGGACTCTGTTGATCAGATTGAATGTTCTCTGTTTTCTCGGAGCAATAATCTGTAGGGTGGGGTTTTAGTTCACTTATAGTTTACACTTGGTCTTAGCTAAAAGGCCAAGGCATGATTCATATTACAGTTTAGAATATAACGTGTGGCTTTGAATTGTTACTGTTTCTAACCAGCAATTGTTAGACTGCTCTTAAAGGCACACGCTTCGCAGCCAAGACAGACACATCATGAGGACTTTATGGCATCCATAGACTTCCTTGAGTTTGCAGAAGTTGTTTTTTGTTTTGTTTTGTTTTAATTTTTATTTTATGTGCATTGGCGTTTTGCCTGCATGTATGTCTGTGTGAAGGTGTCAGATCTTGGAGTTGCAGACAGGTGTGAGCTGCCATGTGGTGCTGGGAATTGAACCCGGGTCCTTTGGAAGAACAGTCAGTGCTCTTAACTGCTGAGCTATCTCTCCAGTCCCAGGTTTTCAGAAGTTTTATGAACCTACGCTTAATTAAGTCTCATGCCGTAGACTGAAGTACATTGTGAGCGGGAGGAGGAGCATAGAGTTAACAAGTCAGCATGGAGCATCCATTCTTGTTCCCAGGATGCCTCTGTGTCCTTGTGGGGCGATGTCACACCACTGAGCATGTTAAAGTTTGTACACTGCAAATTCTTATTTCCCTGTTTGGCACCTGCTGTGACAGTCTAGTCCATGGAGGCCTGTTGCCTTCTTGTGTTTCCAGTACAAGTGCCACCGTCGCTGGAGTTTCTTCACCTGTCCAGCCTTGTCAGTGTGATGGTCCTCACACCTGGAGCTCCATCTGTCCCGTGTTGGATCATGACCACCTGCCTCCTATAAACTTACAATCTGGAGGGAAAATAGCTATTTGTAGGGACACATCTACCTGGAAGCTGCTTTCCTGTCTCAGCACGTGACGGTGTCTCTCACGCCTCCACTAGCAGATGCTGCCCACCGCGATACTGCTTCAGAAGCGTGTCTGCCAAGCCCGGCCATCCAGAGGAGTGCTCACTCTAGAAGCGCCGCTCCTCTTTTGAGGAAGCTTGATGAAGAATTTGACACACAGCAGATTCGGGCCACTGATTAAAGACAGATCCTGGGGTCTCTGAGACAGACAGGACCCGGGATTAAGCTAAATTTAAACACATCACAAATAAAGACAAAGCGAGCCAGAGGAACCTGGACTTGGTTAAACCAAATCCGGTTTTGTTGTTCCAGAGTCATTTGCCTTGTTCAGCTGTTTTCACTAACGGAAGTTACAGCTAAGATGACTTACTAAATTATGGAGAAATAACTTCTTGAAAAAGTAGTTTAAACAGAAGAGCTTAAGGCAGCAGAATCTGTGTAACCTATACAGCTATTTCAGGAATAAATGCAGCTTGTAGCAAGGAAACAGCCTGCTGCGGTGCACTTGGCGTCCTGGAAGCAGCGCAGAGGTGGGATGGGGGCAAGGGGCTGGCACTTGAGTACGACACTCGACAGAACCAGGTGCCAGGCAGCCAGGGCCAGCTCCCTCTGGGGATCCTGCCGCACCTCCGCCTGAGCCCTGCAGCTTCTTCCAAGAGCCCAAAGACTTTCCCTGTCCCCCCCCCCCCCGCCTTTGCTCTTCACAGCCCCAGAAAGCGCCTCACACCTTTTCAGACGTCCCCTGCAGTAAAGGGTTAGACCAGAGGTTCTCAACCTTCCTACCGCGTCAACTCTTACGCGCAGACTTCAGGTTGGTTGTGCTGACCCAGCCGTAAAATCGTTCTTGCTCTAACTTTATAGCTAATGTTGCTACTGTTATGATTCGTGATGTAAATGTCTGTGTTTTCCAGTGGTCTTAGGTGACATCTGCAAAAGGGTCATTAGACCCCTGCCCCCCCCCCATGGGGTTCCGACCCACAGGTTGAGAACCATTGAGTTAGACTGGTGTAGGCCACATCACAAAGTGAGAGGTCAGAGGCGGCTGCAGGCGGGAAGAAATTCACCTTGTGTAATGGGAGGAACATTCCTGAAAAGTGAGAAGCCTGCTTCCAGTGGCTCGGCCACTTAACAGCCGCCCCTGCTGTCCAGGGTGGCCATTCCCTCCTGTAAAGAGACTGGACAGGTATCTTAAGTGTCAGGGATCAGGACCGAATGTGCACAGGTCGAGAGAGCTGAGCACCCAGCGGCTAACAGCCTGCACAGTCGGGTAATGCTGCAGTGGGGGCCCCAGAGGGAGCGTGAGATTTCACAGTGTGAGCTGAGTGGGGAGAGCTGCATGCGGAGACACAGGCACACAGAGCTGATACCCGTGAGCGTGGACTTGGGGTGCTGGCCCTGCTGGTGGCAGGACAGTGCTGGGGTTGGCCGTCCTTGTGTGCAGGCTGAAGGGCTGTTCCGTAGGGCAGCCCAGGAGGCTCTGAGCAAAACTTGACTGGATGAGCCCTTGACATAGTAAAAACTTCTGGAAAATGTTTCTCGGTTGTTGACTTGAGGCAGGTGCAGTCATTTTGGGGGTGATTCAAGTAAGAAGGTGACTTTGAAAACACAAATGAAAAAGACAAATCTGTGAGCTGTCTCAGGAAGGGAAGCATCTCCGTCAGGTTTGGGCACAGTGGTGGTCTGAATCAAAGTGACCTACAGGCCCCTAGTGAGTGGCACTGTTAGGAGGTGCGGCCTTGTTGGAGTAGATGTGTCTGGCCTTGTTGGAGGTGTGTCATCAGGGGCAGCTTTGAGGTCCTAGATGCTCAAGGCAGGCTCAGTGTCTCACTGGTGCCTGCCGATCCTGATGTAGAACTCTCAGCTCCTCCAGCACCATGCTTGTCTGTGTGCCAGTGTGCGTCCCACCATGATGACAATGGACAAAACATCTGAGCTGTCAGCCAGCCCAGGTACATGGCTTTTTGTTTTAAAGTTTGCCATGCCTTACTAGGACAGGGTCTCCCTGATGGCCTGCCATTCACTTCTCCTAAGCCCAGTTGTCTCTCAGTTCCTGCAGGGACTTCTCAGATCCACCAACCTGTGAACCCACTGACCCGCATGGTCACCTCCCCTTTATCTGAAGTCTCCAGAGCAAGTGTTGCCCACAGCCCTTGAGACTCAGGTACTCCTTTGAGACTCAGGTACTCCTTTCAGAAGAATGGAGAGTGATGGATGCTCATCCTCTAGGGGCTGCAGATCAGGGACCACAGGGGCCTTTAGAAAGGCACAGACATAACTGTCCCCCTGAGCCCTTTTCTGTGCCTACTCTCCATGTCTCATACCCGGCAGCCTGTCTCTCTCAGGAATAGACCTGGCTTCAGGTGTAGAGGGTGGGGCGGGAGGAGAGGGGACATAGAAACAGGTATACGTTGGGCATCACTCCACATCAGCAAACACTACAGCCTGCCAACAGCTGGACGGGAGTGGAGGCATCTAGGTAGGGATGGAGCTGGCCTCGCAGGATGCTGAAGGCCTTGGTCACGGACCAGAAACTTGCTCAGGTATTGGGGGTCAGCCTAATTAGCAAGTTTCTTTCTTAACCTGAGCTGAGCAGGCCTATGGGGCTCTAAGAATAAACCTAGAATCCAGTCAGGGAAGAGACCACAGTGCGTGTTTTACACAGGAGTAATGCACGCCTCATGCCCAGAACTGGTCAGGGCCAACAGTGTGCGCCTCCCGTCATGCAGCCAAGCTGTTGCTTCCTGTCAGCACACTCCGGTCTTGGCTCGTTCTTCACTGACACAGCGTTTACACACATTTAAACACTGAAGTCATTTAAAATGCACGCACTCCGTTAGCATCGACGGTTTGTTTTCACACTTACTATCCCATTCACTCCATACAGCAAGCAACTCCAGGGCCGCATCGCCGTTGTGCATGGGGATCTCAGTGCTCAGATGAAAACCACCTGGCAGTTTGCAGCTGATGTGGTAATCCAGCATCCAGTGGGTGTGAGCAGCGACTTCAGACCTCTGCCATCCTGCTTGGTAGCCACAGTCACACCCCTACTGTAGCTGTGGCCCTTTGGGGCACTCAGGAAGTACCGTGGTGCCTGCAGGGCCTGGTGTCTGGCAGTCACTTTAGACATGCTAGTCCTGTTTGCACGAGTCATTTCTGTATTGAAAATTGCCATTTTAATTTCCTCCAGACAAGATTATCATCTTACAACTTTAAGATTACATGGTCAGCTGATAGCCTCATCATAGCATTGGTACTCCTTATCCTTAAGTCACGACGTCTGCCAGCTGATTGGTTTTCTGGACACATCAGTGGATCCCCGCCACCTCCTCGTCTCCTGTGGGGTCCAGCCTGTGCCGTGAGCACATGGCTCTCATCCTCAGCACTCCGCAGCTTTCCCAGGGCTCTGGAGAGAAGCAAAAAGAACAAGATGGGAGGACAGAGGAACTAGCAAGGAGAGAGCACGAGCTGGAGGAGGGAGGAGGGACCCCCCCACACCCGTTGAGGAGGCGTGTCCTGAGCTGTAGGGGTGAGGGGGAGGAGGGACCCCCCCATCCCCTGCCTGTAGCCAGAATGATCAGGAGGTGAGGGCCATCCTCAGCTACATGCTGGGTTAGAGGTCAGGCTGGACCTTGTTTCCAAAAGCCTTATAAAGCAGTCAAGCAAGCAGAATAGTGGGCGCTCAAGTCCAGCTAGGCAGTGTTGGAGTGTAGTGAGCACTTGGTACAAGCTGGGGCGAAGTGGGCCTGCAGCACACAGCCAGACCGGGGCTGCTCTTTCTGAAGCCAGGATGGCATGGCTCAGGATTTATGGTCACTTAAGTGGAAAAGGCTGCGCCCCTAAACAGGTGACTAAGATCACTGGACTTGTGATGAGTCAGAGTAAATCATTCTCAAAGCTCTCAGGAATATTGGCGTTCACTGACTCGAGACTGCTGCTCTGGCTAGCACCTCAGTGTCACGAGTCTGTGCGACGTGCACAATAGTGTTTACTAATAGTTAACTTAGAAGAGGCTAGATGACTCCTTATAAACAGTGCGTCACTTGAATCTCTGTGTGTGCAAATGCAGTGCTTGTACACACAGTAGTGTGGAGAAGGCGTGTGCTTGCCTTTGTGAGAGGCTGGAAGAGGACGTCTGATGCTGATTCTTCCTCTGTCACTGTCTCCCTGAACCTGGGGCTAGGCTGGTGGCCAGCACGCTGTAGGACTCCTGCCTCCACTGCCCCTCCCAGTGCTGTCCAGGACCTTCCTAGCTGTCCATAGGTGCTAGGTCCTAACTCAGTTCTCACGCCTGCACAGGGCGCTCCTGCCATGGAGTCGTCTTTTCTCCTCTAAGTGTTTTGTCATTCTTTTCTGAACTTTATATTTTATGTGTATGGGTGTTGGCTTGCAAACACATGAGTGCCTGGTGCCTGCAGAGCCAGAAGGAGGTGTTTCCTAGAACTTGAGTTACAAACAATGCGATCCACCATGTGGTTGCTGGGAGTTGAACCTTGGTCCTCTGGAAGAACAGCCAGTGCTCCTAACCGCTGAGCCATCTCTCCAGTCCTCGTTCTTTAAATAACTGAGGTGTTGAAGGTACTCAGTACAGCACTTCACTGGCAGTGAAGACACAGTGGTGAATAAGATTCCCTGGGCCTGCCCTGAGCTCCTGTGGTCTGGTGAGAGAGGCAGTCACAGTGGTGACCCGCTCTGCGGTGAGGTGGTCCTGAGGGTGGCTGAGTACAGCGACCCCGCTCTTTATGGGGAGGCCTGGCTGACCAGGGGAAGCAGCATAGGAGCCCTGAGGAGGCGCTTCTCCTGCCTCACCCTGTGCTAGGGTGGAAGAGGCTGCAGGGGTATGGCAGGGAGAAGCAGGGAAGAGTAGGTACTCTGAGAAATACAGAAACCTGTGTGCCAAGCATCTGTTGAAGGTGCTGCTGACCTCTCACTCTTGTGTCCCTTGGCGTCCTAGTGAGATTCCAGTCAACCAGCATGGCGTCCTTGCTCCCTTGACAGGAAGCTCCCGTTCACATGTGTCTTTTAAATCAAACCCCCAGAATAAAGCAGTGGCTTCCCTGACCCCCAAGGTGCTGAGCACCCTGGCCAAGGCAGGCAGAGTCTGCTGTCTCCGGCACACAGTAAGTGAAGACATGGAGGAGTCACACTTAGTGTGTGAGCCCTGGAGGCCATTCTCCTGGAAGGAGCCGACACTTGCCTGGTGTGCAGCTGTGGACCAGAAACTCTGAATGTTTGAAGGTCATGATGTGTTGCTGGGAGAAGTTCAGTTACATCAAAGATAAATGTTCCAAACAACAATGTGAACCAGTGGGGAAGTGTGGCTTACAAAAATGTGTTTAGCACAGTAGGAGGCTTCCGGGGACTCACCCTGTGGTGTGTTCCTCAGGCCGCCCCATCTTCTGCTCCAGAGGCACGGCAGCTTCCCTCCCCATCACCGTCAGCAAGCAGGGCACAGGGAATGGTGTTTCCCTGCCTGACCCCAGAAGAAGCACCAAGAGTTTCCACATAGTCCTTACTCCCCAGAAGCCTGTTGGTGTGTGCCATGTCTCCCCACACTGCCAACTAGGAGTAAGGTGCAGAGCAGAATGGATGTCACCTGTGTGTCTGCCCTTCGGCCCGCCTTCCTCCTCCAGGCTGTGTGTGCACAGGTGAAGTGGGCACAGCCTTTCTCGCTGTATTGTCTGCCTCTGGAGGGAAAGACCTTCAGCATTGGTGCTGCCCGATAAATGTCTGCAACAAAATACACAGCGCAGCATGCCCGGGCAAGCCGGCTTTACACCCTCTAGCTGAGCGGGCAGCCTCAGGACTCCTCAGTCCTCTGTCCCATCTGCAGCAGTGCCTGCCTGCCAGCCCTGTCCTCCCTGCTGCCCTTTCCTCCACAGTGCAGCCACTGCCCTCATGCCCTCCCGCTCCTCCTCCTGAGCTCAGAGGTGCGTGCCACCACTGCTGGCTTTTGCAGAGGGTCTGGGAACCTGAACTCGGTCCTTGTGTTCGCATAGCTGTCACTCCAGCCTGCTCCTCTAGACTAAGGTCCGCTTTGCTTGGTGGTCTTGGCTATGGAAGGGGAGGCCGTAGCTCCTCCCTTGTCACTCTGGGCAGGTGTCGCTGAGGCCGTCCCGGTCGTTCATCTGCCGAGCTGATTAGAATGCAGCACTCCTGCTTCTTTTTCCTGTGTAATTCATTAACGACCTCATGGTTTTCTGAGTTGACTTCCAAAACCACGGCCATTGTAGTTAAATCCCTTCAGCGTTCCCACATCCCAGGCCAGAGGATGTCACTGTCTGCGGCAGGCTGTGCCCCTGCCATCCGTGGTCCCCCTGGTTAATCTTGAGGCTGGGCCTGGTTTCCTGCATTACCCAGCTTACCCTTTCTCATTGCTTTTGTGTGTGTGTGTGTGTGTGTGTGTGTGTGTGTGTGTGTGTGTGTGTAGCTTGTCCTCTAACTCTCTTCCTGAGAAGGTGTGGAAGATTAACTTTGAGATCTCAGGCATCTAAAAATGTCTTACACTGAGCACTGACAAGAGTGTGTCTGTTGGAGAGGTCCAGGGTGGGACTTGTTCGCTTGAGAAGTTTGGAGGCATTGTCCTCAGACTCAGGCCTCCCAGAAGTACTGAGAAGAAATCTCACATTGAGCTGCCATTTTCTCTCTAGAATCTGAGATAGCCTTGTCCTATGTATTCAAAATCCAAAAGTGAAGGAGAGATAAACCTGGTTTTTAGGATCCCAAGTGTGGGCTCGGAACAGTCTGTGAGAGAACAGGTGAGGTTAATCCACTAGAAGACCAACCACCTCGTGCAGGAGCTTAATTGTTGTCAGCTGAAAAGATCCCGGAAACAGACTCTGGGAGGAGATATATAAATAAGCCAGAACTGGAGACTTGGGATAGATTTGGCTGTTCATCGTTGCACTTCAAGATGCTCCTAGAGAGAACCGCTCGAGGGAAGACTTCGGGGCTCCGGCTCCTGCTGAGGTTCTGGGTTCTGGTTACCCCAGGTTCCAGCAGAAGAAATCCTGTGGCTCACACCCGGAGAATTGTTCCTCAGAACTGATATCCTCAAGGTTTTGTTATTGTGTCCATTAATCCTCATTTCCTATTGTTTTGGTTAGTCGGGTTATAAGTGACGTATGCTCGGTCACTAAGTTGTTAATAAAATATATTGGTTTAAAAAATTGAGCCTACACAAAAGCTCTGGTCAATAAATAAATAAATATCTACCAACAACAACAAAAACCCAAAAGCTCTGTGTGCATGCATGTGCTATGCTAGTGCACGTGCACACCTGGGGACTGAATCTGGAGCCTTGGCATGCTGGGGTGCTCTCCACCACTAAGCTCGAGCCATCTTTTATTCTTTGTGTTGTGTAGAGATAGAGTCTCTCTGTGCAGCTGTGGAGCTTGCTGGGTAGAGCTGCCAGCCTCCCCAGCTCAGTGCTGGGATGCACCACCACTCCCGACCAGTTTCTTTCTTCTTAGGTTATTTCTTTCTGTCTTTTTTTTTTTTTTTTTTTTTTTGTCTTCTAGAACTCTCGAGTCTTCTCATCTTCTGGTCTTTCCTATTTCTGTCTTGTTTTTTCTTTCTGATTCTTTTCAGCTTTGTCATTTGTGCTCTATAGTTTAAACTTCTGCAAATGTTTCTAGTTTCCAAGAACTTTTCACTGACTGTTTCCTGTTTTTCTCCTGTCTTGTTCTATGTGATGTGTTGTTTTTGAGGGTTTCTGGGCTCCTATCTGTTTGCCCCTGTGTCTGGTGCTGCCTCCCACACTGAAGGCTTCCTTAGTGCCTAGGATCCCTGGCTGGTGTCTGTACTTGCGTGAGGCTGAGGCTAAGAAGCTGATTGGACACTGCAGGGGCTAGGAGAGCTTGTCAGGGATACTCCATATCGTGATACAGGCTAGAAGACCCTCCCAAATCTGCCTCTACTGACTTTACTATGGAGTCACTATGTCTCCAGCAAAGAGTCTGGCAGCTTCCTGTTTGGGTTTGGAGAGGGCCAAGTGGGCCATGGGGCAGGATCTTACTTTGAGGTGAAGACTTCCCCTAGGAAGATGGCTCAGTGGGTAAAGCCCTTGCTATGCATGTACGCGGACCTGAGTTCCGACCCCCAGTACCACGTAAGAGCTGGGAGTGCTGCTACACACTGCAACTGTAGGGCCAGACACGGGGATGCTGGGGACTCAAGGGACAAGCAGCCTACCAACCCTGTGAACTGCAGCCGCAGTGAGAGAGCCTGTCTCAGAGGAGCAAGGCGACAAGCAAGAGAGGAAGACGCCTGATATAGGCCTCTGGTCCCCAATGCACATCAAGCCCTTGAACCTGTGCGTAGAAACACTCGTGTTCACATGAGATGAAGGACCTTTCCAACTCCTAGTTTGCCTTCTGTGTGGGGCCACGCTTTGCGTGTTCAGCATGTGTGTGAGTAGCCCCCTGGCTAGACCTGCGTCACCTCACCTGTCCCACTAACCCAGGCCAGCGCCTATGGGTGCGACTGCTGCGAGGACTGGGGATGGAGCCCAAGAAGGCCCACCCCTGCGTGCTTCCTTTCTCTCTTCACGTCTCTAAACATGGGTGCTTCCGAGGCATAGGACAAGGCTGCTTCAGCACTTGTGAAACATCTCTTGTTGCACATCAGACCCTCAACCCTAGTGCTGTGAATCTGGCTCAAGTTTCTGGAAATTTCGAATGATGGTCTTGGGGGACCATCAACATGGTGTGCTAGCTACATGGAAGGGGCGAGCTTTGGAGCCAGGCTGCTGAGGATGGAGACCCTGAACCTGACCGGCCACTGCCCTCAGGATGTTAAGGATGCTGTCCAGGACACACAGCCTCCACGTAGCCTGCCGGCGAGCGGCTTTGTTTAGCAGTGCTCTGGGCTGCTTTTAGATCCCGCCCTCACCTTCCTTGTGCTGTGTTGTGGGTAAGCAGTCCTCCAGGGCTCACTGTTTGAGGACAGCTGCATCAGGGAGGAAGACTAAGGTTTGTAAACAGCTCTTTTCTTGAGCTGCCAAGAAGGAAGGACGTTGGGTGGAGAGGACGCTGTGGCCATCCTGTCCAGGGCTGAACTCCAAACAGAGCGGCCGCAGGCTTCTCTGTGTTGGAGTTTGTTTGCTTCATCTGTTCCCTGGACCCCAAACTCTCTAGGTCAGAGAAAGAGGGATGAGATAGTTTTGAGAGAGGCCAGTGTAGTCTTGAGGAGCAGGGGGATGCTGGCGGGCTCGCGCCCGAGTTCAGCAGGAGGCAGCTGGTGCCTGGCAGGCTGCTGCGCTGGTGTGGCTGTGCGACGCCTTGTTCCCAGTTCCCTCATTGCATTCCAGTAGGACCCAGAAGTCACCAATTTGGTTTGTGACTCACTCTGGCACGCTAATGGCCATATTACCTACTAGATACCCTTGTATCATTAGCGTTGTCTCTTCTAGCTTTTCCAGGCGCTTCTTTTCCACCCGCCTTTTATCTTCAAGTATAATCAGACCAGGAAAGGAACCAGTGTGGTGACGCACGCCCACGGTCCCAGCACTCTGTGAGTTCAAGGCCAGCCTGGTCTACAAGGCGATTCCAGGACAGCCAGTGCTACACAGAGAGACCCTGTCTTGAAAAACCAAAGGGGAGGGAGGGAGGGAGGGAGAAGGGAAGGAGAGATGGCTAGGAAAGGTGCTGGTGGTTCCTCATTTGGAAGGTGCGGAGGGGTCCAGACTTCAAGGTGGACATGTCAGGGTGCCTCAGGCTCTCTATCTGGCCTTCACTTTATTTGCCAATGAAAGTGTCCCATGTCAGCTCACTCAGATCCCACATTCCTCATTTCCTTGTAACTCACTTTTAACTGGCAAGTATGATGTGGGTGGATATTCATATTCCAGTGAGGTGAAATGTACACATGGAAGGACTCTCAGGGCCCCCTCCCAAGCTCCACTTCAGACAGAGATGTGTCTGCATCTGAGTGAGTCTGTACAGTGTTTGCACCCAGCCCATTTCATTGAGTAGTGTCCTCCATGCAATGACAAGATTTCCTTCTGTTGCAAGGCTGAGTAGCATTCTGCTCGCTTTCCCTGCTCATCTGAAATGGGCCTCCTGTTGGTTCTGGGTCTTGGCTACTATAACAGCACTCACTAGTGTGGGGTGCTCAACACCCTCTGTTCATTGCTTTGGCTACTATAACAGCACTAAGTGTGGGGCACTCAGCACCCTCCATTCATTGCTGCCCTTGGGTCAGGATGAACAAGCCCAGCTTTCCTCTTTATTGTTAATGGCTGAGTCGTATTTTGTTCTGTGGGTCCTCCAGCATTAACTGTGTGCCAGCTGGTGTGCACTCGGCTAGTGAAGCGATCCTATGTAAGCATGCATTTTCCTGCACATGGACAAATGTTTCTGTTGGATAGTTGCCGGGCAGTAGAGTTGCTGGCTCAAAGTGAATGCTATTTTTAGTTTTCAGAAATGCTGCCAAAATGTCTTCCCAAAAGAATTTACTAACTTCAACTTATACCAGTGGTGTGCTTGTTCTCACAAACACTTGATAATTCCTTTTGTTGTTGTTGATCTGATAGGTGTAAAATCAGTCACAGTGGGCATACTTTGTGTTCTTTTTGGCTGTGTCTACCTTCTACCTTTTAAGATGATCTCATAAAGGGGCCAAGAAGATGGTTCAGGTCAGTATAGTGCTTGGCATGCAATCATGTGACCTCTGGGTTCAGTTCCCAGCACCTACATAAGCAGCTGAGGGTGGAGGGTTGACAGGGGCCACTGGCCTTGCCAGCTACCCCAGCTGCTTTAATCACTGAACTTCAGATCCAAGTGAGAGAGACCGTGTCTCAGGAAAACCAGGTAGATAGCTCTGAAGGAAAAGACTGAAAGGTGACCTCTGTGTCCCCTCCACAGTGACCTCTGTGTCCCCTCTACGCTGACCTCTATGTCCCCTCTACGGCAGCCTCTGTGTCCCCTCTACATTGGCCTCTGTGTCCCCTCTACGTTGGCCTCTGTGTCCCCTCTACGGTGACCTCTGTGTCCCCTCTACGGTGACCTCTGTGTCCCCTCTACGCTGGCCTCTGTGTCCCCTCTGCATTGACCTCTGTGTCCCCTCTGCATTGACCTCTGTGTCCCCTCTATGTTGGCCTCTGTGTCCCCTCTATAGACTTATCAACAGGCCCATGTGATTGTTCATGAAATGCCAGTACTTGGGAGGTTGGGCAGGACTGAGTTTGAGGCCAGCCTGGACTGTATGACGAGAACCCGCCACCACCCCAGCCCCGAAAAAAAAGCAAAAGGGGGAGAACTCTCAACTCTGACAGTTAATGAGATCTTTCCTTACTTCCTGGGGCTGGGTTGATTTGTGAGGGATGAGGCTTTTTTCCTTCCTGTCATGTCATTAAACTTTAGGGTGTTTTGGGGCGAGTAAAGTGCTTGTTGTGTGGTAGGCCACAAGTTGTTCTTGAGCCTCCACAGGTGTGTGGTGGCATGTGTGTCCCCAACCTTCAAGTTAATTAAAAATTTGCTTTTTAAGTTAATGAACTTGATCACCAGTCCACTGTCCTGATAATTTTTGTTACAGATTCTATTTGGACAAAACCTGCTGCATTTAAGACTTTGGCTGCTTTTGACACTTGTTAGGGTCTTGTCTCTGTCCTATTCAGAGTGAGGTTGGGGGTGATGGGCTGCTTTACCTGTGCTGTAGTTACTATGAACCTTGTTTCCAAAATGTTCCTGTACTGAAGTTGCTGCTAGCACCCAGGCTTGAAGGCTCCTCCCATATGGTTTCACTATGGAGTCCTGAGTCCCAAATAAAGATCGAATATGCTGGAGAGATGCTCAGTGGCCAAGAGCACCTGCTGCTCTTGCAGAGACCTGGGTTTAGCTCCCAGATACATGCTGGCTCTCAACCATCCCTAACTCCAGCTCCTGGGAACCTGATGCCCTCTTTAGACCTTTGCAGGCACCAGACACACAGGTGGTCACAGACATACATGAAGGCAGAACACAGTACACATAAAAACAGTTCTAAAATAATACAAGTAACAATGTTTGATAGTAATGAGTAGACAGCAGCCCAGTGTGTTTCTGACCCTAACTGAGCACTGGCACTATGCAGTTACAGAGGCGCTAGACGGCAGAGCACTGGCTTTACAGAGGCGCTAGACGGCAGAGCACTGGCACTGTGCAGTTACAGAGGCGCTAGACGGCAGAGCACTGGCACTGTGCAATTACAGAGGCGCTAGACGGCAGAGCACTGGCGCTATGCAGTTACAGAGGCGCTAGAAGGCTGAGCACATGGACTGGCCTCACACACAGAGATGTGAAAAGTCAAGTGTTATGTTCAGAGCGGACACAGCCACACAGAGTGTACCAGCCTGGCTCTCACGGGTGGCAGCAGATAATGTCCATCCAAAAATGAGGGCAGCTTAATATAGAAGCTGTAGCAACAGCGTGTTTAGAGCATTAGACATGGAAGCTGGTTATTTTTACAGATGCAGAAAATGCATTTCATCAAACAACTATTCCTGATAACACTTTTAAAAGAGCAGGAAGAGGCCAGGCATGGTGGCGCACGCCTTTAATCCCAGCACTTGGGAGGCAGAAGCAGGTGGGTCACTGTGAGTTCAAGGCCAGCCTGGTCTACAAAGTGAGTCTAGGACAGCCAAGACTACACAGAGAAACCCTGTCTTGAAAAACCAAAAATAAAAATAAAAGAACAGGACATAGCTCAGTGACAGAATGACTGTCTAACAGAGTAAGACCCTGGGCTTGATCCCCAGAACCATAAAGCATTGAATGTTAGAGAGAGGGGTACACCTCCAGCCATCAGGCCTCTGCTTTCTGGTGGTTGATGTTAAAGCCAGAGTTTGGGCTGTGAGAATTGAGTGAGGTGACGTTGCTTCCTGGTTACGGTATTTCTCCTGGAGATCAGATCCATGTCAGTGTACACAGACATGCACAGATGGGATGTAGTGGTTCATCAGGGTCCACAAGAGATGGGCTCCAGGAATCCCTGTGTAAAACGGCATGTTGCACACACAGGAGGTTATCAATGCACATAACTCCATGTGTTTGTGACCACCTCTTGACTGCTCAGAATTAATACAGTGACTGCTATACATATGGGCTTTTGTTTTGCTCTCTTTTGAATTTAACACAGGGTTTCTCTGTGTAGCCCTGGTGGTCCTGGACTGACTCTGTAGACCAAGCTGGCTTCGAACTCAGAAATCCACCTGCCTTTGCCTCTGCCCCTGCCCCTGCCCCGAGTGCTAGGATCAAAGGTGTGTGTCACTATACCTAGCCTTACGCAGCCACACTCTAGACCATATTGTGAGTTGTAATAAGAAGAGGCTGTGCATGTTCAGTAGAGGTGAGTTTTTATGCCTGTTTCATGCCACAGTAGTTGAGCCTGTGAATGTGGACCCCACTATTCCCCTCAGCCAACTAACACAGTCTGATTTGTGTCTCACCTCGTGTGTCCTGGTGTATTTTTGACACTGTTGGGTGCTGCCTTGGTCTGCAATCTGTACTGAGGTAGCCCTTGGCTTCACTCAGCACCCATGTCTGGCTGGGTGGTTTGGTTTTGTGCTGTTTGGGTGATCTCTGTTAGTTGGGAACACTCAGGGGCCTAAGTTCCCAACTGAGTATGTTATACAGCCCAGGAGGGCCAGTGAGTGTGGCCTTCACAATTGGCTGCTTGCTCAGTAGAGCATTTTACATACTGACCGCTGCTGTGCACATGAGCAGTCTGTGCAGGCTTCTGAGCACTACTGTGCACATGAGCTGTCTCTTCAGGCTTCTGAGCACTACTGTGCATGTAAGCAGTGTGTGCAGGCTTCTGAGCACTACTGTGCACGTGAGCAGTCTGTGCAGGCTTCTCAGCACTACTGTGCACACGAGCAGTCTGTGCCTGCTTCTGAGCACTACTGTGCACACGAGCAGTCTGTGCAGGCTTCTGAGCACT
>OU015751.1:2100789-2117333 GCA_907169655.1 Acomys percivali
CTGTGCACACGAGCAGTCTGTGCAGGCTTCTGAGCACTACTGTGCACATGAGCAGTCTGTGCAGGCTCTGGCCTGGTTATCTACTGCACCATTAGCCAGCCATCTCTGCCCTTGTTGTGACTTCAGCCCTTTGAAATCTCTCTCTTTTTCCTGCCAGCATGTGGAGGGGGCCGAACGTGAACTGCGTGGATAGCACGGGCTACACTCCACTCCACCACGCTGCTTTGAATGGCCACAGGTAAGTGCCAGGGCTCCTCCCCTGCCCATCCTTCAGAGCCCAGCTCAGCGTCTCTCTGCCTCCTGTGAGGCAGCTAGGCAGGGCACTGAGGACAGAAAAGCGGACTTGCACAGTCCATGCAGACACCAAGTTTCAGTGAGTTGTGTTCCTTTTCTACCCTACTCCCAGAGAAGCCATTAGAGAAAAGTGATTTCACTTTTTCTCCTGATGGTCTTTTCCTGTCTGGAATGCTCCAATGTCACAGTGGAGGTAACTGTGAAGACCACACTCAGGACCCCACAGGTGTTCATCCCCTGAAGAGCACACAGATTGAAGGGCCGAGAGAGGCTGGTCTTCTGTCAGGGCAGTTGTCTCGTACACTGTCCCTCTGTCTTCATAAGATCAGCCTTGTGAACACAGCGAACCATTTCCAATAGAGAAGACACAGATGTATATGTCCCACTTAACCCTCTTAAATCTAAGGAGCTTATTAGAGCTTGAGTGGGAAATATATGTGGGACATTTTCTGTAGAAGATGGGCCCTGGGGATCTGAGAGTCCCCTGCTGAGCGGCGTCACAGTGGGCTGACACCGAGGCCTCCAGCGCAGTCAGGGGACGTGGAGTGGGTTTGCCCAGATATGGAAGAAACCAGGGGGACTGAAAAGATGGTGTTGAGGGTTGGAAGCGGAGCCCAAGAGAGAAGAGCTGTGTGGGTGTAACCTGTGAGCTGGATGTGCTGTCACTGTGCAGTGTGTGACCAACTTGATCGGCTCCATTGCTCCCACACTGAGCTTTTCTCAAGTTGAATGTGAGCCTGGGTCTTTTCTAAAACACCTTTAAAGGTAAAATCCAGGCAGGATAGTGGTTCCCGGGATAGAGCACCTGCTGCATGTCCCGTGACCGGAGTTTGATCCCTCAGATGCACATGGTGGGGGTAGAGAAATGGCTTCCAGAATTGTCTTCTAACTTCATGTGTGCTCCAGTGGCACAGGGGCACAAACAACGGGACAAAGGAAACGTCCCGAGGCCTCTCAGGTGGTTGGGAGGCCGGAGTCACCGCGGCCCTCATGTGTGCTGCTTTGTTAGCTGGGCTCCTCTCCGGGGCCGGTGGGTGCTTGGGGACAATTGCACCTGTGTAGCTGCTTAACTAGCAGTGCCATCGAGAAGAAAGCCAACGAGGGCCTTTTTGGAGCTAGGAGATGATGCTCTGTGTGTCCGACTTAGGTTTGGGACATGGACTTTGCTCTGCCCTCTTCCAGTTCCCACGCCCCCAGAACATGGCAATAGTTGGTGAGGAGCACCAGCTGTTTGGGTTAACTGCTTTCATGCCAATTCTACCCTGACAGCCATTTAAAGACTAGAAACCAGGGACTAACTTACAACTTAGGCAAGGGGTCCAGATGCTTTCCAAGTAGCAGGACATGATGGGGTATCAGGAAAGGCCTGGGAAGGTGAGTCATTGTTCATAGCCAGTCAGCCACCTACCAGTCACGTGAGTAGCTGTGGCTTTAGAAGAAGAAAACCTGACAGTGAGCCTGGAGCTGGAGCCGTCATTCTGCAGTGCACCCACAGGAGGACTCTGGTCCTACAAGCTCACGGATGATTTTTGCTTTCTAGGGATGTGGTTGAGGTTCTTCTGAGGAACGATGCGCTGACCAATGTTGCTGACTCGAAAGGCTGCTACCCATTGCACTTGGCAGCGTGGAAGGGAGACGCCCAGATAGTGCGCTTGCTCATCCGCCAAGGGCCCTCGCACACCAGAGTCAACGAACAGGTTGGGAGAGAGACTGTCCTCCTCCCTCAGCTGTGGCTAGACTGTGCCTCATGCAGTCATGGGGACACCTCAGGGTGTAGTTCCTCTGTCCCCTGACATGGCCCCTGTCAGGAGTACTGGGGAGACCATATTCTGGAGGATGCATTTTGGTTGGTTTTGTTTTGTCTTTTTTTGAGACAGGGTTTCTCTGTGTAGCCTTGGCTGTCTTAGAACTCTATAGACCAGGCTGGCCTCAAATTCAGAGATCTGTCTGCCTTTACCTCCTAAGTGCTGGGATTAAAGGCATGCGCCCCCTCGCCCAGCCTGGAGGATGCATTTTATGTGCAGTTGACTCAGATTTGTGCTAGAATTTCACATGTGCACACACACATCCACAGACTCACAGTAGGAAAACTAATCTTTGGAAATGATGTAGAGTTAGTTTCAAACATGAGCAATAACATATTATATGTGCATATGCCATCACATGCACTGTTCCCAGTGTCAGCCAGCATGGTGTGAGCTGGCTTGTTTTATACACATTAGGATGTGCAGAAGTGGAAGTATTTGTGCTAGTGCTGGAAAGAAAAACCATACAGATGCAGGTCAGAGGTCATCCAGTGGGATGAAGGTGTTTTCCATGGTGTCCTTCAAGAGTGAGCATACTTTGAAAACCCTCACAATTATTAGAAAATAGAAAGACAGCATTTAAAGAAAAATATTTATCGGGGTTTTGGTAACACATGCCTATAATCTTAGCACTTGGGAAGAGGAGACGGACAAATCAGGAGTTTCAGGGTCACCCTTGACTGCACAGTTGGAGGCCAGCTGGCCTACAAGAAGCCACGGCAGAACGTTTAGGAGTGCAGGTAACCCTAGACTACGGTATGAGAGCCTGTAAAGAACAGATCAGAGTGTCGACAGACCCCTTACAGGCCTCTGCACCCGAGTGCTTTGAGGGTGACCTCTTGCTTCTCTGGAGAGACAGTTAGGAAGGCTTCTGAGACCCCACCTCTAGTTTGAGTCCCAGGATGCAGGTTCACGGGGTGGCTCTTTGTTGGTCCTGCTCCCTGGTCAGTGAGTGCAGGGCTGTCCTGCTCAGGCCCAGCTCCAGGAGCGTCTTCCACTCTACAGAGCAGAGTGGGGTCCTCCTTGGAGCTTAGCACACCACCTGGCAAGCCCACCTGTCAGCAAGGCCACACAGGTGTCCACTGAGCTACCACAGGGGGACTTGGCTCTGAGGAGGGAGGCCATCAGGGTTCCAAGTGCTTCCATTTGGAGACTGGGTGTAGGCAGCGAGCGGTCCTGCCAGCCTGCCACTCCCTCACAGGCGGGCTTCCAGGTAGATAGTAGCAGGTGCTCAGACCAGTGCTGAGGATGCCTGTGGATGGCAGGGGGTGGCAGCCTCTTAGACTTGCCTCCTTAGAACCTCGAGCCATTCTCCTGACAAACCCACACTGTCTCCTCTGAGCAAAGCTTGCTTATGACTAACACTCTTCAGTGTTGAAGAACTGGCCACCAAAGCCCTGCTCACCTCAGCAGCCATTGCTAATCCTGCCTTCACCTACTTTTGCCTTAAACACAGCTGCTCGGGCTTTGGAGGCACTCAAGTGTGTTAGCCTGTCTTGCCCACAGCTGCCTCCTGCCTGGGGGAGGTCAGGATAAGTGATGGCAGCCCAGAGCTTGAATGTTGCAGGCAGTGGCTGGGCAGAATGTCCGAAGTAGCTGAAAGAATATAACGGATCCAGACAGCTACAAGCGCTACATTGGTTTGAGGCCGCTGACATGCCTCCGCTGGATGCATGGATAAGATGAGCCTCCTGGAGCTGCCCGCTCTCTCACTCCCTGAGCTCAGTTCCGGGTGATCTAGCATTGGGCCCGAGGGCTACATGTTGCTTTGATATGTTCCATCCATTCTATCATCACATTGTCTTTTCCTCTCCTTTTTGTAGAATGCTCTTGAGATCAAAGAACTCAAAAAGTACGGCCCCTTTGACCCCTATATCAATGCCAAGGTGTGTACATCACGGCAGGACTCCACGCCATCCTGTTTCCCCGTGCTGCCCCCCCCCCTGCTGTGGCCCTCTGTCCATTTCCCAGGCTCCTCCTCTTCATCACCTCAGCTGCCTGCTTCAGCCCATCTGCTTTTGGCTTGTCTAGGGAAATCACAGCACTGTGGGCCGAGCTTTAGCTTTAAAGCCTTTGCAATCCTGGAAAAGTTGGGACATCTGAAGCAGCAGCGGGAACCAGGCCCGCACCCCACGCCTGCATGCGCTTGCGACTTGTGAAGTACATCAGACCAGTCAGCTCACTTCTGAGTTAGCACAGACAGTGCTTAGATGTTCTTCTTCTTAAAGGGAAAGCCTTTTCCCTGTCACCTGCTCTCCATGTTTCTTTTGAGGTAGAATCTGACTTTGGGTTTCCGTAGCTACGTGGCGGTGCTGGGACAGGGACGTAGGTGGCCACACTTCATTCTTTTAGAAGGTTTGTGCCTTTCTGCGTGGTACTCAGGCCAGTCTCCAGCATCACTTCTCTTACTGTTCTGTCACTGCTGACTTGAAGGGCCGCAGAGCACTGCCTGGTGACTGAGAGCAGAGGTGACTGGGGTTCACTAGACCTGCACATCCGCCACTATCTCACCAGAAGGCAGCTCCATAAAGAGGCGGAGCTTAGTGGGTGGAGGAGGCGACTTCTCCTCACCCTCACATGGTAAATGCTAAATGTATAACCCTGAGTTTTACTCTGATGAAGTTTGGGAGGGTGTGTATGTACATGTATTTTTCTCTCTGTCTCTCTGCTCCCCGTGTGTGTGTGTGTGTGTGTGTGTGTGTGTGTGTGTGAGAGAGAGAGAGAGAGAGAGAGAGAGAGAGAGAGAGAGACAGAGAGAGACAGAGAGAGACAGAGAGAGACAGAGAGACAGAGAGACAGAGAGACAGAGAGAGAGAGTGAAGGCCAGAGGTCAATGTTGAATGTCTTCCTTAGTCACTCTATTTTAATTGCAGGGTTGGTCACTCTTGCTGCTTGGCTAGACTGGTGGGCAGCGACTCCCCAGCACTCCCTCCCTCCCTGGTGTGGAATGCCCACCGCCACATCCTGTTGTCTGTGTGGTGCTGGGAGTCCCAGCCTGCACGCTGGTGTTTGCCGGCAGGCTCTCTAGTGGCTGAGCTTCTCCTGGCTCTGAAGGTTGTTCTCTGGTGTAGACACTAATTGTCCTGGTTAGTGCTTTGTGCTTGCCCAAGGTGCAGCTGTCCTGGGGAAAGGAGGCACAGATGACAGCCAGGGTGTCATCGCTTTCTGCATCTCCTGGGCTAGTTTTGGGGGCTTTGGAGAAGAGAGTTGGGCTTCTGCCGGTAGAGAGTGTGATCTGAGGCTTGCCAGCCAGGCCTGACTCTGAGTTCTGGGCTTGAGTAAGCCATGTTTTCTCTGAGCCTTGCTTTCCTCTTGTATAAGATAGGATGTTACCAGCTTTGTCGCCAGGTTCTTTTGGAGTCATATTTTTAAAGAGAAAGTGTCTGGTAGCTAACCAGTGTGTGAGATGCTCTGCAACTCCTGTGCAGGTCTGAAAGGCACCGTGTGCTGTGTTCGCAGTGCCATGGCTGTGCAGGGGAACACTGCCCGCTGTGCTCAAGCTGTGGTGAGTCGAGGAGGGCCTGAGGTGGCTGTCTCCACTTGTGACGAAATTGGCTTCTAAAGCTTGGATCAAAGCCTGGGTCTTTGGTTCTTGAAAGTGCTTTCCTTATCTCTTGACTTTGAGAACAGAAAAGAAAAAGTCCAAGTCAGTGGACGCTTGTGTCTGGAAGTGAGTCCTGCCCTGAGCTCGCCTGCTCGGGTGATGCACACAGCATCGAGGGCCGAGCTGGGTTGTGTGTGCTGAGGATGCAGGCCCTTCTGCAGTCAGCATGGTCGCACAGCCCTAAGTTTTGTCCTGGCTGAATGGGTGTGACTAGCCTGGATCATAGCTAGGAATTGCTTTACTAAAAAAGCTTATGTGAATGCTAATTCCTGTCTGACTCGAGTTCAAGCTTAGAGGTCTCAGGCACCATTTCAGGAGCATTTGGATTTCCCAAGCTCTCCTGTTCCCTTTCAACCAGTCAGTACAGCCAGGAAAAATGAAAGTGAGCGATGCCTACAGGGAAGCATGGGAGGTGTGCACCTCTGTAGACCATCTTCCCTTCAGTCTGACCATCATAATGCAGCCAGCATGGCCAGTTTTCAGATGGTTCACACCCCAGGGTGGGAAGGACCTTGAGTGTGACCTGAGTGCACCAAGCACCAGGAGCTGTACAGGCCTTCCTACTGGAAGGAGCCTCGGCTTGGGTGACCGCGGCCGTGGCTGCAGTGTGCACTTCTTGGATGCCCGCGGCCGTGGCTGCAGTGTGCACTTCTTGGATGCCCGCAGCCATGGCTGCAGCGTGCACTTCTTGTGCAGAGCTGGGACCATCCTGCCCTTTGCTCGTCTCCCTCCGTTCCCAGCTATAGCCATGGTTTGGTGATGCATTTGAGATTAAACTGCTGATGTCTTGCTCTAAAACTCTTAGATTTAGTGTCAAGCAGCTTTTCAACTGAAACTGAGAACAAAGGTTCCATCATAAAGCTGAATGTTGTGAGGCACACCTGCAACCCTGATGCTCAGGCACAGGCAGAAGCCTCCTGTAAGTCTGAGGCTAGCCTGTGCTCCATGGCGAGTGACAGACAGGCCAGGGAGCATGGTGGGAACTTGTCTGAAAACACCAAGGAGATATGATACAGAATCTAAACTCAGAAAATTGGACTTTCGTGGAGCGAGCTTGTTTCCTGACGCGCCCCCACTTGTTCTTCCTGCTCCTTCTCCCCACACACAAACCGTGCTGAAGCTGCTGCTCTCATGGTCAGATTCAAGTCACATGCGTGGGGCAGGAATGCACACAAGGGACATACATCCGAGTGTGCCCTCAGGTCACAAGGCTGTCTCCTTGAAGACAGTAGTGACTGCAGGTGGTTTCCTTCCTTAGCGGGATGGGGACTGAAGATGCAGCTCAGGAGAGACTTGAGTATCTAGGTAAGCACTCTGCCCTGAGGAAAATACCCCCAGACCTTGTTTTGAGACATATTCTGTCTATGAAGACCAGGCTAGCCTTGAATTCACAATCCTCCATCCTCAAACTCTTGAATGCTGGGATTTTATGTGTGTCCACCATGCTAGCAGAATTGTAAACAACAACTTTATGCTCGCTTACACTCTTTAACAGCTCTCTTGGCCAAATCTGAACTTGGGCCAATTACTGGTTATTTTAAGCTCTGCATAGTTCCTAAATGAGTCTGGTTTGAGATATCCTGGTCTGAGCCAAATTCCTACCTGGAGGGATCCTTGCTGTTACCGGAGCAGACGGGATTACTTACTGCCCGGCGCTTGCCCCTTGGCTGCTGGTTGCAGTTCCGCACACTGGACTGGCACACTGGACTGGCACGCTTTGCCCTGCACTTTGACTGGCATGTCTTTCTGTGCACTTTGGTCCAAGCTCTGCACTGCAAGAGGGAGCTGAACTCTTCTTTGCTATCGTTGGGTCAGTGTTTTCCTTTCGTAATTTTGGTCACACAGTGTTGCCATTCTTCCTAGCGATGTTTCTAGAACCTGCACCACAGTTGCAGAGAGCTAAAGCTCTGACTCCTTAATACAGGCCTCTGTCCACAGGGGGCACCTGAGCCCGGCTGTAGCTGGATGTTCCCGACAGGTTCCAAGAGAAGATGACTGGACTATTTCTGTAGGATTTTCTCTGCTCACCATTGAATGTGTTTATCTGTGAATCCCGTGTGAATTCAGTGGCGCCTGCAGAGAGGAATAGGCCCCGTTTTTCTTAGACACATTGACTCTAGTAGAGAAAACTTAATTTCGGTAGGAATGAAGAGTTTGTGGGAGTCTTTAGTAACAAGTTGGAGGCTAGCTTGGACCACGTGGCCTCCCCCAAGTTCAGAGTCTCAGGAAGCTGGTTAGTGTGGTGGTGCTCAGGAGGGGTGAAAGGGAAGGGTCCCCATGCTGCAGATCAGAGTCAGCACTTGTCTGTGGGTCAGTGAATCAGAGGACTCTAACTGAACAGCAGTCAGCTCCGAGGAAGCAGGGAGAGCGTGTGGCTGTGGCCAGTGCTCAGCCGTGGTGATGCGGTCACCACATGGGCTAACCCAGCCCATGTCAGGCAAAACCGATACTTCTGCACTGTGCCAGTGAGGTGTGGTTAGATGGTATTTAAAGCCAGGCAGGCGATATGCCAGGGCTAACCAAGATTGCACCTAGCCAAAGCCAGCAGGCCAGCGAAAACCACAAACCTGAAAAGCACTCCCTGTGCCTTTCTGCTTCAGTGTTGTGGTGAGATGCACTAGGGACTAAACCAGTGTGTGCTGAGCACGGTTCTGCCACTGAGCCGCAGTTCCCGCATGGCCTCCCTCCTTCCCTCCCTCCCTCCCTTTTACCCTCCTTCCCTCCTTCCCTCTTATCTCCTCTCCCTCCTCCCTTGCTCTCTGAGTGGTTTACTCTTCAGAGCTTTATGATTTTTTCAGTCCTTAAGTCACAGCTTTTACAAAATCCAGGCCCGACGATGTCAGGTGTTGGGAGGCACCGCAGCTATAATGTTTGCTTCATGGTCAACATGCTTTGCTGGATGGGGGCTTAGTGAGAGTAAGCTACTTCTTAGGCCTGGTTGGCATGCACAGTGGAGGTAGAACACTCAGAGACTCTTCCTCAATGGTTTTGAGTAGCTGTGTTTTTGTCACAAGGAAGTGAAGTGACCCTTGGGCCCTATCTTGGTAGGAGGTGGGCGTGACCCCTGGGCACAGGGAGCCCCATGAATTCGCTTTCCATACAGTGTTTGCCCTTCTTCCAGACCTCCAGGTTCCTTCTGTGGCCAGCGTGTTGCCGGAGGCCTGTGGAGGCTGCGTCCTGTGGCTGCTCTTGCTGGGCTGGGCTGGCTCTCTGGTTCCTCCGTGTGCATCCTGTGCAGTGTGTGTGTTTATCTCTGCACGTGTCCCTGCTGCCACTTTTTCCAACTTGTTTTGGTTTGAAGCACTTCTTTGCTGTTCCTCAGGCTGCTTGGGGCCTTGGACTCAGCAGCTCTGGATCTTTCTCATTCATTTTTATGTAGCTGGGAGAGAAAAAAAACAAAAAAACAAAACCCACCAAAACTGTGCAGTCAAAAGCAGATGGAGTGGAGGCGTGTCTGGGTAACTCCTCATCTGTTCCTTTCAATGTCACTAACATATTAAAACAACTGTAGATGTAGTTAATTTTTAACTTTTGGCGGCTGAAAGGTGCACAGTATTGACTTAGGACAGGCGCTCTCAAGCCTTGACTTCCTCAAAGTAGCAAGAGCTGCCTGGGTAAACTGAGGACTCTGAGACTGTTGTGAGAGTGTGGCTCTCATCAGCGCCTCTCTGCAAAGCAGGGCTGTAGAAATTACCTACTTCAGTGCTGTGTCACCAGTCTCAGTGGAGCACGTAACTGAAATGACTCACATTCTATGTTTGACAGTTGTAAAAGCCCAGAGTTCCCTGGTCTTACCCCAGACTCTGATTCCTTGAGACACAGTTGGCAGGAGAGGCCCTCAGCCTGTGAGCTGAGTGGAAGGCAGGGCTGCTGTGGAATATTTTGCACCTCTCACACCAAGCATCCCCGGGCCCGAGGCTTCCTTACAGAAGGAGTCTCCCCATATGCCTGCTGTCCTATGCAGTAGACACTGCATGCATTGTCCCCTGTGTCCTTTTGCGGTAGGCATGGGGCAGGACAGGGTCCCAAGTCTCCCTCAGGCCTGAGCCTGGGCGTTCTTCCTTGGGAATGGCTGCTGGCTGCTACCCTGAGAGTGGTTTGCGGTGTGCTGCTTTGTTTCTGTCCCTGCTGGGTTGATTTGCATGCAAGAAGCCACACAGATGACAGCCCCTGTGTAAAAAGCTCGAGTGGAAAGCTATGGGTGGTGAGCAAACCCAGAACCGGAGCCACAGCGCTGACAGAGAAGTGCTTGTAAAACCAGCTGAAGTTTAACATGACGCAGTGGCAGTGACATGGTAGCCATGTGTGCCAAGTCCCCGCGGCCCTTCTCAAGTGTGCAGATAGATGGCAGGCACCCAGAGTCGTGCACGTGCTCAGGGTCCCCTCAGCAGTGATTGGGGCAGATGGGGCCAGTGGGAGCAGTCAGGCCTGAGTGTGGAGGGCGGGGCCTAGATTCTGACGTAACTTCCCAAGTATTGCTGCTGTTCTTGTCTTAAATTTCAGTGGTTTTATGGGCGATGGTCCAGGCGCTGTTAGTCCCTCCCCACACCTTTCTGACCTGCTGATGTTGATTCTCAGAACAACGACAACGAGACGGCCCTGCACTGCGCGGCACAGTACGGCCACACGGAGGTGGTGAGGGCTCTGCTGGAGGAGCTCACGGACCCCACCATGCGCAACAACAAATTCGAGACGCCCCTGGACCTGGCGGCGCTGTACGGGCGGCTGGAGGTGGTGAAGTTGCTGCTGAGTGCACACCCCAACCTCCTGAGCTGCAGCACGAGGAAGCACACGCCCCTGCACTTAGCGGCCAGGAACGGCCACAAGGCCGTGGTGCAGGTCCTGCTGGACGCTGGCATGGAGAGCAACTACCAGGTAGCAAGGCAGACGTCTCTCCAGGCACTGGTACAGTGCTGCCGGGCTGCGTGTGTTCAGCACGTTTCACACCACAGTTCACGTCACATTCACGTGCTTCTGTTTGCCACCGTGGTCTGTTATGACATTTCAGAGGCAAATGAGCTCAGTTTAGTGGGTCTAGTGTTTTTGCTTGCTTCTTTTCAGGTTGTGACATATAGTCACTAAGCCTGAAAAGTAGTGCTTGTGGGCCATCTAAAAAAAGAAGGGCTCTTTACCTGCCCGAGCCTGCACTCCCGGGGCCTCGGTGCACTGTCAAAGCCTCCACAGCCAGTTCCGCTGAGCAGGCCTGTTAGACTGCTTCCATCAGTGCGTCTTTAAGCCTGGTGTTGGCTCGCCACACGGGTCTTCTGTTCCCTCTCCCCAGGGAGGTGGAGCACCGGCAGGTTTCACTGGTCGCCATCCCCACAAGCAGTGGGGATTCACGCGCAGCCTGGCCGTGGTAGCGCACAGTGGTCTTGCTATGTGCGCCTTGTTGGACTACGGGAAATGTTGAAGATGAGCCCCCACCCAGGCACTGTGTAGCTTAATTGTCATCCTTCCTTCTCCATGTCCCATTTGTCATGTGACACAGCGACCGCTCTCATGACACGCTGCTGCGCTCTCGTTTGCCTTCCAGACGGAGATGGGCAGTGCTTTGCATGAGGCTGCTTTGTTTGGCAAGACCGATGTGGTGCAAATCCTGCTGGCAGCAGGTGAGGTTGGCAGCTGGTCCCGTGTGCCGGGCGGCGTCTGAGCCCCATGGATGTGTGTGGTTAGAGGTGGGCAGCTTGGTCCTGGACCGCCGGGCTGTGGGCAGCTGCGAGTGAGGGGTGCTTCTTGTGCTGCTTGAGAGCTACGGAGTCCCTGGACGTGCCGCCTCAGGGGCCGGCCTCAGAGTGCTCACACCCCCCTCCCCCCTGTCCCTGCTGTCCTCTCTAGGAATCGACGTCAACATAAAGGACAACCGCGGGCTGACTGCCCTGGACACTGTCCGGGACCTGCCTTCTCAAAAAAGCCAGCAGATAGCCACGCTGATAGAAGGTACGTGTCACCACGCTCACTGTGCAGGGCCCAGGTGTGCTAACCACAGTGCGCGGAGCTGGGTGCAGCTGCTTTTGACTATCTTTCCTTGCAGATCACATGACCGGTAAAAGACGTGTGGAAGAAGTGGCTAAGACCTCCCCAGCCCAGCTGCCTCTCCTCTCCGGCACAAACACCACAGCACCGAAGTCTCAGGGTGAGATTCCTCGAAGCCTGAGGAGGGCTGCTCGTTCTGGGTTTTTGGGATTTGGTTTCTGGTTTTTTGAGACTGGGTTTTTCTGTGTGCTTCTGACTATGCTGGAACTCACTCTGTAGACCAGGCTGACCTCCAGCTCACAGAGATCCACCAGCTTCTGCCTCCTGAGTCCTGGGATTACAGGCGCACCACCACGCCCAGCTGAGCTAGTCTTGCTTGAGCAAAATGGAAACGTGTCCATTCAAGTGACACCTGCAGGGTTGTCAGGACTAGACGGCTCAGTCATGCCCGTGCTGCCTGTGATGTCAGTGAGGGCCCAGGTAGCTTTGCTGTGGGCATCATCTGCCCTTCTTTTCTCTTTTAGTTTTTTAAAAAAGTTAAGCCAGGCATGTGCCTTTAATTTCAGCACTTGAAAAACAAAAGCAGGCAGCTCTGTGAGTTCAAGGACTGGTCTACATAGCTGGTTCTAGGCTAGCCAGGGCTGCCCAGTAAGACCCTGTCTTAAAAATAAAATTTTAAAAAGCAAAACAAGGGCTGGAGAGGTGGCTCAGAGGTTAAGAGCACTGGCTGCTCTTCCAAAAGTCCTGAGTTCAATTCCCAGCAACCACATGGTGGCTCACAACCATCTGTAATGAGATCTGGTGCCCTCTTCTGGCATGCAGGTGTACATGCAGGCAGAGTACTGCACATGTAATAAATAAATACATCTTAAAAAAAAAAAAAGAAAGAAAGAATGAAAAAGAAAGCCTTTAAAAAAAAAAAAAAAGCAAAACAATCTATATATTTTATGTATATGCATATGCCCAGGTATGCTCAGTGCATGCATGCAGGAGCATGTATGTGTGTGTTGGGTGTGCTCGTGTCCACTTGCATGTAGGAATGTGGTATGTGTGTGCCCAGGTGTGCTCATGTGCACTGCATGCACGCAGGAGTGTGTATGTGTGTGCCCAGGTGTGCTCATGTGCACTGCATGCATGCCCATGGGGGTTTGACAGATGGTTGTGAGCTGGGAACTGAGCCTTTACAAGGACAGTGAGAGCTCCTAATCCCTGAGCCCGGCTCTCCAGCCCCAGGACTGCTTTGTTTGGCCTCTACTTCTATAGGGATGTGTAACTGACAGGATCATCTCATGGTCCATTTAGATCTTGGTTTGGTGTTGCTTCCTATCCCAACACACATGACAGCGCTTTGGGAACAGCTGGCTGGCTGTTGTGCACATGGCAGTTATGGCAATAAATGGTTGTTGTGAAGGTGGCCAGGTGGTAGATGTTCATCATGAGTTTGCTGAGAAGCCTATGATGTCATAAATGACAAAGACAATAAATCCTAATTGACAGTGTCCCCCACATGCAGATAGTAGTAAACAGTAGAACAACATGAAAAGGAGGGGTCGCAACAGAGGGGAAGAAGGAGAGCCTCGGGCTCCTGGTCTGGGAGCACCCCCAGGCACACTGCGCACACGCACACACATGAATGCCCATGCCCATGCGTGCACACACTCACACACACATGCATGCATGCATGCTGCCCTTGACCTTGGACTCTGCCAGCAGTGGGGCTGATCATTCACTGAGCCCTTAGCTTTCAAGGAGCTCACACTGATATTTGTGACAGCTCAAGCCACACAGAGATTCCGTCTCTAACGGTGACTTTGCGGTCACAGTTGGATCCTGGTACTGAGGAGACAGCCATTAAGTCATATAGCACCTTGTTTCAGAACGGCTTTATTTTTCCCGAGTGTTTGTAACTTTCATTAAAGCATTAGTGTGGGCTCCAGGTTCAGAGGGAAACCCTGTCTCAAAAGCAAAGGTGGAGGCTGGGCATGGCACACACCTTCAATCCCAGCACTTGGTAAGTAGAGGCAGGCAGATGAGTTCAAGGCCAGCCTTGTCTACAGAGTGAGTCTGTTTTAAAAACAACCTAATTTAAAGCACTGCTCTTTGTTTTCAGTTACACTTCACTACATGTTCACACAGTATTGAGAGAGCTGGGAATTTCCCTTTGCTGGGAGTTGGACCCAGGGCTGTGCACGCTCGGCTCGAGTTCTGCCACTAAGCTTCTCTCCTCTGTGCTGAGTTAGAGAGACCAGTCCCTGTCCTTGGCAGAGCCGTCATTTTCCACTGGGTTAGTGCTCCTCAAGGGCCATGCTGCAGAGGAGTCCTTGCTTGGCTAGAGTGTCGGGAACCAGGGCTCTGCCCTCTTTACTGATGGCCTTGTCCTTTGTCCTCTCCTCCAGGGGATGTGGAGAAAGCAGTGGCTGAGCTGAGTGTTGATTTTGACACACATGCTGAGGAGGAGGGTCCCTACGAGGCGCTGTACAACGCTGTGTCCTGCCATTCCTTGGACAGCACGGCCAGCGGGCGATCATCTGACCGAGACTCCATGAGCAAGGAGGCCGAGGCCACAGGAACAAGAGCTGCTGGAGTGAGGCCTGTAAGTGACCCAGGCCTGAGCCTCCTGGGCACTGTGGTAGCAGCTGTGGGGTGCTGGCAAGTCTGGTGCCTGAGCCTACCTGCTGTTGGCAGATGGGGGTGGGACAGACGGACTCCGTCCTGTCTCTCCTGCTCTGTGTGGTAAAATTACAGATCACGCTGAAGTGGACGTTTGGCCAGTTTGCATCTCCATTCTCCCACCGCCTTAGAGCAGATCCGAGTCCTTTGCTCTGGTTTAGCCTTGGCTGCTCAAGCCTTTGGGATTTTGCTGGGCGTGGTTTGTTTTCTCTCTGGAGAGCAGGAGGACCCAGTGACAGGAGTTCCCCCGTCCTGCTGGCCTTGCCAGCCATGCGAATGGGGTGGCCCTGTCCTGGGGAGAAGCACACAGACTTAATCAGACTGTGTGTGCACTTATCAGACATTATGTCTGGTGGTCGGCTCCTTATTAGCCCTATTGCAGCTCATGAGGGCAGCACCATTTCTCCTTGTGGTGGGCCCTCCTGCCTTGCTGCTGCCTCTTCCAACACTTGCTTTTACTTCCTGTCTTGTTCATGGGCCTTAACACTCCTGACTTCCCCTCCCAAAGTCAGTACACCTACAGCTCTGACCCACTTTATTTCCGCTTGTCAGAGTTCTCAGACCCTGATGGTTGTGTGACCTGCCCACTGCTGACAGCATCCCAGTGCCCGCCACCTTGCTATAGACTTGGGGGGGCATATGAGTTGGGGGATTTGCTTATGTGTTTGTTTTTCTGTTGGCCTTCCCTCCCTGCCTAGTTCTGGCAGGGCACAGGTCCTCCTTGGCTGCTCTGTGGCCTGGGAAAGGCCTAGAACTTCATGGGGTGTTCTTTGCTGATGGCCTCCTTGCCCTGCACTGTGAGTGTGGGTTTCAGGGTTCTCTCTGGTTTGTGCGGCCCAGCAGAGTAGGTGTGAGCAACAATGGCGCACGCACACTCCACGGGAGTCGGGTGCTCGCCTGCTGTGCAGAGCACACACTGAATACTACCCTGTAGCTGTGGACAGTTCCAAGTCTTCCCTGTTGGCATAGGTGTCGCCCAGTAGGGGGCGCTAGTGCCTTTGCTAGAAGCCACAGCGTCCTGCAGTGAGCGGTTGTGCTTAGGCCAGAGCATCCAAGAGTGCATCCTTTGCCGCCTGTGCGCGAGTGTTGTAGCTATTCTTGTTCTCTGACGCGCTGGCTCACTGTGGCCAAGACCTCAGTTGCAGGTGGATGGCACGGTGATGGTAGCAGATAGTCTGTGTGTACCCCAGACCTGGCTCAGAGTTTGCACCTCAGAGAAGGAGAGGCCCGTGGGTGCTCTGGTCTCCTGGTGTCTCCTGTGGTCCTGCCTTCTCTGGGAAGGCTTATGAGGTGGGTCATCCCTATTATTTCATCTCCTGCCACACTGGTGTCCTGAGGCTGGCTTTGTGATGGATGAGTGCCTCTGTGCATGGTGCTCTGACTAGGCCTGTTCCAGGACTTACAGAACGAGGAAGAGTGGAAGACGTGAGCCCCACCCCATGGAACATCCAGTCCAAACAGCACTGGCTTGACTAGCACATTAAGTTGTCCTAACATTGCTGTTGACCCAGTTACCTCTGGAGACCCCTGGAAGGACTAAGTGATGGAGGCTGGTGTGACGCAGGCAAGCATGCTTGAACAGAAAGGTCCTGTGTGCCAAAACCCATCACAGCTGTCTTTGCAGATTTCTCTGGGAAATCGCTACCATTCCACGTTCCAAACCTCACCTGCTTTAGCAACATAGAAGTGACCTGGGGCCAGCCCGGCCCAGCTCCCCTGAGCAGGGGTCCCAGCACTGCAGAAAATGGTGGGAAAGCACAGGTGCAATGGCTTCCCAGCCTTCGGCTGTGCCACACAAGGGCCACACAAGGGTCCTCAATTGTCTACCACTGGTTCACCTGTTGCTCTTCAGTGAGTTCCTTGCTGTGGGATAGGGTTCAAACTATAGCCCGGTGACAGGAACCTGTGTCTTTGAATGAAGGTTTGTTTTAGAATCTAGCCACATGGACCATTTGCCTGTAATCGTGGCAGAGCTGAGTGTGAAGCCTAGTATAGTTGCTTTTGGTCTTTTCAGAACAAGCTTGCCCGCCCCTGGCCCAAGGAGACTGGTGCTTGTGTTCCTGCAAGTGGCACACAGGAGCCCCTAGAACCATATAATAATAACAACAACAACAACAACATTATTATTATTATTACTATTATTATTACTATTATTATTATTATTATTATTATTATTATTATTATTATTATTATTATTA
>OU015751.1:2123402-2150224 GCA_907169655.1 Acomys percivali
GAGCTAATCTGTCTCCAAAGGTAATGTTTATGTGAGCGTTAATGGGACAGCTTGAGCCTACTTTAGTCTGTAGTGTGAGGTGGAGCAGGATAGCTTTTGAACTGCCTTGTTAATTAGACTGGTATATACCCACTAACAAGAAAAAGAAAGCACCCATTACAAAAATAGATAGTCGGCTAAGGCTCCACTTGCCTCTTTGTTCTTGGCTGCGTTGTAAGGGTGCAGCCCAGTCTGGCCGTCGCTGTCTTCATGCGGTGGTGGTGGGCTATGCAACAGTCACACTTCTGTTTGACCCACAACAGAATCACGTGTGACAAAGGACCTTGAGAATTTTTAAAATATACTTCATTTGTCTGTAGATCATGGATCCAGTTTTGTCTGGTTCTTAAGTGTCAGCCTATTCTTTCTTAATCCCCGCCAAATCTCTCAGTTTTCATTTCCAGTTAGTAGATGTACACGTCACTGTGGTGGGGCCACCCAGGGACTGTATAGACGGCTTGTGGCTCAGACATAGTGCTGCCCTGGTAGAGGACCCACTTCAGTCTGCTCACAGCCATGTTATCCGGGTCCAGGGTCCAGTGCCACCTTCTGGCCTTTTTGAGCACTTGCACACACATGGCATACACTCTTACAGATACAGATGTAAATTAAGAAACAGTTGTTCAAGAAAAAATGAAGTTAGCAGCGGGGGCGGGGGCTAGCTCCAGCGGACACACCTTCCAAGGAGAAGTACCCGATCCTGGTCAGCAGGGCCCGGGGAAAGACTCCAGACATGGGACATGAGGGTCTTCTTTATTGCCTTGATTTGGGGAGGAAGGTTTCAAGACAGGGTGGCTCTGCGTGGCTCTGGCTGTCCTGGAACTCACTTTGTAGACCAGGCTAGCCTCGAACTCACAGAGACCTACCTGCCTCTGCTGAAATTAAAGGCATGGGCTACTACTGCCTGGTTGATAACATGAATTTCTAATACCAGTCAATACCAGAGAGGTAGAAGCAGGAGACCCTCAGCCAGCCTGGCCTAATGGTGAACCCCCAGGTTCTGTGGGAGACCCACTCTCACAGGATCTGAATTGAAGAATAGTGCCAAGGTTGACTGCTGGGTGTCAGCGTGAAAAGGCATACCAGCACATGTGCTTTAAAAACAAAATGGGGCCAGAGAGATAGCTCAGAGGTTAAGAGCACTGGCTGCTCTTCCAGAGGTCCTGAGTTCAATTCCCAGCAACCACATGGTGGCTCACAACCATCTATAATGTGATCTGGTGCCCTCTTTTGGCCTGCAGGAGTACATGCAGGCACAATATTGTGTATATAATAAATAAATACATCTTTTTAAAAATTGGCAAATACCTTATCTTTTTAAAAATTGGCAAATACCTTATCTTTTTAAAAATTGGCAAATACCTTAACTTCTAAAGATGGGCATTCCTGCTTATTTAGTTTCTGAGTTCCCTATGTTTTGGTGGGGTTTTTTTTTCCAAATTTCTTTTTTACATTAAAATTAATGATGTCTGGGTGAGTTGGTGCATGCATACTGTAGTCCCTCTGCTTAGAGAGCACAAACCAGAGGGTCTTTTAAGTCTGGGAGTTCAGGAGCATCCCAGAAGTAACACACTGAATGCCCCTCGCCCATCTCAAAAGGAAAGAAAGAGAAAATGATGCCAGGAGAAGTACTACTTGTAAATACATGCAATGTGGCACAGTGGCCCTGAGAGGGGAGCTTTGAAGCTATTCACTGGGCTGGGAGGAAGGGTGGGACTAAAGTTCAGGCAAGGCTTCCTGTATCCTGGCTGCAGCCTCCGAGCAGCCATCACACTTCATCCAAGAGAGGAAGAAAGCAGAGGCAGGGAAGTGATGTGACAGACTCCATCACAGACTGCTCTGGGAGTGAGGTCCAGAACTTGTGAACAGCCTGGCATTCAGTGATTGTAAAGTGCTAAGAAACCATGTGCGATGAGTGTGTGTGTGTGTGTGTGTGTGTGTGTGTGTGTGTGTGTGTGTGTAGCCTGGCATTCAGTGATTGTAAAGTACTAAGAAACCATGTGCGATGAGTGAGTGTGTGTGTGTGTGTGTGTGTGTGTGTGAGTAACTTGACATTTAGTGACTGTAAAGTGCTAAGAAACCATGTGTGATGAGCTCTGTGAGTGTGTGTGCCAGAGTCAGACACTTACAGGGAGGCACAGACTGCACACACAGAAATGGCTCAGTCACACTGGCCCTCAGTCCTGGAGAGCAGGAGTGTTGCGCCTACCACAGTACAAGAGACTTCCCACCAGAAATGCTGTTCACACCCACAGAAATGGAAAAACCCGGCCATAGAAGAAAGCTCCAGCAGATCCATGAGGCAGAAAACGCATGCACCCAAAAGGCCAACATGAGGGTGTGTGCATGAGTATATGTGTGAGCAGCCTGACATTCAGTGATTGTAAAGTGCTAAGAAACCATGTGCAATGAGCTGATTGTATATGTGTGTGTGTGTGTGTGTGTGTGCGCGCGCGCGCACATGCGCACGGTCTGTGCCTCCCTATAAGTGTGACACTGTGCACTGGACATCCAGGTTTGATAGCACATGGGCAAGGAGGCCTGAGGTCACTCCACCCTCACCACTCTTGGGGACTGTGAGGTGGTGACTTCACATGAGCCACATGTGGTGGCTGATCTGAGGACCTTGGTGCATGGGAACACCACACAGTGCTGCATGGTGTCCAGAGGTTCCCAGATGCGGGCAAGAGATGTTCCTGAGAACCAGGACTCAGTACAAGGACTTATCTTTTCTGAGGGGAGGCCCCGTTCTCTGCAGTCCTCCCTTGGCTCCTGCAGCCTTGGTGACCCCTAGCAGCTGGCCTCTCCACCATGCTCGGCATGGCACCACTGCTGTTGGCTTAGTCAGATCTCAGAAAGAGAAGATGGTGCCCGTGTTCAGTCCCCCATCTTTACCTGAAAGTCCAGGCTGGCTTTTCATGGCAGAAGCTTGTTCACCTGCGTTTATAAACAAAGAGCTTGGCCACCGACTCTCACAGGTAGCAGCTTCTCCCCACCTCTGACTGAGGCTCTTGACAATGCCAGGCCTGTGGTCTCCTCCCTCCTCCTGCTGCTGTGTGTCCACTCACTTTCCCTGATCGAATAAGCGTTCCACAAAATGTTTTGATACATATATATGTGTGTGTATATATATATGGACATGTGTGATAAATACGGAAAATAGATGAAAGATGAAAGGGGGCAGCGTATGTTAAATTCACATGAAAGCAGTTTTTTAAAAAAAGCAACTTGATATTCAAAAGTGAAGCAAATATGTTCCCATAAGAGATCAGAGCTAGCTCTATGAAGAGAGCCAAGCCCTGAAACAGAGTTCAACTTGATAGGCCAGACGGGTGGAAGCCGATCAGAGCTTCCAGGCAGGGGTGTGGCACACAGAGTGGGTGGAGGGAGGAGGTGGAGAGTAGCCCGCAGCATGGCCAGACTCCAGAGTGGCTGGAACAAAGAGACCTGTCAGGGAGTGCTGGGTCTCAAATGTCAATCTAGACGCTGGAGACACAGAAGTATTGTGGAAACCTTAGGGATGGTGGCAGCAGGGGAGCCACACTCTTTGAAAGGATCGGGAAAGGCTGGGGGCAGGGATGCCTCGCACCCAGGGACCTTCATGAGTCTCTGTTGTGGGTAATTAGAACCTATCCTGAAGGGACGGGAGGAAGTTAGGGGACGGGTGTCCAGCCTGGCTCACAGAGTATTATGTAATATAACCAGGAAATGGAGAAGCCATGAATGAGGGGAAAGTCCACTAAATCTGAGTGTCCTGTGTTCTAGGAGAACATGTGTAGAGGTGCCCGTGACGGCTGGAAACATGGCTCTGAGGCTTAGGAGAGAGGCTCAGATTAGAAGCTGAGTGAGAGGGCGAGCCTAGGAAGCCTGGGGAGCTGAATGGTCCCAGCAGAACTGAGCACAGGGCAGGGCGGAAGTCTGTGCTTTCGGGGACCTGTTGCTTCCTGGTATTCAGGGCCCAGCTGGCTGGTCACTTTCAAGCCATTAGCACAGGAAGGAGAAAGTGCTTTTAAAATAGCCAAAAGTTATGTGTGCCTCCTTAGCAGTGTGCTTATGCTGAGGAGGAGGTGGCAGATTTGAAAAGACAGCCTTAAAAGCAGGGTGCCAAGATAAGAGAGGGTCACAAGCATCATACCCTCTGTATAGCAGAGAGCCACTGCCCTAAGTAGCAGCTGCAGCCCTTGTCCAGGTGGCTGAGATTCCAGGTCAGGAAAGCAAAGGAGAGGGAGCATGGGGCACCATTAACACAGTGCCCAGTGGCACTGAACTACAAGATGAAAACTGAAAAACTGACAGGCGATCAGAAAGCCACTGGCAAATCCTAACAGGGCAGGTACTTCTCTGAGACAAATGGGAAGAAATGAAATTCTCTGGGTTTTGTCATGGTGACAGAACAGAGCAGTTACAACCTCTGGGTTGCAGTGTTCTTGGAAGACCATGTTGTCCTTGAAGGTGCTGTGGGTAACGTTACAGTTGGAAAGAACAGAAGAGACAGTCACTTTGGTGACAGAGAAGAGGAAGAAAGAATTAAGATGGCGGAGCCGGGTGTGGTGGCGCATGCCTTTAATGCCAGCACTCAGGAGGCAGAGGGAGGCGGATCTCTGTGAGTTCGAGGCCAGCCTGGTCTACAAAGTGAGTCCAGGACAGCCAGGGCCACACAGTGAAACCCTGTCTCAACACCCCCCCCCAAAAAAAAAGAATTAAAATGGCCAGGCCAGTTGCAGGGGCTTGTGTTTGAACTCTTGCTGCTTCTTGGTCATTTGCCTTGTTGAAGCTTCGGCGTCTGTAAAGTAGGGACCAGTGGTTGTTGGGAATTCTTAGGCGCCTTGGACACAGAGAGCAGAGATTCCTAAAGGAAAGTCGTGGGAGCAGAGCTTACCAAGGGGACATGGGGAGCCAGTGGGGATAGCAGAGGGGATCTGGGGGAGCCGAAGGGTGAGGTGAGTCCATGGAGGAATGCATCAGTTGTGTCTTGAGACTCCACAGGCTGCAGCAGCTGCAGAAGAGAAAGCAAATGGCTCTGAGTACCAATATTGGAGCTGGCCCAGAGCCAAGGGCGCAGCGCGGGCCCGGTGCCATCAAGGTAGCTGGAGAAGCTGGCAGAGCAGGAGCAGCCTTATCCAAGCAAGGCTGGTGATGGGGCTAGGGCAGGGTCTGAGGGGCAGGGGGCAGTTAGTGAACAGCCTTTTCAGGGGGAACTGGCAGCGTACGTGTTGGTGGGGTCACCAGGACCAGGTGTGGCAAGAGTCCTAAGCCCCAGGGTTGAGGTATATCCATGGGCACCCAGGAAGGTAAAGCTGGTTAGTACAGGGCACCTAGACCAAGTCTCAGGGCTGGGCTTCCAACATTTAGCTTTTTTCGGCCTGCTTTCGGGACCACTTGGAAGAAATCCCTTCACAAAGTCTGGGAAAACAAAACAACCTCTGTGTAGGGCTTGTCATGTCGAGGAGTTTGAGGATGGCTGTCCATAAAGAATGCCAGACACGGCTAAGTGCCTGCCTAGGGTGGCACCATGCAGCCATTTCCCTACATCTCAGCAGCCTCAGTGTCCCTGTATGACAGGGGCAGGAGCTGGTTCAGTGGCAGAGCTGCCACTTAAGCCCTAGTCCACTGAGTCCAGCCCACGTCTTTACCCACGAGACGAGGATCACTTCATCAGAAATCCTGATGAGTCACAGGACTGGGAGGGACCACAGCGACGTGATGCAATCACAGAGTCACAGCTGGGTGTCTCAGTCCTCATGCATCCCAACTGCGCATGCCCTGAAAAAGATCCCAAGAGGGGGCGTGGCTGGGATGGGCTGTGGCCTGGACCCACTGCAATGGACTCTCTCAGCTCACAGTCTATAGTGTGACCATGTCACCTGGTGGGGACCTTTCTCCTGGAGAAAGCCTGTATGTGTAGTCTTGTGTGAGCACCTGTAGTGTGGGGCACTCACAGAGCCCCAATCCTAAGGACAGAAGGCAGGACAGTGTGGTAGCCTGGCTCAAGTTAGCCTCTCACATGAGCTCCATTTTCAGCCCTAATTGAAACAGGCATAGATTATTGGAAGTATGCAAACATTAAAATCTTATTATTCCAAACTCCTTGAGACCCCTGCAGAGCACCAGGGTAGTTGGCATGCAGCACAGAGGACCCCTTGCTCTACAACTCTCACCGGAGTGGACATCAGCAAAGTGAACAAAGGTCAGAAGTTGCCCAGCTGGGACTTGGCACTGTCCTGCTAGGGAGAGCACTAGCACTGGCGTATGGGAGCAGAAGAGGCAGCCCCAACTTCCTGTGCACACCCTGTCTCCCACAGGGCTGGCTGTGGGAGGTGAAGGGGAGGCACTGCTCTCTGCTCCTCCAGAAGCTCTGGGCGGGATTGGGAATTTGCTTCTCTAACCTGGGGCGTCTTCACGTCTCCTTCCAAGCCCAGTCAGAGCCCACCACCCCAGAAGCCTTCCAACTCACCCCAGCACACGTCTCCTTCCTCGGACCATCAGGCTTTGCGATCCATTTGAACTTGTCTCCCTTTCCCGCTCTGAGGCAGGCATGGCTCCTTCATCTCCATGTTACCTGGGCACGTGCACACTTAGGGACAGTGAGTGGGGACAGGCAGCCGCTTGGTGTTGCCTCCGAGCTTCAGACCTTAGCTTTCATTTTATATCTCTGCTTCTCCCACGGTCCTGGAGCAGTCTCAGGGTCATGGAGATGCTCAGAAGAGTTTTCCCTGCATTGTTTCACATGTGCTGCCTTTGCTGATCTTTGTGACGGGCAGGCCTGTTGAATCTTTTGTTTGTTTGTTTGTTTTCAAGACTGGGTTTCTCTGGGTAGCCTTAGCTGTCCTAGACTCACTTTGTAGACCAGGCTGGCCTTGAACTCACAACGATCCACCAGCCTCTGCCTCCCGAGTGCTGGGATTAAAGGCGTGCGCCACCACCACCCAGCCTGAATCTTTATTTTTTTAATCTTATTTATTTATTTATTTTGGTTTTTCAAGACAGGGTTTCTCTATGTAGCCTTGACTATCCTGGACACGCTTTGTAGACCAGGCTGACCTCGAACTCACAGGGATCCGCCTGCTTCTGCCTCTTGAGTGCTGGGATTAAAGGTGTGTGCCACCATGCCCGGCTAATCTGTTTTATTTTATTGGGGTTTCTTATTATCTCTTTTTCTCTATTCCACCTCAATCCCTTCTAACACCCCAGCCCCAGGTAGGAAAGAAAGAAGGTTGGGGAGGGGCCAGTTCTCTTTAGCTACTTGCAGCTGGTTGGGGTCACTGGGTCCTTTGTTTCAGGATATCTCCAACTTCTCACCAAACCGTGTTAACAGCAACCAGGGGAGCAGCAGCAGTCTCTCTTTCTCCTGGCTCCGGCGTTTTCCCTCTACAGAGTCCTCAGAATAAAACTGAGTGCCACAGAGCCCCTCTCGGAGCCCACACGAGGCAAATGGCCTGCCCTGAGAGTCTGAGTCAGCCCCATATCCTACACCTGAGCCCCTCTCAGAGCCCACACGAGGCAAATGGCCTGCCCTGAGAGTCTGAGTCAGCCCCATAGCCCACACCTGGGATTAAAACAACAACATGTTTACAGAACATGACTGAGGGGTTTTGGTTTTTTTGGTGGTAGTTTTTTGTTTGTTTGTTTGTTTGTTTTTGTTAGTTTTGGTTTTTCAAGACAGGGTCTCTCTGTGTAGCCTTGGCTGTCCTGGACTCGCTTTGTAGACCAGGCTGGCCTCGAACTCACAACGATCTTCTTGCCTCTGCCTCACCAGTGCTAGGATTAAAGGCATGCGCCACCACGCCCGGCACATAACTGGGTTTTTTAAGACAACACTACACAGAGGTGGCCCATGTTACATATGAGCTGTGTCTCAGTGGAGCTGTGGTGGCAAATAGACACGGTCAACATCACCAAACTTGGGGCACCCCGGGCATGGATCTAAGCATTTCCCGTGCCGTTTAATTCTCTCAGCAGTTCTGTACAGCTGGAATAATAATACAAAGGTAGCAAATGATGTGTGTGGGATCTCTTTTGTGACTCTGTATTATGTTGTTAATAACCTGTCCCTAAGGCTACATACACATTAGCCTGCCTGAACACAAGGAAACCATCAAGAGCCAGGCATGGTGGTACACACATAACCCCATCCTGGGGGGGGGGGGCAGAAGAAGGGTAACAAACCCATGGCATCTGAGGACCGCAGCAAGACGTGGGCGTGAGCCAGGCACGGAGCAGTCATTTGCCATCTATTACGTCGTGCAGGAGTGCGTTGAATATGTTCCTCTCTGGGTTTTCCGGAGACAGACTCTTGCTGTGTAGCCGGACTGACCTTGAATCGGGAGCAGTCCCCTTGTCTCAGGATGCTGAGCTGAGTCATAGATCTGAGCCATGTGCTGGTTATCCAGAGCCTTCAACTTTGGGTACATGTTCCCCATTGGTGGCCCAGTTTGGGAAGCTTAGGAGGAACAGCCTTGTTGGAGGAAGTGTGGCACTAGGGTTAGTTTTGAAAGTTTAAGATTCTCACCATCTCTCTCTGCTCAGTGTTTGTGGCTCAAATTGTGAGCCCTTGGCTGCTTCTCCTGGGGCCTTCCTTGTTCATGGTGTGTGCCACAGTGCTTAGGGTAGGTTCAGTTTTAGGAATGAACAACATACGAGCTTATTAAGATCCCAATTTCAGGCAAGCAGAGTGGCATACGGTTGTAGTCTGAGCACTGAGCAGCTAGATGGTAAGTGTGCAGCCAGTCTGGACTACAGAGCTCTAAGTTAGCCAGGCTACCTAGCAAGACCCCATCTCGGTACACAGGAGGGAGAGAGGGACAGACAGGCACGCTAACGTTCTTGTGCATTGATGTGTTCTTGAGCAGAGGTCTTTCCTGGGGAAACTCACATAACTGACCATTTGCAGGTTGCGCTTTCTGTGACTCACAGAGGTGCTTCCTACACCAACCTCTGTCCTACACAAGCTCCTACGCCTCCCCTGCCACGGCCTTCCCCTGGCCTCTCTCTCTGCTGCCTCCTCTGCCACGGCCTTCTCCTGGCCTCTCTCTGCTGCCTCCTCTGCCACGGCCTTCTCCTGGCCTCTCTCTGCTGCCTCCTCTGCCACAGCCTTCCCCTGGCCTCTCTCTCTGCTGCCTCCTCTGCCACGGCTTTCCCCTGGCCTCTCTGGTACTCTTGGCATCTGCCTCCCTTTCTTCATTGATGGCTGGCATGAATGAGCAACTGTTTGAAGGCCTCCATTGTCAGCCCCACCAGCAGCTAGAACATTCTGAGACCCAGTCAGAGGGAGCCAGGCAGTCCTTAGTTCTGGGCAGTTTTCCTTCTGTTGCTTCTTCACCACCCACAAATAGTTAAGAACCTGGAAGCTGCTGCAGAGGAGCAAGGGCCTGTGTTCCTGCTAGCCAGGCCCCTTCCTGGATGCCACCAGGGGTAGTGCAGCCTGGGCAGGAGCTATGGGCAGTCGACCAGTCACAGACTCTGCTGCTGTGAGCCTCTCCGAGGAAAGCACTGTTGCCCTGAACCTCCTTTAGACAGCCACTTGCTCCCTTCTCTGTGGCTTCAGCCACATGTTCCCCTCCCTGTGGCCTCGGCCACATGCTCCCTTCTCTGTGGCTTCAGCACACAGAGTCACCAGGCAGCTTTGTTTTGGCAGCTGGTTGTCACAGTGGCTGTTTGCAGCAGTAAAGTCATGGCTTCCTCAGGCCCCAGTTGTGCTGAATGGAACTCTCGCTGTTCTCTCTCATTCCAATTGTTCACGCCTTGTCCTCTGCTCAGGACAAAGAGCTAAGAGTTTAAAAGTTCCAGGCCAGAAGATGTAGAGGAGAGAGGGAGGCCCTGAGTTCATACTTCTGGTTTCCATGGATTAGTGATCCGAGCCACAGTGCGTGCGCTAGTTGGCTGCCCCTCTTCTGCCCTGATGACCTGCCTAGAGCAGGCCTGAAGTAGAGGCCTTCTCAGAAACAGCAGCACTGTGAGACCCTGATATCACCCTGTGGCATCCTGTTGTAGCACCTTGTGTCATTTTGTACCCCATCTCCCCAACTACCCACTGTGTTGTGTACTGGGCAGCTGCCAGTGTATAAGGAAGGGGGTGCACTCTGCCACAGAAGAGGCACCGGACAGCACCCATGGGGTAGATGCCATCACCGCATGTGGGGACTGGGAGTCTCACTGTTGTGGTGGGAAAGGGATTTCTAAGCACCATGCAGTGCAACCTGCTGTTTTAGATGCAGAGGCTCAGCAAGATGATGTCACTACAGCTAAGGCCACAGCCAGAGAGGAGCAGCCAGCCCCTCCTCCTGGTGACAGTTTGCCCAATCCCCTCCCCTTGGGCGTGTGTGTTGGGAGACCACAGATGGCTCTGTGAAAACACTGGAACCACATGCTCAGTTCTGGGGTACCCCCACCTCAGGAACAGTTCTTAGGCTGTTTGGATGGGTCCAGGAACTGTTTGGTTCTATGCGCATAGAATAGGTGCAGTTTACAAAGACAGTATCCCTGAACTGCAGCTACGGGATCTGTTGCTGGGTGTGGTGTTGCCTCTGCTGATGGCACGGGTGCCTATGTTCCCACAGGGTGTCCCAGGGTGCCACTGATATGAGATATGGACTTGGCCAATTATTTATGCTACTTCAGAGCAGAGGTTTTTGAAAGTGTGATAGTAGCTGGCCTCAGGAATTAGCAGTGTCAGATTTCTAGGGTGTAAGGGGGGGGGTCTCTAGAGAGCAGCAGCTGTCTCCTGGCTTGACAAGCTAGACTGTTTCCTTTTCCAGTGGATCAGCTAAGGTTAAACTTAAACAAATAAGAGCAGCTGGGAGGCCTTGGCAGGAGTGAGGCGTACACATTCTCCAGGAAAAAAAAGGGGGGTGGGGTAGGGGGTGGGGGGTGGAGGGAGTTTGTTCCTGCGGAAGGACGGACTGACGAGTGTGGATGTGGCTCTGAGTGGCCTGGAGGAGAAGGAAGCAGCTACTTCCCCGCTGGCGTGTTTTGCACTCTAGCTGAGGAATTCCAGAAGTTGCAGGTGGTGGTCAGGGCCTCCCTCTTCCCCTCACTGCTTGCCAGAGGAAGGGAGGGCCAGCAGCTCTGAATAACACTGGCCTTTATGGAAATGGATCCAAAGGGCTGGCGCACACTCCCTGTCCCTCAGTCCGTCCTTACTCTGTCCTCAGTATGTCCTTTCTGCCCGTAGTTAGCCCTTCTCCTAGCCTTATATAGCAAGGTCTGCTCCGTAATGCGAACGGAGATCTAACAAGAGGGGTGGCTGCCAGACAGCAGTAAGCAGGCCAGCGCTTGGAATGTCTTAAATGCTCTGACTTTGGGTACAAATTGAACATGAACAATATGAAACTGTTTTCTCTTTCCTCTCTTCTCTCCTCTCCCTCCCCTCAGCCAGCACAACCCCTCTCTCTGTCTCTGTTGAGAATTCTGCTCTGCCATCGCTTGCTGCATAGGAACTGTGTTGGGTTTTGCCACGTTTAATTTTTTATTTCTCTTTGTCCACTCCAAGACCACAGGCAGAGCAGCAGCAGCCGGAGCCAGGACTCTGTGGAGGGGCAGGACGGGCAGGTCCCGGAGCAGTTCTCAGGTCTCCTCCACGGCTCCTCCCCAGTGTGTGAGGTGGGGCAGGACCCTTTCCAGCTGCTTACTGCCCCCAGCCAGAACCACCCTGAGTCGCCCCAGCAGGACGCCTGCCACGAGGCCAGCATGCAGCTGGAGGAGCTAGGGGTGCAAGGCGCTGGAGCCCCGCAGCCTGGCGCCTCGGACCAAAGCAAGAGAGTGGGCTTTGCCCAGGGCAGCAGAGCGCACCTCAGCACGTTGACTCGCACAGTCCCTCTGCACCCTGCTGGTGCTGAGGAACAAGAAGACAGGAGTGGGGCCAGAAGCCGAGCCCCTCCCACCGGCAAGCCCAAAGCCGAGCTCAAACTCAGCCGCAGTTTGTCCAAGTCTGACTCTGACCTCCTGACCTGCTCCCCCACAGAGGACGCCACGATGGGGAGTCGCAGCGAGTCTCTGTCCAACTGCAGCCTCGGGAAGAAAAGGCTTGAAAAGTCGCCTTCCTTTGCCTCAGAGTGGGATGAGGTAAGTCTGCCGTGATGTCACAGTCACAGAGAGCTCAGGCCTGGCTGAGCTGGCTGTAGCCCACCCCAGCTGCCCGTGTGCTAGCTTCTGGGACCAGGATCTGGGCTAGGGCTGCCCCGTCCCTGAGCACTGTGCCAGGAATGTTTCTAATGATAGTGACTGGTAAGCTCCAAGGAGCCCAGGTCCCAGAGGGTAGGTCCCCAACAGTTAAACCTGAGGGTGGAGGCCCAGCAGAGCGGGGCTGAGGGAGGGACAGTTCCTAGAAATGACATGTGTTTGGAAACATTTGGAACCCATCTGCCTGTCTCACTCTGAAGTTACTTCAGACGAGCTGTGGCACTTCCTGTGAGTCCTCGGAGAGGCTGAGGGAAAGCCAGGCCTAGCAGGGGCAGCAGGTGGGGCACGGGGAGAGGATACTGCATCGGTCCCAGGGGACGGTGTTCTATTCTGGGTTCCTCCAGGCTGTTCTTGCTATGCTCTTGAGACCCAGAAGCCTCTCCCAGCAGATGCGTGCAGCCCGGCCCACATTCCCAGCAAACACGGGTAGCTGAATGTGTGGCGGTGTGGGTGGGCTGCTCCCCAGAGACCTTTGCAGGGTCTCACTGGGCAGAAGAGCGTGTATCTAAAAGACTGGGAACTGCACCGGGAATGTTAAAGTGCCCGCCTCACAAGCTGCCTGCTGGCTGGAGCTGCCTTTGATGTGGACGTAGCCTGTGTCCTAGGAACAATCTTGGGATGCATTTAGCTCTCTAACAGGAGGGGACAGTACAGCTGCCATGTGCATGTGAACATTCTGTAGCCCTTGGCCCAGCCCAGCTTGATGAGGCTGCTGCTGTGAAGTTATGTAAAGCAAACCCAGTGTGGGACAGGGTGGGGTGGCTCCTCCTGCCCCTTTATCTCCAGATGAGACCAGACTTGGGACTGTTCCGGCAGACACAGGAATCCTGTGCAAAAGACTTTTTTCATTGCTTAGTCAAAGCCTTGGTGGACCTGTTGCAGAGAGGTGCCAGGCACTAGAGGGAAATCCCTGTGTGAGGCTGCCCAGGGGCCCTAGGGGATCGCGCCACCGAGTGTGTGTAGATGCCCCTGGGAGCATCTCCAGGATAGCACAGGAGTGGGCTGAAGACATAGTCGGGAGCAGGAAAGGGTAGACAGGAGCCACACTGTGGGAGAGAGCTTCCAGAAACACCATGTTGGAGTGGAGTTAGACTGGAATTAAGGAACTAATAACTCCTAAGGGGGGATTGGGTTCCTAGAGTGAGCAAGTGTGGAGGGGGTAAGAAGACAGGGTAAAAAGTTGACTTGGGCCAAATAGAGAGAGGCCTTGGAGGTGAGGCCGAGAGCTGGGAACTGTGGGGACTATTTCAGAACTGCTCTGATGTGCTAGAAGGCAGCTAGGCTGGGGTGGCAATCACCCCTTCTTCACGGCTCCCTCTCCGAGGTACCCATCATCCTTTTACACTCACCCAGGTATGGTGCTGCTAGGCACGCTCACCTCGTTCTTCCTGTTGGAGAGCCAGCCAGGTCGCCATGGCAGGTTCCCTCTTCTGTACACAATTTTCTCTGCTTAAAACATGGTGAGGTTCATGTGTTGTCACCATCTTTGCAGACGTGCACACATGCACACGCGCGCACACACACACGCACACAGCTCTTTTCAAGATCGCGCTCCTCTGTGTGGCATAGGCTAGCCTCAAATTTTAAAGTCTGCCTGCCTGCTGCAGCCTTAAGTGCAGGGAAAGCCCACCGCGCTGCGCTCTAAAGCGCAAGAAGCACCGCTGTGTCACACAGGCTTGGTTTTGTTTGTTCACTGTTTGCTTGTTTTGTTTGTTGATCAGTCTCATCGTGTAGCCCAGGCTGTCTCTGAATCACAGTCCTGGGATTATAGATAATGCACTACCATGCCAGGCTACACTGCTGTATTTTAAATCTGAAAAAGTATGAAGTTGGCTGAGCCCTTATTGGAAAGAACACTCGAGCCTCGCTTATGAAGTCAGAGGCATGCTGGGGTAGTCTTGCGACAAACCCTTGTATGCTGTGCTAGGCATGGTCCTGTGACTGTCCTGTGCACTGCAGAAGATAGGGCGCAGCCAACTCGTCTCTGAGGCCTGACAGGGAGAGGGAAAGGCCCCAGGCAGCTGTGACCCCAGCACAGGTGGAGTTGCGGTGAGTCTGGCTGCACTTCTAGAAGGCAGAGCACAGTAGAGACATTTGGGGCCTGTGTAAATCTGGCCCTAAAGCCAGTGCCACCATCTACTCCACATCACGTGGATGCTCTCACACATCTCACGGTTATTGTCTTTTATTGTGAAACAGTCCCAAAGGCCTCGCTCAGTTCCTGGCTTGCCTAAGGAGGAAGCGACATGGCAAATTCTAACATTATCACTTGCCTGGAGCGCTGGAGAAAGGGCTGAACCTAGACTGTCTTTGGATCCCAGGAAAGGCTGTAGTGATGGTGCACCATCCACAGGTGGTGACCAAGTGACTGGGACACAGTGCAGTTCAAGCCCTTTGTGTGGCTGTCTCCCCACATGGCTCCTCCCCACCACAGAGAGAAGGGATGCGCGCTGGCCTCGGAGAGCCAGGCGGACACTGCTGTTAATCGTGGAGGAGCTGATGGGCCTTCTCTTCTGAGAGAAGAGGCGGGGGAGAACTCAGCTCCTTGCATTTACCACATGCATCTTACATACTGTGGCCAGGAGGGCTGGCTGAGTGATGGCTGAGGTGCTCCAGCTGGGAGCATGCTCAGCTCATAGGTTTGGGGTCATGCTGCTTACTCCTGGTGAGCTACTCCAGGCCTGGGGAAAGTCCGCCTCCAAGAGAGCATGCGTTAGTGACACTGGCCTTTTCCTTATGTCCTATTGGAGTCTTGCTAACCCAGAAGTAATGGAGTCTGCTTACTAAAGAGCTCTCCCTAAGAAAGCCTCTGAAGCCAAACTCCAGGATATGTTTTTCTGAGTTCTTCAGCCAAGTCAGAGCATGTTGTCTTGACCCCTGTGCTTACTGGAGGGTAAACTGAGAAGTTGTGTGTGAAAAGCTTCTGGTGTCATGGAGAGGGGAAAAGCACACATACCCCCCACCTAGATGGCCTATGTGAGTATTTGTTACATGGCCAGATTTGGTTTGTTGTTCGCCAACTTCTAACTTACTTTTCTCACCTAATAGCTACACACTGTAGCTACCTTTCTGTGACAAGTAAGACTTGGAGATGGAGCGGGGAGTCTACGCCAGGACACCATACATGCTAGCCAAGTGCCCAGGGCATTGCTGGGCTTCCCAGATGCTGTCAGCCATGTCCCTCCTACCCTTCAAGCCTGTTCCTTCCCTCAGCCCTTGGTAGCCTGCCCCATGCCCTATGGTGACAGTCCCAGGGAGAGCTGGGCTGTCTGTGTCCCTTTAGTAAGGGCTTCCGTCCCTGTGGGAGGCCTTCCCGCAGCCGTTCCAGTCTCTCCTTCGCCCGCCGCGTGGGTTTCCTGTGTGGCTTGTCCCTGCGCCTACTTTCTCCTGAGAAGCTTTATACCAACGCTGTTGGTGTAAGTAAATGCTGGCTTGTTTTATGTGAGCATCTCATTTGGTAGCCCACGCTGGCCTTGAGGTCACAGCAGCCCTTCAGCCTGTGACCCCAGCAGTAATGTCATTATCAAGTCTCTTCAGTGAGGTGTGACATCTTTCTCACCTGGGCGCCCTATTTGTGTCAACCGTCAGCAAGTTTGGATGGCTTAGTGCAGGAGCAGAGAGCTCAGCTCTAGCAAACTCCCCTTTCTTTGCCATGCTGGAGTGTTGGGGGGGAGGGGGCGGGGTGATCAGAACCCAAAGCTTTTCCCACTTCTGGCCATAGGAAAGGCTCCGTGCTCTGTCCTGCCTAGGTGGTAGTTTCAGTGGCGTGCTCCTGGACGACAGTCTCCTAGCCTGTCCCCTGCACACAGTCAGAGATGCAGCAGCAAAGGAGAGTGCCACCAGAATTAGATGCCGTGCACACCACAGTGTCTGTCAACGAACCCTCCCACATCACACAGGACCCGAGGATGGTGGAGCTGCTTATAACCTATTCACGCACTCCTGAATATGTCACACCATTGTTGGAGTCCTCAGGGTGCCTAATGAAGCTGCTTGACTCTGTAGTGTGGACAGTGAGAATATAAGATGCCAACTTTGTTTTTTGTTTTTCAACACAGGGTCTCACTATGTAACCCTGGCTGTCCTGGAATTCACTCTGTAGACCAGGCTGGCCTTGAGCTCACAAAGATCAGCCTACCTCTGCCTCCCAAGTGCTGAGATTAAAGGTGTGCGCCACCACCGCCCAGCTATAGACATCAGCTTTTATTTTGTGTAACTTTTCACTTTGTGATTGGTTGAACTGCAGATGGAGGACCCCCGAATGTGAAGGCTGACTGGAAGAACAAAAGTAACTACCTGGTCAGGTGTGGTTAGGTGCATAAAAGTCGGCGAGGTCAGCTAGGTCCCCTTCGGGCCTCATTTTGGACGGGACTGAAGATTGTGAAAGAGAAGCCCACAGAAGGCTGCTTCTCCACTTAGCATAAACATCTGAGCGGGGACACTTGGCTGAAGGCTCAAGTGATAGATCTGTGTTTTGTAGTCAGTGTTCATAAATATTAAACAAGTGGGGGATGGTGGAGAGCAGGACCGTGCTCTGTATGCGTGCTCGGAGTGGCTCCTCCGAAGGCATGTCCATTTGGGGGACGCTGTGCTTTAGTCAGAATCAGTGGCTGAGGGACCCCCGGCCGAATCCCTTCTTGAGAGGTGAAGCGGTGGCAGGAAGCGCACCACTCCAGGCCGAGTCCGAGATGCTCCTTTTCTGTCCCTTAGAGCCAGCATGATGTCATCAAGAGGGGACGTGATTGGTGCAGCTCCACAGAGGCTTTGGCTGCCTCAGCCCTTGAGAAGTCAGGAGACAGTGTGGGTACACACAAGGTCTGCGCTTCCACCCATGAGCCTCCGCTCACCACAGGCCTGTAGTGCGCATTGTCCCCTGGTATGTAAACTGGCGTGCTTTATACTGGGCACAGCCTCCCACTCTAAACAGGAATGTGGCACTCCCAGCCCTGGGGACAGTTCGGAGCCTGGAGTGTCTATTTAAGTTGCTTCCTGGCACACATTGGAGTCACAGCCTTACCCTCTAGGGTCCCACTGGTTTTGGGTTTGAGGCATTTGTTTGCACTGCCTAGGTCACACTGGTGACCAGGCGGTTCTGCATTTTGGTCTTTGTGTCAGATCTAGGAAGTCTTGTTAGCCAGACTGACGAATGCTTGTACACATAGCCTTGTCAGTCCTGCCTCCACACTGACCACAGACAGACAGTTGGCTTCCCATGGCCTTCCTGGACCATCATGACAGCATGCTAGGGCAGCAGGGAGCTGGGGACGGGCCTGGGAAGTGCCCCTCACTGCAGCCCCTAGCCTGGACGTTTGGGCAGTTGCAGGCTGGTCCTCTTGCCTCCTGCCTCTGTCTGCCTTGTTGCCCCCAGCCCTGCCTCCCTCCTTCCTGCCCTCACCTGTGCTTTCCTCCTCTGTTTCCGTTCATGTCCTCTGTGCAGGGCAGGACAGTGCAGTCCTCCACGCCTCCTTCCTTCCCATTCCTTAGTCCATCGTAAGGGCTTTTCTTCTGTTTTCTTTTTCTGCATTTGTAGCAATGTCTTCCCACGTTTGCATTCTTCCGAGGCATTTATGCCTCCCATGCTCTCCCACAGCACCTCCTTTATAAGGGACTTAGTTCCACTCACCTGCAGCTAGAGAGCAGCCAATGGGCACCACTGGGCACAGCACACACAACAGGGCAGAGATTCTGTGGTGCTGGTGAATTTGTGAGGTGTGTGTGTGTGTGTGTGTGTGTGTGCGCATGTGCATGCACGTGTGCGCATCAGTCAGAGAGGGCGTGCATGTACAAACATGAGCACTGAAAGTACAAACCTCACCATGTAGCTCTGGTTGTCCACACAGACCAAGATGGCATCAGACTCTGCCAAGATCTGCCTGCCCCTGCGCCTCAGGTATTGGGCTTAAAAGTGTGTGCCACCATGTGGGGTTTTGGGGGTTTTTTTGTGGGGGGAGATTTATGTGTATGGATGTTCTTTCTACTTATATGCCTGGGTACCACATGCATGCCTAAAGAGGTCCCCTGAAATTGGAGTTAGTTTGTGAGCCATCACATAAGCACTGGGAATTGAACCCAGCTCCCCCAGGTCCTCTGGAAGAGCAGTCAGCACTCTTAACCTCTGTGCCATCTCCTGGCCCTCCAACATTTTCTTTTTTTAAACCAAAAGTTCTGAGGCTGCATGGAAGTTGGCAAGTGGACAGCAAAGTGTGATCTTTACTTCAGCGCTGAGTCATCAAAACACTTTGTCTGACCGTGGGGGTGGGGGTGAACACAGAGCAGTGCTTTAGGGTCTTACCATGTGGCCCAGACTGGCCTGAGATCAGCAATGGAATTAGAGGGCTACATCACCCTGTCCAGCTTTCACTTTCTAGGACATTCTTTATAGCACCAGCAGGCTGTGGACAGGAAGGTTCTGTGTGATTTTGTCAGTGGTAATTTGCCTTAGATAATTCTAAACAGTTGCAGCTGAGACACAAGAGGAGTCTTTTTATTCTGTTTTTTTTTTTTTTTTTTTTTTTTTTCTTTGCTGTTTTTCATCAGGCTGGTTTGTTGAAAGCCTGCTGTGTCCTCAGCTCTGCTGTAGATGTGGAAAACAGCATTGCTCAAAAAGACCGAGCCCCTTCCTAGGCGAGACAGAGAAGGGAAAGCGGAACCCAGCAGGTTTGATAGTGTGCTTGGTGCTAAGTGGTGAGAGAGCTCCGCAGGAGAGAGCAAGGCTAGCTGAGGGAGGGACCGACGGACGCAGGCCTGTGGCATGGCAGGGGAAGGAAGCCAGCAGCATTATCCGGCGACTTCCTGTCCGTGTCTGCTGTGAAATCCCCCTCCACTGCACTGTCCCAGGGATGGCCCCTCACCCCGCTCCCCTTCCTTCTCTGTCCCTCCCTGCAGTATTTGCTGCCCGCCTGTGCTCGTCCTGTTTGTCTGGTTTGGTTTGGTGCTTTTCTTTTAGACTGTGTTGGTGCCTTTTAAACACCCACACATCATATTTCTAAGTTGTGGAACTATAATGAAATCTGAATTCCCGAAGCTTCCTCAGGGTGGGACCCCCCCCCCAGGTGACTGCCAGCATCTTTATCTCAGGAAGGAAGTTCCCATGAGTGGATCATGTGATCAGTAGATATGAAACCTAAATTCTAGGTTTCAGAAGGGTTTCAGAATTACTAAGACAGAGATCCAGCAGGAGGAGCCAGTGGGAGATCAGGTGTGAAGGGAGCCCCAAGGCGTTGAGTCCACCTGCAAGAGGCTCTGCCACAAAAAGCTTGCCTAGCGTGTCTTAAGTATGTCCCTCCAGGAGCCTGGCACATCATCTTACATGCGTCCCCTGGAACATGATACATTTTGCATGCACACTCCCAGGAGGCTGACCATGAGTGCAGTTTGCCACCGCCAGTTGCAGAGTGAGATGTGGGGGCCTTGCTGATCCTTTGGCCTGGGTGGATTCTTAGGGACCAGAGGTGAAGGCAGAAGAGGATGCGTGTCCACAGACGAGCTTAACACGGCAGACAGTGAGGGGGTACGCCTCCAGGAAAGCAAGTCCCAGAGCTCATTTCGGCTCCCTCGGGAGTCCAACCCCCAGGCAGCACAGAGCCCTTTCTTCCCCTGCCTGTCTCAGTCCCAGGTCTCAGCTCCATACACGGAGGAGGCTGCCCTTCCAGCTCCGGTTCCTCTGTAGCTCTGCTCCTGCTGCCTTTCCCATGATGTCCCCTTCTGCGCCACCAAGCCCCCGCCCCCCAGCCGCTGGGAGCTACGCGACTCCTCTGTGTCTCACAAGCACTAATGGCCCAGTGTCTGGCACCACGGGACCCACCTGTCCATAGCTGAAGGGCAGCCTGATTGTCTGTCTGGACAGGTGGAAACTGCCGGAGCTCAGTAGGGGCTTACAAGTGACAGTTTGCCTGGCAGTCTGTTTCTGGCTATCCTAATTTAAACAGCCAGGAAGCCATTTAAACCCAAAGAACCGCGTGCTTTGTCTAAATGTTCTTGTTCTTTATCATTTTCTTATTTCTTTGGGGTTTGGGGGACGGGTGTTGGGACAGGCTGTCACTCGCAGGTCAGTCTGGTCTTGGAGCTCTTGGTGTGACCTTCCTGGGTTGAGAGTTACAGGCACGCACCCTGCGCCACCTCTTTTCTGCTTTGATTTCAGCAGGATGTGCTCCAGCCCAGTGAGGCCTGTTCCTGGAGTCCTTCCTGGGACACTGCGTCCATGCTACCACCAAAACACTGTCCTGGAGAAGTTTCTCCTCGGCCACCAGCCCTGCCCACTGCACAATGGGGAACTTTCCGAAACCCACTGGCGTGGCAGGGGCGTGCCTGTTGTCTTCACACTGCAGTTCAGGACAGAACTGCACAAGCCTGAGTCTCAAAGGGAGTTTGTGTCATCTTAACCAGCTTCCTGCCTAACTATAGAAATCTAGGCAAAGCCAACGCTGAAAGTGAATTTTTTGTTTTTCTTTTTTGAGACAGGCTTTCTCTGTGTAGCTTTGGCTATCCTCGACTCCCTCTGTAGACCAGGCTGGCCTCGAATTCACAGAGATCCTTCTGCCTCTGCCTCCCTGAGGGCTGGGATTACAGATGTGTGTTACCACTGCCCAGCTAAAAGTGGAACTTTATACCCTGTGGGATTTTTTTAAAAAAAATACCTGCCAGTGGTCAGAAAGAAATGTCTTTTTTCCACTGTTCTGGGTCTTACTATGTTACCCAGGTTGACCTTGAATGCTAAATCCTCCTTCCTCAGCCTCCTGGGTCTCTGGGAATACAGGTGTGGACCACCACACTGGCCTTGTGGCTGCACATTCAAAAGTACTGAACAAGGAACGTGGCTTGAGAAATAAGTCTTCCCGGGCCTTCTCATAGCCCCAGTCCTCCCTAGTCATGAATTAACCTTCCAGGAATAACCCACACACAAGCACCTCCCACATTGTCAACATTTTTCTCTTTATTTTTTTTTTTTAACATTTTTCTCTTTAAGAAAAAAAGTGACACCATCTTGTGTGTACTGCTGCGATCTTTTTTCATTTGATAATAGATTTTTGATGATTATTACTAAGAGCATGCAGAGCTTCGTCACGGGATCATGTGGCGCACACTGTGACTCACTTCAGACATTTCTCGCTGATAGACTATGGTTGTTGCGAAGCTCTTGTTATGAACCGCAGCCACAGGCCCTTGTGCAGCTTCCAGAAGCTCAGCGGCTGAGCTGTGTTAAAAAGCCTCTCCCACTCGGAACACTCAGAGAAAGTTGTTTTCCGCCCTGACACACGGCACCCAACCCTTTCCACACTTTGGTTAGCAGATTGGCCGTCTTTTTGGTTTTGGTTTTGTTTTAAAGACAAACATGTAGCCTGTCTTTGAGCTTAAAATGTCTCCTTACAGGCATGTGCCACCACTCACAGCTCAACACACTATCTTGGTAAAGCTTTACAATATGTCTCATTATGAATGAAGCCGGCATTTTTTCCATTTGTTTAAAAAACAGCTTAAAAACAACAGCAGCAGAAACTTGAGCCAGTTGCAGTGTAGCATGCATCTCAGCATCCGGGAGGTAGAAGCATAAAGACAAGTTCAGGGTCATCCTCAGCTAAAAGTAACATCAGGCTAGCCTGTGCTACGTGAGACCCTATCTCAAAAGCAAAAGGTAAATACAAGAACCAGTTGTTTGATAAGTTCCTTTTTCTTTGTTTCTTGGCTGATGGAGCCCCTTTCTCACTAACTTGTGGGAGCTCTGTGTGCCTGAAGGGATTGGTTCTTCACAAAGGACTCCAGCTGCTCTTTGGGTTTCTGTCTCATGCTGGCAATGGAGCCAGGACCTTGTGCATGCTGGGAAATGCTCCGCTGCTGAGTAGAGCTGGAGGCTCTTGGTGTCCACACCCCCATTCTTTTTTTTTTTTTTTTTAACATGCAGAAAAAAATTTAATTTTTTGTTTATTTTTGTTGTTGCTTTTTTCAAGACAGGGTTTCTGTGTATAGCCCTGGCTGGCCTGCAAAACACTCTGTAGACCAGGCTGGCCTCGAACTCAGATCCACCTGCCTCTGCCTCCCGAGTGCTGGGATTAAAGGCGTGCCACCACCACATATGGGTGAGGGGAGGGTAACGTGTGAATGCAGATACCTGCAGAGGCCAGAAGAGGACAGCAGATGCCCTGGGAGCTGAAGTTACTAGTGGTTCAGGCCACCTGATGAGGAAGCTAAGAACAGCGCCTCAGTTCTCCGCCCCCAACTGCACATCTTTATGCGGTCATCTATCTTGTGTTAGGTGGTCTGGGTCTGTGTCTTTGGTTAAAAAGATCTTCCCTATGCGACATTTTCCAAAAGCAGCATTGATTTTCTCCTGAGCCTTCTGGCTTTGCCTTTCAGGCTTCGGCCTTGGTTTCTTCTGGAGTGTCTGCTGCTGGTGAGCTCCGTGTTGGTCTGTAGCAATGATCTGATCCAGTGCACCACTGAGTTTGGCTTTCGAGAGGAGGAAACACGAGTTTGGCAGCTGAAAGAGCTGGCCTAAGTGCAGGAAGCAGTGCCTTCAACAAGGTTGATCATTAAAGTTTGGTGAGCTAGGTTTAGTTTTCAGTTGCTCTTGTTTCAACTATCAGAGTATTTTTAGTGAGGATGTGCGCTCCCCTTCCCCTCTGTGGGTTCTGGAGATGAAACCCAGGAACCACCTCACCAGCGCCCCATCTCAAAGCCAAGCCCTCAGCCTCACATGAAGGAGGAGGACCCTGAGGCGGGCCCTGTGCGCAGCTCTGCTCCCAGTCGCCATGAGGCTCAGCGTGTGTGCACTTGCTGCTGCCCCAAACAGACTGCTCACTTCATTTTGTTTGTTAGTTTGTGGTTTGCAGAGTGAAGTAGTGATTGGCATCAAATTCTCAAGGTCAGTACAGTGCTGGCCCCTGGTGACAGGCCCGCTGTGCTCTCTGAAGTGCCTGCAGTGTCCGCTCAGGCACTCCGCAGTCCCCTCTCCCCATCTACCTGACCAGACTTGCGCATGTCTCCCTTTTAATGTCCTCAGAAATTAAGAGACCAGTCTGTCAGGGAGCTCAGTCCCCAAGGGACCATTCCCAGCAGAGCTACAGGGGAAGGAAATGCACATTGCTATCCTGGTTTTTAGTTGTTTGTTTCCTTCCTTCCTTCCTTCCTTCTCTAGTGTTGGGGCATTGAACGCAGGGCACGCGCGCGCACACACACACACACACCAGCTCCATTACTGACCTACAGCTGTGGCCTCCTGGCAGTCTTTTAACTCCCCCTGTGACTCCTGCCCAGGAAATATGATGGAACCTCTTCCATTGCCACCACGTTTGGCACAGTCCACACAGGTCTTCCTTGTGTCCCACCACGTACCAGCGGCTCTGGCTGTTCTCCGTAACTTGAACTTGGCCTGCTCTGGCTCAGGGAGACTATCTCAGGCAATTTTTAGCAGCAGAGTCACCCACCGTGACCTTTGTACCAATTTTTCATTTGAAGTCAATAGGACAGATGGGGGCTGGGTCAGCCTTGGTGTTACAGATGCCCTGGGCAGGTCCTGGGGTCACCAAGGCCCAGCACGCCAAACCTTTCCACCCTGTGCCGCTTTCCCAGGTTTCCATCCGGCATTTCTTCCCCTTCCTCTCTTCTCCCCTCTTCCCAGATTGCTGGGACAGGCACAGCCTCTCAGCTTCTCTGGGCTCTCTCACCATGGCTGCCCCCCCCCCCACGTTCCTAACCATTTCACATCATTCCTCCAAGCTCTCAGGCTTCCCAGCCCACAGAGGCCAGTTAGAAATCAGGGCCAGCCTGGTCTACAGAGGGAGTTCCTGGACAGCCAGGGCTACACAGAGAAACCCTGTCTCAGCAAACAAACAAATAAAATGAAGGAAGTCGGAGTTAGTGGTTGAGGACCTGGAAGGAAGGATGGGAGGGACACTGCATGTCTACTGCAGTCCCTCTAAAGCTCCCAAGGTCTGGCCTGGATGGGGACCTGCTTCCTGAGGGCACTGAGCCTTGAATTTGCATTTTCATTTCCTAGTCATAAACTTTGCCCCTTCATACCACAGCACAGGTTATAAGCAAAGCTGACGTCCGACTTCAGGAGAGGTGTGTGGCTAATGTATGGGATTCTCGTGTGATTTCATAGGCTCACACCTCTCTCCCTTACTTTAAAGTTTAAACTGTTTTACTCAAACATACTGGCTTGGAAAAGGGAGATTGAACTATACATTTAAACGTCTGGTTACGGTTTTGTTCCTGTTCAGACAGGGCCTCACTCTGTAGCCTTGGCTGGCTTGGAATGCACAATGGCACTCAGGCTGGCCTGGAATTCATGACATTCCTCTGCCTCAGCCTCTGAAGTGCTGGGGTTAGCCTCCATTGGAATAATACATTTTCGGTTTTTGTTTGTTTGGTTGATTATTTGGTTTTTTGAGACAGGGTTTCTCTGTGTAGCCTTGGCTGCCCTGGGCTCCATTTGTACACCAAGCTGGCCTGGAACTCACAGTGATCAGCCTGCCTCTGCCTCCCGAGTGCTGGGATTATAGGCATGCGCCACCACACCCACCTGGAATAATGAGTTTTAGTCTAACTCCATTCTCTGCTCTTTCCCCATTAACAATATACGCAGAGAAAGAAGTCTCTGGAGAAAGTTCTTTCTGTTTTCAAGGACCCAAATGTAGGTCCAGAGCAAAAATGAGTTTGGCACTAGACTGGAAGGCGAAAGAAGCCAGTGGTGTGCACTTCCTTGAGAGAGACAGGCCGGCTCCTGCACAGGTGACTTGTCTGTCCCCATCAGTCCCCCAGAACTCCAGCTCAGCACATCCCCAAGGCGGTGCCGTGTAAACATCTGCGAATAGCTCTTTAGGAGTGTAGTCAACAAAGCCAGGGTTCACGTCGCTGACATACATGATGCTGGTGGCATCGATTTGTTTAAATATTTCAAAACCTTTTTTAAAAAATTAGAGCATTACCATTGTGATGTAACAAGAATAAATTAATAAATAATAATAATAATAATAATTTTAAAAAATTAGAGCATGCTGCTGATGAAGAAGTCAGGCTTGATAAATGTCCCTTGGTGTGTGAGCTCAGAGGTCTGGCCTCGCTCCACGCAGGATTGCTTTTTCTGTGCTAAATTCCTCTTGAAGGTACCGTTCGATCTGGGGAAGAACTGCTGTTCTTACAGTGAGTGTTGAGCTCAGCAATGGATGCATTCACTTCAGCCCTGATAAAGAACTCAGTTAGAATCTGCCTTTGAGGGCTGGAGAGATGGCTCAGAGGTTAAGAGCACTGTCTGCTCTTCCAGAGGTCCTGAGTTCAATTCCCAGAAACCACATGGTGGCTCACAGCCATCTATAGTGAGATCTGGTCCCTTCTTCTGGTATGCAGGCATACATTTGGGCAGAATACTGTATACATAATAAATAAATAAATCCTAAAAAAAAAAAGAATCTGCCCTTGGGGTGGTTGAGGCCGACTGGTCCTCTCAAGTCCCTCCTGCCCTAGTCTACTCCCCTGGGCAGGCCTGGGCAGGCTGTCGCTGCACCGCTCCTGAGAGGAGTCTGCTAGGGCACCACTGTTCCCCTGTCCACAAAAGAACATACACCAGCCGGGCGGTGGTGGCCGCCTTTAATCCCAGCACTTGGGAGGGAGAGGCAGGCGGATCGCTGTGAGTTCAAAGCCAGCCTGGTCTATAGAGGGAGTCCAGGACAGCCAGGGCTACACAGAGAAACCCTGTCTCAAAAAAACAAACAAACAAACAAAGAATATACACCAAGTGTGTCCTGCCAGCCTTCAGCCCCTTACCTGCTTGGTAAGAACAGCCCCTTGCCGTGTCTCGGAGTTTACTCTTGGCCTAGAGGGTGTCTGCAGGGAGCTAGTTGCTGTCTTACTGTCTTTCTGCTGCTTGCCGCGGCTTTCCTTTTTGAAGGAGAAAGTACTGTGTGTTTTTCACCCTGTGGCATGTAGGCCAGCTGTGGGGAGGTCCTCTATTTGACTTCTCCCTGGAGTCAGACCTGAGGCACACTGGGAAGCTGGATGGGGGGGGAGAAGGCGGCCCCCAGCCCCACCAGCATGTCTCTCAGACACACACTAAGTGGCATGATGGTGAGCTGGTGTGCATGAAGGTCACTTAACTGCCTTGGGTCAGAGTGAGAAAACAAGTGAATGGCAGCATTCCCAGATCAGGCCCAAGCCTGGGGAAGCTCTTTCTGCGTTTGGGAGCACATGTGCTAGTCAAGTCTGTGCTGTGCCCTGTATTTCCTGTTTAGACTATACTTTTTATTGTCCTAACTGAAATACATTTCCAAGCCAGGCATAGTGACGCACACCTTTAATCCCAGCACTCGGGAGGCAGAGGCGGGCGGATTGCTGTGAGTTCAAGGCCAGCCTGGTCTACAAAGTTCAGGACAGCCAAAGCTACACAGAGAAACCCTGTCTCAAGAAAGAAAGAAAAGAAAGAATAAATGAATGTGTGTGCACGTGCATATGTATGTTGATCTAGAAAAGGAAAGGAAACTTCACACATCTGAGCTGATATTGTTGGAGGCTAACAAACAGAGCTACGAAACTGAGTGGAAGGAGCAGAAGTGAAGCAGAGCACGACTGGGGGTGCGAGGTCACCGGGCACACAGGCTGGGGGTGCGAGGTCA
>OU015751.1:2157912-2175602 GCA_907169655.1 Acomys percivali
GGGCACAGAGGGTGGCTTCTGCTCAGGTGGGCACAGAGGGTGGCTTCCGCTCAGGTGGGCTACAGAGCAGGAGACAGATGATGAGCTCCAGCTCACATTTCCAAGGACTGGGCTAGGAGGCCCTCAGGACTCACTTCCTGCTCTGGCCTGAGGAGGCCCAGGCTAATGCCCCCACCCCCAGGATGATGCCCAGACCCCTCTGCAGTAAGGGTTACAGAACCTTGTCTTCTAGGCCGATGACATCTAGGAATGAAGGGATTACACCAGGACACAGGCCTCAGGTGCCCTTTCTGGAAAAGCAGGCTGCTCTCAGGTCTGTGCTCTCTACAGCAGCTAAAGCTCTCCCAGCAGCCTTTGAGAAAACTGGACTTCAGAGAAGGAAAGAGCTGAGCATGCTGGTACATACCCTAAAGCCTAGCACTGGGGAAACTAAGGCAGGAGAATGATGAGTTTGAGGTTAGCTTGGGCTGCATGGTGACCCTGGCTCAGGAGATCAGGGAGCAGGGAGACAGTCATCGGCCATGCAGTGATCCAACACCTGAAGAATCTGTGTAAAGCTCAGAGCGGTTGATGGTTTCTCCAAGATTCCGCTCATGAATGGCATGGAGAGAGCAGAATTTGAACTCAGGATTTTATTCCCACGCCTGATTTCTACCTTTGGCAATGTCCATCTGGCCTATCTGAAATCCTGCCCTGAGCTTCACAGAGCATAGCCTAGCCCCAAATAAGCTAGACACGGGCGTCAGTGGATAATGCTCAGTTAGAGCCACAGGTTTTAAGCTCTGGGAGCATGGATGTCGCTGGTGGCCAGACCTGTGCATCTCCTGGCCGAACTGGCAGGGTGCAAAGGCTTGAGCTGTGATGTTTCCAGGGACACACAGGCTCCGGAAGCAGGAGCGGGCTACCCCAACATGCTTTTCACACACCACTGCTCCTTCCATATCCCGGGAGTGGTTGCACTTCTTTTGGCTTTGGTTTTGATTTTTCATGACAGGGTTTCTCTGTGAAGTCCTGGCTGTTCTGAACTAGATCTGTAGACCAGGCTGGCCTCAAAATCACAGCGATCCGTCTTCATCTGCCTCCTTCAGTGCTGGGATCACAGGTATGCGCCACCACACCCAGATTCCCAGGGGTGTTGAGGCCCCGAGTCTGTTGTCTCAGTCTTGAGGGATATGAGTGTGTGCTGCTGGCCACGAGCTCCTCCAGGCTGTTCACTCTGCTCACATCACTCAACTCCAGTGGCATGTGGTGGGCATGACCAATGTCCCGGGTTCTGGTTTTTTTAGGACACTCGTAGCAGAGTGGCCTGCAGGGCCTGGGGTTTGCCTGGTTCCAGATGGAGACAACAGCACTGACTGTGGGAGGAAGAACAGAGAGGCCAGCTTCCCACAGCTTTATCTGTGTGGCCTCTGCTGGGCGCAGCTTTGGTTATGCCATGTTGAGCAGAAAATTCCTCACAGATGAAAAGCAAACCTGTGTTGGGTATATAATTTGATGTTTTCTAAAAGATTTGCTCCTGAAACCTTTTCTCGCAGGATTTTTATGCCGTAGTTTAAACTACAGAAGCTTGAGTGGTCGGGACAGAGAGTGTCTGGTGGCCAGGACTGAGGCCTAGACTCTGTGATTGCCGTTTGACTCAGCCTGCTGTGCATCTTAGCCCCTCCATCCCTCTGTCCACTTAGCAGGACAAGTTATTTTTGGTATGTCTGTGGGTAAGCTGCAGGCATAAGTACATTTCATCCCTAGACTTAAGAAGCTGTGTCATTAACTAGAGCTCAGTACTGGTTTCTAGTTTGGTCCTGGAGGGATGGGTGGTCCATACTCAGGGACATGCTTACATCATAGATGTCATTGCATAAGATTTGACAGACGCCCACATTGTGTAATCCAGATTCCATTAGGACGCGGAAGATTACTGTGACCCCAAGACGTTCCCTCCTGCCCTTCCCAGGCAGTCCCCACCCAGCCCCACCTAGAGTCCCCCGGGCACCTACTCCTCTGGCATTTTCCTTGGCAGCTGTTTGCCTGATCTATTGCTTGCTCTAAGTGAGTGTTTAGCAGTGCAGGGTGTGCCCTTGTGTGTGACGGGAAGACTTCAGGATGAAGATAAGGTTTGGGGTCTGTCAGCTTCCTGTCTCCGACTTCTTCCTGTGCAGCAGTAATTAGGGGTGGTGTGCCCGGAGGCCTTGGGGAGGCTGATGGGTGCGATGGTGTACAGGCGCTTATCATCTGACTGCCTGGACTACAGACAGCTGTTGGCTATAGGCCTGAGGAGCAGGTAGACGCTGCACCCACCCCTCCTCCACTACCACAGCTCCACTGCTGAGGGGCCAGGCCTGGGCGGCCGCTGCTGCTACTACTGCTTCCCCCCGGCCTCTCCTTAATCACAGCACACACACAGCAGGCCTGGAGGAAGGCTTGGAGAGGGACGGAGACACTGGAAGTAGGGTCCCCAGCCAGTCAGGGGCCTGTGCCCCGGACCTTAGGCTATGTGATTGTCCTGTGTCCCTCCTGCATGTGCCAGACACTGAGCATAAACTGGACCAGAACCCAAATATGAAGTCTCATTAATCTTTTAGATAGTTGTCCCACTTTTTAAAGCCAATACCTGGCACATAACCCAGAGTTATGTGGTGAGCCGTAATAAAGTTAATTGGAATCTAGGTCTCCCAGTTTTTCTCTTTTTCAGCAGTTTCCTGAGACTTTGAGTCAAAGACTGCTTTCAGGGTGGGTTGTCCAGACAGGAGGAGGCCACTTGGCAACGGTTCCTGTTCCCTTCTCCCATCATGCTCCTGTCACAGCCACATGTTTCCTTTTGCTGTGACAGAAGCAGCTTAGGGAAATGAAAGGTTCACTTCGGCTTACATTCTGATGGTGCAGTCCGCCGCTGCAGGGCTGCTGGTCACGCTGCTCCACAGTCAGGAGGCTGAGACAGGCTCTTGCTCAGGTCGCTTCCTCCTTGTTCAGTCTCTGGGCACACCCAGGGGTGTCTTTTCACTTAAACCTCTCTGGAAACATCCTCACAGAAATGCACAGAAGTGTGTCTCATGAGACTGCAAATCTAGTCAGACTGACCAAGAACTTAGCCATCTCAAGCCTGCCCCTGGTGGAGAAGGGACCCAGTTGGTAGCTGTTGGAGTGGAGGTACTCCAAGGCTGCAGGAGCCACTCCATGTCTAGAGCAACCACAGAGGGTGGCTTTTTTATTTTATTTATTTATTTTTGGACTTTTGATTCAGGGTTTCTCTGTGTAGCCCTGCCTGTCCTGAACTTGCTTTGTAGACCAGGCTGGCCTCAAACTCACAAAGACCCGCCTGCCTTTGCCTCCCTGAGTGCTGGGGCTACAGGTGTGCGCACCACACCCCACTTGAGGGTAGGCTTTTTGTAAGGCAGGACAAAGCATGTTTGAAATGAAACAGCTCTGTTATCACTTAACCCAGAAGAAAAGGGACCTTGAGAGAAGGCAAGCAGAAAGGGAAAGTAAGTTGGAGTGAGAGGGTACCATAATAAATATGGTATCAATCTGGGTACTCTGCTGTGATGAGACTAACGCTGAGGCTAACAGTCGGCTGTGAGGAAAGTTGCCCACTGGTCCTGTAGCTGCCAGTCTCTGCCTGAGAAGAGCCCTTAACCCACTGGCCCATCTTTGTTCTTCCCGACCAAGGAGCACCCTCCCTCCCCTGCTTCTCCACGACATCCTGGCTTCTTCTAAAAGCCGTTGACAAGATTAGGAAATAGGACAAATAATGTACTTCAATCCATCTTCGTCTTTCCTGGGGCTCTACGCAACTCAGTCTGGAAGGGGAAGAAAAAGATAGTGTAGCTCTTCACTGGTGACTCTTTTTCAGATAGTGAATTAGCCCATTCAAGGCTGAGTGCCTGACTGACCGGAAAGGCCACCAAGCATGCACAGGGGGGACCATGTGTTCTCGAGGTTCTTAGAAGCAATTGAGCATGCGCAGAGGGTATCGCGCATGCTCAAGCGGCTCCTGGTCCCTGAGTGTCGCTGATACCATCTCTAGGGTTCCCTGACTGCATCAGTGGTCGCATGACAGGGTGGGGTGGGCTGAAGCGTTGTTGCTGGATCCTCAGCATCTCACACTCCCAGAAACACTGCCAAGCCCGGCCTGGGAGCAGGTCATGCTGCTGTTCACTTAAGAATCTTCCCAGGGGCTGGAAAGATGGCTCAGTGGTTAAGGGCACTCACTGTCTGTTCTTTTTTTTTTTTTTTTTTTTTTTTTTTTTGGTTTTTTTTGTTTTTTGAGACAGGGTTTCTCTGTGTAGCCTTGGCTGTCCTGGACTCCCTTTGTAGACCAGGCTGGCTTCGAACTCACAGAAATCCGCTTGCCTCTGCCTCCCGAGTGCTGGGATTAAAGGCGTGCGCCACCACCACCCGGCTTCACTGTCTGTTCTTCCATAGGTCCTGAGTTCAGTTCCCAGCAACCACATGGTGGTTCACAACCATCTATAATGAGATCTGGTGCCCTCTTCTGGCTTGCAGGTGTACATGCAGGCAGGACACTGTATACATAATAAACCTTAAAAAAAAAAAAAAAAAAAAGACACAGGGTTATATCTAAAGCCCTGAAAAAGGCCTTCCCCTTTGATGGTTCTCAGCATCACTCAGACACATGGTTAAAACTGTCTGACCACTGGGGAATCCAGGTGCGCCGGGGATAGCGCCCGAGGCAGCAGGAAGGAGCGGGAGATGTAGCCAGCCCCGCTGCCCTGCTGAAATACCACCTTTAATATTCCTACTTGGAACAGTAGGAGGGAGGCGATTCCTCTCCTCCCCGTAGAGCCCCAGCTGCTGGGCCCACATGGGAGCCTCTGGACACACTGCTGCCCAAAAAGGAGGTTTCCTGTCACAGGCCTCCAGCGTGCACTGGAAGCTGTCTGCACCTCACACACTTCCTGGCACATACAACACTCCACAGTGGCTGGGTAGGCCCACTTCCCACGTACAGCTGCAGGCATCCAGGATCCTGGGGCCTGTAAGCAGGCATGTCGCCCGTGTTTGCTCCCAACCGTTTGGGGAGTGCACTTGATGATGCCTGGCATCCTGAAAACTTGCCCAAATGGATCATTTCCAGTTTTTGTTTGTTTGGTTTTTGATAAAGGGTTTCTCTGAGTAGCCTTGGCTGACCTGGAACTCACTACGTAGACCAGGCTGGTTTCGAACTCACAGAGATCCGCCTGCCTCTGCCTCCCTGGGCCCCAAGCTGGCAGGCACTGGCATGCCCTTCAGTTCCTCCGCACACTAGACTCTTCAGCTTGACCTGGCTGTGGCACCCTACAGAACAGTAGAAAGCTTGACACAGCATCCTGGCAGTGTCCACAGTGTAGGCTCATAGGTGGGCAGTGGAAATGCTGGCTTGTGCTGGCCTGCTGGCTTGTGCTGGCCTCCAGGCACATGTGGGTGGTCCTGGGGACTCCTGATGAATGGCCCTCTGGGAGATCTCAGAAATGAAAGAATAGGCAGGACCACCACCCACTTCTGCACTTTCCACCCAAGGTTTGGAACGTGGCCTTGGAACAGGCTTTCGTCACTAGGCCTAAGTAGTGGAAGTGCCTGTTGTTCATTCGTTCACTTAGTTGCCGTGTGCCTGCCATGGCCAGGAGATGAACTGCACTTGACTTCACTCCCGGGGAGCCTGCGTGGATGCTCCCATCTTCCCATGCTGGCACCACCCCAGGAACGCAGGGCCTTCTCAGAACCCTGTGTAGGGAAAACTCCCCACCCTGAGCGCCTCTCTCTCCCTGCAGACATCCAGGAAGTGAGAAGGACGTGGAGGCTTCCCTGAGGACCTGCTCTTTGCCCAGCTCTGAGGCTTCCATAATAGGATCCTGCAACCCAGGCCTTGAGACCTGGCCTGGGCTGGGCGAGCCTCTCCAGGAAAAGAGGGTGCAGTCTGCAGGAGGCAGGTGCCCCTGTGTTGAAATTACAGAAAAGCTCTAACTCTGAAAAGGCAGACAGCACAAGTAGACGCTGCGCAGAGGGGATGAACTGACAGGGTGTGTCGGTGAGCACCATTTCTGGGCAACGTCTAACAGAATTGGCTGTGGACGGGAGGAGGGATTCTATGACCCGCCACTGGCTGTGTCTACACGTGTGTCAGTGCAGTGGGCACTCACATGCCTCGTCACATGCACGTGTGGAGGCGGGTAGATGTCTTTAACACAGGATCCCTTGTTTGCCGCTGCGCACTGAGGCTCGCTAGCCTGTAGGGATTCTTTTGTCTCCCTCCCCTCTCACAGTCCTCGCTCAGGTTATAGGTGCAGCCACCACGTCTGTCTTCATGAGCATTTGTGGGACCCTCACTCAAGGCCACACATCTGCATGGCCAGCACTACCCACTGAGCTGCCTCCCCAGACCGTGCTGCTGGCTCTGCTGTGTGCTGCCTGGTAGACCCTCGGCAGATTCACAGAGTGACCCCACCGGTGTGCTTGTAAATGTGTGCAAAGACGCGTGTGGAACAGAACTCACTGCAGCCCCTGGATATGAGAAAATACCCATAGATGCCCCAGGGATCTGTTAAACATCTGAGAACCGCACTGACTCTCATCCATTAAACTTCATGGACCGTGAAAAAGGCCCAGGGTGTGGCTCGTGGGGAAAGCAATATTCATGGAGTGGAGAGCTGGGGCCACCCTGAGTTTGCCGAGTCTGAGACGTCACCTAAAAGGGTAGAGACAACAAGTAGCGGGAGGCAGGAGGAGGAGCACTGTCCCTGGTCACCGGGGCCAGGCGCGGTGCCGCACGTGGGAGGTAGACACAGGAGGACCTCTGTGAGTTCCAGCCCAGTCTGGTCTCTACAGTGAGTTCCAAGCCAGCCAAGGCTGCACAGAAAGATCCTGTCTCAAAAACAAACAGCAAAGGAGCAGAAGTCAGAATATGCCCTGAGTGGGGTGGAAGATGGCGCAGGATTTAAGGGCGCTTGCTGCTGACAGGCAGCCTTTGATTTGATTGCCGGCACCCATGTGGTGGCTCAGGGCTGTCTGCAACTCCAGTTCCCGGGCATGCTGTGCCCTCTGCTAGCCTCCACAGGCACCAGGCACCTCTGTGGTGCAGGCAGAACACCATACACACACAAATATTTATTAAGCTCAAATTTGGGCTTTAGTAAGCTGGCATCTTCAGAGGACAGCAGAGGTTCGCAGGGCACAGTGCTTTGAGCATCTGCTGTGAGCTGTGTCTCCACTAGCTGCTGTGTGAACATGGCAGATTGTAATCCACACAGCCCTTGTGGGAGGCATACCTACCTGATCTGTACACTTGCATCCTGGGCTTCAGGGGGGAAGGCCTTTCCCTGCCCGCCTGGGCACCCGAAATGGCCAGAGCCGAAGGGAGGGGTGCATGCGAGTGGCTGTTTACCACAGGGGCTGTGCAGACCTGGCCTGGAGCTGCCTCTCCAGTAGAGACACCCCTTCCCCAGCCTGCTGTCCCTCTGTTGTGTCCCTGTGCTCTTCTGGGTGTCAGCTGCATGCCCTGTCTGCCAGCTGGAGGCCAGCTGAGGGTTGTTTTTCTCCCTGTCAGGCCCAGGCTCCTTACTTGCACTTAGGGGGGAAAAGCGTCCAAGCCCTGGTACAAAAGGTCCCTTTTCCAGTGGCTTTGGAGGAAGCTGTGAATGAGCTCATTATCACTGCGGCCCAAGCGGGGGTGGGGAGTGGGGGCAGGGCAGCCTGTAACCCAAGCCAGGCTCTGAGACAGGTGGTCCAGGGGGTGGGGGCCTAGCCGAAGACATTTGGATGCTCTGGGGCTAGCTGTCCCTGCGGCCCAGGAAGGGCAATGTCAGTGTCTCTCCCCCCTCTCCACCCATCACCTTCAAAGCCCCATCTGGCCTCCCAGCTGCAAAAGAGTTTCCTTGCCCCCTCCGGCTGCTCCCCTGCACAGGCGGTGGACCTGCAGCAATGGCCACTGCGCACCTCTATTGTGCTCGAGGTTGGCCCAGCGTGACCCTAGGCACTTGGAGCATAACAGAGAGCAGAGTGGACACTGCCCTCTCAGGGGACCTAAGTTCCACTGTCAGCAGTGACCGTGTGCAGACTGCTAGGACAGGGAGTGGGGACTTCCTGGTCAGGAAAGGGGTCACATCTTTACCTCAGCCCCACCTGTTGCGATCTGGAGCCCTGCAGAGTGACTCTCCACCCCTCCCTGGGCTGAGTTAGGCCCTGGGAAGACAGCAGGTGGGACTGGCCTTGAGCTGGCAGTGCTGACCCCAAGTTGACCCCCTCTCCTGTTTTTCTTCCTTCTGTTTCAGATTGAGAAAATCATGAGCTCAATTGGAGAAGGAATTGACTTTTCTCAGGAGCAGCAGAGGATCTCAGGTACTATCCTAGTCCCCACCTCGTGGCACACAGACCTCGCTCTGGCTCGGGCAGCCTCGGGTTTCCCTCTGACCCAAGACAAATGCTTGTAGAGAAAGGGGGGCAGCCCAGGCCATGCCCTGCTCTGGACCTTTACTTTTGGGAAGAGGACGCTACATTTTGAAGGCAGTGTATGAGTTGAATTTGCAGCTGCTCATTAGGACAGGGCCGTGCTGTTGAACACTTGTCTGTCATGCATCTTGCTTGTCATGTGGACTTCACAGTGGCCCCAAACTGGAGTTTCTCCCACACTGGGCCTCAGTTCCCTAGGTGGCTCTGGCTTCAGCTGGCCATGAAAACATGGCCTTGTGTGCCTTGTTGACCTGGCAGTGGGGGGCAGACAAGAGCTCTCACTAGTGAAGTGCCCTGAAGAGGGCGTGTGTGTCTTTCCTTGCCAGCTCCCTGCGTCATCGCTGGCATTACCCAACTCACCCCCATTTTGATCAGTCTTTTCATCCTAGCCATTAGCGTAAGGTCTACCTCAGTTTCCTTTTTTTTGTGAAATGGACCATCAATCACGCCAGGTTTCTTTCTCAGGAGGGATGTCCTTAAAATGCCTCCAAGCTGGTGCTCATAGCCCCCAGTAGAGCCTTGATTCCAGCCCCAGAACTATCGCATCCGAGAGGAGGCCCAGCCTCCCTTTCTGATCAGGGCGGTGTTGGTACCTCCCTCTGCACTGGCCCTGCAGCCTCCCTGCTGGCCCTGCCAGGGGTCCTGGTGGAAGAGGGTGCTGTGTACACTGGAGGGAGGAACACAGCCTGGCCTCTGGAGACACACTGCCCTGGGTTCAAGTCCCAGTTCTAGATGCAGAGTTCAGGGCGAGTCATTCATCCCACCGGAGTGCCAGGTTCCCAGCAGCACCACTTGATGGCTCACGTCATAGATGGGCAAGCCCCTGAGGGAAAGGAGCACATGTCTGCAGTAGCCACGCCCACCTGTCTGTGCCGCTGAGGAACTCCCTGGAACTGGCGCCCGCCCCTCTGCACTCAGCCTGGCTGCCTGGTACTTCCTTCCTGTAGCCCCATTTCTGGGTTCTAGCTGTGGACTGAGCTCCCATCCATGCCTGGCAGTCTTGGGTGACCACTGCAGCTGACAGAGAACCCATGGCTCTCTCTCCAGACCACTGCTCCCACTCTGCCCGGTGGCCGCTGCTCTGCTGGCACACACAGGTCTTTCCACGGGTTGAGCGTGTGTAGAGTATGTTTAGGGCTGACAGACCCATGCCATTCTGCTCTCCTGTGCCTTGTCTAAGGACTAAGAGCCTGAGCCGCCATCAGATGCCAAGCGGCTGGAGTCAGCAGACCACTGCCTCTGGATCTAGTCAGGCCTTCTGGGAAGAGCCTGGCCTTGAAGGAGGCTGTGCTGAATTCTGCCCTCTCTGCCACCATGGGGATGGTGACAGCCTGGCTGTCCTGATCCCAGCACCTGGTTTTATATGATAGCTTACTCTGCTGAGCCACCTTCTACACTGCAGTGTAGGGACACCCAGAATGGCAAAGGTGTGTGACATGCCACGTACAGCGTCCCAGGGTATGTGGTTTGCACCACTGCCTGGCCGAGACGCCTAGAGAGGCTAGCTGAAGCCACAGCAGGATCATTGTGCATTTTTACTGGTCAGTGTCAGAGTATATCGGGTCAGCTGCGGATGGTCGAGGAAGAGACTCCCAAGGTCCCAAGCCAAGCGGCAGCTGCTCAGAATGGCTGACTGAGCACAGGGCACAGGGTACTGGAAGGGAAGGACCACAGAGCTGGAGTCTCAGCCCTGTTTGGGTACTTAGGATCCCCTGGGCTGTCCACACTGGAGCTGGATACCCAGGTCCCCGAAAACAAGTCTCACAGCTGCATGATGCCTCTGCCGACTGCCAGAAGATAGCCTGGCTCTCCTCTGTGTGCGTTCCACAGTCACTGTCGAGTGCTGCTGCGTGTAGCCTCCTGGGGCCTGGTGTCTCTGGACATGATGCCTATATGTGACCTATTTTTATTTTTAAGATTTATTTATTTATTACATATACAGTATTCTGCCTGTGTGTGTACCTGCACACTAGAAGAGGGCAGCAGATCTCATTATAGATGGTTGGGAGCCACCATGTGGTTGCTGGGAATTGAACTCAGGACCTCTGGAAGAACAGCCAGTGCTCTTAACCTCTGGGCCATCTCTCCAGCCCTATATGTGACCTATTGAGATGCAGGCGCCTCCGGCATAGTCACAGGGTGATGTGTGGTTCTTGTGTATCCGTGACCTTTGCTGTCCCTCACTGGCTGTACTTGCAGTTGATCAGTCCCCCCCTTAGCTGCCCCCTGCTGAGGACCCTGTTCTAGCTGTGCACTTCTCCCCGAGCCCGGTGTTCTCATCTAAGGAGCATGAGGTGCAGTAGCCGAGTAGGACAGTGCTTCCTAAAGTGGCAAGTGGGGGTTACTTAGCTGTAGACTGTGTTGCCCCTTGATGCCTCACCCTGGCTTTCCTCGAAACTGCCAGCCCAAGTTACAGGCACGATTTGTCTGTACCCTGTAAGAGGTTTCCAGCACCCGAGCTTGAGATGAGCCCCTCGTGCCTGTGTCTGTGACTGCCAGGAAACCTGTCGCCTCGCCCTGCCTCCCCTCCCCAGCAGCAACAACAGCAGCAGCAGCAGCAGCAGCAGCTTCTGCTCCGATGTCCGATCCCTGATGTATTTTCCTGAGCGTGGAAGGGGGGAGGGTGGGAGGGAGGAAGGGGAGGGCCAGACATGAGAGTGAGCAAGGACTGTGGAGCCGGCAGTCGGCAGCCAGCAGTGTGGAGCCCGGAGCCTTTAGACAAAGCATTGTGCTGCAGCTCTGTAAGCGTGCACATCCCCCGGCAGCAGGCTGGACCACAGCTGTCCAGCCTTGGGATTGTTACAAGCAGGAATGAATCAGCAGCTGGGGCTACACAAGCGGGTGAACATTCAAGAGCCGGCTGCGTAGGTTCCCGGAGCCGACTTCCCATTCAAGGGCAAGTCTGGGAGCCCCCAGACTTGGCGTTTCGGAGCGCTGCTACAGCCTGCATCCAGAGACTACCCGGTCACTAGCCACCGTCTGCTCTGCGGAGGACAGGAGAGGAGTTGGAGGCTGCCACAGTTGGTCAGCAGGGGTCCCTAAGACAAGCAAGTTGGCCTTGCCCTGCCTTGAAGGGCAGAGACCGCCAGTGACGGCAGGATGACTTTCACCGTGGCAGAGGAGCATCCCGGGAGGTGATGTCTCTGTAGCTGGTCCTTCTCTCTCCCACCCGTGACAGCAGGATGACTTTCACCGTGTCAGAGGAGCATCCCGGGAGGTGATGTCTCTGTAGCTGGTCCTTCTCTCTCCCGCCTTGCACCTGCCTCTCTTTTCTCCCCCTTCCTTACCCTCCTTTCACCTGTTCTTGCTACAAGAACCAAAGAAGTAAGGTGGGGTGTGACGGCACCCAGCTGAGGACAGCTGAGGGCTGCCGGGAAGGACTGAACTTTTGTCCTCCCTGCACCGCCACAGTCCTGCCCTGACCGTAGAGCAGGGTGAATAAAGGGTCCCCTCGCCGGTGCGTCTGTAGAGATCATGAGGCCGGAGACCCTGGGAAGGAAGCTGTGTGTGTCTCTCGGCTAGAGAGCAGCCCAGTGAGAACAGACAGGCTGCTGGCTCCTGACGGACAAGCGCTACCTCTCTTTTATCTGCTCGGCTTTTGTCTTCTTTGACGAAGAACTGAGTGGCCCAATTGCTGTCCGCCAAGCAGGCGGACAGGTCACAGGAACCACCTCCGAAGACCGGGAGAGTGAACACCATGCTCCTGGAAGCCAACCCGGGGCCAGGAAGGCAGCACCTCAGTCCGGGAAGTACCCGGCTTGCTGGCCACACAGCCCAGTAGAAGACCATGCCACTGACCCAGCAGAGCCACACCTGAGCATCTGCCCCACTCAGCCCCCTGGTCCTCCTGAGCTGGGAGCACAAAGAGCTGGGGCCATGGTTTGCTTATTCCGGGACTGCTGGGGGAGAACAAGTAAAAGTCCCTTCGCCCCTCCTGCCGCGCTGTGTGCTGCTTGTGTTGCATGTGCCGGGGCCCCATGAACAGCCGCCGCTGCCTCTGCTGCTTCCTTCCCGGAGCCCTCACTGTGTGCCTGTATCCCTCAGCTGCATGAAGACTTTTGCTCGCTCCTGACCCACGACACAGCCCCACAGCAGCTCCAGAAGTTGCATGGATGAGAGGAGCAGCCGGGCTGGTGGGCACTTAGGAGACCTAGTGTCGCCCTCTAGTGCCTATGGGGGACAGACTTTCTGCAATCCCTCTGTGTGGACGCTGATGAGGAGTTGACCCAGAGACCACTGGGAGTTGGCTCCCCCTGACCCCAGGCAAGACCGTGCATGTGCAGCCTCGGCCCTGGCCCGGGGCAGCTCATTCTGTGGGGTGTGAGTGGGCAGCAGGCAGCAGGCTGGCTCATGTGCAGTGCCAAGCAGCTCTGTTCCTGCCTGTAGAGAGGACAAGCTCTGTGCCCGCTCTCGCTCTCTGTCCATAGTCTGGCTGGCTGCTTCATGGTAATGACTATGATGTGGCAGTGCCATCTGTCTTCCTCTGAGTGCCGCTGCTACCGCCTTAACGGATTCTCCCTTTTCAAGCGTCTGCCGATTCCTCTCTCGTCAGGTTCTCGGGCGCTGGAGCAGAGCGTCGGGGAGTGGCTGGAATCCGTCGGCCTGCAGCAGTACGAGAGCAAGTTGCTGCTGAATGGTTTTGACGATGTCCGCTTCCTGGTAAGTGCCCCAGGCCCTCCGCTGGCCAACACCGGGGTTGCTTGCTGGACACTGGCCTCCCCAACTGACCTGGCCCTGGGGAGGGCCAACAGAGGGACGTGGGTACCAGGAAGTTAGCTGAGTGCCTGGTGCCAGCTTTGCAGACGCCGCTGGCCCTACTACCTGTGCCCCAGGTGCCATTCAGGTGCAGTGCTCTCAGGAGGGTCCTGACCTAGACCCTTGCCCGGGTCCCCAGCAGCTCAGGTGACAGGGCTGCCAGGTACCCCATAGGCACTTCATGCCCCGTGTCAGCTGGACGCCAGGAGTTCCCTTCTTTTCGAGAATTTTGCTGTTGTCTCAGTAGCAAAGGCTCCTTCCTTCCAAGTGTGGGTGAGGCCGGGGCTTCACATGTGCCTGGCCTCAGCCGGCGAGGGAATGGCCCAGTGTTGGTGTGGGTGCTTTTCTGAGGTTCACTCTGCGCTCACAGAGAACCCAGGAGTCAAAGGGAAAACCAAGGCCTCTCCTCTGCTCCCTGGGGAGAAGGGACTCAGCTTACACCCTGGGCTCAGGAGCCAGTGGTCCCACTTTCAAACGTCTCCTAGAGGCCTTGCCCAGAGTGTCCTCGTGGGTCATTCAAAGCAGAGCCTGAGCTGAGGCATGCGCGAGAGCAGACATGTGATGTCACAGCTCATGTCCTTACTGTGGGCTGGGTGCCAGCCTCAGCAGTTGATGTGTGTGAGCTCTGACTATTTGCTCCCTCGAGGTGTGTGCTGATGTTGCCTGTTTCCCGAGTGCAGGCTGTAGGGTGCCGCAGAGTGGTTTGCTCAGGGTCACACTGCTGGTAACTGGCCAGATGAGAATGTCCACTTGGGAGTTCCAAGGCAGGAGGCCCCTCTCTGAGCACTCAGGCTCTCATTTGGGGAGTGTGGCAGAACCATCTATGTGCTGCACACCTTGGTAAGCACAAACCCCTCTGCCCTGCTCCTCTCATTTTCTGGGAGGCCTGTCCCCTCCTCTCCTAGTCCTGGTGGGGGGGGCTGTGGGTTCAGGCTGCTCCTTGAAGCAGAACTCACTCACTTGTGCCCACTTGCCCTGCGCCTCATCTGAGCGGCCATATTTGTGGAGCTGGCACTGATCCCAGCCTGCTCTCTGTCTTGGTGGGACTAGTGGGCTTCCTGTCAGCACAGGGTTTGGTGTCTTCATGGAAGAGCCTGTTTGTGGCTTCTACAACAGACCCAGTGGAGAGTGCCTTAACCAAGCCTTCGCGTCCACAGGCAAGTCTGCAGAGCTGCCCTCCCGTGGCCAGACTTGGGGCTGTTCTTGTTCACATCTTCAAAGTCTACTTTTTTTGTTTGTTTGTTTATTTTTTGTTTTTGTTTTTGTTTTTTTGTTTTTTGAGACAGGGTCTCTCTGTGTAGCCTTGGCTGTCCTAGACTCCCTTTGTAGACCAGGCTGGCCTCGAACTCACAGCGATCCACCTGCCTCTGCCTCCCGAGTGCTGGGATTAAAGGCATGCGCCACCACACCCAGTCTGGTCTACCATTTTAAAGAGCAGTTTGTTTTTCCTTCCTAAAACTTAAGGGCTAGGGGTCTGTCTGTGGTTCCTGGAATCTTCCTTCTGATTCACCTTGCTCTTAGGGGAGGAGATGGGTTTGGTCAGCAGGAAGGACGGCTGGCCCTGCCTCTGGGGTTGGGGGCTTTCCCTTTTAAGTGCTCCCTTTGCCGTGCTGCTGGCAGGATCTGCAGACACCATCCCCCTGCACTCCAGTGCTCCAGAGGCTGAGCCTGAGGATCGGGGCCCAACTCTGCTGAATTTGGAAAGGGTTAGCCTCCCAGCCCTTGCGCACTCTCAGGACTCCCTGATCCTACCTGAGACCCAGACTAGAGAGCAGGTAGCTGACATGTTGGGTGAGCACGGCCCTCAACCCAGATGCAGAGTCTGTATGAGAACGACCCTCCTCCCTGGTGCCAGCAGCTTCATTCCTCCGGGGCCTCTTTAGTCTGAAGCATCTTCAGAGGTGTCCACCAGAGGTGAGCTGAGTGTACCTGAGTTTGGTATGTTGCTTCAGGCATCTGGAGTGGTCTGAGTGGCCAGCACAGCATCCTGGGTAATTGCAGTAAACTGCTAGGTGGGCTTATGGGTTGATTTTGCCAGGGGTGTGTTCCCAGTCCTAGGGCACTCCCTCCGCAGGTGGTCCTGGTGTAGCTCATCTCCTTTGGTCCAGAAGTTTCACCTCGTTCTGAGACTCGCTGCAGATGTTTCAGTGGTGGCCACGGAGGTTCTCTGTTGTCTGGGCTTGGTGCTCTTAGCCCTGACCCTCACAGCAGCAAGCAACCCTTACAACCTGAACTTCTTCTAAAAACCTCTTGGCAGAAAGCAAGGGTTAGGCCAAGGCTATGAGGGTATCCGTGAGCTCCCTGTGCTTTTGGGGCCTCTTGGGGGATCCAAGCCTAGCACCAGGAAACCAGGCAAGGGACTGTGGCTGACCTGCCAGCCAGCAGCCCCCCACTGGCTGTCCACAGGAATCGGGCTTTTTTGAAAGTAAGGGGCAAACACATTTGGCCAACTCAGAAGGAGGGCATTGGTGGCTGGCACACCTGGGCAACTCTGTGTCGTGGAAGTGTTAATGGCATAAGTGATGTGGCCCTGAGGCTAGAGGATTGTGACGGATATGAAGACACAGAGTGAAGGAAATGTTCATGTGAGGCTGTTGAGGTCACAGGAATGTGCACAGGAGCTCTGTGCATGGAGCTATGAGGAGTGCCAAGATACGGCTGTGGTGATCTCGGGCTGCTTCACTTTTCTTTTGTGGGCATAAAGATTTTTCCTGTCTTCTGCTGTGAATGACCGTGAAGTCAGAACAGCAAATTCTGCGTGTGTCTGAAGGGACCTTGCGGTCCAGCTGGAGATAAGAAGTTTAGGAAGCAAGCTGTGGCATGATGGAGCAGCTGCATGCTAAGGCCTAAGAAGAGGCTCTAGGCACCGCAGGAGCCACGGTTACCACACTCTGTGGACATGGGACCCAGAGCACAGGCGGGAAGGCCGCACAGACATTGCTCCAGCCTTGGATCTGTGCTTACCAAGACTGGAGAGGACAGGTGACAGGACGCTGGCTGGAGAACAGGGCCTGGGGAGGCCGGGGCGTGAGCCTGAAAACCATGCGAGGGGGCGCCCTGTGTTAAAGGGCCTTTGACCTGTGGCCCCCACCAGGCAGAAGGCCTGAGTCCAGGTACACTTTGGCCCCCAGGGGTGGTTGGGGGCAGTGCCAGGGACAGTGGGTGCTGGGGTGGTGGGTACGGGAGATGGCTCCAAGTGGGCGAGAAGCACACAGAATGGGCAGGAAGCTGCTGCTTATGCTTATGCTGCAGATGCGAGGCCTCCTGCTCCTCCATCCATTTCCTTCTCCACTGGGTTTGGCCACAGGGTCCCTGTCCGCTTCTGCAGCTGTTGATCTTCATCAGGAGAAAGCTGGCAAGTGACTGGCTGTTGGTACAGCGAGGCCAGGAGCCCCTTTGTTATTAACTTCCATCAGACCGAATCCCCGGCTCCTACGGTGCCCCATCCTGTTGGCGGCTTGTTCTCCTTTGACCCCACAGGCCACTCCACTTGCCCTGTGGGCTGGAGTCCTGGATCTCCTGCCCTGGCCCCTGTGCTCCCCAATCCCGTACTGACAATTCCTTGAGCTTGACAGCCTTGGGGGGGTGAGGCGCTCTGGATCCAAGTTCCACCCATCCGCTCTCAAAAAGCCTGATGAGGGAATTGCAGGGAATCTGCCCCTCCCCTTTACCTTCGTCTGTTGCTGGTCCATGGACCACAGCCAACCTGAGCAGGGAGGGCTGCTGCCCGGATGGATGCCCTGCAGCGCGCAGCTGCCCTCCAGCCTCAGCCACCCATCTCTGCACAGCACTTTGTGAGCCAACTGCTCGGCTGCAATTTTCTGTCCAGTTGACATAGGGCCCAAAGCAGGAGGATGGGTGGGGCCGAAGCATAGACAGGGGGTTCTCAGAGAAGCCTTGTCCTGCCTTCTGGGCTGTCAGGCTTGTCTCTTGAAAGCTGAGCTTCTCAGGTGGCCCAGCCACTGACAGGCCCTTGAGCTGACAGCCTTGGGGGCGCTCTGGATGCAGGCTTCACCCATTGGCCCTCCAGAAGGCTGAGGAGGGAACTTCAGGGAATCTGTCTTCTCTATGCTCTGCAGCCTGACATGGAGGAGAGGCTTACGACACCTCCACAGAAAGGCAGGTATGGTCACCATGAAGCAGGTAGGGAAAGCTGAAGAGAAAAGTCCAGATGTATAGCCCAGGCTAGTCTTGAACTCCTGAGCCTCTTGCTTCTGCCTCCCGAGCGTTAGATTACAGATGTGTGCCATTATGCCCATCTTGTGTGAGGCAGGGTCTCATTCTAGCCTGCGCTGACCTGGACCTCACAGTATTTGACCTACCTCAGCCTCCTGAGTGCTGGCTTACAGGTGTGAGCCACCTCAGCCAACATTGCATGCTCTCCCACCTGCATCTGTGTGTGTCTCTGTGCACTCTCTCACATGTACACACACACACACACACACACACAGAGAGAGAGAGAGAGAGAGAGAGAGAGAGAGAGAGAGAGAGAGAGA
>OU015751.1:2181028-2195782 GCA_907169655.1 Acomys percivali
AGCTGGGGCTTGTCAGTGTGAGGGCACCTGGGAGGCCAGGGCAGGAGAGTCTGCTGACCGCTCCTCTGCTTCCCTTCCAGGTCCTGAAGGTTCACCTGCTGGGCCACCGCAAACGTATCATCGCATCTCTTGCAGACAGGCCCTATGAGGAGCCGCCCCAGAAGCCCCCGAGGTTTTCCCAGCTAAGGGTGAGTTCAGGGAGTGGGGAGGGTCCATGAGGACATTTTGTGGTTTTGCCTGGAAACACCATGTCTTTCCACATAGCAGGTAGCAGTGCCTGCCCTCCCCACTGGCTCACACATGGGAGGGTGGTTTCTGTCCTTTGTCAAGTGATGCCGTTCATTTGTAACCCAAGATGGCCGCTAGTGAAGGGCCACTTTAACTATGGAAAAAAAGTTAACAGAACCAGCCCCAGGCTGGGGCCACATCTAGGGCATACACTCAGCTCTGAAGAGTCCTTTCCACAGCTCCAGTGTGTGTCTGAGACACACTGGGGATCCCTGGGCCCACCCCCGTGCCTGCCTCAGAGCTACAGTTAGAGACCTGCCGCTTTACAAATCCCATGGCTGTGGCTTCCTCAGACCAGCCAGCCCCTGACAGCCAGCTTAGCGGTACTGGTTGGGAGCTCTTGAGCTGTGGTGGAGCGACACGTGGCTCTGTGCTGGGCAGCGACCTTGTGAAGCTGCTTTTACACTTGAGGAAGCTGAGGCAGGCCAGGGCTACAGCCACATAAGGTATCTCAGCTCCCAGGGCTGTAGGGATGTTTTCTACTGGACGAGCTACTCTGAGGCTTCTCCTGAGAGGGGATTCCCTCTGCATTGCCGATGGGGTGACATGTGGCAGACAGTTGCACTTGTGATGAGTGTGGGAGTGGCTTCTGCCCTCCATAGGCCAGGCTGACAGGACTTGTTGGCCTCTAGGAGATTTGCTTCTTCCCTGGACCAGGCAAGGCCTAGCTGCCTCTGCCCACACCAGCTTTTGGCCAGCGTGCTGCTTATGTGCTGTTTGCCCCTTAGCTCCTGCCTCTGTGTGCCACCCTGGGCAGCCTCAGAAGAGCTGATACCCCCAGCCTGGGGATTTCACCAGTTTCTTACCCAACAGTGCCAGGATTTAATGTCCCAGACATCGTCCCCGCTGAGCCAGAATGATTCCTGTACAGGGCGGTCGGCAGACCTGCTGCTGCCCTCGGCAGACACGAGCAGGAGGCGTCATGACAGCCTGCATGACCCTGGGGCAGCCTCTCGAGCAGAACGCTTCAGAGTCCAGGTGAGCAGGAGAGGTCAGAACCCACAGGGGCCACTGTGGGGTTGGGGGGCGCAGCTGTGGGGGGTGGGGGCACAGCTGTGGGGGCCGCCTTTGGTGCCAGGAGGCAGCACCACCTGCTCTTTACCCCTCCCCTAGGGCTACATGGGCCTTAGACCTCGTAAGAGCTTTGAGGACAGCCACCTCCTCACTTCTCTCCCTTTAGGTCTGGGGCGTGGCCTTCCGGTCTAGCCCTGCAGGCCCTCGCTCATACCCACAGCCATCCCCTTCTTGCACCCGTCTGGATCCCCAGAGCGTCCTTCTCTGCCTCAGCACCTTTCTTCTCGTCCCACCCACCCACCCCGCAGAACCACAGCCCAGGTCCTCAGGTGCCATGCTATTGCTCCCCACCTGTGGCCACAGCTATTTCATGCTTCACTGAGCCACACCAGGGCAAGACTGCTGCCATCTTACCCTCTGGGCTCAGCCTTTGGGCCCTCTGGTCACCGAGTCATCCGGTGTCTGTCCTCTCGCCTTGCTGAGCCCTAGTTCTGCCCCTTGAAGCAAGCTGCCTTCTGGGCCCCAGACTGGCAAGGGTCCCTTCTCTTACGGGAAAGCTGATGCCTCCCACCTGCTCTGACACCCTGCACACATCCGAGGTCACTAGGTGCCTCCCTGTCCCCTCCTACCACCCCAGCTGCTAGTAGAGGGTCCCTTTAAAATGCATCCTTTGCCCAGATCCTGAGGAAGCCAAGGACTGGGGTCCACGGCTTCGGCCTATGTTCTTTATGTTGAATGGTGCCCGCAGCTGTGCTCCCCACACATTCTGTGTTCATGCACCTGTCTCGGATGCCTGATCTTTCTGGCTGTGACACCCTGAGAGCACCTCCCTTGGCCCCCATGCTGCTCAGGCACACAAGTACCCTGCCCTCTGCACGTGGCTCCTGCCCTTGCTGAGGTCACCGGCTTGCCCACTCTTTGTGTGTGTTAAAGGCAGACAGGGAGTTTGTGAGCTCCTCCAGAGCAGGTGAGCAGTGTGTGACTGTGTGTCCACAGGAGGAGCCCAATGAGACCAAGCTGACACTCCGTCCGCCCAGCCTGGCTGCCCCCTATGCTCCTGTGCAGAGCTGGCAACACCAGCCGGAAAAACTCATCTTTGAATCTTGTGGTTATGAGGCCAATGTGAGTGACTCTTGCCCTCCCAAGATGGCCAGCCTCCCTCCCTGCCCCTTACCTGGGCCTGTGCAGTCCCTCAGACTGTTCACAGGCTAGACCAAGACCCACAGGCCAGTCTCTGCTGTGCTAAGGGGAGGGACACTAGGCTGAGGATAAATCAGGGTCACTCCATCTAACAGCAGGTGGTCCCACGCTGGCTAGGCCATCCTATACAACAGCAACAGTGTCCCCAAACCCACCCTCTGCTCATTCCCACAGTATCTGGGCTCCATGCTGATCAAAGATCTGCGAGGGACAGAATCCACTCAAGATGCCTGTGCCAAAATGCGGGTAAGAGGGCTGGAGAGACAGGCCAGCAGCTGACAGCACTGGCTGCCCTTCCAGAGGACGTGGGTTCAGTTCTCAGCACCCACATCAGCAGCTCACAAGCTTCTGTAATCCGATGCCCTCTAACTGCCTCCGTGGATAGCTGGCAGGCACACACATGCTGTGCTGACATAGACGCAGGCTGAGCAGCCGTACACACAGCATGGGAAGAAAGGGAAAGCTGTGGGGAGGTGGGAGGTGGCTGACAGGCACAGCAAGTGAGTGGCCCCCACACCATGGAGGGTTGGTGTGCAAACAGATGCACTCTCAGCCAACCCCACGCTTCTTACAGAAGTCTACGGAGCACATGAGGAAGGTCCCCACCATCATCCTGTCCATCACATACAAAGGCGTCAAGTTCATCGATGCTTCCAACAAGGTACGCTGCCCCTCAGGACCGCTGGCAGGTGCCAGACACCGTGTCCCCTCAGACATGATAGCTGAGAGGAAACAACCTAACGGTTTCAGAAGGGCCAGTGCTTGGCTGCCTGCCTCGTAGTTTCTGGGTCTGTGATGGACAGTGCACCAGGCAGAAGGAGGCCCATGTGGCAGAAGCTATTCACCATGCTGCTCAAGAAGCGGGGAGCGGGTGCGGGAGGCCAGGGACCGGTCTCTAGCACGTCCTAGAATAGCGCCACCAGCCAGGACCAACCTGCAGTGTGATCCGTTTTCGGGGACACTGACACCTCATTTCTTCACTATAATATTCTGCCCCTGGCTCCATGGTTCATGGCCATCTATAATATAAATGCATCTAGTCTACCTCCAGGCATCCTCAGATCCCTTACAGGCCTAGTACGTTTCAAAAGTACAAGTTCAAAATTTCCTCTGAGATTCAAAGCTAATGGTTTTGTAAAAGATTTGAGTATTTTATGTATATGAGTGCTATTTTTCATGTACACCAGAAGAGGGCACCAGATCCCATTATAGATGATTGTGAGCCACCATGTGGTTGCTGGGAATTGAACTCAGGACTTTTGGAAGCTCAAGCAGTGCTCTTAACCACTGAGCCATTTCTCCAGCCCCAAAGCAAATGTTTTTTTTTTTAGACAGGGTCTCAGGATGTAGGCCTGGTTGGCTGAGACCCGTGTAGACCAGGCTGGCTTCAAACTCACAGAGATCTACGTGCCATTGCCTCCCAAGTGCTGGGATTACAGGCCACCGTGCCCAGCTTCAAAGCAAACTGTTACCTGTGAGCCCTGTAAAAATTAGACAGAGGGCTGGAGAGATGGCTCAGCGGTTAAGTGCACTGGCTGCTCTTCCAGAGGACCTGGGTTCAATTCCCAGCACCAGCATGGCAGCTTGCACTTGTCTGTAACTGCAGCTCCAGAGGATCCAACGCTGTCTCACAGATACACAATCAGACAGAACACGAATGCACATTAAGTAAAAACATTTTTAAAAATCGGAAGTCGGGGTTGAAGAAAGATGCTAAGTGGGTGAGAGCACTGGCTATTCCCCCAGAGGACCCGGGTTCAATTTTTAGCATCCACATTGTGGCACAAAACCTGTCTGTAACTCCACTTCCAGGGAAATCTGATGCTTTTGCAGGCACCAGGCACACGTGTGGTACACAGACATGTACACAGGCAAAACTCCCATACACATAAAATTTTTTATTGCATAAAGAAAAATCAGAAACTAAATTACATGCTCCTGAGATAACAAATGGCACAGAATAAACACTCACTGTAAAAGGAGGAAATAAAATAGCAAGGAAAGACCAGACCAGAGTGAGCCAGAGCCCAGCTAGGTGAGCAGTGCTCATAGCCTGTCAGGCACCTGGGCCTGTGTGTGGTGCTGTGAGCGCCAGTGGCCTCGGGAAGCCCACTGGCCCAGCTCTGGCCCTCTTCAGTCTCGGCTGGCTCTGGCCACTGCTCCCAGCCTTTCTTGGGAAACGTCCATATTCTGAGCCTCCGTTGCTTTCACCTCCACAGTCTCTCACGTTCCCCCCTAGAAGACTCCAGGTGCCCCACACTGCTTGGCCCCAGGCCTTCCTTTTAACTTGGAGTGCAAGCCTTCAAGACCCTGTATCTTCTGCATCCTTCATGCCAACAAAGCTGGCACCACACAGGCGAGCAGTACCACGCCCTGCCATGTACTAGGAGTGGCCCTCCTGGCCATGCTGTGGCACGCATGAGTACTGGGGTGGGTGAGCATGGTCAGATGGATCCCGGAGGACACCTCCCTTGGCCTGTACAAGCAGAGCACCCTGGGGACCGGCTGTTCTCCGGGAGAAGGCTACCTGAAGGGTGGGGTCTGCCCAGTGCTTGAACCATCTCCAAAGTCCTCTTGTCCCTGTTGCTCCAGTGCATAGCGTTTGTCTCCTTGTAAGGCGGCTACTGTCTTTAGAAGCCACGTGGCCCTCGGGCCAGCTGCATCCGGTGGTTCCCAGCAGACTGCATGTTCTCCCATCTCTTTGCCTTGCTTCTTGTTCCCAGTCTCCCCTATAAACCCGACTGAAACAGCAACAGCCATACTCCCTCCTGAGTGCTGGGCATCTCTGCAGCCGCCTCCACCTGGGCTCACGGGTCTGCCATCTTTACCCTCAGCTTCTCAGTCTAGGCACAGGGACACATGTACCCAGTTCTTTGTCATGGTGTGACATGAATGGCCCAGTCCCCAGTACTCACCACCTTCCCACCAGACCCTCATGAGCCCACAGACACCTTTGCAAGGGTGTGAGGCCCACGTGGCCAGGTTAGTCACTGCAATGGCTCCCCTTCACCTTACCTTTTCACTGCTGTGACCAAGCACCAGAGAACCAACTCAAAGCACGGAGGGTTCGTCTGGCCTACACTCACCCAAGTTGTGGCCCGCAGCCCTCTGGCTTTGTGTCTAAGGTGACTCAAGTCACAGAGGTGGGAGCACGTGTGCGAGGAAGCTTGCTTGTGGTGACAGGAAACAGTGAGGAGGGACCAGGACCCTGTATAACCACCAGAGCTCGTTCTCTGATGCCCTTCCTCTGCCGGTGCCCACCTCCTTAGGCTTCCAGCACCTTTCAAAGTATCACCACAAGCGGGGGAGCAAGCACCCAGTGTATGAATCCCTGGAGCACTTCGTGTGCGGAGGGCAGCAGTGGAGCCCACCTCACTGGGACTCCACCTCCCTATCTGCTCAGCCCAGCACAGGTTCTTGTCCTGGTATCGGGCTTCTGTCCCAGCTGTGGTGACAGTTGCTTTTCTCCTCCTTGGCACTGGCCTTAATGGTTTCTTCACTGAACCATAGGCCACCTGGGGTGCACCTGGGAGCCATCCTTTGCCCTCCTGTGTGTGTGTCGGGGGGGTAGATGGAGCATGCGTTGGCCTGGGAACATCGTGCTGCCTGTTGGCCATGGTCAGGGCTGAGGTCCGGCACCTACGTGAGCAGGCTTAGACACAGTCCTCAATCCCACTGAGGAGAAAGTGGGTTTTATCTGGTGGTAACCCCAGAAGCATGCCATGAGGGAACCTTGAGTTACAGAACACATTTTTCCTGGCAGAATGTCATCGCTGAGCATGAGATCCGGAACATTTCCTGTGCCGCACAGGACCCAGAGGACCTGTGTACCTTTGCCTACATCACCAAGGACCTGCAGACGAGCCATCACTACTGCCACGTTTTCAGCACCGTGGATGTGGTGAGTGTCCCTGTGACAGCAGCAGGCAGCAGTGACATGGCACCCTGGGCCATGGTTACCTAGCTACGTGTTTCCTGGGTGGGACAGGTTCCCTTGGTTGCTTGTCAACCCACTGCCTCAGCTCCCCAAGCTACTGGCAGCAGTACACTCTGTCCTCAGCACTCCCTGAGCGAGTCACCAGTGTCCAGCCCTCTGGGGCTGCCTCCACACACAGGCTGCAGGACGACCTTGCAGCCCTGGGCCGTGGCAGCTCTGTGGTCCAGAAGTGTTAGCTCCCCTTTCCCCATCCGGGGCTTGCTGAAGATCACCTGTGAGGTGATCACTGTGTTCCAAGTTCTCTGCTCCTGGGGAGGCACGCAGGGGCTGCTGGAGGCTGCACTGCTACCTGGCCTTCTGCTTCTTTACAGAACCTGACCTACGAGATCATCCTGACCCTGGGGCAGGCGTTTGAGGTGGCCTATCAGCTGGCCCTCCAGGCCCAGAAATCCAGGACCATGGCGGTCCCTGCGGCTGCGATGATTGAGACAAAATCTTCCAAACCGGTGCCTAAGCCTCGGGTCGGCATGAGGAAGTCTGCAGTACGTGGCCTCTCATCTACAAGGCACCCCAGGGCCTGGGTGGAGCTGGGCACATCCAGTGTCTTCCCACTGCCTGGCAGCTGCCCCAGGAAAGCAGCCCACTTCCTTGAGTCCCCCTTCCTGTCCCCCTGGGCTCTTCCGGCCTGAGAGCAGTGTCTTTCCTTGTGGGGCCTGGCCCGGTCGTTGTGGGGCTGCCGTGCATGGCTGCAGCACCCAGTGACATCCCTGTGTCTGTCTGTCTGCTTTGCTCTGCGCCCCAGGTGCCGATGCCCCCCGATACTCGCTGTTGTTACTGTCACACCTGCACCACCCACCGTCCTTCCTACCTACCGCTGCCGTCTGTTAGTCCTGGAGTCAAGGTCTTTCCGCCTCCCACTGTCTTGTGTGTCAGGCTCCCTGAAGCACCCGTGAGCTGTCTCATGCCTTGGTGGCCTCATGCTCTGCCTGTGTGACACTTTCTTTCTGGAGATGCCTCCCCTGTGTGCTCTGCCCTTTGTCTTTGTCATGTGCCCTCTGCCTGCCAGAGGGACCCAAGGGCTGGGGCTGCTACCCAGTTACCCCTTCCCGCCCACCGTGGCCGTACTGTGGCTCAGAGCCCAGAGCGTCAGCTCTAGTGGGGCAAGGCTCCTCTGGCTGAACAGTCCCCGGGAGCTGCTGAGGATCCTCCCTGGACGTGTCCGTCCCTAGATACTCCATGGAGGGGCAGGTGTGCTGGGCCCCGGTATGAGGGCAGGCTTGGAGTCCTAACCCTACCCCTTCTCTTGTTTGACAGCTGGAACCACCTGAGACGGACCAGGAGGCGCCGTCCCACGCTAGTGTTTCCTGGATTGTGGACCCCAAGCCAGATCCTAAACGGAGCCTCAGCACCAAGTATGAGACCACTATCTTCTAAACAGCTGCCCTGTCTCCACTGCCCCCACTGTGCCTTTGCCACCCGATCTTCTGCTGTCTCAGCTCTCCTTCACTGCAGCCGAGGCCCCACCCCATGGGACCTGCCCTCCTGGCAGCAGCTCTAGACTCTCCCGCACTCACAGCTCCTTACACCACCCAACACTGTGAACCCTCCCCCTGGGCTGAGGACAGCTGGGGGTGACTTGCCTTTGAAGGGGACCTCCTAGGCACCAGAAGGGCTCTGAGGCTCCCAAAGCCTCTGTACCAGGCACTGTGAGGTGAGGGGTGGGGGCTCGCTCCAGCAGCACCACAGTAGCTCCCTCCCAGGTTGCTCTCCTCTCCTGTCCTGGGTCACAGCTGGACGCCAAGAGCTACCAGCTGTCACCTTTCCTGACCCAACCACCACTGTGATTGCCCAGTGCCTGGATGCCGCTCTCAGGCGCTGGTTTCTCTCCTGGTCAGGCCCGGTGATAAGGTTTTGCCAGGGACAGACTTTCTCTAAGGGCAAAGGTTGGTGCCAACTACACTCTTGAGCACATGCCAGCTGTGACACCAGAAGCTGTGACCCTCCTCCAGACAACAGGTTCCCAAGGGGCCTGTGTGTGCTCAGCCCCTTTCTGTGTTGAGGGCCTGGTTCTGGAGTCCAGCTCCCCGAGGCGTGCCCTGCACACAAGTGCGCCTTCTTCCTTCTCAGAGTGGAGCTGCCTCGGACAGGGCAGAGACTGAGCAGCTGCCCCGGTGTTCTCATGGTTCCTGTGGTGGTGGGGACCTGAGACAGCCACCGTCCAGTCGTCCCCCCGCACCCACCCAGCACCTAGCACCGTGGAGCTGAGTCTTGGAGGAAGCCCCACACGCCCTGTGTGGGAGCATCAGCCTAGGTGTCAGGAGACTGAAGAAGTGATGGCTGCGGCTGTGCTGCGCACAGTGTAGTACACAGTGAAGAGCCCCGAGTCAGGCAGCACCCAAGCTGTGCGTCAGGGCCGGCCCTTCGCCCGCCTGCCTTCCCTTGTGCCTTCCTGAGCTGAGGGTCCAGGAGTAGCAGTGGGCTGTGGGCTGTGGAGGCTCAGGGGAGGCAGGGCCCTCTTGTGCTGCTCTCTGTCCTTCCGTTTCCTCCACCTTGCGCAGCCCTTTGGTTAACTCTTTCCTCCCTCATTGTTTGCTTCTGCCAAGCTGAGCCACTGAGGAGCCACGCTGTGCTGCACAGGCTCCGGCCCCAGCACGGAGAGCCTCACCGCAGCCCTGAAGACGCAGGCTGCTCAGCCTGGGCCTGCCACCATCTGCAGAACTAACCCTGCCCTGGAGGCAGCGAAGACACCAGGCATCTAGCTGAGGAGACCGAAACTCTGGATGGCCGAAGGAGTGGCCTGTCCAGGACATGTTTTTAATAGGAAAAGGAATTTTTATATATAACTTTTTAACACTTGGCTCCAGCCTCTTGGTAAAGCTGCCAGTCTTTAAAGACAGAAACTGAGACTGGCCAGAAACTCGCCTTCAGAACGGGCTCTGGCCAGAGACAGGAGGGCAGGATCTGTGGGCGGCTTGGGGCAGAGTTGAGGCTTCATTGTCTATTGAGGTGATATTTGAGCCAGAGCAGAAGTTGCTGGGGTTCCCAATGGGGATGAGTGGGTAGTTTGTGGTGCGGGGGACTCCTTGCTACTCGCCTGTCCATGTAGCACTGCCCAGGCCACCCAGCCATGTCCACAGGGAGAAGTGGCTTTGTTTGGGGCATTAATGGGAACGTCAGCTAAGACTGCAGCTTGCCAGCTTGGGGCTATGTGGCCTCAGTGATTCTTTGTGACTGTTGTGTTCTGTGTTGCTGGCTGGACACATCTGTCCCAGATGTAGAACTAGTCAGGTAACACTCTGATTTCCCCCACTATGGTATTGAGGACAAGGTGGTGTCCCTTAAACTCTTCTGCTAGCTTGCTTTTTTAAAGTGACTTGGGTGGTAGTCACCCTCCTGGGCTTAAGGAGCAATGAGGGGCAGGCCAGCCAAGCCATTCACCAGCCTCTCCAGCACAGGGAGCAGAGAGAGAGAAGCCCTCAGCCCGAGGGTACGTCAGCAGGCCTCAGGCTCGCCTGGCAGCACTCTTTCCACTCTGAGCAGAGGCTGTGAGCTCAGCTCTGGCCACGTGCGGGGAGCTAGCTCTCTTGGGCACCTTCGCCTAGTGGCTGGTCAGAGTGGAAAGCAGGGTTTACCTCTGCGAGACCCTCAGGCTTTGGCTCTGTCTGCTGTGCGTTAGCACCCAGCAGGTGCCGGGGCACAGCTCCTCTCTGGGAAGGAGCTTGGGGTCTCCCACTGCTAGGTACTGGGTTAGGTAGTACTTCCTGCCTCGTGCTCCACCTCTCAAGAACCCAGAGACTATCCTTGAGCCCCTCCCCCTCCCAGAGGTGAGCGCGCTCCACTGGGGGGGACACGAGGCCTGGGGAGCAGTGCAGACACTACAGTGAGCTCAAGCTGCATTTTGTTGTAAAGCCACAGGCAGGCACTCCTTCCCCTTGGCTGCTATGTATTATTTATTCAGGGTGATTTCTACCAGAGTCTTGTCTGCTCGTCTCTTTCAAGATCGGTTTCTGAATAGTCAAGAAATCCCTCTCCTCCTCCTCCTCGGGTGGGTCTCTCCTTTCAGGACAGGTGTCCAGTGGAAGGGTCTGCCTTTGGCACTTGTGTGACTCATGTCCTGTGACAACCAAGGCTGTGCCTGAACTGTGAAGGAGCCATTCTGATGAGAGTGGTAAGATGTGCCCAGTGCCCTCACCCCAGTGGCCACAGGCTCCCTTGCTTGCCTCTTGGCTAGCCAGCTGCCCTGAGCAGGAGGCCCGCTCCTGCAGGCCCTGTGTCCGCCTCTGAGGTTGCCTGTCAGGGAGTTCTCATGAAGCCTTCCGTGGGTTTGAGCACTCACCACATGGCTGCAGTCATCAAGACACTTTTGAGTTGCCCAGACCTGCACTGCAGGCCACGGGAGTTGCTGTTCATGGCGGGCAGTGGGACTGGACTGTAAGAAAAATGTTATTTAATCTTTGTTTCCATATTTTGATACTTGAATGACTCCCCCTTTGTTTTACTGTACATAAAATTGTTAATCTGTCTGATTTTGTTTGAATTATAAACACCTTGTGGTACCAAACATAAGCAACTGTGCGACAGCATAGACTGACCTCACTACAGAGTGTGCATATCCTGGGCTGCCGGCTCCGTTTGTTATTTTCATAGCTGTACAGCTTAGGACAGACTGAGCTAATAAAGGAGAGCGGTGCAAACCAGCTGTAGCTCTGGAGTCTCTGCGTTGGCAAGCTGCTTTTCTGGTGTTAAGTGTGGGCATAGGCTAGTGCCATTGCGAGTCGGGGACATGTGTCCTCTGCCTCCCGAGCGCTGGGATTAAAGGCATGCACCACCACGCCCAGCTTTCATCAGGCTTTTAACAGTCAACCCAGTCTGAGGCAGGATCCCCAGGGACATGGCTGTGAACAGAGAAGGGATGCATGGCCACAGATGGGTCTTCACCCACAGATGTCCTTGAGCATCTCTGTGACAGAGCACGGGGTCTAAAGCTCAGAGGACTGTTCCACCCCAGGTGCCTAGTGTTGAGCATGCATGGTTCTCTGCCCCAAGCCTCTATCACAGGGTCTGTACTGTAAAACCCCAGACCCGTTTTCTTGTTCTTAGCTGTATATAAAACTAAGTATCTCCACATAGCAAAGTGAAACCATCATAAAGAGAGACAACTGGAATTAAGGTCTGTACTACATGAAACAACAGCCGGATATAGCAGTCACGAGACACCGCGAACAGCCACTTCCCCTCTCCAGTGCTATCTGAACCCGGGACAAATTAACAAGGACGCAAAAGGAGCCAAGCAAAAGCCATTCTAGATCAGCACTAGGAACGAGGCAGGACAGCTCTAGTCTTTACTCTCGCTGCATGCCACAGGGGAGCCTGGCTCTCCACGTGCAGCTGCATGACGGGTGCCCCCACCCAGCAGTGAGGAGTAGCTGCGGCCAAGGGAGGAACCAGGCTCTGCACAGCATGGCTGTAAAGGCGCCATGTCACCTTCTCTTGCAGAGTAGTGGCCAACAGCAACAGCTCAAACAGGGTCCTGAACCAAGACCACTTGTCAGTCCCGTGTCCTGGCACATGGCTGCAGTCAGCTTTCAGGAGCCAAGGGCAGGGAGGTCGTGGGTTCACAGGGGGATTTGTAGGCCAGCCAGATGACCTGGTGGGACTGTTCTTAAAAGGAAGATTACTACTAAATGAATCACAATTTTGACAAGAGACCTGCTGATAGCTGAACAAACCTGAAGACAGATAAACCCAAAGAAATCTTTGCCAGGACACCAGCATAAACAGACTTCTGAAGGAAGGATAATTCTTGAGCCTAGCAAGAGAAGAGGTAGGGCTGGGCACGGTGGCACACGACTGTGATCCGAGCCTGCCTCTGCCTCCCTAAGTTCGAAGCCAGCCTGATCTATAAATTGAGTCCAGGACAGCTAAGGCTACACAGAAAAACATCTTAAAAAAAAAAAAACCCACAAACAAATAAACAAAGAGGAGGTGGGGAAAGGCAAAGAACTTTACCAACACAGGAAAAACACTCTGAGTGGCAAGGGGCTCCTCTTCAGCCCACGGGCCTTGGGGGCACATGTCTGTCCTGTAACCCCACAAGTTAGGGAGCGAAGGCAGGAGGAGTGCTGTGATTTGGGGTTATTCTGGGTTATATCGTGAGTTCCAGTATGTTTCTGGGCTAGAGTAAGATCCTTCCCCCCCAAAATGAACATGGGAGGGAGGGAGGGAGGAAGGGAGGGGAGGGGAGGGAGGAGCTGACAAACCAGACTCTACCACAGTGAGAAAAGAATTGGAGTATTTGTAGGTGGAGCAAAAGAAAAGAGGCTGTTACTAGAAACTGACCCTAAAAAGCTGGAGGGAAAGTTAAGTGAACAGAAACCTCGGCACAGTGGGAAGGTCAGACACAGAAACATGCTTTAACACGAGGCTTCCGCGCTCAGCTCTTTCCTGGGTATAGATGCAGCCTGTGACAGTGACAAAGGGATTTAGAGAAATATTGAGAGATGATAAAGTTTCTGTTGCCTGCACTGGTAGGTGGTGACTGTGACAAGTTATATACAAACTCAAGATTACTAAAAAGGAAACTATACAAAGAGAAGACACCACAGAAAAAGTGATTTACTGTGTAGCCAGAGCACTGAGTGTGGCGCACACCCATAATTCAGCACTTGGGAAGATAACAAATTCAGGGCTAGCCAGGACAACACCAAGCCTCCATCTCAAACGCCAACTAATGCTCCAGCAGGCAGAAACAAGAGAAAGACATAAAATACCTGAGGAAGATTTGGGTTTACAATTTCCTAAGAAATCCTGCTATCCCGGCTGCCAGTGCCACCGCTCCAGGTGAAGGCTGTGGTACGTCAGGGTTGCTCCAGGTGACGGCTGTGGTACGTCAGGGTTGCTCCAGGTGAAGGCTGTGGTACGTCAGGGTTGCCGCAGGCGGTACAGCACAGTTGCCCCAGGTGAAGGCAGGCGGTATGGCAGGGTTGCCCCAGGTGAAGGCAGGCGGTACGGCAGCCAGGAAACAAAGGAGAGCAGAGGAAAGGGCCTAGCACAAGGTGTGACCCAGTTGTCTGCTTCCTAGGGTCACAGGGCCTCACCTACCAAAGTTCCCAATCCCTCCCAATAAAGCCAGCAAAGTATTCCTTTCCCTGGGGGTGTTCAGGGGTTAGGCCAGACACCTCATGATCTAGTCACTTTTGGATGACTTAAATCAAAACAAGAACCTGTTGGAAGATGCTTCGTCTTGACCCATACGAATGTCAATTGTTTTCAACTGTCAACGAGCGATAAGCCAGGTGTAATTACATACCTGTAATCCCAGCACTAGGGATGCAGTGGCAGGAGGATCCGGAATGGAAAGTCTGTATGTCGGGCCCTGAGCAACATACCAAGACCGAAACCAGCCTGGGTAAGACCCAAATAAAAACACAACAATATACTGACACTGTTTTGAAATACCAGAGAAGAGGGCAAGAGAGGGAATACAGGATCTGCTGAGGAGATTTTAAAATAGGCTCCAGAGGGGCTGGAGAGGCAGCTTGGTGGTTAAGAGCACTGGCTGCCCTTGCACAGACCCAGGTCCAGTTCCCAGCACCCCTATGGCAGTTCACAGCCACTGTGAACTCCAGCTCATGGGGGATCCAGCGCCTTCTCCTGGACTCGCTGGGTACTGCATGCACACAGCACACGTGCAGGCTCACACTACAGAGACTGGACGCACAGACGGAGCGGCCGCTGTACCCGAGGGACTCATCAAGGAACACCCAAGGCATGCTGGAAATAAAAGGATGCAGAGGGAGCTGGTTAAAGCGGATGCTTTTGCCACCAAGACTGACCGCCTGAGTTCAAGACCTGGAACCCAAATGCGGGGAGGAGAATGGAAGCTGTAAGTTAACCTTTGACCTTCACAAGAAACCATGTGCTCACACACGCATGCATGCACTCGCTCACACTAAATAATCCTAAAGGTAGGCAAAAGCTCACAGCATGAAGATTATGATGATGTTAACGTGTGACGACACCCAACGTGACTGACGCTGTGAGATGAAACCTGGCCTGGGCTTGGAAGTTCATAGGAGGCGGCTTTAGACCACAGCTCTCTTCTTCCATTCCTCCCCACCCCCTGTGCATAAGCATGAGATCCTCCCACCAAGGGAAAAATCTTTGAGTCAAGGAAGGAAGGTGGAGCCCTAACCACAAACTGGCCCCGGCCACCCTTCACCCACACCTTCTCTGCCTCCAGCAATTGTTAATTGAATCTGGATTTTCGTGTGTGTGTGTGTGTGTGTGTGTGTGTGTGTGTGTGTGTGTGTGTG
>OU015751.1:2195792-2208733 GCA_907169655.1 Acomys percivali
GTGTGTGTGTGTGTGTGTGTGTGTGTGTGTGTGTGTGTGTGTGTGTGCCATTTGTATGCGTGTAACCTGCAGAGATTAAAAGAAAGCACATTGGGTCCCCTGGAGCTGGAGTTATAGATGGTTTGTAAGACACTCAACCACATGGCTGCTGGGAAATAAAACTCAGGTCCTCTGAGAGAGCAGCAAGCACTTTAACTGCTGGGCTGTCTCTCCAGGCCCCTGAAGATCGATTTTTTAATTTATTTACTTAGGTGTATGAGTGTTTTTCCCGCATGTGTGTTTGCACGCCATGTGCATGCCTGGTGCCTGCAGAGGCCAGATGAGGCCATCGGGTCCCCTAAAGCTGCAGCTAAGAGAGGGTCATGAGCCTATGTGGGTACTGGAACACAAGCCCCAGTCCTCTGGAATAGCACCTGTGCTCTCGCCGTCTGAGCCCTCTCTGCCTGCCGCCCTCATTTTTTAAAATTATGTTAAACACGTACTTTTTATCACTCCCTAAGCAATGCAGTACAATTATTTGTGTGATATTTACACTGTAATAGGTTACTGTATATAACAGTTGTCTCAATGCACACAGAAGGATGTGTGTGTAAGTTATATGCCGTTCTTATTCGTTTCATGCATGGACGGGCGGTGATAGCACACACTTTTAATCCCAGCACTCGGGAGGTAGAGGCTGGAGGATCTCTGTATGTTTGAGGCCGGCCTGGTCTACTGAGAGAGTTCCAGGACAGCCAGGGATACACAGAGAAACCCTTTCTCAATAAACAAACAAACAAGCAAACATTAAAGGGCAAGTACACTGCTGGAGACCTCCACCCTGTTACCAGCCACTGAGCAAAGTAGGATGTAGGCTGCAGACTTACAGGCTGCTCCAGCCAACAAGAGCCGAATGCATTCTGTCTCCAGTGCCCATGACACACACCAAGAGAAAGGGCTCCAGGCCACAAAACAAGCCTTTAAAAGTTCAGATTTAACGAAGCCAGCGTGGTCTACAAAGTGAGTCTAGGACAGCCATGGTGACCCAGAGAAACCCAGTCTAAAAAAAAAAAAATCACATTTAAAATTGTAAAGAATGTATCAACCACGGTAGAATCAAGCAGGAATCGATAGCAGAATGGAGGGGCAGCCTGTGAGGTGGGAACTAAGGCAGGGTAAGGAGGGGTCTCCAGGGAGGGCCGCAGAGGGCGGCTGCTGGAAAGGGTTGTAGCACTAACCGCACCTGGGGAAAGACTTATGGTACAAAGCAAGATGTGAGGGAACAGTCGGCAAGGGCAGTGAAACCAGAACAGGAAAAGTCTAAAGTCAGTGACACACAACAGAGCAGCCCCAGAAAGTTCAATGAAACGGTCAAAACCTATAGCAAAGCCGAGGAGAGGAAATGCGCTACCAATGTCGCAGGCAGTCACCTCACAGCATGAGGGGGAGTGAGCCTTTACACCTGCAGAACCAAGGCCATCCATGACCCCTCCCAGGGCACCCCCTAGTGGCCAAGACCTCTCAGGGGTACAGTGAGTGGGCACCAGCCATTAACTGGCCCTTGGGAGGTAATTTAAGCCCTGGTTGCCAGCATCAGAGACAAAGGGCTCAAGCCGCCGCGGCCCTCTAAGGGAGAACCACACGCACCATGCGCGATTCACCGGCACACACGCAGACCGCTGAACCAAAGCCAAGCATCCAGTCAGTCATAATCAGGAAAATGCCCCACTGGCCAATCTGTAGTAGCATCTTCTCAACTGAGGGTCCATCTCCCCAGACACAACCCAAGGTTGTGTCGAGTTGATATAAAACTAGCCAACACTCAAACTCAACAGCGAAAAACTGAAAGGCAACTGGGCAGTGGTAGTGCACGCCTTTAATCCCAGCACTTAGGAGGAAGAGGCAGGTGGATCGCTGTGAGTTCAAGGTCAACCTGGTCTACAAAGGGAGTACAGGACAGCCCTGTCTCCAAAAAAAAAAGGAAAGAAAGAAAGAAAGAAAGAAAGAAAGAAAGAAAGAAAGAAAGAAAAGAAAAGAAAAAGCAAATAAATGAAGAAGAAAGAAAAAGGAAAAGACAAAAAAAAAAAAAAATCAAGCGAAAGTCCTCAAAGCCCCCCATTAGGAGCAAGGAAAGGATGCCTGTGCTCCACCACTTCTCGACACATAACTACAAATCCTAACCCGATCAACCAGGCAAGAAGACAGCAAAGAGCCAAACTGGAAAGGAAGATGTCAAACTTTTTATTCCGGAAGCCCACGTGATCCTGTGTAGAACCATGCACCTAGCCCAGCAAAGCTCGGGAGCAAGAGCCACAGGCCCACCCAGCCCAGCAAAGCTCGGGAGCAAGAGCCACAGGCCCACCCCTGCGCGTTACCAGCGGAGCCGGTGTCACCCTCTTCTACTTGCAGCAGCACAGGAGAAACACCTCGGGACAGTCAGGGCCAAGGACATGTGACATCTGTAAAACATACGGGCTGGGGGGCGGGAAGCTCGGCCGTGGCATGCTTGCCTAGCCAGGGCAAAACACAGGTCCAGTCTCCAGGATGACCAAAAAATAAAGATTTAGTAAGGTGGGAGTACAGTGTAAGGCCAGACATAACAGTGCTGAGAGAACAGTCCTCAGATACACTCAGCGCAGTCACCTGTTAGTAATCCAACTACAAGGGCTGGACAGATGGCTCAGCCGTTAAGAACTGGCTGCTCTTGTTGAAGACCTGGGTTGCATCCCCAGCACACCCACGGTGGCTCACAACCATCTACGACTCCAGTTCCCGGGAATCCGATGCCCTGGACCCATCTCCTCAGACACTGCACGCGTGTCCTGGACTCACTTTGTAGACCAGGCTGGCCTCAAACTCACAGCGATCCACCTGCCTCTGCCTCCCAAGTGCTGGGATTAAAGGTGTGCGCTACCACACCCAGCCCACATACATTTTCTTATTTAAATAAAATTTTAACTTACTCTCAACTACCTGTAGCAGCAATGGACAGGCTAACACTAAAAATCTACCAAGGCGCAGGACATAATCACAGTAATTAGTCCTGGAAACAGGCCAAGCCAAAGATTCACACTTCTCAATTTCAAAAGCTAATTACAAAGCTGTAGTAAACGGTTAGTATACTGGCTTGAGGACAAACATATGGACCTAGGACTGGAAAGGCCAAAACCTGGCTGTAACGTTGCGGGCCCACCATCACAGTGCTGGGCAGGGCAGAGTCCTAGCACTCTGGAGCCTGAGACTTGACTACAGGTTCGAAGCCAGCCTGAGCCCTGCTAACATCAACTTGAAAACAAGAATATAACTTGCAGCCGGGCGTGGTGGCGCACACTGTAATTCCAGCACTTGGGAGGCAAAGGCAGGCACATCTCTGTGAGTTCAAGGGCAGCCTGGTCTACAGAGCAAGTTCCAGGACAGCCAAGGCTACACAGAGGAAACTCTTTTGTCGCGGAAAAAAAAACCCAAAAAACTCAAAAACAAACAAACAAAAAAACCTATAAACAAACCTCCCCTGAAAAAAGAAGCCAATCAGAAAACTACATGCTATGTTTCTATATATAGAACATCATTTATATAAAATATTTACGTAGGGTCTGGAGCAATGGCTCAGAGATTAAGAACATCTGCTGTTCTTGCAGAGAACCTGAGTTCAGGTCCCAGCACTCACATGGCAGCCCACGACCATTGGCAACACCACTTCGGTCATCATCCCCTGTGGGCAATGCATGAGCTTGGTGTGCATTCCTCATGCAGGCAGACCACCACACAAGTAAGGAGTGTTTACATAAAACACAGCTCCCACTGAGACAGAGAGCTGAGCACCACCTGCCTGGTTTTTGTTTTTTTTTTTTTAATAAAGATTTATTTCTTATTATGTATACAGTGCTCTGCCTGCAGGCCAGAAGAGGGCATCAGATCACATTATAAATGGCTGTGAGCCACCATGTGGTTGCTGGGAATTGAACTCAGGACCTCTTGAGGCGCTGTCAGTGCTCTTAACCTCTGAGCCATCTCTGCAGCTCCTCACCTGCCTGGTTTAAAGGAGAGAGAGTAGGGATAACTGACTACTGTCGTCTTTTTTGTGGTCACGAAACTGGATCTAAAGTCATGGCATGTGATCACGGGCGAAACCATCATCTCTAATGGGAAACTCTATATCCACCACACCTAAAAATGCAAAGGCACGCCTGGGACCCCAGCCCTGGGGAGGCAGAGGCAGGCGGGCCTCCCAGTTCATAGGCCAGCCTGGTCTACAGAGGGAGTTCCAGGACAGCCAGGACCACACAGTGAGGCCCTGTCTCCAAGTAAAGAAACAAAAAATGCCCTCGCCCATGGGCAACACAGAATGGTGCTTTAGCTGTGTAAAGATGTGGTTCCTGGGGCCGGAGAGATGGCTCAGCGGTTAAGAGCAGTGACTACTCTTCCAAAGGACCTGGGTTCAATTCCCAGCAAACACATGGCAGCTCACAACTGTCTTTAACTCCAAGGTCTGACACCCTCACACAGACATACGTGAAGGCAAAACACCAATGCACATAAAATAAAAAGTAAATAAATTATTTAAAAAAAAAAAAAAAGATGTGGTTCCTGCTGCTTCTACAGGGAAGAACATGGAGGAAAAAAAAAAGTTCAAAACTTGTATGGTGTGGGTTGTTACTCCAGACAATCGTGAAATCGTGATGGACCAAGGCACTTGCCAGCCCAAATGTGCGCTTCTGGAAACTGAACCGAGTAACTGCAGCCTGTCTGTCTGAGCGCATCGCTTTCCTGGGCCTCCACGGAGGCTGTACGGTCATAAGACTGAGAACTCTGGGTCATCTATGCCCGGTCACTTTGTCGTCCACACCCCGTCACGGATCTAACAAGGCTATCAGTTAGAAACACACTCCGGCCAACAGATCTCAGACACCCCCTGTGTTGTCCCCAAACTGTGCCTTTCTCAGCTCTTCCCAGCCTCTGGAAAGAGGGGCACTGCTGGCTTGAAGACACACAAGTCCCTCTCTACAAAAGGACCAGCTCTGAACAGTGCACTTTCCTCACGAAGCTGGTTGGGACCGGTGTGCTTGTAAGCCACCGTGACAGCAAGGCGTGTGAGCCCAAGTCTTCCCCACAGTGCCCCACTTGATGAGGGTCTGGTGCAGGGGGCACTCGTGACCCATCCACCCACACTGGCAGAGGGAGGGGAAACAGAGTCGGCTCCGATCTGAGTGCGTGCACGCACGCACGCACGCACGCACATGTATGAGTGCCATGCGGAGCTGGTATTCTACAGTTTAGTGATGAGACCACAGAAAAACTAACTGGACCGGGGGATGGGACCAGGGCTAAGCAGAGCTAAATGGCCCAGCCCCAACTCTACTCAGCCTGAGGCAGTGAGAGAAGATGGGGCCTGGTGGCTACTGGGGCTGCTGGCAGCCAACATCATTTTCCTGTAGTACCTGCTCTGGAAGAGGCTGGGGCTCCTGCTGTCCCCTGACTTCTGCTGTAGCACCTGAGGCCTCCAGGGGACTCTCTGCAGTATCCTCTCCTGGCTGTCTGGACAGCACTAAGGTTCCAGGAAAGCCGTTTACCCTTAGCTGACCACAGCCAGAGCACCTGGGCATCTTGGCTGTCATCTGTCACCTGCGCGCACTGGGGGGGTGGGGGTGGGGCACAAGGCCCGAGAGGGAAGCACTGCGGAGTCACAGGCCCTGGCCTCGGCTTGCTGTTTGGGAGTTTATTAGGGAGCAGGTTTGGGCCAGTTGGTGTTTACAAGCTGTGCTGGCTGCAGGGGGCAGAGGGGACTCACTGCTCTGCGGCTCAGTGGTGATGCCACCTCAGGAACACCCAGGGCCTCTCTCCTGGGTCAGTGATGCCAGGGCTCCGAGCTGACGACGCCCTCAGAGAGACCCCACTTTCGTTGTCAGAGTCTGGGCAGGGGAGCCGAGAGTTTTCAAGATGTCTGTGTAGTAAGGGCCAAACACCTGCTGATTGTGAGACGTCAGGCTGACAAACTTCTGGCCCAGTTCTGCCAGCTCTGCTTCAATCAGGGTGAGGCCTCCGGGGAGGTCCAGGAGGGACCGCTGCACGCCCAGAACCAAGCAGCACTTGAGGAACAAGTGGATGCGCTGATCTAAGCAGGAAGAGAAGGAAAAGAAACCAGATGGGCTGAGCGCTGGGGGTCCCCCAACTCTGCCGCTCTGAGCCACTCTTACAGATGGGAAGCTGCCCCCTGGTTCTCACGTTCTCAGGGGTGCTGGGTTCCTGGGCCTCTAAATACTGGAGACTGTTTTGCCTCAGGGTGTGGCTCACCCCTGTGATCCCAGCACCCAGGAGCCAGAGGCTAGGGAAAACAGCAGAAGCAAGGCCAGCCTGAGTTACATATGGTGTTCCGGGCCAACCTGGGCTACAGTGTTCGATCTAGGACTTGCTGTTGAGGAATCTTCAACTGATTCTTCCAGTGGCTTGAAGCTGGGAACCAGTTGGCCAGGTTCCAACACGGGGCTGGGGCCCGTGCTGCAGAAAAAGGCTCTCTGAGCTAACCCAGCAGGTTTCCTGCTGGCTGGGGCGTGTGTGGACCCCACACAAAGAAACAGCAGTGAGTGGCGTGACTCACAGGTTGGGTGGACAGAACTCCTGTGTGCAGGCCTCCCGTAGGACCAGAGTGGGTCCATTTTGACTGGAAAGGAGTGTAGTTTCAACCTGGAAACCCGTATCCATGGCTGTACCGCCCCCCCACACAACCCCCACCCCCAGCACCTGCACCACCCGCGGGCAGGTGGGCGGGCAGGCGGGCGCGCTCACCAATGACGCTGCGGACACAGTTTTCCTTCTTGGCAATGTTCTGTAGCTGCCCTATCAGGGATTCCGTGTTGTCGCTGCTCAAAGCAGCAAGGCCCATATTCTTGAGGCTCTGGTGGATTTCCTGGGTCACCTGCTCAGTCACAGTGTGCATCACCTCCTCGGGGCTAGACCACAACAGAGGTTAGTTGGCACCCCGGTAGGACAGCAGAGGTAAACTGGCACCCCGGTAGGTAGCCTCTGCATAAGCACAGAAACCACCAGGGAGCCTCAGGCAAAAGAGGCCAAGGACTTGGGGAAGGTTCCAGTCCCTCCTCTCGCTCTGCCCTCCCGTCAGCACCAAAGCGGACAGATAGGTCCCACCCCCTCGTGATTCCCTCCCAACACCTGCTATCTCTGTAAATGGTGCTATGTACTGAGGGAAAAACAACAACAAAAAACAAAACCTCTTAGCACTGAAGGACAGCCTTGCTGTCCCCAGAACACACCTGAATGTGGCTTTACAAAGACCTTTCCCCAGTGTCACACCCTGTCACTTGTGTTCTTTGAACCTGGATCAAGGCTGTGGCCTCAGCTACACCCCTTGCCCAAATGTGCTGCATCTTCTGTCCCCTCTGCTGACATCAGCTGCAACTCAGCACGTGTACAGTCAAGGCTACTGCTAGACGCTGGCCGGCACCATCACCCACCCAGCGAGAGGTGGCCCTGAGCACAGCGCCCTTTCTGGAAAGTTCCCCTTTTTTTGTTGTAAGCCCCAGTATCACTACAGAAATAAGCTGACACTGTAGATGGTTCCAGAGGGCCTCTCTCACGGTGGCCTGGGGTGAAGCAATAACTCATGGCCTGCCAGTACTCAGGATGCTTTGCACCATCTATGGTTGTGTGCGCCCACAAACTCAGGTATCACGGGGTGGGGTGGCGGGTGTCCACAGGTGATGTTGCTTCTTCCTCAGAGTCTCTACACAGCCCTAGCTGCCTGTGAACTCACAGAGACCGGCATGTTTCTGCCTCCTGAGTGCTGGGATTAAAGGTGTGCAACCACAGACAACTTATGCCTGGCTTTTTTCCAAGTATATTGGGGATACATGCAGGTTTTCACGCTTGGTAGGCTAAGCCCCTCACCAACTAGGCCACTGCCCCACCACCTCTCCTTCCAACCCTTTTATTTTATTTTATTTATTTTTTAAAGGAAGTTTCTTTGTTTTTTGTTTTGTTTTTTGGTTGGTTTTTTTGTTTGGTTTGGTTTTGGTTTTTTTTGAGACAAGGTTTCTCTGTGTAGCCTTGGCTGTCCTGGACTCACTTTGTAGACCAGGCTGGCCTCAAACTCACAGAGATCCGCCTGCCTCTGCCTTCCGAGTGCTGGGATTAAAGGCATGCACCACCACGCCTGGCTCCCAATCCTTTTAAAAAGATGTCCGCAGCTCACCTGGAGTTGAAGTCTTCCACCAGAGACTTAGTTATTCGTTTCAGTTTATCCACAAACTGAGGCGAGCCAAACAGAACACTGCCAGAGAAGCTGCTGGCTACCAGGAGGACGGAGGCCAGGATGGTGAGCTGGCTCAGCTGCGACTCCAGCTCCTGTAGCCGAGCTCTGTCCGGCAGCAGAGTCTGCGGACGCAGGAGGGGCCGGGCGGGGGGTGGGGGGGTGGCATCAGAAGGGTCTGGCCAAAGCTCAAGGCTGAAAACAAGGAAAACGTCCCCACTCCTACCTCAGGGAACTCTTCATCCCCAGGGTCCCACATGAGGAGGTTCAGGAACCCCTGGGACAGCACCATTGCAGGACTGAGTGGCTCTGGGGCAGCCGCGTCACTGGGAGATGGGCCAGCTGCGCTGGTGGAGTCCGGGGAGTCGTGGCAACTTGCTGTGGAGCTAGTGAGCTCTGCAGCTGCTTGGGTGAGCCACTTGGTGGTGTGGTCCAGGAGATCTGCAACAGGAGGGCGTGTGCAAGCATCTGACCTCCAGGGCTTCGGGGCATTCTCTCTAGCCAGTACTGTTCCTATAGAGCCCGGTGGTGCCCACAGGAGCACTGCTGTGACTTTGGGGCCAGCCTGAACTACATAACGAGTTTCAGAATGGCCAAGGGTAAAGTGTGAGACCGTATATCTCAAAAAAAAAAAACTAAACTAAGTCACCACATTTCAATGTAAAAGGCATGTGCTCCTGGTTAAGGAACCTGCACCCTTCCCCGCCTCCTTGTCCCTTCAGGAAGGTCAGGAGCAAGACTGCGCCCTCCTCTGCCCACATGTCATATCATATGTCACACGTCACACGTCACACGTCACACGTACTAGGCTCCTTGTTGAGACGCTCCTGGAACTGAGCCCGCTCAAACTGGATGGAATGCTCCTGCAGCTGGGGCTGGAGGCTGTGGATGGTGTAGTTCACCATGTCCCTCTTCATGAGTCCCAGGACTTGGAAGATCCCCCTAATGCACAAGGAGAACCCCAGAAGGACCACTGAGGCACGCCACACTCCGAAGGACAGCCAGCCAAGGCCAGGGCCCACGAGGAGTCGGGGGAGGGGGGGTGGGTTTCGCCACGGCCGTCCTGCTGAGAGCTGGCTAAGGCAGCACGCAGGGAGGGGCCCACAGGTGAGAGGGGCCAAAGCGGTTAGTGCCAGGACGGCAAGGCCTGCAAGGGCCACAGGGCAAGGCTCTAGGGAAGAACAGCAGCCGTGAGCACAAGCCGGCGTCTAAGTGGTGACTCTCCAGTCAGGCAAGGAGCACTGCTGTCTTTGAATTTTTTTTTTTAAAGCGTTAATTTATTTATTTATTATGTATACAGTGCTCTGCCTGCTTGTACACCTGCAGGCCAGAAAGATGGCATCGGATCACACTACAGATGGTTATGAGCCACCATGTGGCTGCTGGGAACTGAACTCAGGACCTCTGGGAGAGCAGTCAGTGCCCTTAACTTGTGAGCCATCTCTCCAGCCCCATCTTTGAATTTTTACTTGAAAACACTCAGGAAGACCTGCCGCTGTCCCCAACAGCGTGTGAACCAGTTGGGGAGGGATGGTTCACACCCTCGGTTCTGTCTACAGTCATGTTAAGTTATAGATGATGACCCAAGGGTTCTTGATGGAAAAGTGTAAACAGGCCAAGGAGGACTGCCAAGACTAGGGCCGCCCCAGCGTCCACCAGCCCTGCCCAGCTGAGGGGACTGTCATCAAGCGTCATACCTCAGCAGCCGGACGGGATCCGCAATGGTTTCCAGTCTCTGGACGGCCTCATCCCGGACCGGGGCGCACAGCAAGACCATCATGTTGAGAATATACTTAGAGAGGTAGGTGACATTCAGGTCCCCAGAGTCCGCTTGCTGCTGGAGGTAGTCCATGTCCAGAGCCTCCTCGATCTCGCTCCTCAGGCGGCTCTGACGTGGCAGCAGCAGTGACAACAGTATCTGCCAGGCCGGACAGAAGACGGTACCGATCTGCTCGGTGCTACCTTTTCCCAAGCGTTCAACCTTTCACACACACCCCAGCCTCTGTCTGTTGGTGCCCAAGAAGTTGCTGCAGACATGGCATGCTAAGGTAACGGAGCCAAGAGCTCCACAGAGCACGTGGAACGCAAGGCTCACAAGTCATAGCTCAGCGGTTAAGAGCACTGGCTGCTCTTCCAGAGGTCCTGAGTTCAATTCCCAGCAACCATATGGCGGCTCACAACCATCTATAATGAGATCTAGTGCCCTCTTCTGGTGTGCATGTGCACATGCAGGCAGAGCACTGTATACATATAATAAATAAATACATCTTTAAAAGAAAAAAAGAGTTCTTAGGTTCAGCTCCCAGTACTTACTCACACCCACCTATAACTCCAGACCAGGGGCTTTAGTGCCCTCTTCTGGTCTCCCTGGGCACTGCATGCATATGGTGCCCAGATACACATGTAGGCAAAACTCGATACCCATAAAATAAAAATACTTTTTATTTATTTATATATTTTTTTGGTCTTATTTTTTTCAAGACAAGGTTTCTATGTGTAGCCTTGGCTGTCCTGGACTCACTCTGTAGACCAGGCTGGCCTCAAACTCACAGCAATCCTCCTGCCTCTGCCTCCCGAGTGCTGGGATTAAAGGCGTGTGCCACCACACCTGGCAAAAATACTTTTTATTTGCTTATATATTTTTGTGTGTGTGTGTGTTTTTTAACTTAAGAACAAGTTTTAATTACACTTCAGAACACTGGTTGGGTGGGGGAGGTGAGGTTGCAAAGAGAAAAAGCCGTCGGTGTCATAAAATGCATGAAGCAGTGTCCAGGCCACTGCAGAACAATTTAGGCCGCTATTTTAAGGCCACTTCCCTTGAAATGTGGATTTTAATATTACCAGAGGTTCGCGGGGCGCTTTCGTGTGAACTGCAAATCAAGCATCGCTTTAATCCACTTTCAAGGCCGGGCCTTGGATCACTTGCGTCGCTGGGCTCCCCACTGCTTCTGGCGCAGAAGGGACCATTCAAGGTGGCAGCTCCCCTCCTCTGTTCCCACACTCCAAAAAAACAACACCGCAGACAGACACCCTCCAACTAAATTAGATTAAGCTCCTCTGTGTTTTTTTTTTTTTAAAGACTGGGTTTTTATGTGTCGCCCTGAAACTCACTCTGTAGATCAGACTAGACTCAAACTCAGAGATCTGCCTGCCTCTGCCTCCCAAGTGCTGAGAATAAAAATAAATCTTAACTTTAATCTCAGCACTCGCTCGGGAGGCAGAGCTGGCCTCAGGACCTCCCTTCTCCAGGTGAAGACGGCTCACTCACCTCCTTGATCTCCTTCAGAAGGTCAAGGGCACAGCTGAAGTCCGGGGGCACAGCTGACAGCTGCTCTTTCAGGTGTTCCCAGAAGTCACTGGGCATTGTGTCCTTGCCCTTGGCTTCCAGGCTACAAGGAGGTCAGACACACAAAAAACTCACTCTGCGAGAAAACGTTCCAGGCTCAGAATCTATGCCCCAAAGAGAACACCAGGAGCAAGGCATGGGGTGCAGCTGGGCCGACTCACTGAGGGCTGCTGCGATGTCAAGGCACCCTCAAAAACAGAAGCCCAAATCTGGCGGTGAGCCTTGCCTTACATGTGTGACTTGCCAAATGTGTGTGTGCACACGGTGATGCACACAGCCAAAGGTTCGACACTATCTTCTTTCACCCATAAAATCCAGGGAAATATTCACTCCCTACCCCCCCCCCCCCCCCCCCTTTTTTTTTTTTTTTTTTTCTTTTTTGGCAACACTTGAATGTAGCAGACTCCTCCAAACCAATCAGGCTTAAAATAAATTGGCTCAGGGCTGGAGCAATGGCTCAGAGGTTAAGAGCACTGTCTGCTCTTCAAAAGGTCCTGAGTTCAATTCCCAGCAACCACATGGTGGCTCACAGCCATCTATAATGTGATCTGGTGCCCTCTTCTGGTGTGCAAGTGTACATGCACGCAAAGCACTGTATACTTAAATCTTTAAAAAATAAATAAGTAAATTGGCTCAACCTAGTGTGGTGGCATTCCAGCACTCGAGAAGCAGAGGCAGGCAGATTGCTGAGTTCGAGGCCAGCCTGGTCTACAGAGTGAGCCCAGGACAGCCAAGGCTACACAGAGAAACCCTGTCTCAAAAAACCAAAAAGAATATTAAAATAATCTCCATATTTAAGAGGCAGTGGCAAGAGGACCAGCCTGGGCTATATGAGGCCCTGTCTAAACAAAACAACAACAACAACAAATACAAGACAATAATTCAATATAGAAAGGAAAATCCTTTTAACAAACACCGTTAGAATAAATTGACACCCACATGCAGAGAATTAAATTTAAACATTAGGTGGGCAAAAGGCATTCCGTGTTTGGACTGTAAATTCTTGTTTTGTTTTTGTTTTTTCGAGACAGGGTCTCTCTGTGTAGCCTTGGCTGTCCTAGACTCGCTTTGTAGACCAGGCTGGCCTCGAACTCACAGCGATCCACCTGCCTCTGCCTCCCGAGTGCTGGGATTAAAGGCGTGTGCCACCACGCCCGGCAGTCAACACACTTTTCAAGGAGCCATACATTGGCATTTTTTTTCTTTGCTTGTTTGAGAGAGGGCCTCCCTGACTGGCCTGCAACTCACTACGTAGACAAGGCTGGTCTCCACCTCAGAAATCTGCCTGCTAGGATTAAAGGTAGGGGTGTGTGTGTGTGTGTGTGTGTGTGTGTGTGTGTGTGTGTGTGTGTG
>OU015751.1:2221898-2250975 GCA_907169655.1 Acomys percivali
GTGTGTGTGTGTGTGTGTGTGTGTGTGTGTGTGTGTGTGTGTGTGTATTTGTGCTTATACTCTGGGAGGCCAGAGGAGGGTATCGGGTTACAGGGACCCGTGAGCCTCCTGACATAGGTGCTGGGAAACCTCCTCAGATCCTTTGAGAAAGCAGCAAGTATTCTGGTTTTTTTGTTTTGTTATGTTTTAATTTATTTTGTGTGCTTTGTTAGTGTGAGCGTGTCAGATTCCTTGGAACTGGAGTTACAGACAGTTGTGAGCTGCTATGTGGGAGCTGGGAACTGAACCAGGGTCCTTCGGAAGAGCAGACAGTGCTCTTAACCACTGAGCCACTCTCAGCCCTGTGTGATCCTCCCCATCTTCCTTCCTTCCTTCCTTCCTTCCTTCCCTCCCTCCCTCCCTCCCTTCAGTATGCAGGTGGCATCCTCCTAACAAAGCTCTTTGTGGTTGGAGCTTCTGGAAGCTGCGCTAAGCGGGTAAAAGCTGCCTCTGACCTGTGTGTAAGTTTGTTAAAGGGAATTTAATTTATTCCAACTACACTAAATTTTGGTTCCCGAGCACATGACACAGGAGAAGCCGGCTGGCTGCTTCCTGGGGTTTTTGTTGGTTTTGAGATGCGGTCTAACTATGTAGGCCTGGCTGGCCTCAAACTCCCAGAGATCAGCCTGTGTGCCAGGATTACAGGTGCGTGCAGTCACACAAGGCGCAGTTCTGGAAATATTATACCCAGCTAGCCATCCCCACAGTCAAACATTATGTCCACCTGACTTTTCTTTTTTTTCCTTGGTTTTTCAGGACAGGTTTCTCTGTGTAGCCTTGGCTGTCCTGGACTCACTTTGTAGACCAGGCTGGCCTCGAACTCACAGCAATCCGCCTGCCTCTGCCTCCTGAGTGCTGGGATTAAAGGCGTGCGCCACCACTGCCCAGCTTGTTTGCAGTTTTCTTTAAGATGATCTCTTATGTTTACGCCCGGCTGGCCTGGGACCCACTATGTATAACAAGTAGCCTTGAACTCTGAGCCCTCTGCCTTAGCCTTCCAAGTTTGTGCCAGTGGGCACAGCTTCAAAACTTTTCTTTTTCTTCTTCTTTTTTTCCCCCTTTGAGACAGGGTCTTACTCTGTAGGCCTGGCTGGCCGCCCTGGACTTCACAGAGATCTGTTTGCCTCACCTCTTCCCTCCCAGCCCTGCCTGACATTAAAGGTATGGCCTCCATGCCTGCCTTTTACTGAGTTAGGATTTCACTAAGTAGTCCAGGCAGGCCTCAAAGTTGTGATCCTCCTGCCTCAGCCTTCTAAGTAGCTGGAATCACAAGCCTGAGTCACCAAAGCAGCTTTTTCTCTTTTCTTTTTCTTTTTTCTTTTTTTTCTTTCTTTCTTTCTTTTTTTTTTTTAATATTTTATTTAATTTTAATTTATGTGCATTGGTGTGAGGGTGTCAGATCTTGGAGTTACAGACAGTTGTGAGCTGCCATGTGGGTGCTGGGAATTGAACCAGGGTCCTTTGAAAGAGCAGACGGTGCTCTTAACCACTGAGCCATCTCTCCAGCCCATCTTTCTTTCTTTCTTTCTTTCTTTCTTTCTTTTTTTTGAAACAGGGTTTCTCTGTGTAGCCTTGGCTGTCCCGGACTCACTTTGTAGACCAGGCTGGCCTCGAACTCACAGCGATCCACCTGCCTCTGCTGAGCACTTGGATTAAAGGTGAGTACAAGCACACCTGGCTTAGTTTTAATTTTCAGTTTGGCCTAGAGTCACCTAGGGAAAGAATCTGGGTGGGCGAGGGACGGTCTGGAGCAGGTCAGCCTGTGAAGACATCTACAGAGGACCATGTGAGGCGCGAAGCCTCAGGCCACCCACTGTGGGCGTCACGGGGCCCTGGCCTTGGGATCCGAGACTCTGTGCACGTGCGTGCGCTAGTTTTGACTTGGGGGAAGGCGTGCCCGGTTAAGTCCCACCATCTCGTCTTCCCCACAAGATGGATGGTATTTAACTTGGAACTGTGGGCGAAAATCAACCTTTCTCCTCTAAGTCCTTTTTTGTCCAAGGACTTTTATCACAGCAACAGAAATGAGACCAAAACAGAAACATTCCTAAAACTGACTTGGTGACAAATTTTCACCGTTGGGTTTCTACCCTACTCAAAATACATTTAAATTTCTCTTTGTATTCTCCTCTGACCCATGAGTTATTTATAAGCAAAGTTCCCAAATATTTGGGGATTTTTTTTCCAAGGATCTTTATTATTAGCTTATAATTTAATTCCATTGTGGTGAGAAAACATTTTTTTTTTATTACTTGAATCTTTTTAAACGTGTTGAGAGTCGCCTTACGGAAAGAATATGGCCTATTTTGGTCACTGTTCTCAGGGAGTCTGAGAAGTGTTTGTGCTGCTGGTGTCCACAAGGTCACGTGGGTCAAGTGGGCGGTGTTCCTCAAACCTGACTCATTTTCTATATAATTAAGGAATATTGACACAGCCAATTATGATTTTATATATATATATAAAATCATAATATATATATTTGTATGGTTTTCTTTGCTTGGTTGGGCTTTGTTTTTTTGTTTTGTTTTGTTTTTTCAGGATTTTTCTGTGTATCCTTGGCTGTCCTGAACTCACTCTATAGACCAGGCTGGCCTTGAACTCACAGCAATCTGCCTGCCTCTGCCTCCCGAGTGCTGGGATTATAGGTGTGGGCCACTGCACCCGGCTATATCTAGTTTGAAGTTCCACCCATTTTTGCTTCGTAGATTTTTGAAGTTCTGCTACTGAGTGCGTATATGTTTAGAGTCTTGATAAATGAGGCTGGCGGTGTGGCCCAGTAGATAGAGCCCTCGCCTGGCATGCACAACTCTGTGGGTTTGATTCTCAGCACCACACAAACAGGGTCATTGCCTGTGATCCCAGCACTCCGGAAGCAAGCAAAGGATGATTAGAAGTTCAAAGTCATCCCTACCTACCTAGTGACCTTGAAACCAGACTGAGTCAATCTCAAAACTAAGCAAGGGAGGGGGGAGTGGAGAGATGGCTCAGCGGTTAAGGGAACTGGCTGCTCTTCCAAAGGTCCTGAGTTCAATTCCCAGCAACCACATGGTGACTCACAACCATCTATAATAAGATCTGGTGCCCTTTTCTGGCCTGCTGGTATGCATGCAGACAGAATACTGTATACATAATAAATAAAAAACGAGCAAGCAAGCAACAAAAGAATTCTAGCCCACCAGGGGTGGTTGTGGCTCACACCTTTTATCCCAGGGTTCAGGAAGCAGAGGCAGGCGGATCTCTGTGAGTTCGAGGCCAGCCTGGTCTGCAAAGAGAGTCTAAGACAGCCAAGGCTACACAGAGAAATCCTGTCTCAAAAAACCAAAGAATATAAAATAAATAACTCATTTCCATATTTCTCCCATCCAGCACTAATAAGGCCAGCCCCTGCTCGATTCCCAGGTCAGATGGGGTCACATACTTTCAAGGTGGTGTGGCCACTGATGTCATCGTATAGCTCCAGTCTTGTTGCTTTGTTTTGTTTTTGTTTAAGAGTTTTTCTTTTTCATTTGTGTCTATGTGTATGTGAGTATGAGTGCAGGTGCTCAAAGAGGCCAGAAGGCGGCATAGGATGATCCCCTGGGGCTAGAGTTATAGGCAGTTGTAAGCTGCCCAATTTGCTTGTTGGGAACCAGACTTCTTGTGTCCTTTAGAAAAGCAGCAAGCACTCTTGACCATTGTGCCATCTCTTCAGACCCATACACACACACACACACACACACACACACACACACACACACATGCAGGCACACATACACACATACACACACATGCAGGCACACATGCACACACATGCACACACACACATACAACACACACACGCAGGCACACATACACACACACATACACACACACGCAGGCACACATACACACACACAGGCACACATACACACACGCAGGCACACATACACACACACAGGCACACATACACACACACAGGCACACATACACACACAGGCACACACATGCACACATACACACATACACACACACACACGCAGGCACACATACACACACACGCAGGCACACATACACACATACGCACACACGCAGGCACACATGCACACACACGCACACATACACACACACATACACACACGCAGGCACACATACACACACATGCACACATACACACATACATACACACGCACATATATGCACATCATGCACACACATGCACACCCACACACGCACACCCACACACACACGTAATATTATGTTATCTCTATTCTCTTTCCTGTTTTGCACACAAGAATCTTCCCACAATATGAATTCATTTCTCCTCCTGACCTTTTGGATTTTATTGTTATACTTTTTACATATACATGTTTTAAACCACACAATATAACATACGTTTTTGGTTTAAGTAGCCTTATGTTTGAAAAATACATAAACTGTTGCTTAAAATCCCGTGGTTTTGCCCTTGTCCTTTTGGGCAGAGCCAGGGTTCCATCTGGCATTGTTTTCCTCTGTCTGGGAGACGTTAACAACCTCTGCCGGCAATTCTGCTGCTCATAGACGCCGCCAACCCTTGCATGTCTGAAAAAATCTTTATTATACTTTCTTCTTAAAGATTTCTTTACATTTTTATTTACTTTGCGTATGTGTGTCCAGCAAACGTGTGCATGCTCGTTGGAGTGCCTGTGTGTGTGCGCGCGTGCACGTGCATGTGTTGTGCGTATGTGTGTGTAACGGTCAGAGGCCAGCTTGAAGGAGCTGCCGTCCCTCTGCCAGTCGTGGGGCCTGAACTCAGGTTGTCATGCTTGGCAGCAAGCTCCTTTCTACAATGAGCCATCCTGCTGGCCCCTTGGAGAACTTCGCTGAATTTAGATTTACAATGCATAACTGGGTATGGTGGCAGTGAGGACATAAGAGACTAAGGCAAATAAGCTAAAGGGTCACCAGGTCACATCTTATTTGTCCTCTCAGGAAGCATCCTCTACATTGCTGAAAAGTTCTAGAAAACTGCTGTTTCTTTATTCCTGCCCTTCCTTCTTTCTTTCCTCCATATCCTCTTTATTTTATTTTTTGTTTTATTTTGTTTTTTGGTTTTTCGAGACAGGGTTTCTCTGTGTAGCCTTGGCTGTCCTGGACTCACTTTGTAGACCAGGCTGGCCTTGAACTCACAGAGATCCACCTGCCTCTGTCTCCCCAGTGCTGGGATTAAAGGCGTGCGCCACCACACCCAGCCCCCTCCATATCCTCTTAAACACACACACACACACACACACACACACACACACACACATACACACACACACACACACACACACCTTTTGGGTTTTGTTTTATTTTCTGAGACAGGGTTTTTCTGTAGAGAACTCATTCTATAGAACAGGCAGGCCTGGAGTGCTGGGATTAAAGGCGTGCACCACTATGCCTGGCTTAAAAACACAATCTTTATTTTTTCTTATGTGTATGTTAGCTTGCTTGTCTATACAAGCACCTACCTGAGTGCAGAGCTGCAGAGGCCAGAAGAGGTCGTCAGGTCCAACAGACAGGTGTGAGCAGCCGTGTGGGTGCTGGGAACTGAGCCCGGGTCCTCTGGAAGAGCAGGCAGCACTCTTAACCACCTAGCCATCTCTCCAGCCTTCTTCTTCTTTTCCTTCCTTCCCTTTCTGCTTCCTCCTCCTTCTAACTCACCAGACAGGAGAGTAAATACAGTCACCATCGCTTTACTTTAGCTGGAAGAAAAAAACAAAAATCCTTATTTTCAATTTTTTCCTTATCTCTTGTAGAGACTACAGCAAACCCAGGGCCATGGCCGGAACATTTGCTGAATATTTCTGGAATCAATTCATCTTGGTAAGTGCTGTGATATCTAAGCAAAGTCTCCTTAGAAATTCCATGTTAGGCTGGGCAGTGTCGCTCTGACAAAATATTGAGGGAAGCCGACTTAGGGACGGGACAGCTCCTAGGTGGCAATCTCTCGGCATAGGCAGACACCCGGCGTGCTCACTGACTTTGCCACCTTTCTCATACAGCTTAGGGCAGGATGGCACCAACCAGTGTGGCCCAGGGCCTCCTACATCAACTGGCAACTAAGAAAGTTCCCCACTGGGGTCTGGGAGATGTTTGGGGGTTGAGCACAATTGCTAATCATGAAGATGACCCAGGTTCAACTCCTAGTGCCCACGCTGGGTACTTCATAAGCACCTGTGAGTCCAGTTATGGAGAACGGGAGACCCTCTTCTGGAATCCTCAGGTACGCTCTACGGTGCACAGACACATACGCAGGCAAAACGCTTGTACGCAATCGGGATGAAAACACACCAGCATGCTTGGCAAGCAATCCACCTGCAACTGAGCTACACAGCCAGACCTTCCACTCTGCCCCAACTCACAGAAACTGACGAACACAGAGTGAGCACAGCAGCAGACAAGGCCACAGCGAGTGTGGTCACCATCAGTCAGGGCGCATTCAGAGAATGGCCTAAGAGCCATTGGCAGCGTGGGTGGGGGTGGGGGGGCGCGATGGGGAGGTCAGGAAAGTGCCTGCTGCAGAAGCAAGGGACCTCACGTGCAGATCTCCAGCACCCACCCATGAGAGGCACGGGGGTGGGGTGGGGGTCACCCCAGCACTTGTGGGGCGGGGCAGGAAGGAGATAGGCAGATCCCCAGAGGTCACTAGCCGCCAGCCTTTCTCACAGTTCTGTGTGCTCCATGCTAAGTGAGAAGCCAACACTAATTTGGAACCCTACATGAATATTTGGGTTTCTTGTCTCCAAGTGCTCAGACTCCACAGATGCCCCCCTTCTCCTGGGGGCCTCTTAGGCTCCCTGACCCTGTCTGACGGCAAATCTTGCATATCCTTTTTAGGCCTGTGAGGAGACGTGACTCAACGACATAAGATTTATTTCAGAAAGGCCCCGCAGAAGGGCTTCAGTGAAAGGAACCAGAGTCTAGTGTCCACTTACAAGCCAGGGCAGTTCCAGGGCAAAAAAAGATTGGGGGGGGGGGGGGTGTTCACAGCCGGGGGCGGGGGGGGGGGGGGGGGGGGGGGGGGGGGGGTGGGGACTAAAGACTGCCAGGTGATGATAAACATCTCGTGTATCTGCCATTACCTAGGGTCGATAGGGCAGGGAAGGAACAATCTAGAGAATTAAGGTGCTTTAATGCCGGGAACCAACTAACGACTTTAGTTTTGAAACTTGTCACTGTATAACCAAAATGGAGGTGCTTTACAAATTGGTTAACAACCCTGCCAAGGCCGGTTTGAGCTTTTTCTTCCCTCAGGAAGCCACCGTCTCCCCTCCCGACCACCTTTCCTTTCTGCGTCCTCCATCAGGCCATTACGGCCTTCAGAAGCAGGGCCCGTGGGCGCCTGCCTCAGCCACCACAGAGATCACAACCAACCTGGACCTGGCAGCTGCTTCCCCTGTGCCCAGCCCCTCCTAAGGCCTCTGTGATAACTGCGGGGCGGGGGGTGGGGAGCTGGACGCAGATCTAGTCACCCCAGAAAGGGCACCAAAGACAGACATGGCTCTATCCAAGTTCAGATGGGTCAGGTTTACAGGAGCAGGGGGGACCCCAGACAGCTTTTTTTTTTTTTTTTTTTTTTTTTGAGACAGGTTTTCTCTGTGTAGCCTTGGCTGTCCTGTCCTGGACTTGCTTTGTAGACCAGGCTGACCTCAAACTCACATCGATTCCCCCTGCCTCTGCCTCCCGAGTGCTGGGATTAAAGGCATGAGCCACCACACCCCGCTGAGTTAATCCATTTCTAATCCACTCCAGCACCTGGGACTACACAGCTGGGAAGGGTCCCACATACTAGACTAGATGGTAGAGGCAGAGTGCAGAGGTGCACCCCTGGAATTCCTCAGGTAGGGGCTGGACGCCACACCCTCTCCTTCAATAGGGACCATCAACAGGCCTGATCTTACTGGGGTCTCATCTGGTCATCATGGCTGCCCTGGCTTAGGATGGTCACAGCCAGCAAGGATGTACCAAGCCCCAGCACCATCTAAACTGTGGCGCACACTTGTGACCCTAGCACAGAAGGTACGAAGATCAGTAGTTCAAGGTCATCCTCACTACATAGCAAGTTCAATGCCGGCCTAGGCTACTAGAGACCCTGTCTTTTTTTTTTTTTTTTTTTTAAACATATTCTTTTTTTAGAAAAATAACTCATTTAATTTTATGTGTATTGGTGTGAGGGTGTCAGATCACCTGAAACTGGAGTTACAGTTATAAGCTCCCATGTGGGTGCTGGGAATTGAACCTGGGTCCTAGAGGAAGAGCAGACTGTGTTCTTAACCACTGAGCCATCTCTCCAGCCCAAGAGACAATGACGAACGCCCTCCTTACAAATGGCTTCCTTTATTCCTCGCCCATTCTAAGGGGGGTAATGTCATCATCCCAAATTCCAGACAAGAAATCCAAGGCCCAGAGAATTAGGTCAGTAGCACAAAGCCAGAATTCAGTCGCAGGCATGCTGTTTCCCCGCATCCAGCCCTCTGCCGGGATGCTCAGTGCCCCTCAGGCTAGCACACGCCTGCCACCAGCTCCACTGCCACGTGTATTGGCTGAATAAAAAACTCAGGGAAGTAGCTACTGAGGAGACTCCAACAGGGCTCACCCGGGAAGAAAGCACAGATGGGGAGCTGAGGGGTCCACGCCCCTCTCCCACTCCCCTCCTCTATAGGGTGAGCAGAGAGCAAGTTGAGGTGATTCTTTTCCTTACTACCACGCCTCCCCCGCCCTTCTAGAACCGGCAAGAGGGGGTGAGGGAGGGCAGAAAGAGGCAAAAAGGAAGGGGTGGGCAGCCAGGCGCGTCCCCTGCCCAGATCACTGGTTCCTGGGCCCCCGCACCTCCCCAAGGCTCAGTCAACCGGATGTCCCTGGAGCTTGCCGGGATCCGGCCTGACTGACCCTTAACTCCCCAAATTAATTTATGGGCTTGCCTCTTGGGTGCCGAAACACAGTCTGGCCACCCGAAATCTTGTAATTATTTTATATAAACATGCTATTCTGCCTTGGTGAACTGTAGTCGGTTGGGACCGCACCGGAGCCTCTTGGGGAAAACTGAGAGCCTCCAAAATCTTCCTCCGAGTGTGTTAACCAAAGCAAAATAACCTGTAGCCCTTCAACGGGCCGGGGACAAACTTACTCCTGACATCCGCTAAGATGGGGAGGAAGGAAGGGATCATCCCAGCCGTCCTGGCTGCACCCACAGCAGAGAGGACACAGGCTGAGGGGGAGGCTGGGAGAGCCCGTGGGACCCCGTGTGCCTGCCCTGCTGAGGATAAACAGGATTAGGAATTTTATGCTGTTTGGAAAGGAGGGGCCTGGCAGGCAACGGGGAAAGTCCTGCTTTTTTATTCTTGCTGCCGATTCCGCTCCCCCCACCCCCCCACCCCCGTTGAGCTGCACCACAACTCAGGAGGATTAAGGGCCAGAAAATAAGCTGATTGAGCTCCCAGAAGGCCACTGGGTGGATGAATCGGCACCTTTAAATAACATTAATTTCTGAAAGGCCCAGGTTGTTTCCTAAATTGCTGCCCAGAACCTCTGGCTTTCATCTGTTTTTATGGTACCTCTCCAGGTTGTAGAGGCGAGGAGCTGCCTCCGGGGCCGACATCCAGCATCAGTGACGTTCTTCAGACCCAGTTCAGGCCGGGAGGAATCATTTCCTGCAGGGGGGCTGGAGGGTGTGGGGGAAGAAATTTCTAAGAATCAAGGTATTCTTTAAAAAGAAAAAGAAAAAAATCAGTCTGCAGCAGGAACGGCTTCCCACCTCCACGTCCAGGAGTGCCCTCCGGAGAACAAGCCACAGATCCGTGTAACACAGCCGGGACCTCATTTCCTAGGTAGCCCAGGGCTAGCCACTTAACCTCAGTTTCTCCATCCGTAAAATGGGGTTAATAACAGCTGCCCCTGCTCCAGGAGCCCTGGTAGGTTTTAATTGGGTAATGGTTGTGGCGCCCTTTGATGTAGTGAGTTTTATTAACTTGCGAGGGATCCCCTGGGGCCAGAAAAAGCAGTTAAACCAGAGAGGGGGAAAAAAAGAAAAGAAAAGAAAAAAAATTAAAGGGGCTTGAAAAGCAAGCCGCTCTGAGCGGTTCCAGCGCAGAGCAGGCCTGTTGAGTCTCACGGCTGCCCAGCAGCTCAGGTGTGGAGGGCAGAGAGCGGACCCCTGGACCTGCTCCCTCAAGTCCCCTGGTCCCCCTTTGGGGGGAACCCCATTGAGGTTCTTTGCTGAGGGCACAGCCTTCTCCCTCCACCTCCCCGCCTCCCCCCCCCCCCACCGCCCGCCAAAACCTCGAGGGCAGACATCCACAAGATCAATTTAGAACACCGTTCCTCAGTTTCCCCTCCCTAAAATGACTCTTAACTTTTTTTTTTTCTTCCTGAGACAGGGTTTCCTCTGTGTAACCTTGGCTGTCCCCGACTCACTTTGTAGACCAGGCTGGCCTGGAACTCACAGAGATCTGCCTGCCTCTGCCTCCCGCGTGCTGCGATTAAAGACGTGCGCCACCTCACCTCTCACTAATCTAACGTTCTTTCCGTAAAGGCCCAACTAAGAGGGGTTGAAATGGCAGCTCAAGGGTAGAGTGGTTTTTCTTCCTGTTCTCTCTCTCCCTCCGTCTGTCTGTCTGTCACGAGTGCCCTCCCCTTTCTCTCTTTTTCCCCTTCCCCACAACAAATCTCCTTGTACCATTAAAAAAATAAAATAAAAGAGAGTGCGGGCTGGAGAGATGGCTCAGTGGTTAAGAGCACTGTCTACTCTTCCAGAGGTCCTGAGTTCAATTCCCAGCAACCACATGGTGGCTCACAACCATCCACAATGAGATCTGGTGCCATCTTCTGGCATGCAGGTGTACATGCAGGCAGAATACTGTATACATAATAAATAAATAAATATAAAAAAAATATTAGAGTACTTATCGTGCCTAACTGCCAGCTCTGCCAAAGGAATTGGAATCTTTTTTTTTTTTTTTTTTTTTTTTTTTTAAGATTTACTTATTTGTTGTATATAAGTGCTTTGTCTGCAGAAGAGGGCACCAGATCACACTATAGATGGTCATGAGCCACCATGTGGTTGCTGGGAATTGAACTCAGGACCTCTGGAGGAGCAGTCAGTGCTCTTAACCGCTGAGCCATCTCTCCAGCCCCATGTTTCCTTTTCTTTTGATGCCATAGACTCCTGTGTGCGCTAAGCAAGTCCTCTCCCATGAGCCACACCAGGGGCCTTTCTCACTCTGATACCCTCCATGTCGAGGGTCCATGAGTCCGTTAAAGTCACGAGGAGGCAGCAGCTACAGAGACACACACAGCCCAGTAGGGTGAACAACCTGCCCCACTTCAAAGGACTGCTCCACAGACCCAGTGTTCCAGAACACCGGCTACCCTGCTGGTCCCAGACAAACTGGAAAGATCCTGAGGCCCTGATGGGTCCTCAGAATGCCTGGAAAACGCTGTTTAAAATTCCTAAGTAATCCTTATCAATGCCAGTAAGCCAGGCATGGCTTATTTGTTCTTTCTCCTCTTAAGAGGGTTTTCTTAGCTCAGGCTAGCATCAAACTCACTATGAAACCAATGACAACCTTGAACTTTGGATCCCAAGAGCTGGGATGGGAGGTGCGAGCCACCATAGCTGGGCAAGCACCCCGGTGACTCTGCATTGACCTGGGATTGGACCTGGGCCCATCTCCGCCCCGAGGAGCAGTGGGTATAATGCTAGGAGCCTGGCATCTGACTGTGTGCACAGTTCACGCCTGTCCTTTCTCTCTGACAAACGCACACACGGCTGGCACACATGCGTTACCCTCCCAGCTGCAGCCGCTGCGTGCTGCTCTTCTCTGGTTAGACGAGTTTTCCTCCAGCGGCCGTGATGCCCTCTGGAGTCAAACTTTACTTTCGTCAGGCTGTGTTTGGCTCAGATTTGCCACAATGGTCACTTGTAAAAGTAAATTATAGCCGGGCGTGGTGGCGCACACCTGTAATCCCAGTATTTGGGAGGCAGAGGCAAGCGGATCGCTGTGAGTTCAAGGCCAGCCTGGTCTACAAAGCGAGTCCAGGGCAGCCAAGGCTACACAAAGAAACCCTCTCTCAAAAAACAAAAAAATTATATTCTCCTGGCTCAATTGTTGTCTAGGAGGCTAACTGCCTCCTGCTGCTAACCCAGGTCTAATCCTGGAAGATTCTAGCCCTCATATAATCTAGGCCTAGAATGTTTTCAGCCTCCGAGACTTACTGCTTAGTGAGCTCGCCCTCACTTGTTCTTTCTGAGCTCTGGGCAGGCTGGTTCAACTCAGCTGTTCTGGCTCAAACTCCTCTCCCAGGGGATCTATTCAATCTGGCTTCTCTCTCAGCCCGGAATTGCTCTGCTTGGCCTCAGACGCACTTAGCAATCTGCTCTAATCTCCTGGCTTCTTATTTTCTGGCTTGTTCTGTCTTCACCTGAACTCATTACTGTCCTGGTAAAACTGCCTCTTAAGCAGCTTCCCTTTCCTCTCTCTTCTCCTGAGAGGTGGGCGTGTCCTATTCTGTCAAATCTCTGATTTGTCACCTTTTCTGCCACTCCATTAGACATCACTTTTCAAACATCAGTGCTTCCTTCAACAAACTGACTTGACCTTCTTTTGGGATTAAAGGTATGCACCACCACGTCTGGACCTAAGCTTTACTTTACTTGAAACTTGCTCTAGACCAGGCTGGCCTTGAACTCAGATTTGCTTGCCTCTGTCTCCTGGATTAAAGGTGTGTTTGTATTCCAGCCGGATCACACTGACCCAGATCTCTGGATGTGATCTCTTGCCGGAACAGCCATGTTCTGAATTAACATCCCTCTACAATAACTGAGCTCAAAATTAAGTAATTTCAGGCTGGAGAGATCTCCCGGCAAGAGGACACAGGTCCTCTTCCAGAGGACACAGTTCTGTTCCCAGCCCTCTTCTGGCTTCCAAGGGAACAGCACACACATGCCATACATATGCTCAGAAACACACACACACACACACACACCATACATATGCCCAGACACACACACACACACACACACACACACCATACATACATTCAAAAACACACATACGCCATACATACACACACCATACATACACACACACACCATACATACACTAAAAAACACACACGCCATACATACACACACCATACATACACACATGCCATACATACATACACACACACACACACACACACAATTGTACAAAAATAAGTAATTTAAAAGACCACTGTAGGGCTGGGGTGTGTGGCTCAAGAGGTAGCATGTGTGTCTAGCATGTTCACAAAGCCCAGACTTTGATCTGGAATACCAAATAAAAGCAGGCACACTAGGCCGGGCGGTGGTGGCACAAGCCTTTAATCCCAGCACTTGGGAGGCAGAGGCAGGGGGATTGCTATGATTTCGAGGCCAGCCTGGTCTACAAAGTGAGTCCAGGCTAGCCCAGGCTACAAAGGGAAACCTTGTCTCAAAGAAACAAAAAAAAAATTATTTTTAATTATACAAATGTTTTACCCGCGCTGTCATTGCTCAGACAGCCCCTTGCAGACACTTGGTCATCCACAGAGATCAGTGTGTGTATGTCAGGGCCATGTTTAGGGGCTGCTGGCTTTCGAAGCACCCTTGACAGGTAAGGAAAGCAATCTTCTCAAGACAGATCTGAACCCAACTTTTATAGCATTGGGGGGGAGGGACTAGCAATTTACACGGAGAAGAAATAAGAAACAATGATTAAATCAAAGGGCCCTGGGCAGCCACCCTCCCCCACCCGAGAACAGCCCTGTTTCAGTCCCTCTGGCCAGCTCAGCTCCTGCTCCAGCGGGCCAGAGCCTACACTCTATAAATCGTCTCTGCCCTTGCGAGGGAGTTGCTGACTGTATGTATTTTGGGGCCCGGCATTAGTTCCCTCATCCTTGGCTGGTGACATGAAGATTTGTAACTGATAGAATAGGTTTTTAATGTGTTCCCTTCAGGTTGCTATTAAAAGCATGCAATTTATCTGAACTTGCAAAAGGTTCTGATTCCATTTAGAGAAGGTGGGGGGTGGGGGAGGGGAGGGAAGGAGGGGAGAGCATATTACCCAAACAATTTCCCAGCATCCTATGGGCTGGGAAGCTAACTGGTCAGGGGCCACTCTTCCATCTCCCTCCCAGTCTGGTCTTTCTCTCTCTCCACCTCAGTTTTCCTGGGTATGAAATGAGGATAAATATTTGTCTCGGGATGAGGCGGTTGTAAGGATTAATTGGTTGGTGCTTCGGGAAGCCTTTGAAGATGAAAGACGCTCTTTGCAGATGCTAAGTAAACTCAGAACGTGTCTGGCTTTAATGAGCCAGGTGAAGCCAGCGAGGACAGCTGGAGATTAACTGTGCCTAGCCCAGAGCCTGCCTGCATGGGCCCCGACTGAGAGCTGGGCGGAGTCCCCTCGGCTCCAGGCACATGTGGTAATACTGTGCACACACCAGGAACCCAGTTAGAATTAAAGCCAGACTGGAAGGTGGGAGAGAGCCTAGATCTCGTCACCTACGCTTCTAGCACGTGACCTGGGCACGTTTCCTAACAGAGTTGTCAGTCACCTGTTTGCTGGTGAGGACTGACATAGTCATCCAGGGTCAGGTAGGGCTGTGTGGAATTTAAGTCACAAACACAGCAAACAGCAAATGAGCCCTTATCAAACCCTATGTTCTAAGTATTTCCTTGCTTCATGTGTGTGTTTTGCATGCATGTGTGCAAATATAGGTCAGGTTGGCATGAGTGCCTTTCTCTTCACCTTTAAAAAAAATATTTATAAATCAGGCATGGTGGCATACGCCTTTAATCCCAGCACTTGGGAGGCAGAGGCAGGTGGATTGCTGTGAGTTCGAGGCCAGCCTGGTCTACAAAGTGAGTCCAGGACAGCCAAGGCTACACAGAGAAACCCTGTCTTGAAAAACCAAACCAAAACAAAACAAACAAGTTATAGCCAGATGCAGTGGTGCATGCCTGTAATTTCAGAGGCAGAGGGAGGCAGATCTCTCTGAGTCCAGCCTGGTCTACAAAGTGAGTTCCAGGACAGCCAAGGCTACACAGAGAAATCCTGTCTCAAAAGACAAAATAAATAAATAAAATAGAATAAAATTAAAATTTTGATTTTATGTGTATAAATGTTTGCCTATGTTTATATGTATCACCTGGTGCCAGCAGAGGCCAGAAGAGGGCATCAGATCCCCTGGAACCAGAGCCACGGACAGTTGTCACACGCACACACACACACACACACACACACACACACACGCGCGCGCTCACTTTCATACACACATTCATTCCCCCCCCCCCCCCTCCCTCTCCCTCTCTCCCTCTGTTTCTCTCTCATGCTGGGAACTGAACCTGGGCTGTCCTCAGGAGCAGCCAGTACCCACCCATAGCCACTGAGCTCCAGCCTTAAATCTAATTTTTGAGACAGAGTCTTCCACTGAACTGAAAGTCCACATATGCAGAGAGATTTGCTGGCCACCTGAGGTACTGGGATCCCGGTCTTCACGTCGTCCCTCTGTTAAAATTCAGGCTTCCGCCACCACGCTCAGCTTTTGCCATGGTGGCTCTGGTCTTTGTGCCTGCGTTGTCACTTCCCCAGTCACAACTTCCTTTTTCTCTCCTGAAGCCACTGATAAGGAATGACTACTGCTGCCCCCCTCCAGGTCACACAGCCGAGGCACGGGTTGGTGAGCGAGGGGCAGGTGACCGCCCTTGCCTTCCTCAGCTGCGCTTCACACGGGAAACAGCTCCTGGAAACTTTAATCATCCAGCAACGGAGATGGGACACGGCTAATTCAGAAGGCAGAAGGGCAGGAGCCACAGCCGAGGCGACCACCAGGCCTCAGGGCTGTGGGAAGGCGCCAGGTCTGTGTGCACCAAGCCAGCGACAGGTTTTGGAAGGATGTAAGGCGTTGAGTCTGGGCCTGCTCGAGGCGACCACATCTGGGATACACAGTACTTTGTTAGAAGCACCTCCTGCCAAATCCTTGGATCATCAAGACAGCCCCAGCAGAGGCCGGAACCCAGGAGCCTGGGGTGGTGCCATGGCTTAGGGGGCGCATCTTGGATGTGGTCTGCACTGTTGGAATCTCAGGCAGTCAACAGACCAGAGACTCAACAATGAATGAAACCCATGAAGACTCTGGCGCAGGCAGCTTTAGCTTTGAGGTTTCGTGAGGAATCAGAGGGGAAACTAAGGCTCACAGAAGGACAATTTCAAACGGGCATGACTGCACATGCCTGTAATCTCAGCCCTTGAGTCTGAGGCAGGAGGATAGGAGTTCAGGCCTATCCCATAGTAGGTTTGCAGGTTTGAGGCCAGACTGAGCTCATAAGACACTGTTCTTGAACAAATGAAAAAATAAATAAATTAAAAAAAAAAATTTTTTTAAAGAAAGTGGGGAAAAAAAGAAGAAAAGAAAAAGAAAAACCTCACCAAATTTGGCCCTCCTCCCCTCAGCGCCATGACATCACACCAGCTGACTGTCGGCTGGGGAAGCCCCTGGTCAGGACAGAAATATCTTTAGTAACTGCCGTCCATGATGGAAAGGGAAACGGAATTTTGCTTAAATACCACGTTGTTTTGAGAAGTCTGACTAATGTGAAAGTCCCTATTTAGAAAGGAGTTGACTCTGCCTTGAAATTGGTCGGAGTTTCCACACCCACATGTTGACTAAGACCTTGAAAAACAAACTTCCTTGTAGCTACTGATTCAAATCACCTGGGAGTGAGAGCTCCGCCATACAATCCCAGAGCTGTGCGCAGAGGGCCTCTGCCAAGAAAAAGCCTGGGCTGCGTTTATCAAAGGACAAAGAGACCCCCAGTGGGGGTTGAGGGAGGCAGGCCGCAGCCAGCTGAGCCCTCCCAAAAGGAACTCAGGGAAAGAGTGTTGGGCACAGCTTTTCCGGGCCCCTCTTAGATATAGGAAAAGCGGGGAAGGGGACAGGCCACATGGAGCTGGCTCTCACTCAGCACCCCCTAAATGGCATGCCCTTAATCTTTAAGTTCAAAGCACATGTTTGTGGAGGTCACAACATGCTCCATGTTCCCAAGGCAGAAAGGGTATATGTGACTCTCAGCACCCCGTCCCAGCTTGCCTCACGTTTTTTTTTTTTTTTGGCTAAATAAAAAACTTTGGGTCCAGGCAGTGGTGGCACACACCTTTAATCCCAGCACTCGGGAGGCGGAGGCAGGCGGTTCGCTGTGAGTTTGAGGCCATCCTGGTCTACAAAGTGAGTCCAAGACAGCCATGGCTATACAGAGAGACCTTGTCTCGAAAAACCAAGGGGAAATAAAAGCTTTGGGGCTGGGGAGATAGCTCAGTGGGCAAAGACCTTGCGGGGAAAGAATAGGGACCTCACTTGGATCTCAGGGACCCACAAAAAGTGTGCCTGGAACTCTGGGACTCAGCAGTCGCTGGGCCAGCCAGTCCTTCTAGCCAGTCAGTGAGCTGGAGACCCTGCCTCAAAAATTAAGGCAAGGGCTTCAGAGACTGCTCAGCGGTTAAGAGCACCGGCTGCTCTTCCGAACGTCCCGAGTTCAATCCCCAGCACACAGTGGTTCACAACCATCTATAATGAGATCTGGGGCCCTCTTCTGGTGGACAGGCACACGTGCAGGCAAAACGCTATATATAATAAAGAAATAAATCTTAAAAAAAAAAAATTATGGAGAGGATGATCACTACATAAATTCCTTCCCTGGGCCCGGGCTAAAGCCATACAACACCCACCCACCTCTTGGGTCCGTCCTCCAAAGCCCACCCTGGGGAACCAATGAGTTTATAAGCCGTACTTACAGAGCACGGGTGCCACAGTGGAAAGTCTGCACCCAGTGCGGAAGACATGATTTCCGCAGGCCTGTGTAGCAGGATTGGCCTCCTCTCAAACTTCCTCAACTAAATCCTCTAGCCCCTCCCAGAGACCCCGAGACCAGGTGCCATTAAGGCAAATTTATTTACAGCTGGCTAGATACTCAGGGGGGTCCATGACCCTCCGAGCTCCCTCCTCCCAAGGAGGAGCAGGAGTGTCGAAGCCTCTTTGGCCCGGACAGACTCCTGACCGACTCAGTGTGGCTCAGAGGGTAGAACACTGAGCCGGGAAGCAGCCCTGTGTCAAGCACTGGCCTACTCGTGCTCCCCCGAAGCCCGCATCTCCCACCTTCCTTCACAATGCACCCTTGTGAGTTATAAATTATGTGAATATTCAAGGTTAAGTAAGTCAAGTGCTAGTGAACGGCTGACTTGAAGTGGAAGGTCAGACTTTTTTTCCCCCACCACTCCATAAATAGATGCACAAATGGTTAGGCACGCAGCTCACACCGGCAGAGCGGTTCCCTGGCATGCCTGAGGTCCTGGGTTCCATCTTCAGTGCCACTAAAACTACTTAACAAAATGACCTGGGGTGGTGGTGGCCCTCTGGCACTCCAGAGGATCAGAAGTCCTAGGCTAGCCTGGGCTACAAAATGAGACACACACACACACACACCCCTTTCCTGGAGACAAAACAAAACACTCAAACAAGCAAAAGAATTTAAGGGGCCGAAACTGCAGAGCCCCCCAGCTGTTTGGGAGCTGAGGCCCATCCCTTCCCTCTCCCGCCCTCCTCTCCCTCCCCCTGCTCACCCACCCCCTTTCTTGCCTGACCCCTCGCTTCTCATCTCATTTCTCACGCTTGGGCCTCGGGAGCCTGTTTGCTCGTCCTCTGCAGGCAGGAGCCCACAGCGGCCAGTGAACACGTGTTCAGGGCAGGACACATGCTCCCACAACCCTCTGGAGTCTTCATGACAATAGACATATGAGGGTTTCCTTGTCGGGGCTACATCAGCAGCCTCCCTCACCGAGAGGACCCCAGTTCCTTAGGAAGGCTGCCAGGTCCTCACAGGGGGGCCTTGGTTCTTGTCTGAAGTCCACATCCACCATACCAGACCAAAGAACCCACCTGAGCCAGACTCATGTTCACACTTTTGTTTGGTTTTTGTTTTTTGTTTTTTTGAGACAGGGTTTCCCTTGTAGTCCTGGCTGTCTGTCCTGGACTCACTTTGTAGACCAGGGTAGCCTCGAACTCACAAAGATCACCTTCCTCTGCCTCCTGCATACTGGGATTAAAGGCGTGCGCCACCCTGCCCGGCTTGTTTTGTTTGTTTGTTTTTAAGATTTATTTATTTATTAGTATGTATACAGTGCTCTGCCTGCATGTACACGTGCAGGCCAAAAGAGAGCATCAGATCACATTGTAGATGGCTGTGAGCCACCGTGTGGGTGCTGGGAACTGAACTCAGGACCTCTGGAAGAGCAGCCGGTGTCCTTAACCTCTGAGCCGTCTCTGCAGCCCCCTCATCTTCACACTTGAAGGGACTTGGTCATTAGCGAGCAAATGACTTGCTCACAGCAGAAGGTGGAGGCAGAATGAAAGCAGGAGACCAGAGGCCCCCTTCGAAGAGCAGGACACCCCACCCTGAGGCCAGGGCTTTCCACCAGATGAAATCCCAAGGAGCTTCTGAGAGGGGCTGGCTTTTTCAGAATCCCCTGGAGAAATCAGTCAGCCACGAGACTCACCAGATGGCACGGGCCAGCTGCTGCCCCTCAGCTCCCAGCTAAGGTCTAGGGGTGAGCATCAAGACCCATAGACCCCCTGGCTCAGTCTGTGTGCAGATACCTCAAGAGCAAAGGACCACGACTCCTGCAGTGTCGCTGTCACCAGACAACTGCCTACTAGATAGTTTTACACTTTGCCATCCTGTCCTGTGGGTCTCTTCCTCCCTGGGGGTCTGCTGGCCACCAGCCCACCGAGATGAGAGGAACGCAGGTCCTGGAAGGCCGTAAGCGTGACAGAGACCAGACACTCCGGGAGTCACTCCAGGAGCTAGTTCAACTTTACTCAGGGAAGACAAAGGCTATACAGCCCTTGGGGAGTGGGTGGGGGGCTTCCAGGATAGGTGCTCATAATTGGTTGAAACCAGGCACTTTTAGGGCAATTGTTTTACATTTTGCAGCATGCTCATATTAGTGGGAACACAGCACCTAATCATCCTATAGGCGCAGGGAGAGGAGAGCTAGCTGAAAGCTGTGTCAGGGGCCATATATATCAAGTGTGGCTAGGGGCATCTATGTCTAAAGACACTCTCCAGGTGAGGTCAGGCAGAGAGCCATAGGCCCTGCTAGGAGAGAGAGTCCTGCACCTAATGCCCGAGCTCAGAGCGGCTATCGGTCCTTCTGGTCTTGGCTGTGAGGACCTGGAGGATGACTGCTTCTCCCCATCACATTGTTGGTGTTTTGAGACGGGGTCTCTCTGTGTAGCCCTGGCTGTCCTGGAACTCCCTATGTAAACCAAGCTGGCCTCGAACTCACAGAGATCTGATTAGCTCGGCCTCCCAAGTGCTGACATTAAAGATGTACACTTCCTCAATGGCTCCTCCCCATCGTTTTAAAAATTTAAAAAGTCAGCCAGGGGTGGTGGTTCCCACCTTTAATCCCAGCACTCGGGAGGCAGAGGCGGGCAGACAGCTGTGAGTTCGAGGCCAGCCTGGTCTACAAAGTGAGTCCAGGACAGTCAAGACTACACAGAGAGACCCTGTCTCGAAAAGCCAAAAAATAAATAATAAAAATAAATAAATAAATAAAGGAGCAAGCCAAAATTAAAAAAGAAAAAACTTAAAAAGTCAGGGCTGGAGAGATGGCTCAGTGGTCGGGAGCACTGCGTACTCTTCCAGAGGTCCTGGGTTCGATTCCCAGCCCCTACATGGCATCTCACGGCTGTCTATGACTCCAGTTCTTGGGGATCCAACACTGTCACACAGACATACACGCAGGACAAACACCAATTCACATGAAATAAAAAATAAAAATTAGCCGGGCGTGGTGGTGCACGCCTTTGATCCCAGCACTCGGGAGGCAGAGGCAGGCGGATCACTGTGAATTGGAGGCCAGCCTGGTCTACAAAGCGAGTCCAGGACAGCCAGGGCTACACAGAGAGACCCTGTCTCAAAAAAACCAAAATAAATAAATAAATAAATAAATAAATAAAAATAAAAATTATTTTAAAAAATGTGTCAAGATTCACAACCACCATTTCTTCTTTCTTTCTCCCTCTTTCGCTCCTTCTTTTCACACTTGCTTATTTGTTGCACTTGTGTTGGTGTGCATGCCATAGCATAGCCGTCTTCTCCTACCATGGGAGTCCTGGGGATGGAACTCAAGTCCTGGGCTTGGCTTGGCTTGGCAGCCAGTGTCTCCACTACTCAGCCAGCAGGCCAGCTTGCTTCTTCTCTGTTTCTTCCGTCCTTCCATCTTTCCTTCTTTTATTTTTGAAAGGCTTTTTAAACATTTTTAATTATGCGTGCCTGTGTGTGAGGGCTGTGCATGCGAGTGCAGTGCCTGAGGAGGCCAGCAGGGGGCGCCAGATCCTGTGGTGTTGGAGTTACAGGTGATGACCAAACTGCTTCTCTGCTAGAGAAGTGTTCATGATCCTGTTCCCTCAGCCCCGGCGCCCGCAGGCTGGGATGACAGGTGTGTGCTGCGATGCTCGGCATCTGCTGCCTCTGCCTTCAGTCCTCACAAGACACCGCTGGTTTGGAAGAAGCAGTCAGAACGCAGCCTAGACAGAGAGACCTAAGATCAAGTTCCACCCGTGTCTTTTTATGTGCTGTGAGCCTTTGGCCAGGCCGCTGAACCTCCCTGAATGTCAGCTTGTTCACTGGGAAAACGGCGAGATCATGACTGGCATTCACTTCCCTGGGTCTGAGGTGATGCGTCCATCTGCCCGGACCCAGTGAAAGAGCTTACGAGGGGGCGGGACTAATATTCTTGCTTTTCCTCAGGCTCTAAAGACACAGCTATGAGGGCAGTGTGCTCTGACTGCCCCCCCCCCCCCCCCCCATTTTCCCTTACTTTCCCCTGCCCCCCCCCCCCCCCCCCAGCCCCCCCCCCCCGTCACCTATTGTCACCTATCTTCCTGGCCTGTAGGGCCTGCAGTTGGGAATCTGAGATGAGGAGACCAGGGAGGCCTGGCAGGCACACAGGACGCTGCAGTCCGCCTTCCTCCCATCCCCCACACCGGCCGGGTCCATAAAAGGCTGCCCACTGCCCAGAGCTCTGACCCCGTGGGGCCGCCTGGCCATGCGCATGCTCCCGGGCAATTGTCTGTGGAGGATTCCCCTCCAAGCCCTTTTGAAGTTCAGCCAAGTGAAGTGTGATGCAGGAGAGACACAGCAGGGTCCCACAAAGCAGCTCACAGGTCCCCTCAGGCCTCCCCTCAGCCCAGCCATGGATGTGGGAAGGGAGCTCTCCCTTGGGTCCTCTGGTCCTGCCACTGGCTGAGGAGGCCCAGAGAGGGACAGCAGTGCCCGCAGTCACACAGCACAGCGGCCAGGAGGAGGAGGAGGAGGAGGAGGAGCCTGAGCCGAGCAGGTGGCTCCACTGAGCTTTGGCTCTGACCCTTGCTAGCTGTAGACAAATCACATGACCTCTCTGTGTTTTGGTGGCTCCTCTTGGCATCCTGGTCCTCTTGGCATCCTGGGATGAATTAACTCTTTTCTTTCAGTTACTCGGAAAATTCACAGAAGGTCCTAACAGGGCGCCTCAAACCCGGCAGAGGCCTGTGGAGGCAGGTGTGCATGTGTGAATACATGTATGAGAGGGTGTGTGCCTACGTATATGTGTGCGTGTGTGAGTGCATGTGTGTGTAAGTGTGTGTATGAGTACGTGATTGTGTGTGAATGCATACATATGTAAATGTGAGCATGAGTGTGCATGTGTGTGTAAGCGTGATTATGTGTATGAGTGTGTGTGCATGAGTATGTACAAGTGTGAGTGTATGACTGTGTGAGTGCATTGTGAGTGAGTGCATGGGTGTGTGAATGTGTGTGTGTACACACACATGGAGACCAGAGGTTGCTATTGGTTCTCTGGCAATGTCAGGAGACATCATTAGTCACATTTGGAAAAATGATGGTGAGAGATAGAGGACATCCCTGCCAAAGACCCGTTGGTGAGACGGTTTAGCCACTGAGCAGGAAATTATTTCCCAGCCTCCCTTGCAGCTACCCAGTGGTACACGGCCTGAAACACCGACACATGCAGATGCAGGTCCTGTCTGTAAAGGGAGGGGGTAAGACTTTTACTTCCAGACTGATCCTCCCACTGGCCGAAGGTGACCACAGTGGCAGGAGCCTTGGCAGCCGCCTCAGGGTGAGGTGAGAGCTGCACTTCCGGTTGCTGGGGGCCCCACACCCACCCTGTGGTTTAAGCTTAAACAGCATCGAGTGAGAGAGAGAACCTTCTACGTCATCCCAGCCAACTGTGTCCACGTGAACACTCACGTGGGACTTTGAAGCCTCTGGCCCTAGACATGCTTACGTGGTTAAACCTTTGCAGCACTGGGGTAAATGTGAGTTTGGATCGCAGCATTCACAGAAAAGCCCACGGGGGGTGGGGGGCCTGGAAAGACTCAGTCTCACTGGCCTGGCTGTATTAGTGAGGAACCCATAGCAACCTCCGGTTTCCATGTGTGCACATGCACACACACACTCACACTCACAAACACACACATACTCATAATAATATTCACACTCAAAATACTCACATTCACACTTACATACTCACATTCATACCCTCACACACTCATGCACACACTCACACATACTCACGCTCAAAACAAATGGTTGTGAGCCAACATGTGGATATAGGGAACTGAACCTAGGTCCTGGGCCATCTCTCCAGTCCCCTTAATTTTTAAAAATAAAGAATCCACCCACAAATATTAGTGCTGTCCTGGTTAGTGCTGTGATGGAGGCAGTAAGATACGGGTACTTCAGGCCGTTGAGGCGGCTCAGGATTTTAAATGGCTGCCCTACAAGTGTGAGCACCATGTCAGAAGCCGGGTGTGGAGGCAGGGAGAAGGGGCTCGCCGCTGGCCAGTCCAGCCTACTCAGAGAGCCTTGGGCCAGTGGAAGGCTGTGCTTTGAGAAACAAGTGATGGCATCTGAGGAATGACACCCGAGACCAGCCACGTACACATGTGTACACACGCAAGGGAACTGGCAGGCTGTGACAAAGAGAGGAGGCAGTCAGGGCACGGGGGACGCGGTGACACTACCTGTCACATCCCCCACACCCAGCCTCACGGCTGCAGGGGGTTAAAACACATCTTTTCCCAGGGTCTCTCTCTCTCTCTCTCTCTCTCTCTCCAACAGGGATCAAGGTTTTGAGTCAACAGACCTCCAAGGGACTCTCAAGAATTAGCTCTCAAGGCCTAGGATTGTGGCCAGGCAGTTGGAGATCTCACCCTCTGGGTGGCCTACGGGAGCCACCAGGGAAGCCGGAACCCACATGCCTCCCAGGGTGATGGACCCACAGGTAAGGCGCTCCCCCCACCCTGGGGCCTCTTCCCTTTCTTGGTTCTTGTTGAGGTAGCTTGATCTCTTTAGAAATCCGCTTCTAATTCTGTTGTCTGGGGTCTTGAAATCAGGGCTTGGCAAAAAGAGACAAAGGCGTGAATTTCCAGGGGGGGAATAACTCCAGGCTCCTGTCCTGTTACCCACCTGGCAATGCTGACCTGCCTGAGTCCCTGGCACTCAGTGTGGGGATGAAGGCTGGTCCTATTCGGCGGAGCCTTCTCGCATCTAAGTACCAGGCGGGTCGGGCCCTGTTCAGCTTCTGAGACCAGCTGACCGGGAGAATTCAGGGTGGCTCCAACATCATATTTCCAACACCTGGGCATCTGTATCAGTCCACAAGCTGTTTTCAACAAGTCCTATCAGCCTGTGAAAACGCCACCATTATGTTATAGCCTTATACAAAGGGTCAGAGAGGGGCTGGGGACATGGCTCAGTCGGTGGGGTGTTTGCTTAGCACGCATGAAGCCCTGGGTTCGAGTCCCAACACTGACTAAAGCAGCGGCTGAGGCTCACCCCTGGAATCCCAGCACTCAGGAGGTGCAGGCAGGAGAGGCAGAGGAGCCCAGGGCCTCACAGCTAACAAAAGGGGAAAGGCGAGTTTTGGGTTAAGAGATGTCCAGCCCTCAAGTGTGGGTTCTTCCAGAGCTGTCCGTCTGGTGGAGGGTGACCGAAGGGAACGGAGCCCGGTATTATAGGCCTGGCCCTCCATGGAGGCAGCCAGCCCATCTCTGAGATGCCACGTCATCGCGTCCTAGATCAGTGCTGTAAAGGATTGCACCGTTTGCTCACTGTGTCCCGCTGAGGAAACAGGAGCCCGGGGTGTACCAGGGGCTTCTTCAAAGCTGGGACCCCAACTCGGTCCTCCTCCTCCTGACTCCGATCCTGTGGGATGGGACCATAGTACTCTGGGGACACTAGTCCTCATCTCTGACTCTGTGTGGCTTTGGCTGTCTTGAAACTCGCTCTATAGACCAGGCTGGCCTCAAACTCACAGAGTTTGGGTAGCCCGTGTGACATCTTGGGGCTGCACAGAGGGAACCGGACCGAGAAGAAAGCTTGTTTCCACTGGTGTGAGGGGGCCAGCCAAGACAAAGACACAAGTCCTGGAGGCTCCCTACAGCTAAGGCCACAAGCTGTCAACAGGAAGCCGCTCCCAGTGACATATCTTCTCCCCCAGTGGGAACCAGAAGCAAGGGGCTGGGCCACCTGATTGAAGTCCCCAGGCTCAGTGATGACCTCGCTTTTAAGGAAGGCAGCGGTGTCCAGGACCTTAGATTTTTCCCAGGCCAGGTCTGCCACAGGGGGGCCTGAAATAGCGCTGAGGTTCTGTGCTCATGGAGTGGGGAGGGCAGTGGCAGGGTCATAGTGCCACACTGTTGGAGGTGAGACACTCTGCCCCCAGTTCCACCTGCCAACAGTGGAGTCCAAGACAGACAGATGCAGCTGTGTGGCTAGAGGACACACTGGCTCGGTGGTCCTGACAAATCCCAATGGAGAACAGTCGTGTGACCCAAGATCAGAGGGGCATTCTGTAGAATAGCCTCCACCCAAGAGGCATGAGTGGCACAGCGAGTGACCTTCGTCACCACCCGAGGGGTTGAGACAGGTGTCAGCCAACAGAGCGTGGTAAATTCAGTGAAATCCAGTTCTGCCGTCAAAAAGGACCGCTCTGGCCCATGCTACACACGGAAGGGTCTCAAAAACATGTTACATGGAAAGAAATCCCATGCTAAGCACAGGTCCCATCCAGTCCAGGCGGGCCTGGAACTCACTATGTAGCTGAGACCAAACTGGGGCTGCAGGATGTGCCACCACAGTGGGTGCTGGGAAATACTCCAGTTCTCAGCGAGAGTCACAGACCCAGATAGCGGAGCCATCTCTCCAGCAGGCTAGTTGTTTTCAGAAAGTTACAGCAGCTAAGAACAATGTATGTTTCTTTTTTTGTTGTTGTTTAAATTCATTTACTACTAGGTATACAGCGCTCTGCCTGCATGTACACCTGCAGGCCAGAAGAGGGCATCAGATCACATTATAGACGGTTGTGAGCCACCATGTGGTTGCTGGGAATTGAACTCAGGACCTCTGGGAGAGCAGCAGGTGCTCTTAACCTCTGAGCCATCCAATGCATGTTTCTTTTTGTGACTTTATCCTGGAACTTGCTCTGTGGACCAGGCTGGCCTCGAACTCACAGAGATCCACCTGCCTCTACCTCCCAAGAGCTGGGATTAAAGGCGAGCGCCACCATCCAGCTTCTTTTCGTGACTTTTCATTTTGAGACCGTCTCGACCTGAGGATCAGGCTGCCCTTGACCTTCTTGCCTCCGCCTGTGGTGTGCGTGTGTTATATGTGTGTTACATGTGTGTAGTTACACTGGGAGAGGAGACACTGGCTCTTTGGGGCAGAGGCTGAGAGCCACTGGGCAGGAGGACCACCCCCATCCTACACAGCTGCATGACTGGAGCAAGTTACTTAACCCCCTAGTCCCCATTCCTGTCCCCTGTCCCCGCCACCCCACCCCCACCCTCACCCCAGGTAGGATGTGTGTGGAAAACGGCTGGATCTCTAGAACACTGGGACAGAAAACACTTTATGGAGGACCCAGTTAACAAGGTGGGGATGGTGGGTGATGGGGGAGGGGTGGTAAGTCCGAGAGGCCTGGAAGAGAATGCCAATCACCTCAGAACCACCTGAGCAATAACAAGTCAGGTATCAATGGCTGAATATATATAGACATTTATTTCTCCTATAAATGAAGTCTAGCCTGGCGGTGGTGGCGCACGCCTTTAGTCCCAGCACTTGGGAGGCAGAGGCCTGAGGCTCTGAGTTCGAGGCCAGCCGGCTCTACAGAGTGAGCTACAGGATAGCCAGGGCTACATAGAAAAATCCTGTCTTAAAAAGACAAAAACAAAAGCCGGGTAGCGGTGGCGCATGCTTTTAACCCCAGCACTTGGGAGGCAAAGGCAGGCAGATCTCTGTGAGTTCAAGGCCAGCCTGGTCTACAAAGTGTCTTTCAGGATAGCCAGGGCTACACAGAGAAACGCTGTCTCAGGGGGAGAAAAAAAAAAAAAAGACAAAAAACAGGAGTCAGGTGTGGTGGCTCACACTTTAATCCCAGCACTTGGGAAACAGAGGCAGGCAGATCGCTGTGAGTTCAAGGCCAGCCTGGTCTACAAAGCGAGCACAGGACAGCCAAGGCTACACAAAGAAACCCTGTCTCAAAAAAAAAAAAAAAACCCCAACCCCCACTCCCCCCCGCAAAAAACACCCAAAACCAGAAGCCTGGAGGGGAAGTCTGGACTGGTACCTCTGGCTCCTCCTAAATTCCAGCTCTCCCACCCTAGTAACGTCCAGCACCAGAGCTACCTCACTGCCTAGGTAGCCTCTGAGGCCATGGCTACCACATCTGAACCTAGGAGGAAATGGACTTGGGGTAACAACAACTGACTCCCCAACTATGGGGACATCTAGGCTCAGAGGCCAGTGTCTACAAGGAGAGTCCAGGACAGCCAAGGCTACACAGAGAAACCCCGTCTCGAAGAACCAAAAAAAAAAAAAAATGTGTTCTAACCTTCATGAGTCCAGAACCATCTGTAACAGGAGCCAGGAGTGGCTGCATGCTGCAGGGCTGGGGGCCCAGGCCCAGCGGCCCATAGAGAGAGGGGAACCAGAGGGGCAAAGGCTGCAGTTAAAAGGTACACCAGAGCCACGTACCCAGACCCTGGACACTCAGTCCAACAAAGGCCTCTGCGTGCTCAGTCCTCAGGGCCCAGACAGCCAGGCAAACAAGCCTGGCACTGCAGGGGAGGCTGAGCCAAGAGCAAAGAGGGCCTGAGGAGAAGTGACTGAGCCTAGGCCCCCTACAGGGCCAAAATAACCCACCACTGAGTCAGTCAGCCAACATATGGGTCAGCAGAGGAGAAGCCAAAAGCCCCAGCCAGATCTATCCAGTTTGTCATCAAACAAACAAACAAACAAATAATAATAAAACAATCCCCTCCCCCCCAACACACACACTCCCACCAGCCCCAACCACAGAGGCTTTCCAACTGTCACCAGGAGTCACCTTGGGACAGCCCAGGCCAGGCCACGGGTCTCCTCCACAGTCAGCAAGTGTGCCTCCAGGAACACAGACGCCTCCAGGCCCCAGCCCTGGGGTTCCTCATCAACTGTGTCCCCAGATCTGCAAGCAGCTCTTCTCTGCCTGGGGACAGGAGGGACCTGAAGGAACCTCAGCTGTTTGTGGCCATGCACTCGAAAGCCCTAGGTGACAGTGGGGGTCAGGGCTGCCACTTCCCTTCAGGGTCTCCACCCCTCCCCCCCAAAACAAGACGTGGGAAAGCCTGCCTTGGTGAGGTCAAAATCTAATTGGTTCCAGCTCCCAGAGGCCGGGGGAGGGGCCGGGCGACTCTTAAGTGGTGCTGAGAATTACAAGTCCCAAGTGCCTGCCGCCCCTTAGGCTCGGCCCTGTGGAAACCAGGCTTCAATTCCCTGGCTCCTTCATGCTGCCTTCGCCCAGGATCTTTCCCAGAACTCTCAGGAAGCAGAAGGTTGCTGGGGAGGAGGACCAGGAAGAGCAGCTTCGAGGGTTTTCTTTTTTGTGTGTTTATTTAAGTTTTATTTTCTGGTGTGTGTGTGTGTGTGTGTGTGTGTGTGTGTGTGTGTGTGTGTGTG
>OU015751.1:2250985-2275074 GCA_907169655.1 Acomys percivali
GTGTGTGTGTGTGTGTGTGTGTGTGTGTGTGTGTGTGTGTGTGTGTGTCTCCCTGGGTACAAGAAGTCAGTATAGATTGCTCTCCAGTCTCCCAATTACATCTCTGCTGTGCTCAAACCCTCTGACCAAAAGCAACTTAGGAGATAGAAAGGGTTTGTTTCAGTTTATATTTCCCAGTCACAGCGCACAGGAAAAATCAGGGCAGGAACTCAAGACAGGACCCTGAAGCGGCCACTGTGGAGGAATGCTGTTCGGTTTGGTTCAGCGGCTCATGCGCAGTTGTTGTTTAAATACAGCCCAGGGCCACCTGCCTGAGGAATGATGCCGCCCACAGTGGGCTGAGCCGGCTGTTGACAATGAAGACAATCCCCTACAGACTAGCCTGATCTAGGCAGCTGCTCCGCGGAGGCTTCGCCTCTCCTTTCAGGCTGTATGAAGTTAGCCATGAGGCTAACCCAGACACGAGTTCCCGGGACCCGGGACTCACTGACTGGTTAACCGATGCGCTCCAGGGCCCCATCTGTCTCTGCCTCCACCTTCCAGTCAGTACTGAGGGCATTCATGTGGGTGCTGGGGATCTGGGCTCAGGTCCTGCTGCTCGCACAGAGAACATGACGCTGACTGAGCCATCTCGGATTGTCTAAGGAGCGAATCTACGCGAATGATAGCGGGCCAGCCTCGGGGCCTGAGCATGCCGCCCACACGGGCAGCCCCGCCTGACCTCCTTTGGCAAGGTGGTTTTGAGAGTTGCGGGGATGGCTCCATAGGATGCCTTTCTTCCTCCCCAGCTTTGTTTAATATCACATCTGCGACACTGTTGTGTGTGTGTGTGTGTGTCATTTATTCTCACCACTGAATAGCAGTAGTCCAGGGAACGCGCCATCCATCCTCCAGCTGGGAGCTATCAAAGTACCGCTAACCACAGAAGTTTCTCTTCATTCCACAGCCTTTGGGGGGATATATGTATGCATATACATACACATCATATAGATATCAGATTCTCTGGAAGAGACGTAAGTGTTCTTAGCCACTGAGCCATCATTGGCTTGTTTGTTTTTTAGACATGGTTTCATGTAGCCTAGGCTAGCCTCAAATACCTTTTATAGGATGATCTGGAACTCTCACCCTATGCCTTATTTCTCACTGAACCTGGAACTCACCAGCATGGTTAAGCTGGCTGGGCAGCAGGCAAAAGTGTCTGCAACCAAACCTGATGGTGGACATTCAGTCTCCCAGAATCCACTTGGTTGATGGTAAGAACGAGCTGTTAACAAAAATTTTTTTTACCCCTGAGACAAGGTATCTCTGTGTAGCCTTCACTGTCCTGGACTTGCTTTGTAGACCAGGCTGACCTTGAACTCACAGCAACCCACCTGCCTCCGCCTCCCATGTGCTGGGATTAAAGGCGTGCACCACCACGTTCCGCTGATTTTTTTTTTTGGTTTTTTGAGACAGGGTCTCTCTGTGTAGCCTTGGCTGTCCTGGACTCCCTTTGTAGACCAGGCTGGCTTCGAACTCACAGCAATCTGCCTGCCTCTGCCTCCCGAGTGCTGGGATTAAAGGCGTGCGCCACCACCGCCTGGCTGAAAATTTTTTTTTAAGAGAAGGAAAACACAGAGCCAGGAGTGACAGTGCTCAGCTGTCATCCTAGCATTCTGAGGGGTCGAGGCAGGAGGATCAGAGCTACACACTTTAGCTACACACCGAGTTAGAGGGCAGCCTGGGCTACATGAGATCCTGTCTTAAAAACCTAAAGCCCAAAACAAAACCACAAACACACATGTGGGGTTCACTAAGTTAGCACACTGTTGTCCGGATACGGACCCATGCTCACCCTTGGCTGCATCTATTTCCCTCCACTGTGGAGACAGCAGATACCCTCCGGCTGCCCATGACTTGAGTTGACTTGAGCAGCGTCACTTTGTAAGAATAAAACAAACACACCTGTGGTCAACTCAAACCCGGATGCCAGAAATAGCCAGCCCCTTGTAAAGGATTCATCGGAGCCCTGCTGCTGCAAGTGGGACGCCAGGTACCAGGAAAATGTCCAACCTAGGCAAACAGAGTGACGTTGGGCCCCAGCAAGCAGGCGTTAGTAGCCCTGCTGACGCTCCGGGGCTCGGGAGTCAGCTATTTAAAGCCAAGCAATGTCATTTCCACCCACAGAGGCTGTCCTGGCTGTGTACTGGGATCCTCTTCGGGCCCCATGTTCTGGCAGGCCCTGTGGCCTGGCTGCCCAGTGGCGGGACCACAGGGCTCCTGGCCAACCTGACATCACTGCTCCATCTGAGGAGGGCTGACCTTAGCCTCTCTGGGCCTCGCCTCTTCTTCCTCTCTCTGCTCAGGTCCCAGAAGCCAGCTGGACTCTGAGGGGTGCAGTTTACTCTCTGTAGAAGGCTGCTGCCCACACAGAGCCTGGGCTCTCCCTGCTAGCGCTTAGGATTGGGGGAGGGGCCGATAAGGTCTAGGGACCACTCCTTTCCCCCACCAGAGTCATACCCTCATCCTGCTGTGTGACCTTAGGACATTGGATTTCCGTCTCTGGGCTCCTATTTTTCTTACCTGGACAATAAAACAGTCTTCGTCTTGCCTTGTTTGTGGGGTGGCCAAAAAGATCAGAATCTTTCAAGCTGATATTGGGGAGCCCATCAGAAACCCAGGTTCAGGGTTGGGGAGCCACTCAGTGGGTGAGAACACTTGCTGTGCAAGATGGAGAGTCTGGTTCTGGACCCCAAAACCCAGATATAAATCCTGGTGTGGATGCCCATGACCACAGAGGTTGTAAAGGAAGAACCGGCTGAGCTTCTGGGGCTGGTCGGGCAGCCGGTCAACTGGAAAGCGAGCTTCCGGTTCAGTGAGGCACGAAGTGAGAGACACCCAGCATGCCACGCTGGCCCCAGCCTCTGAGCAAGCGAGTGCATACGCACCCTCACAGGCACCCACAGACAAGTTAAAAGGAAACCCAGGTGTTGCCAGTCTTGGTTCCCTCCCTGGTGCACAGATATGCACCCAGGCAACACACTCGTACGTGTAAAACAAAGGAAAACCATCTCGGAAGGGAAGGCCCTGCAGAGGGTTATGTGTGGCCGTGCTTGGCTCCTGGCGGGCACAGGGCGCTTGCAGGAGAGATAAGCCTGATGACCTGAGTTTGACCCCTGGAAAGAACTATGTTCTGCTCTTTGACCTCAGGCAAGTTTGGTGTCAACCTGGGGTACACGATTTCCTCTCTCAATAAGTAAATCAGTAAATGCTTTAGTCATTGACTGGGGGAGGGCCCTCAGTGGTGGAGAACTTGCCTAACAGGCGTGGGGCCGTAGGTTTGAGTCCCACTACTGAAAAAGAAACACTCACAAGGCAGCATGGATGTACCACGTCACATCCCAGCAGTTGTAAGTGAGCCACTGACCACCGAGCATCTCACTGTCGTTGAGCTCTGTCTGGGGAACCTGGGACGTCTCCCCCAAGGTCAAGTCCCCCCACATATATACACACGACACTGTTCAGTCACAACTAGGCGTTGAGGATACTCAGGAGGCACAGGCCCTATCCTTTCCCCGGTGAGCCTGCAGTCCTCAGAGAAGGGCCTACACCCTCACTCAGGGGACCTCAGGATAGTACAAGACACATAAAACAGCAAATGACAGCCCCCCGTTCTGCTGGTGTGGGGTGCGCACCTACAGTCTTAGTACACAGGAGGCTGAGGCTGGCGAATGGCTCACCTGCTCCACAAAAGGAAAGAAGAAACCATGCTTTTCTGCTACCCATAGGGAGCCAGTGTTTTTCTTTCCTTTTTTTTTTTTTTTTTTTTGGATTTTTTTTTCAGGACTGGGTCAAGAACACTTTAAAGATTTCTGTCATGCTTTTATGGGAAGTCCTCACTCATCAGAGATACAGATGCGTGAGAAAGGGCAGTGACACAGATGCCGGGATGGAGATGCAGTTAGACTTAGAGAGGACCCAAGTTCAGTTCCCAGCACCAACACTGGGTGGCTCCTAACTGCCTCTTACAGCCAGCTCCAGAGGACCTGACCCCTCTGCCTCCATGGGCACCTGCACACACACGCGCGCACACACACACACACACACACACACACACACACACACACACACACACTGAGATGGCTCAGTGATTAAGAGCACTGGCTGCTTTTGCAAAGGACCCAGGTACAGGTCCCAGCATCCACGTGGTGGCAGCTCGTAACCATTCATATAAGTCTGACGCCCCCTTCTGGCTTCATCGGCACTGCACACACAGTACAGGTAAATACTCATATACATAAATTTTTTAAAATTCTTATAAAAAATAAAATTTTAAGCCGGGCGGTGGTGGCGCACGCCTTTAATCCCAGCACTCGGGAGGCAGAGGCAGGCGGATCGCTGTGAGTTCGAAGCCAGTCTGGTCTACAAAGGGAGTCCAGGACAGCCAAGGCTACACAGAGAAACCCTGTCTCAAAAAACCAAAAATAAATAAATAAATAAATAAAATAAAATAAAATTTTAAAGAAAGAAAGACTGTGCCCCACCCAGGACAGACCAGCCACGCTTCCACGTGATGAGTTTGGGGTCTGGAAGGGACAGCCCCTTAAGGATTACCTGGCCTTAGACAAATATGCTTGGGGCTGGAGGCTGTCCACTGCCCACAGGGGCCAGGGAGCCAGCCAGCCACTACAAGGCTTCTTGTCCCAAAATATCTCACTGCCTGAAAAGCCACAGTGAGTCACCCTCTCTGGCCTGAAACATCAGGTAGCCCTCTGAATGGCCACATTAAAATACACACTACTGGCTGGGAGATGGCCTTTGAGGTGTGTGTGGAACACAACACGACAGGCCTCCACAGGGGATGCCCTGTGTCTCCCACAGTATGGGGGCGGGCTGCTCAGCACAACTACAAACAGGCAAAGCCGCAGCCCTGTACCCCCATCTCCCTCCTGTCCCCTGCCCTGTCAGATGATTCTGCTCAGGGCAGGGAACCCCTCTGAGAGGCTGCCGCCTTCTGTGGATGCAGAGACAGACGGAATTTTTTGTGTGTGCGGAGTTTGGAGAGGGGCCCAGCATGGGGAGGGGACCTCCAAATCTGTGGTCGCCCAGGGCATGGGGCACTAAAAGCTAGCACAATAGAAACGCTCCCCCACCACCCCAGGGGAGAAAGAATGAAGAAAGAACTACAGGAGCTGGAGAGATGGCTCAGCAGTTAGGGGCGCTGGCTGCTCTTCCAGAAGTCCGGGGCTCCACTCTCAGCACCGCATGGGGCCTCACAACCCTCTGTAACTCCAGCTCCAAGGGATCACGATGCCCTTGTCTGGCCTCCATGGTGCACAGACATGTGCGCAGGCAAGACATGCACAGACATAAAGCAAAGGAAAAACGTCTAAGAAAAAAAACAAACACCGCAGAGGGTTATGTTTGGTGCTGCCTATTTGCTGTGCCAGCTTTTGGGAGGCTGAGGCAGGAGGATTGTGAGTTAGAGATCAGCCCTAGCTACACAGTGAGTTAAAAAGCAGCCTGGCGCAACTCTGTATTTGAGCAGGGCGGAGGGCGTTGAAGGGCAGAGGTAAGAGAGAGGAAACAAGACAGGAAGAGACAGCCTCAGTGCAAGACTGTAGACTAGAGGCAAAACGCTAGAACGTTCTTTTTGGAATATTTTTATTATTATTTATTTATGTGTACAGTACACGTGTGTGTGTGCGCGCGCGTGCGCGCGCATATGTGTACGTGCCCGAGGTTAGGGGGTATGCCCTGGAGCTGCCTGATGTAGGTGCTGGGAACTGAACTTCAGTCCTCTGCAAGAATTGACACATGTCCTTAACCACTAAGCCATCTCTCCAGCCCCTGGGATAGGCTTATGTAGCCTTGCTGAGAGTAATGCCGGAAAGTCAGAAGGTAGCCAGCCAGTTTACCCTCAGCACGAGCAAGAACACCCTCACAGTCAGAACTGTGTGGAGACCGGCAGGAGAGAAGGCTCAGAGCTTATGAGAGCTCCCTGCTCTCGCAGAGGGCCTGGCTCAGTTCTCAGCACCTGCATCTGGTGGCTCACATCCCTTCGGAACTCCAGCGCCAGGCTCTCTGGCGCCCTCTCCTGGCCTCATTGAGCACCTGCATTTATGTGGTGCACAGAAATTCAGACACACAGACGGAAAAGAAGGAACTTTTGGGAGGCAGGTGCTTCGAGGCTCCAGCCTGTAACCTCAGCACTTGAGAGATGCAGACAGCATTGGGAGCTCAAGGCCAGCTTCAGCTGCATAGAGACAGAGCTAGCCTGAGCTACAGGAGACCCTGTCTTTGAAAAGAAAGATGGATTTTTTTGTTGTTGTTGCAGAAATGGGGGTACTCAAGGGAAGCTGAGAAAGTGGAAGGTCAGAAGTTCAAGGCTATCCACCACTACCCAGTGAGCTCCAGGCAAGCCTGCAATACCTGAAACCCTTCGTCACAAGTACTGAGGAGAGACCCAGAAGAGACAGGCCTGGGGGCTGTGGGGTGGCCAGGTCTCTAGCATCTTCGTGGGGCCCAGAGGGTGCTGGGGGGCAAATTCCCCCCTCACTCCTGAATGTGCTGTAACTCCCAGGCATAGAGCCCCAAGAACTCCCCTCACTCTTCCCTCTGCTCCACCCCCACCCTCACCCCCACGGCCTGCATCCCCCTCAGGGCAGTATGCACTGGAGAAAGACGGGAAAACCCACAAAAATCTTCCAAATAAGACAAATATGTGGTGCAGACAAAAGCCACGCTGGGTGGGACGAGGTTTCCGCTGCTCCCCGATGGGGCGGACCCGTCAAAAGTGGCTTGCGGCTGCAGAAAAATGCGTCATCTCCCGCTCTGACAAGGACTCGCTGTCTCAGCCACCCCCCTAAGAAAACAAACAAAAAAGGGCCTGGGCTGGTGGGGTTCCCATGGTAAGGGAACTGGGGACCTGCCGTTGGCCTTCAGGGTATGCCTGAGGTCCTGTCACCTCTAGCAGGACAGTCAAGGCTGCGCTTCCTGGAACAGAATTAACCCTGCTGGGGATGTGTGTGGCGGGAGCTGTTTTAAATTGTTGGCTTATTGAAGTCTCTTACTTCCCGGTGGGTGGCAAGTGTCCAGAGGGAGAGGCTGGCATGGGGGCACCGGTCCTCTGCAGGCTTGGGGTCCTCAGAGAGTGTGTGTGGGGTAGGGTCCAGTGGTTGCCCTGGGACAAACGCTCTCCCCAGCACCCCTATACCCTACAGCCCTCCAGGCTCTCGGCCTCTGCAGCTCCCTTCTCCCTCCCCTCTCCAGTTCCACGCCTGTTAATGGCCATTGTTCTGTGGAGAAAGACAGAGATGTTTTCGGTTTGAATGCATTGTTGCCGACTTTCTCTCCCTGGGCCAAGGGATGGGAGGCCTCCTTCAACGGGGTGGCTGCAGGCAAGTGGAGGTGGCACTCGGCCTGGATGAGAGGACAGCAGATTCTATGTGTTTGTGCTGGTCAAGCCTGGGACGTCCCTCTGTCCCCTCAGAGAGGTCAGTACTAAAGATGATCCCTTTCCCACAGCACAGGGAAGGCTGCCACCTTCTGCCCCTGCCCCTGCCCCTGCCCCTTCCTCTGAATACCCCCACTTCTGCCCACCCCACCCCAGACTAGTTTTCAGTGTTGAGTCTTCTCTCTGTGTCGGATTGAGCAACTCCCTCTCTCTGGGCCTCAGTGTCCCCGTTTGTAAAGTTAAAAGGCTTGCCAGCATGGTGGTGCATGCCTTTAGTCCAGCACTTAGGAGGCTTCAGCTGGCCTGGTCTGCACAGCGACTTCAAGGCCAATTTAGACTACATGGGGCCCTGTCTCCGAAAAAGGAGGAATGGGAAAAGGAGAGTGGGGAGGAGGAGGTGGTGGTGGAGGAGGAAGAGGAGGAAGAGGAGGAAGAGGAAGAAAAGGAGGAAGCAAAAGAGAAGGAGGTGAGCCGACCTTGAAGTTGCCAGGAGCTGAGGTGCCAGTCCTCTGGGCAGTGACTACTCACACCCTGTCTACCTTCTGGCTTATTCTGTTTGGATTTTCTATCGGTGGAGAGTCGTGGGGAAAGACTCCTACCCACAGGCCTGACTGAGAAAGCTGGGGTTTCTCCTGACTCTGAGGGCAGGCGGGCGGCAACTCAGGCCTTACTTAGTTCTACAGTGTTAGACCGAGAGAGAGCCCTGAGGCTTGACTCCAGACAAGAAGCTGCACACAAGTGACTTCCTTCCAGGAGTCACCTGCCTCTTAAGCGGCCTGTCGAGAGGGTGAGGGTAACCAAGGACCTGCTCTGGGCCTGTAGGTGCCTAGGAAGCGGAATGCCACCCTCCCGCCACCAGAAGTGTGTCCCCCTTGTCCCCACGCTAAGTCAGACCTGTTCAGTGTTCCGTGTGCTCACTTCTCATTGTTGGGGACCAGGGCAAGGGGCTAGGGGTCAGCAAGGCTTCGGGGTTCAGCTGAACGAGGAGGTGGCCCTAGAGAGCTTAGCAATGTGGGGGTGGGGGTGGGTGGGGTGGGGGTGGGGGTGGGGCTACACAGCGGCGCCTGAAACTGGCCTGGTAACTGGAGACCACTCTTGAGGCAGATGGAGGGGGTGTGTCTGGGCAGGTGGGGTTCCGATGTCTTCTGTGGCTGTCACCCCCTTCTGTGGTGTGAAGGGGGTCACAGAGCCTGCCTGAGGCCACACACACCCCGGGTGGGGGGCAGTGTCTGAGTTGGAAATCAAACCTGAGTCAGCCGGCCAGGAAGCCTCCCTGACCAACCTTGCTGGCCTCAAACTCACTACACAGCTGAGGATGGCCTTGAACTTCTGACTCTCCATCTACCTTGCTGTTGGTACTACAGGTTTCGACCACCATCCCCCCCCCTCCCCATTCACAACACTAGGGATGGAAGTTAGGATCTCGCGCATGCTGGAGGAACGAACACGGAGCCACATCGACAGAGAATTCTTGAGGCACAAGAACATTCTTGTGGCTTCCTGAACGGGCAATTCTTTACCATTTATTTCTCAGCCATCAAGTAATAATGAGTGACCGGCACTCTCCTGCTGAGGCCCCTGACGGTGACAAGAGAATCAAAGTGCCCCTGGGACTGGAGAGTGGCTCAGCAGTAAGAACACTGGCTACTCCTACAGAGGATCTCGGTTTGGCTCCCAGGACACACATGGTGGGTCACAACCCTCTGGAACTCCAGTTGCAGGGAATCTGGCACCCTCTTTGTCACCTCTGCAGGCACCAGGAGCTCACGTGGTGCATAGACACACAGACAGGCAAACCACTGAATGTAAAAGTACACACAAAATAACCCTGAAAGAAAGCACAAAGTGTTCCTCCTCCACGCCCCAGTAAAAAAAAATTCTGTTGAGAGCCACGTAGCAAGCTGGGCGTGGTGGCGCAGGTCTCTAATCTCAGCACTCGGGAGGCAGAGGCAGGCAGATCACTGTGAGTTCAAGGCCAGCCTGGTCTACAAAACGGGTCCAGGACGGCCAAGGATACGCAGGGAAACCCTGTCTCAAAAACAAAACAAAACAAAACAAAACAAAAAAGAACAAAGTAGTCAATTCTTAGGCTATGCAGGCCATATGATCTGTTTTGACTACCCAACTACACAGACAGAAGAGAGAACAGTGAGAGCTGTGATTCGTCCAGGAAAACTTTGTTCATAGGAACAGGAGTGGGGCTAAGTTTTCCGGCAGGCACAGCCATTGCCTTAAGATAAAATGGTTGGCTGGGAGTGGTGGCTAATTAATTAACCCCAAGGGGCTGGAGAAACAGCCGTGGGCAGGCAAAACAGTTTGGGGTGCAGCCCGTTCCTGTGTGGTCCTTTGGACATCACATAAAAACCTAGATTCTAGGGCCTGGAGAGGTGGCTCTGTGGTTAAAAGCACTGGCTGCTCTTCCAGAGGACCCAGGTTCAATTCCCAGCAACCACGTGGCTATTCACAACTGTCTGTAACTTAAGTTCCAGTGAATCTGACTCCCTCACACAGACATACATGTAGGCTAAACACCAGATGTACATTAAAAATAAATAGGGGGAAAAAATAGGGCTGGAGAGATGGCTCAGAGGATAAGAACACTGGCTGCTTTCCCAAAGGTCCTGAGTTCAATTCCCAGCAACCATGTGGTGGCTCACAACCATCAGAAGTTTGATCTGGTGCCCTCTTCTGGCATGCAGGCAAAACACTATATATGTAATAAATAAATAAATCTTTTTTTTTGTTTGTTTGTTTGTTTTTGTTTTTCTGAGACAGGGTTTCTCTGTGTAGCCTTGGGTGTCCTGGACTTGCTTTGTAGACCAGGCTGGCCTCGAACTTACAACGATCCACCTGCCTCTGCCTCCTGAGTGCTGGGATTAAAGGCATGAACCACCACACCTGGCGAGGTTAATTGTTTTTAATTAGAATTTCTATAACATTTATTTGTTTATTTGTGTGTGAGGGAAAGCATGTATTATTAATGCATTTTTTTTAGAATCATCCTGTTATTTTTACACTTTTCCTTTTTCCTGTATCTTTCTGCTTTTTTTTTTCTTTGAGATTGGTTCATTTTTCTTTGATATTTTCTTTTTCATTTGTTTTGTTGTGAGACAGGGTATCATGTATCCCAGGCTAGCCCTAAACTGGATATGTAGCCAAGGATAGCTCAGAACTTCCTGCCTCCATCTTTTTTTTTTTTTTTTTTGGTTTTTCGAGACAGGGTTTCTCTGTGTAGCCTTGACTGTCCTGGACTTACTTTGTAGTCCAGGCTGGCCTCGAACTCACAGCGATCCGCCTGCCTCTGCCTCCCAAGTGCTGGGATTAAAGGCGTGCGCCACCACGTCCGGCCTGCCTCCATCTTCTAAAGGCTCAAATGACTGGGACATAAACCCAGGCTTGGTTCGTGCTGGACAGTGCTTTAGAGCCTGACCCTCATCCCCAGTGCTTAAGCGCCTGACCCCCATCCCCAGGTCAAGGCCATTTCTCAAAGGCCTATTGCCTTTTAGTCACCCTTAAGTTAAAAATATATATGTATAATTTTTGTTATTGTTTTTTCTTTTCTTTTTGTCTTTTATTTCTTTTTTCTTTTCTTTTCTTTTCTTTTCTTTCTTTCTTTCTTTTTTGTTTTTTTGAGACAGGGTTTCTCTGTGTTAGCCCTGGCTGTCCTGGACTCCCTTTGTAGAGCAGGCTGGCCTCGAACTCACAGTGATCTGGCTGCCTCTGCCTCCCAAGTACTGAGATTAAAGGCGTGCACCACCACACCAGCTATAACTTTTATTTTATATACATGTTTTGCCTGCATATATGTGTGTGCATCATGTGTGTGCCTAGTGCCCGAGGAGGCCAGAAGAAGACACTGGATCCCTTGGGACCGGAGTTACAGAAAGTTCTAAGATACCACGTAGGTGCTAGGAATTGAACCCAGGTCCTCTGGAAGGGCAGCTGTATTGATAACCACTGAGCCATCTCTCAGGGCCCGGTTGCCCTTAAATTTAAATCCTATATATGCAATGCGTACAGATATACTTATTTTTAGTTTTTATTTTATTTATTTATTTAATTTTTTTTTAATTTAATTTTAATTTATGTGCATTGGTGTGAGGGTGTTAGATCTTGGAGTTACAGACAGCTGTGAGCTGCCATGTGGGTGCTGGGACTTGAACCCAGGTCCTTTGGAAGAGCAGGCGGTGCGCTTAACTACTGAGCCACCTCTCTCCAGCCCCTTAGTTTTTTTTTATGAGAGCATCTCAACGTGTCACCCAGGCTGGCCTCAAACTCTGGCTCTTCCTGCCTCAACCGCCTGAGTGCCAGGAGCCACAACCTATCCACATCTCCCATAGCGTGTGTGTGTGTGTGTGTGTGTGTGTGTGTGTGTGTGTGTGTCCCCTCTCCCCACTCTCCTCTCCCCCCACTTGCTGCCTCCCAAGCAGAGGTCATCCTGAGAGAGCCTGGCTCCGAATTTCTATCTTTTAAATCAGTAGTTCTCAACCTGTGGGATGTGCCCCTTTGTGGGGTATGTGTGTGTGTCAAATGACCCTTTTCCCCGGGGGTCAAAGGTCAGATATCCTACATATCAGGTATTTATATCATGATCATAACAGTAGCAAAATTACAGTTATCAAGTAGCAACAAAAATAATTTTATGGTTGGGGGTCACCACAACCTGAGGAGCTGTGTTAAAGGGCGGCAGCGTCAGGAGGGTTTAGAACCCCAGCTTTAGATGTTTAGATGTTTACAGTGTTCCACATCATCCTTTAGACTGGCCGAGCTCTGCGTTCTCTGTCCTCGGCAGTTTCGGCAGTTCATGGCCTCCTCTTGCTTGGTCTCAAAGAAGGAAGCGTTTGACTTGAGCCTACGATCCTGGAGACGCAGAGTCCATGGTGGCGGAGCAGAGGCAGCAGGTGGTAGGCGGCTGCCGCAGCTGCTGAGAGTTCTCCACATCTCAGTTCACAAACAGGGAGCAGAGCGAGCTAGCAGGAAACCTCAAAGCCCCTCCCCTGGTGACATACTTCCTCCTGCAAGGCCACGCCTCCTAGTCCTCACCAAAGAGCGCCAAGCGGGGACCAAGTATTCACCTGCCCAAGACTTGTGGGGCCATCTCATTCAAGCCGGCACGAATGTCCAGTCTTCGCTGAGTTCCTGTCTTATCCTGGCGCTGTGTTGAAGGACAGTTGACCTTCCTAGGAACTAGAGTGTGGAATTTACCTCCAGTTATAGACTAAGAATGACCCTGAACTCATGACCACCCTGTCTCAACCCCTGGTGCTGGGATTGCAGGGCCACACACGGCCCTGGGGTTGCCACTAGGGGCCTCATGCTGCTAAAGAAGCTGAGCCATGTCCCTCTGAAGGAGAGATAAACCTGTTTTTTAGGATCCCATGTGTGGGATTGGAACGGTCTTGTGAGAGAACAGGTGAGGTTAATCCACTAGAAGACTGACCACCAATCCCAAATTCAAACAGCACCTGGCTGGCTGCACTGGGGTCACCCCGGGTGTATCACGTGCACATCTTGGCTTGTCATCAGCCCCACTAAGAGGGACAGGTGGAAGAGACTTAGTGCCCACAATCCAGGCTAGTTTGTGGCTAAGGCTCAAATAAACGCCCAGGGCCTCCGGCAGCCAGGCTGCTGTCTCTTTGAGTGGCTGGGATACTACTGGCTGCTGGAGGAGTTCTGAGAAATCCTAGAACCCACCTCCAGTGAGGAAGTGGTGCACATCTGTGTTCCTGGGGGGCAGGGCGGGGGCAGCAGGGGGAGCAGGAAGTCAAGGGCAACCTCGGCTGCATAACGAGTTTTAGGCTATCCTGGGCTACATGACACCTTGTCTTGGAAAAACAAGAACATAACGAACAAAAGAAGGAAGAAAAAGGGAACTTGAAGTCCACGGGGGGTGGTGGTGGGGGTGACATGCAAGCACAGAGGAAAAGTCAGCAAATGCCACTGAATAGAACTGAGAGACTGCCGCAGGCCTCAAGCCCTCCCACAGTATCAACTGCACAAACCCCAGAGATCAATACGGGGCCAAAAAACTCCCCCACCTAGAGACTTATAGAACAACCCCAGACCTTTCATTGTTATCCCTCCAAGGGGCCCCCGCTGCAGCTCCGGGTGTATTTACTGGATAGATTTGCCATAATTATTATTATTGTTACTGCTTGCAAGAATACATCCATTGTCTCCAAAGCTCAGAATGTGGCCCAAGCATGACCTCATCTCTCCTCTTAACATGGCAGGTAATGCTAACTGTTCTCCAAAGGCGGCCACAAGGTTCGATGGGGTCGCGCCTTGGGCGAGGCCACACATCGAGAGAAAGGGAGGATGGAGGCGGGCCCCGCTCCTCTGGCCTCCTCCGTTGGCGTCTCATTAGTCTGTTGACTTCCTCTGTGGTCACAGAGCTGGTTCGCTGGGCCCTAGAGGATCGGCCTGATCGCGGTAATCCACGTAAGGTACAGAGAGACTGCAGGGCAGGGGGGACAGGTTGCAGCCACACCGCTGGCCCACCTGAATCCCACCCCACGTTCCTCCAACCTTCCCTTTCCCTTGGCTGCCTGCCACAATCCCAACTCCTTCCCCAAGAAGCCTTTCGTTCTTTGTGTGCACTATGCATATGCACGCGCGTGTGTGAAGGTCAGAGGTTGAGGTCTGGTGTCTTCCTCTATGCTTTCTACTTGCCCTTCCTAAGACAGTTAGCTAGTTAGTTGGCTAGTTGGTCAGTCAGTTAGTTGGTTGGTTAGCTAGTTAGTTGGTTGGTTGGTTGGTTAGTTAGTTAGTCTTTTTGAGACAGGGTAGCCCTGGCTATTCTGGAACTTGCTCTATAGACCAGGCTGTCCTCTAACTCAGGGATCCTCCTGCCTCTGCCTCCCCAGTGCTGGGATTAAAGGCGTGAGCAGCCACCACTGCCGCTGCCGCTACCCGGCTGTTGTTATTTTTAACATGGGTTTGAGGGTTAAGCTTTGGTCCTTATGCTCATATGGGAAATACTAAAGGATCCATCTACCTAGCCTGCCCCCCTTTTCCCTTCTCTCTCTCTCCCTCTCTCTCTCTCTCTCCCTCTCTCTCTCTCCTACTCCCTTTCCCCTCCCTCTTTATTGTTTTTGAAACACAGTCTCATGTAGCCAAGGCTGACCCAGAACTAAGTAGCCAAGGCTAACCTTGCTTCCTAAATGTTAGGATGGCTACATGTGCCACCTACGGCTCTCCAGGGGCCTTTTGGAGATGTTGCTACAACTCAAAGAAGGTGGGGCTGTCCCTCTCTCCAGCTGCTGCCAGCCCAGCACCGACCCTTCCTGACCTCCCAGCGTGCTGTGCAATTGCTGAGGATCCAGGTACTGAGGGAGGGTTGTGTCCTGTGCTCCCAGCAAGCTTATGACTACCCCATGGGCACCAAGAGCCATGGCTCACTGCCAGGCAGATACACCAGCCCAGAGCTAAAGGGCTGGGCTCTTGCTGCCCCACTCCCGCCCCTCAGGAAAGCCGTCCTTGGGTCATGGCAACAGTGGGAGGTCTGAGGGTAGAGAGGTGTCTCCAAGGAGGACAGCAAGGATATCTCAGGGGTCAAACTGACCAACCAGAGGGCGGAGGTGGGAGAGGAGTGGACTTTTATACCCTATTTGTGCCTTTTTAATCTTAATTATGGGTGAATGTGTTATGGAATTTTGTATATGTTGGAGGGGAGATCCCAATTGCCTCAACACTTTTTGTTTGTTTGTTTGTTTTTTCGAGACATGGCTCTCTGTGTTAGCCTTGGCTGTCCTGGACTCACTTTGTAGACCAGGCTGGCCTACAACTCACAGAGATCCACTTGCCTTTGCCTCCTTAGTGCTGGGATTAAAGGCATGTGCCACCACGCCCGGCCTCACCTCAACACTTATGTGACAGCATTTGACAACTTATACACACATGTAAATGACTTACCAGGGTTACTATGTTTCCATTTTAAGAAGGGATGTAAAAAAAAAAAAAAAAAAAAAAGAAGGGATGTAAAGCCCTTCCCTGGGAACCCACAAGCTGAAACAGGTGGCCGTGTTGGCTCACACTGTGATCTCAGCATGTGGAAGGTGGAGGCAGGATCAGGAGTTCAAGGTTACCAACATAGAACACTCAAGGCCAGGCTACTGAGACCCTGTCTCAAAATAAAAAGTGAGAGGGGTTGAAATATTCTAAACAGGAGGAAAAGCTGCTTCTCTCTTGGCTTCCAGATCCCTTTTTAGTTGGAGACAAGGTCTCACTGTGTAGCCCTGGCTGGCCTGGAACTCAAAATGCAGACCAGGCTGGCCTCGAACTCACTGTGTCTCCCTCTCCACAGTGCTGGCTCAGTGGGTAAAGATCTTAAGCCTGATGACCTGAGCCAGAGCCGTGAGGACCCACAAGATGAAGTAGAGAACAGATTCCCAAAAGCTGTTCTCTGACTTTTGCACACTCACTGTCCTCACACCCACCGTCCACACACCCACCGTCCACACACCCACCATCCACAAACTCATTGTCCCCACACTCACTGTCCACAAATGCACCGCCATCCACAGACTCTGTGCATATCCCTCCTCAAATAAATGCAATCAATTAAAAATTTAAACAGCTAGAGGCTAGAGAAATGGCTCAGTCGTTAGGGGCTCTGACTGCTCTTCCAGAGGACCCAGGTTCAAATCTCCAGCACCCACATGGCAGCTCACAATTGTCTGCAACTCCAAGATCTGACACTCTCACACAAACATACATGTAGGTGAAATACCAATGCACGTAAAATAAAGGTAAAGAAATTTTAAAATATTAAACAACTGAGGTTTGAGGCAGGGAAGAAGCTGCAGATGCCCTTAACTCACACACAGAGGCCTATCACACGGACGTCCAAAGTCCAGCTCTGATGCCTACAAACCCTCACGAGGGAATCCTACAAGCCCGGAGACTCGGCATGGGCAAACCCACCACACCTAAGACGTGTGCCCCATGTGTGTGACCTCCTACCTGTGGTATCTCTTTACTTCTCCCTGGCATGAAGTGAACTCACTTTTTAGGATCCTACAAAAAGCATAGATCAAGCCTGTCCAGCTGCTACTTAGAAAAGAAGTCACCAGGGGGTCAGCGAGATGGCTCAGCAGGTAAGGCGTTGGCCGGGGAAGCTTGAGGTGAAGTCTTGAGTTCAATACGCGGCAGGAGAGAAACTGCTTCACTAGTTTCCTCTGGGAAAGCTGTCCTCTGACACACACACACACACACACACACACACACACACACACCCTGTCCAGACTCACACAACAAGCATAAGTTGTTTGTTTTGAGACAGGGCTAACTCGAACTCATAGAGACCCACTTAACGCTGCCACCTGAGAGCTGGGAAATAATAGTGTGTGAAGTTTCCAAAGCTGATCCAAGGAGTGCCAGCCAGCAAACTGTTCAAGGATGACCGTGAACTGATCTTCCTGCCCTCCTCACTCCCAGCCTCAGCCAGTGTGAGAATTACAGGTGTGCACCACCACACCAGCCTTCTATGGTGCTGGGGACGGAACCCAGGTCTCCGTGCACAGTAGGGGAGCTCTCTAACCACCTGGCGTTCCCAGGCCCACACCTGTCTTTTTTTATTTCTTTTCTTTTTCTTTTTTCCTCTGTGTAGTCTTGGCTGTCCTGGACTCGCTTTGTAGACCAGGCTGGCCTTGAACTCACAGTGATCCGCCTGCCTCTGCCTCCCGAGTGCTGGGATTACAGGCATGTGCCACCACTCCCGGCCTACACCGTGTCTTTTAAGTCTCGTTGTTACTACTTTCTGGGAGGCACTTTCTGCCCACAAACGCTGCTCACCTGGCTCCTGCCACGCTGCCACCCTCCCCTCGTCGCTGAGCTGCACAGGTGGGAATCCTGAGTGCTTCTGAAGGTAAACTGCCCGTCCTTAAGCCCCGAGACACCGTCACGGTCTGCCTCATAGGCTAATTAGTCCTGTGTGTGTGTGTGTGTGTCTCTCTCTCTCTCTCCTCTACCCACGGGGTCATCCTGAATCTCCGTCACTGAATCCCACCCTGGCACCCATGTTAAAGATCAAGCAATGTTTATAAAGCAACACACACAGTTAAGGCACCTTCACCTCCCCAGTGTGGGTGTACCTCATTCATCTCCAAAATGCACTTGCAAATGTGTTTGAGGCCTGTGGTTCTTGAGGGGGAGGTTTTGGGGGGTCTCATTGAAAACTTCACCCTGGGGCTGGAGGATGGAATGTTGGACAGCGGCACCTGCTGGTGATGGTCGGCATTGCAGCCTAGAAGATGCTCCGCAGCGACTCGGTGGTGGCGGACCAAGGCTGAAGGCCCAGCACAGCTGAGCTCCTGCCCCTGATCCAGAGGCAACACAGTGCACAGGGTCAGGGACACCCGGAAGAGCTTGTTCCCCAGCCTGCCGTGACTTCCTGCTGACTGGATTTTCCTAGACCAGAGCAGGACCCCAGGGAATCTCAGCTTCAGTTCTGCCAAGTCAGCTCCGAGGAGTGGGTCAGGATACAGGGCACACATCTGCCATCCCAGGGCGGGGCGGGGGTGGGGCTAAGGCCGAGGCCGGCCTGGGTTAGACAGTGAGACCCAGTCTCAAAAGAAAAATAAATTAAATAAGTATCAAGTCAATAAGGAGACCTCTTGCCAGAAAAAAAGGGGGAGGGGGGGCTAAGGCTTGGAATATCAACATCCTGAGCGTTCTGACAGACACTCCAACAACTCCTCTCTTGGTTCTCAGATGCTTCTAGAAGGGCTCTTGGTCTTCGTAGCATGCACAAAACCATGGGGTGGACCGCTAGCTCTGTATAAACCCAGTTGTGGTGGCATGTCCCGGAAACGCCAGAACTTGAGAGGCAGAGGTGAGAGGCTCAGGAGTTCAAGGTCATCTTTAGCTACATAGGGAGTTGGGGGTCTAGCCTGGGCTACATAAGATGCCTTCTCGGACACAGGAAAGGATTGTTCTGCAGCGATACTTGAAGTCCCAGTATGCAGATCTTTGGCAGAGCAGCGGGGGTTCTCAGAGCGCCCCTCTTTAGGGTTCTGCCTCCTGTAACTCAGCTGGGAACTGCCTATGTGTTGCTCACTCTGTCTTCTCTGACCCCAGGCCTCTGGCGCTATACTTCTTCGTGTCCAGTCTCCTGCCTCCGACTGTTGGATGCAGGCTGCCATCATCCAGTTCTCCAAACTCTGGGGACATCTTAGCCTCTGTCTTGGAAGGTTCTAGGTTCTCTATCTTTGTCTTCTGGAAAACCCTATGGTTTTCATTTGGCTTGGGGGATTTCCTCACTGCCCCTCCACTTCACGGGCCCACTTCTGCCCTGTGCCCTTTAGGCCACCTGTGCCATCTCCAGGGTGGTGGGAGGCAGGGAGACCACGTCAGGGGCGGCTTTACCCCTGCTGAGGGTTCCACCAACATCCTTTGCTCCTTCATGGTTTGTCTGGTCGATTTTGAGACGTCACTGAGGTGACAGACACGCCCCGCCATTGTCATTTGTTCCTTTATCCTTTATCAACAACTGTCCGTTTGGCATAACCATTCCGAGATGTGCTTGAGGCTGAGGTTACGTGAGGTCTGCCCTGAGAGGTCTGGCCGACCTGCGGAAGGTGTACGGGGCCTTCACGGTGTGTATGTGTCAAGGACGTCTGAGGTCCAGTCGGCTAGGGTCCTGATGCTGGATCTTAAAGGGCAGTGGTCACCTGGCTGGCAGGACTTGCTACATGCTGCGTATGCTGTGGCCCGGGTGGAGGGCGGTGACCTCAGGAGAGTCACATCAAACATCACCACAGAGAACGGTTCAGACCAGCACCGAGGGCCACCTGCACACGCTGAGGCACCAGAACTTCACCCTGCCTGGCATGGTCCCTGAGAGATATAACAAGTACAGGGGACAGAGAAAACAGATGGACTTGAAGGATGTCAGAAGTCCCGTCGAGCCCAGGGACTTGGCCCAGCTGTGACCACCGAGAAGGTAGTAGGACCACTCAGCTCAGCTCTTTTTTGTTTTAAAAAAGATTTATTTATATACATGTATAAATTATATACACTATATGTATATTAATATATGTATAATATATTATTAATGTATGTTAATTGTATTAGTTATATGTATACAATGTTCTGCCTGCATGTATGCCTGCAGGCCAGAAGAGGGCACCAGATCTCGTTCTAGATGGTTGTGAGCCACCATGTGGTTGCTGGGAATTGGACTAAGGACCTTTGGGAGAACAGACAGCGCTCTTAACTACTGAGCCATCTCTCCAGCCCTAATTCCCACTGAAGCATAGGCATGTGGTTCGGTCGGCAGAGTGCTCCTACGACATGAGGCCTTGGATTCCATCCCCAGCACCTCAGAAGCCAGGTGTGGTGGTGTGTGCCTACAGTCCCTGCATGGGAGAGGCAGGGGGGAGAGAATAAGAAAGGCTTTATATGGAGGTCAGCCTGGCCAACAACAGAAGACCCCGTCTCAGCCGGGTGGGGTGGCACATGCCTTTCATCACAGCACACGGGAGCCAGAGGGCAGCTGGAACTCTGAGTTTGAGGCCAGTCTGGTCTACATAGTGAATTCCAGGACAGCCAGGGCTACATAGAGACACGGTCTCAACAAACAAACAAACAAACAAACAAAGCAACAACGAACAAGATTCTGTCTCAAAATAACTAAATAGTATTTAAAATTTTTAAATTAGAAAAATACTCTAGAATTTAAAAAAGAAAAGGAAAAATACTCTAAGCAGGCAGAAATATTGGACCTGACCAAAAAAGGTGGGTGGAGGGGGGGGGACGGGACCTAGAGAGGGGCCTGCAAACTGGACATACAGATTGAGAGCCAGGAGGTCAGGGGGCTTAGAGATAGGGACTGGAGTTGGGAGGCTAAAAGGTCTCCATACACTGCAGCCCTGTTCTGAGCCCCCTCCCCTGCCCCCAGCAGCCTGTATGTCTGGATGGAGTTTGATCTATTTTCTAGGTAAGGAGGCACAGGAAGGGTCTCTCCCAGTACCCAAATTGTCGAGGTGGGGATTTAAGGCCAGGGCTGCCTGATAGCTCGGCCCAAATTCCTTTCACTACCCTGTCTCTCTATCATGAAAGGTTGTGTTGGGGGTGGGTGGGCAGGGGGGCTAGAAGGTATCCAAGTTCCACACGCCAACCATGAAACTGGCCAGGAGAAGGACCCAGGGAAAGGAGAGGCTTCCACGACGGGAGAGAAAAATGTCCAGAGGCCTTGGGATGACGCAGTCATCGAGTCAAGCTGATAAGGCTTGGCAGGCAGCCCAGAATGTGAAAATGTGTGTGAGACCACTAGAGACCTTGGCTCCCGAGCAGCAGCGCCAGGGCCATGCTACGCTGGAGTGAGGGATGGCTGGGTCAGGCCTGGGTGCAAGCAGGGTTCTGCTAGAGCCCTGGGAGCCTGGGAGATGGGCATGGATTTGTGGCTGTGCTGTGTTAGGAGCGGCAGGGATCTGCACCAAAACTAGCCTATGGGCTGAGCAGGTCCGTGCACATGGTACTGGCTAAGAGGAAGGGCCTCCCTCTCAGTCCCAGTGATGAGGGGTTGCGGGGAGGGGGGGTGTAGGGGTGTGGAGGGCGGGGATGGAATGTCCCTGCTGGTGAAGGATGCTGACTAGGGTACCAGGAGACAAGAGGGTGGCAGAGAAGGGGTCAGGGGTGGGGTTGGGGGGAGAACCGAAGTTCTGCCGTGCTTTAGGGGCCAGGCACTGGCTCTGGAGAGTTGGAGACGCGCCTGGCCATTGGAGGTTGGAGATTTCTGTTTTCTTCATGCAAACTCCTGGGGAGAAGTCTGGCACCTTGACTCACATACAGGGGTGGGCAGGTGGGGAGGGCAGTTAGACGTGAGCACTAGACCAAAGGTGGTCACAGTGTCCAGAAGAGAAGCTAGTACAGATGTAGGTGTGGCAACCACGTTGACCCCTCGCCACATCCTGGTAGAGCTATTTGTGACCGGTCTAAGGGCTAAGGGCTAAGGGCTGGGGCAAGTGGATTCTAGAACCTAGGGCTGGAACACACTGACCCTACCCATTTGAGCCATCCCAGATCTGAATGGACCCAAGGGGCCACCTAATAGAGACTCCCCCCAACCCATCCTTCATTCTATTTTTGGCCACTATATTTGTCCACCATTGATTTGTGTTCATATTTCTCCTTGGGCATTTATGTCTCCAGGTCATCCAGACACTGGCCACCCACTAAGACTTCGGGGTTCAGAGGGTGAAGAGCCACTTCCAGTGGGGACCGGACTTTCTTTCCTTCTCTCCCTTCTCTCTTTCTTTAAAGATTTTATCTTTAAATTCCTGCCTGTGGATGTGGTCTGAGTGAGTGACCTCAGAGGCCAGAAAGGGGTGTCAGAGCCTCTGGAGCTGGGGTTACAGGCAGTTGTGAGACACCTGATGTGGGTGATGGGGACTGAAGTCAGGTCCCCTGCAAAAGCAGCAAGCGCCTTTAACCATTGGGCCATATGTCCGTCTCCGCCCCCCCAAGCCCCCCCAAGCCCTACTCCCCTCATCCCCCCCACCCCCTGCCTGCCTCCTGTGCACTGTGGTGACAGGCAGGGGCCATCTTGCTTTGATGCTGGGGATTGAACACAAGAACTTATGGATACACAGAAAAGGCTCTACCCACTGGGCCCCAGGCCAGGGACCACGTTTTCCAATTCTCTCAAGCGCTGTGGAGCACAGGAGAGTGTCAAGAGGGATAAGCCAGGCATCACGCAGCACTGATGGACAGGTGGCTGTCCAAGCGCATGAAGAGGGTTCTGATAGCTCCGAACATCAGAGCAAAGAGTGCTGACCTAAGATCTAAGGAGAGACGTGGCCTGCTTCCACCTTTACCTTTATATACAAGGTGTGACCTTGGCCTAATCACATGACCTCTCGCATCACCTGATGTAGGTAGTGGTTGCGCCCCCGCCCCCCCCACCCCAGCTTCTGTCTTTTGTAGCATCCTACGGAAGCTGATCCCCCTGAGCCTCAGTTTTCCCATCAATACAAATGGGACCACAGCCAGGCATGGTAGTTCGGGTCTGCGACCCTAGCTACTCTGCTGAGGCAGGGAGACCACATGCTATCGTGGGCTGCAGAGGGAGTTCGAGACCAGCCTCAACAACTTAGCTGATATCTCAAAATAAAACGGGGGAAAAAAAAAAAAAGAAGAGGGTTCAGCGTTAGGGAGCTTGCCTAGCACATGGGAGACCTGAGTACAACACCCAGTACTAGGGGTATGAAGTGCTGAGGTATTAATTAAAATGCCTTCCTCCCAGGCCTTGGCTGGACCATGCGGTGGAGGGTCAGCAGGTGAGAACTGACTGGGAGCTGCGGTTTGCATCTTCCTCGGGTGGAACAGGGCACAAAGAAGGAAGGGCAGGGCCCGGTGCCTGAAGGTGAGCCCCTTCTTCACGCTCCGTAAAAATGGAAGGCTACAGATAAGGGTTGTGCACTGGAATGCGTGGAATTTCTGGAACCTTCTCAGTAGGAATGTGTGACAGACAGGAACCTGTTAGGGGTGGTGAGACTCAAACTCCGTTGACCTTGCCAGCACCCCAAGCATTAAAGCCTAGCCTGACCCCAGGCCGCTTCATCCCAGGCTCTGCCAGACCTGTCAGCCATCCCACACTGAGGCCCTTTGTTCCTGCCTGGTGGTGGAAGTAGCAACCATGAACTCTATCAGATTCTGCTCTGTGCGCCAGATATTTCGCACATATCACCTCATTGAACTAGCACTGTGCTCCCTGCGAGGCTGTTATGTTTTAGTCAGAAGCCATGTAGGTATCAGGGCTGAGGGCTGAAGAGATGGCTCCTATAAGGGCTTGCTGTGTAAACGTGAAGACCTGGATCTTCTACAGAGCCTACATGAAGCCAGGTGCTACAGTGCACACCGCAGTCCCAGCAGAGGCAGAGACAGGAGGATGCCTGAGACATACTTGCCAGTAGGTGGGCTCTAGGTTCAGAGAGAGAGACCCTGCCTCAAAAGATAAGGTGGAGGAAAAAAAAAGCCAGGCAGTAATGATGCACCCCGTTTAATCTGAGCACTTGGGAGGCTGAGGCAGGAGGATCTCTGAGTTGGAGGCCAGCCTGGTCTGTAGGGCAAGTCCCAGGACATCCAGGGCTACACAGAGAAACCCTGCCTCAAAAGACGATTAATGCCGGGCGGTGGTGATGGTGAACGCCTTTAATGCCAGCACTTGGGAGGCAGAGACAGGTAGATCTCTGTGAGTTCAAGGCCAGCCTGGTCTACACAGTGAGTTCCAGGACAGCCAGAGCTGTTACATAGAGAAACCTTGTCTTGAAAAACCAAAAACCAAACCAAACCAAAACAAGACCATAAATAAGCAAGCAAGCAAGCAAGAAAGAAAGAAAGAAAGAAAGAAAGTTGGGTATTGGGTATGGTGGCGCATGCCTTTAGTCCCAGCACTTGGGAGGCAGAGGCAGCAGCTCTTTATGTGTTCACGGCCAACCTGGTCTACAAAGAGAGTCCAGGATAGCCAAGCCTACACAGAGAAACCCTTTCTCGAAAACCCAAAAATAAATAAATAAACAAATAAAATAAATATTGAGAACAGTTAAAGAAGACACTGGATGTTGACCTCTGGCCACCACTTAAACATGTGCAAATTTGTGCAGACACACACACACACACACACACACACACACACACACACACACACACA
>OU015751.1:2285345-2332392 GCA_907169655.1 Acomys percivali
CACACACACACACACACACACACACACACACACACACACACACACACGGCAAGCTGAGTGCTTCTGGCCCCGGGGCTCACCAGGGACAGGGCAGACAATGAACCAGGATGGAAAAGCTGAAGAGGATGAGCCTGCAGCGTGAATGGGAAGGCAGGCCATATGGGGGATGCATGCGGTGGACAGTTAGGTGGTGCTGAGGGAGGAGGAGCAGGGTGCATCCAGTGGGAAGGTGGCTGGGGCAACCAGCAGACAGGCTCTAGTCTCGGGGAGCCCTTGAGGGGAGGCACGGGAGGCGAGCCCCAGCACACGGAGACAGGCTCCTCTGAGATGCTTGCAGAGAGGATTGTTCGGAGGAGCCTCCATGTTTCTGGGCCAGACCCGGAAGTGTCCCTCATTCAGAACCCCCTGAGCTCTACTGTTCCGTGAGCTCTGTGCCGTTGGGGTGTCTCCTATTGCAGAGCCTACCACGAGCATTTGGCCTGTGGCTGGTGGTGCTGAGGAGCTGCCTTTGAAGTGAAAAGGGCCGCGTGTGATCCGTGGCCACACAGTGGACTGAACAGACCTAGGTCCTCTATCGCTCAACCCTCAGCTTTGTAATCTCAGGCTCCCTGCACTTTATCAGGTGGCTCCCATGAATTGTCCCCCGTCAGCTGCTCACAGCCTCTTCTGAGGAGGTGCAGTTACCCCATTTTTATGGGGGAAATCTAAGAACAGGAGCGGTGGCGCATACCTGCCATCCCAACACCAGGAAGGGGCTGGAACAGGGGGTCGTGAGTTCGAGGTTAGCCTGTGCTACATAGGAAAGCCTTGTCTCTTAAAACGTAACAAGAGCCTCCCCCCAGGGAAGTGGTGGAGCCAGATCTTAAGCTGGGGCTGTCCCCGCTGCTGCGGATGGCCTTCCGGTGACGGGACATTTCTTGCTTCTGTACGCACTCCACCAGTGGGACAAACTAGTTCTCCAACAGCCTCTAGCCACCCACAAGGCCACTCTCGCTCGGCTTAGGAGCTTGGCTTCCATGCCCCTCCCCTCTATCCCTTCACTTGGTGACGGGCTGGCATGCCACTGCCGAGCTCGGCTGAGGTGGGCAGTACATATAGACCGTCTCCTGGCACTCAGAACTGTTGGGATAGCAAGTGACAAGGAGAGCTGAGGGGTCGAGATAGCTCAACAGAGCCAGAGGGTCTGAGGCGGGGTGTGTGAGGTGTGCCCGGTTCAGTTCTCAGCCCCTGGGTACTCACCCCCCCACCCCCACCCCCCGTGCTTCTGGAAGCATCTGAACAGAGGACAAATGGCTGCATCTAGCGCTGGCTTCTGAGCGTGTACAGGATGCGCCTCTGCCTGGTGCGCCTTCAGGAGCCGTATTCCCTGGGTGGCCAGTGAGGCCTGCGAACCTGCATTACAGCAGCAGACTTTACAGCCTGGGGGGCTCACCTGCCTTGCTCCCAGGTCCCCGCTCGCTTACTGGCAGACTTCTATCCATAGGCTGTGTTTCTAGTTCATAGGGAGACATGCTTTCCTCCTCTGGCTGTGACAAGGCTCTAACCCCAGCTGCACATTAGAATCATCTGGAAGCCGACTGTCAGGGCCCAGCCCAGGCGTGTTGACTACAGTCTTTGGGGCCTTGGGCATTTTTACTGGACGTGGTTCTGCTTTGCAGCCTGGGTTGAAGCTCACCCCTAATGCCTCATGGAACCCACCAGCTTCTGGTTTCTGTCATGTGTCTGCCAGTGTGATGCTGACTGTAGTGACTGCCCCCCACCCTCCTACCCCCCACCCCCCACTCCCCCTACATCCCCCCACCCCTGCCCCTGACAGGAAATCCCTGGGGCTGAATGAGGCTTTCTCTTTATCAATTCATCATGGGCGCCACGCTGTTGTCCACGGCTTCCTGAGGTGTCCCCCCCCCATCTCTTTATTTTATTTTCTTTCATTTTCGATTTTTTGAGAAAATGAACTCTGTGTAGTTCTGTCTATCCTTGAATTTGGAAACCTCCATGCCTGCCTGCTTCCCAAGGGGTGCACTGTCACATTTGGCCCAGGCTCGCCCCCCCCTTTTTTTTTTCCGAGACAGGGTTTCTCTGTGTAGCCTTGACTGTCCTGGACTCACTTTGTAGTCCAGGCTGGCCTCGAACTCACAGCGATCCGCCTGCCTCTGCCTCCCGAGTGCTGGGATTAAAGGCAAGCGCCACCGCACCCGGCGGTCCATCTCCTTTTCTTAATTACTAGTGTCCAGCTGGGCTGAGCAGAAGGCTCAGGCCCTGAAGGCCACCCTCGGCTGTGTAATGAGTTCAAGGCCAGCCTGGACTACATGTGTCCTGGTGACTCTGTGCCTCTCCCTCCCCCTAGTCTGCTGCTGAGAAAGAGAAACTAATCTCGCTGGGCTGCCTATGTCTAACGCATCGGGTGTGCTGTTCAGGTTGAAGTGGGATGTGTCAGGGAGTCCTGGAGCTGTCACTGCCATCTCATTGTCCTGGAGGCAGTGAGGGCTCATCTGAATTTATGAAATGTTCAGAGCAGTGGGTGGAGGGGTGGGCAGGGGGTGGAGGGGGGAGGGCCTCAGACGTGCACTGCTCTGCCTCCAAGAGGGGACCATGGCTTTGAGGAGCACACCTTGAAAACTCAAGGGGGGCGCACTGGGTGAGGCACATCTGTTCTCACGTGTCCCCCTCTGCCCCTGACAGACGTGGATGAGTGTGTGGAAGGGACTGACCATTGCCACATCGACGCCATCTGCCAGAACACTCCAAGGTCATACAAGTGCATCTGCAAGTCTGGCTACACGGGGGACGGCAAACACTGCAAAGGTGAGACTGGGGGTGCCCTGAGGGGATCCCACAGGGAAGTGGGGACTAATGCTGTTGCCTCGGGGGCTGGACCATAGTTCCTGGGGCCAAGGAGGACAGCAACACCTTCCCAGAGGGAGCATTGCCTAGAGCAGGTGACGGGCTGGGCTGAACACTTCATAGCCACGCAGCTGTCTGGGGTGGGTGCCCCTTAGTCACAGAACTAAGGCTCGAAGATCCCTGAAGCAGGACCCTGTACTTGCGTCCTTTATCTTATGCTCAGGGGACAGGACCAGAGCACCCCAGTAGGATTCACCCTTAACCAGCCTATCTTTTGCTATAAAAACGCTGCAAAGTAGCTGAGGACTAGCGATCTCAGTGTGTGACCCCGCATACCAGTGAGGCTTCCGTGGACGAAGTACATGGCACTTCCTGTTGAAATAATAAACAGAACTACAGTTGCGCCCTGGGACCTGAGGGGTGTTGGTTCAAGAATGGTACCCCCATGGTACCCCCACACCGTACTCCAGTTAAAGAAGGTCAAGTCCTCTATATCAAATGGCATAATTAAAAACATAAAAGCAGCCGGGAGGTGGTGGCGCACGCCTGTAATCCCAGCACTCGGGAGACAGAGGCAGGCGGATCGCTGTGACTTCGAGGCCAGCCTGGTCTACAGAGTGAGTCCAGGACAGGCAGGGCTACACAGAGAGACCCTGTCTCAGAAAACAAACAAAACCATAAAGGTAAAATGACACCGCTGTTTGCGTATGACCTTCAGTGTACTTTCTTTCTGTGCACAGACGTGGATGAGTGTGAACGGGAGGACAATGCAGGCTGTGTACACGACTGTGTCAACATCCCTGGCAATTACCGGTGCACCTGCTATGACGGCTTCCACCTGGCGCATGATGGACACAACTGTCTGGGTGAGCAAGGGACGGCTGGCCGGCATTGGCGGGGAACCAGGTCACTTCAGTGTTTCTCAGGCAAGGAGAAAAAAACGTGGTCAAAAAGAGCAAGGGCGCCGGGTGCTGGTGGCGCACGCCTATAATCCCAGCACTCGGGAGGCAGAGGCAGGTGGGTCGCTGTGAGTTCGAGGCCAGCCTGGTCTACAAAGTGAGTCCAGGACAGCCAAGGCTACACAGAGAGACCCTGTCTTAAAAAAACAAACAAACAAACAAACAAGGCCGGCTGGCTAGGGAGGATGAACCAGCCTTGCACTGGCTGAAGAGCCTGAGCCACTGCTAAGAAGCTCCCAGGAAAGGGGATGGGGTGGTAGGTTCAGCTGCGTGCTTGGGAGGGATAACTTGGCTGCGCACACAGCCTGGTTCTGCCTCTGGAAATCTCAGATTGCTCATCTCTAAAGTGTGTGTGTTGGTGGGGGGGAATGTTAGGACCTTCTCTGAGGCTGCTGTTGTGGGGGCCGAGGGGGGAGGGCAACCCATCACATAGACATGTGTAAAATGCCCTGCGCAGCTTCAGCTCGGAGCAGGGATTGAGTGTGCAGCGCTGCTGCTAATGCTGCATGCCCCCCCCCGGGGGGCCCCCGGAAGCCTCTGCTCCTTGCCCCCTCTCCTGTCTTTAGTCCTTTGGTCTCAGCCTCTCTCGGGTTCCGAACCTCAGTCTGGCCTGAGATGCCGTCCCAGCAGCTCTATTATGGGTAGAATCCCTGGACCTCCAAACTCAGCTTTCACCTTGGTTTTGAGTTACTCAGACCAAGTGAGGGTTTCTCCTATGTAGAAAATCTGAAGCTTCTAACAAGATTTCAGATTTCAAACCTGGGGATCAGCACAGGAACTTGGTTTGCCAGATGCACCAGGGCCCCCCCCCCCCCCCCCCCTTACTGCTGAGCTGCATGGGACCATCTCAGCCACCCTTCTATCCGGGTTCCTGGCAGGCCCTTCCCACGGCTGCCTCCCTGGCCCCTCTGCTACTGTGGGAGAGCCTTCTCTGCCCTGTCACCCAAGGAACTCTGTAAGGACAAGACGTGAACTACTTGGGTAGAGGGATGGGGGCGCTCTGATTCTTTGGCCTCCGTTGGATCTCTCCAGCCCCAATTGTCACCACGATCTGACCGTAATGACAAGAGAAAGAGCAGGCAGGCACTGAGAGGGTCAGAATTTACAAAAGTCAGTTTGAGGGCAGGGTTCAAAGCCTCAATTCCATCCACCCCTTTAACTTTTTTCTTTAAATATTTATTTTTATCATTTGTTCAGTATTCTGCCCATATATGTGCCTGCACTCCAGAAGAGGACACCAGATCCCATTCTAGATGGTTGTGAACCACCATGTGGTTGCTGGGAATTGAACAGACAGTGCTCTTAACCTCTGAGCCATCTCTCCAGCCCCCATCCCTTTAACTCTTAGGGAACCCATGTTGTGGGCCTCAAGTTTCCCCAGGGAGAAGTAGAGGATGGGAGGGCAGTAGCCAGCCTAGAGATGGAGTCAGGATAAATAAGTGAAGACGCGCTGGGTGAGCTTGACTCTAAGGGTGGTGGCCTGGGGGGCCCCTACCGTTCTCCCTCTACCATCCAGGGCGTGGCCTGGCACTTTCCCCACCTTTCCATACCACAGAGCTGTGCTTTGTAGGGGACATGGCAGTGAACCCCGGCCTGGGGGAGGGGAGGAAGCTGAGGTTGCGGCTTTGTCTACAGAATGGTCCTTGCCCTGAGGGCTTGTGGCTGGGCTGTTCCCTCCATCTTCAGGAGCACAGCCACACTGCTTGCTGTCTGAGGAGAGAGCCATTTCCAGGTTCCCTGACCCCTGGGGCCCCGCACCACAGCTAGCTACCACGCCTAATCCGCCACTGCCAGCCAGTGCGACTGGTACCTTCCTTGTCTCTGCCACGAGTCCTCTTACTCTGGTTTTCCTCCTGACCTCTGTGCTTAGACCCAGGCTCTTTAACTTATTGAGAGTTTATGTGCACGGTGTTTGCCTGCACATGTGTCTCTGTGCCACGTGCCTCCGGGGCCTGCAGAGGCCAGAAGAGTTCCTTGGGTTCCTTGGAACTGGAGTTGCGGGCAATTAGCTGCCACGTGGGCACTGGGACTAGAATTCAGGTCTTCTGGAAGAGCAGTCAGTGCTCGTAATGGCCGAGCCATCTCTCACCTAGGCTGGCCAGATTCAGATGGTCCCCACCCTATCTGCTTGCTAAGGGTGGGCTTTTGTGTGTGGAGGGGGAGTGGACGGGGGTTTGGGCTCCTGAGGCTGCGCTCTGCCTTTGGTGCTGCCACCACAGCCCCACCAATGAGCCTCTCTTGCACAGACGTAGATGAGTGTGCTGAAGGCAATGGCGGCTGTCAGCAGAGCTGCGTTAACATGATGGGCAGCTACGAATGCCACTGCCGAGAAGGCTTCTTCCTCAGCGACAACCAGCACACCTGTATCCAGCGGCCAGAAGGTCAGCCCAGGGCCTGGGAGCTGCCCTGCCCCGCCCGGCCCCGCCCCACCCTGCCCCGCCCCGCCCCGCCCGGTCCTCGGCACTCCATGTCTCACACTTGGCTCCTCTCTACCCCTTAACTTAGTCACAGCCTAGACACTGTATTAGGGAAAGACCAGGGGATACATCTGTGGTTAGTACGGAATTGAGGCTATTTGGGGGCGTTCTCTGGTCCAGTTGTTTCTGGTCCCATTTCCATGGCCTGGGTGGGGAAAGTTGTCAGGCAGCAGGCAGCACAGGGTGTATGCTGCCTGGGTCTGTGGCTCATTCCCTCATTGGACTATGATATCCTGAGGACAATAGCTACATCTGCTTTGCCTGTGTGTCACCTAGAGTGCTGCCCTGACAGTGGTAGGAGCTTAATACATTTGTGGCCAAACTGGGCCTGATGGCCAATGCCTTTAATCCCAGTGAGGGCTGAGGCAGGTAGATCTCTGAGTTCAAGGCCAGCCTGGTCTATAGAGTGAGTTCCAGGATAGTCAGGAGTAAGAAGAGAATCCTGTCTCTTAAAAAAAAAAAAAAAGTGGCATAGCCAGGTATAGTGGCACACCCCTGCAATCCTAGCACTTAGGGAGGCAGAGGCAGGCTGATCGCTGTGAGTTCAATGCCAGCCTGGTCTACAAAGCAAGTCCAGGACAACCAAAGCTACACAGAGAAACCCTGTCTCAAGAAACAAAAAACAAACAAAACCTAAAATAAAACAAAACAAAAAAACCAAAGTGGCATAGGGTTTAGTAATTATCTTACTGAATTATCCACCTGATTGCTATTAATCTGCAGGTTTCTAGTCTTAGTATAAGCTCTTTGAACAGAGAGATGCTGTTTTACATTTTTCTGGGCCCTTCCTAAGTCCTAGGCCTCAGGTGGCAGGCTCATAGTGTCCTGAGGCACGCACAGGTGCACCGCACTGAGGCATGCACAGGGTGCAGGAGCAGCATCACCGTCCCGTCCCCCTCCCTTTTCAGAAGGAATGAACTGCATGAACAGGAACCACGGCTGTGCCCACATCTGCCGGGAGACCCCCAAGGGGGGCATTGCCTGTGAATGCCGCCCCGGCTTCGAACTCACCAAGAACCAACGGGACTGTAAATGTGAGACATACAGGGCCAGGAGGGGTGTGGGGCCTCAGTAGCCAAAGGGCAGGGATGGGGGGAGAGAGACTGGGGGCATGGGGGGGGCAGGCGGTGACGCGGTGAGGAAAGAGGGTGGCTTTCCAGCCTTGCAGACCTGCAGCAAGAGGGAAAAGGAGACTGACAGCTCCCCCCCATGCCCCCCCACCCTCTGCAGTGACCTGCAACTACGGTAATGGCGGCTGTCAGCACACATGTGACGACACAGAGCAGGGCCCCCGGTGTGGCTGCCATGTCAAGTTTGTGCTCCACAGTGACGGGAAGACGTGCATCGGTGGGTGAAGCTAGGGGACAACTCGAGCCACTTGTGACAGGGTGGGGGTGGGGGCAGGGGACTCAGGGGGAGGGGAAACCCCGGGGGTTCTAGGTGCTGGATAGAGTAACAGTGGGGGGGGGGGGGGGGGGGGGGGAGGAAAGTCATGTGATGGCAGGTCTACTGGGGGATGGCTCTGAGAGACTAAAGGGCACACCTGACCATCTGCCCTCCACAGGAGCCTCGCCCTCCTCTTCCTCCAAGGCTGAAACATTACCAAATTAGGGACCATTAGCGGAGGTGATGGTCAACCAAGGCCATAGGGATAACCTGAGGAGCTCTGGGGAGGCCAGCTGAGCAGCTGACCCAGGCCCTGTTGACCAGTGGGGCTAGCCCAGTGGAACTGATGTCAGGACACGGTACTTGTTCCTAGAGCAGCTAGCCTTGGGCTGGACAGGTAGGGTGGCTTCAGGCACCCCTCCCTCCTTCACCCCTGCAAATCCCCTTCCTAGCCCTCAGTGGGTGCCTCGAGGCCCACCTCCCACCAAGCACCCACCAGCACTGGTCCTCACTGGGCCTGTGGCTGCCCACACCCCTCACCTGCTACATGCAGCCTTCCATGAATTCCTGGGCCTGACCCAGGTCTCCAGACACTGTGAATGAGCTACGTCCTTTAGTTACCCTTGAATTCCTTACATTGCTATTACTTCAGTGGTGAGGTGACTGACCGTGTGTCTCCTTAGAGAAGTGGGAAATGAAAGGGCGGGCTCCGGCTTAGGTGTGAGGCAGGGTCTCCAGCCAGGCAGAGGTGGGCGTGCTTGTTGTATGAGCACTGGTCCTAATGGAGAGCTGGTCGTCTGGTGAGCCACAGCAGGCTGGGGAAGAGAAGGTTCCCCAGTGAGCACAGTGGCTCTGTGAAGCCCTGCGTCCAGGCAGTCCCCTGCACTCAGCTCTCTTCACTGCAGCCACAGGGCTCATACAGGGCTCCCGGCCAGACATGCGTGGCTGGAACGTGCTGCTGTCACCTGAGCTCTCCTGCTCCTCTCTGTTCACGTCTCCATGTTCCCTTCTCTGACTGGGCTGTTCCAGCTCCTCTCATATTCTCCTAATTCTTCTGCTTTGCAAACCTCCTACCACCCCTTGGGCACACTCACATACCCCCAGATTCTTCCAGAAGAAGCTGCATGTGGTCCCTAGGGAGCAGTGGCAGGAGGCAGGGCAGAGGCCCATGGGGGGAAGAGGCAGGGTTCCCTTGGGTTTCTGTTCAGGTGTTCTCAAACATGGCTGCTTTTTGAAAATGCCCTTATCACACTGGACTTGTTCTCTAACCCTGACCCACTGGACAGCAGCCAGCAAGACAGGACAGAGCGAGCCAGCCTGCCCTTCCCCACTCCTGTCCCTTTGCTCTGAGGGAAAGGAGCCTCCTTGCCTTGTAGCTAATTTTTCTTGCCAGCCTTGGCAGGAGGAAATGTCCCTGGGGGTCATGGGGACCCTCAGATTGAGTGGGGAGACCGGGAGTGTACTGCAGTTAAGACAGAAGGGAGATGAGAGGTGGCTAAACGTGAGACTCGACGTCTCCTGGCAGCTTTGCTTCTGACGTGCTGTGTGCGGCTAGACCCACAGCTGCTCGCTCTGAGACTCCGAAGCTCTGCTTTATAGCCACTTGTGGGGGCTTGACTTCTTTGAGGGTACCAGGCAGGGCAAAGCTGAGGAATGAGGCTAATTTGGGGTCCCGAAGTTCAGCATTTGAACCCTCAAGGTGGAGGGTGCGGGGTAGGCCTGGGGCGCCCAGTGGGCTTCAGTGGAACCTGCCCTGCAATCTAAACAGCGTTTTTACAATGTCAAACAGGGGAAAGGCGGCTAGAGCAGCGTGCGCCCACTCAGGCTGTTTCTAATGGTAAATATGTCTGCTCTCCACTCGCACTCACCGGCTTGCTAGGGAAGGGCTAACTGGCCGGCTGGGGGCTCCCACTAACCGCATGCCCAGCAGGGCTCCCCTGGCAGTGTGTGGGCTCTGGCACCATCAGGTGGCAGGAAACCCGAGTCCCTAAGACGGGGCCTGGGAACCTTGACGCTCATCATCTTCCTGGCTCCTGTCACCACTCTTCTTCTGCTTCCGCTTCCTCCTCCTACACCACCTTTCAACACCCCAGTCCCTTCTCAGGCATCTGCACCCGCATCTTCACTGTACCACTGACATGAGGTGTGTCAGAGGTGGGCCGTCTGTCTTGGGTTCCCACCATTAACACATCACCTGACATCAGCTGCTGATCTGACCCTGGGTTCAGTCGACCTGAGTCTGGGTCCTGGCTCCGGCTCATGTTCTCACCAGCCGGTCCCGAGTGTGCTCCCACTGGGCTGGTCCTCAGCCCACAGCTGATAATCCTCCTTCAGCTGTGACTATCAAAACAGAGTATAGTGTGTGGTCAATGCCTTGCACACAGGACAAGGCAAGCTATGCCTTCCTGCTACCTTCCCCACTGCCGCTCTGAGCAAGGGTCCTGTAGAGGTGGGCAGCTCTGCCCAGCTTCCTGGTAGGTATCCCAGCCTGGGGTAGACACCATGCCAGTTCTGTTGTGCCCCTCCTGGGCAGACAGTACCCTGTTGTCACAGGTGCACCCCCTGCGCCCCCCCCCCGCCATGCTAACCCAGGCCTTGGTAGCCTGCTTTCCATACATAGAGCACTTCTGGGGGACTAGGAGCCTGGACTTGAGCTCCTGATGGTCTAGGGGACCTCAGGGAGACCGCGATGAGACCAGGACATGCGACATGCCAGGGACTCCCAGGCAGAGGTGGGCTTCTTTTGGAGCCCTGGCACACTGCCGTCTTTGGTGACAAGGGAAGGCCTGACACCCTGATGCTGAGAACAACTCTCTTGCCCCAGGGAGGCCCTGGGATGCTATGGGCAAATGCTTGTGCCTTGGACAGGCGACATCCCTCCTGGTCCCCGTGCCAGGCTCCTGCTGTCCCATGGACTCTCTCCAAAGCAGCCGTTTACATCTCTCTTCCTTCTGCTCTGCTCTCTCAGCAGACTGAGCTGACAGGAGTCTTAGCTGAAGAAGGCGCTGAGCTTTCTCTGTGTTCTTCCACCTTCCCTCTCTGGGCTCTTCCTCTCCTTAGCCTCCCCCCACCTCACCAGCCCCCCACCTCACCAGCCCCACCCCCAGCCCCTGCACATTATCTCAGCAAATTAAAAGAACCAGCCAGCTTCAGGAGCAGTCACAGGGGGAGTGACCCAGCTCGGCCATCTCCTCCAAGGCAGGGAGGGAGTCAGGCTTGCAATGTCCGAGGCAGAGGAGCTGCTGGGCAGCCCTGAGGGTCCTGAGAAATTCTTCCCATCAGACCTATTAGGAGACTGTCCACCACGACCCCCTTCCACACACACACACAGCCAAGAAAGGAGGAACTGGTCTGTCCCTTGTGTTCCCTGGCAGGCACCACCCTTCCTTTAGCTTCATCTCCCTTGCTCCCCCTCAAGCCCCCCAACCACCAGCCCAGCCCCCGGCCCCGCCCCCCAGCACAGCCCCGCCCCCTGCCCCCGCCCCCAGCCCCAGGCACATTCCTGCCTGACAGCTCTGGCTTGTACCTGCCTCACTGCTGTCCACCTTGTTTCAATCAAGTAGGGGGCAGGGATGTGGAGCGCTTCCTGCGCTTGTGAGGGGTGGGCGCAGGGAGGAAGGGGAGGCTGGAGGCTGGAGCTTCCGCTTAATGTAACCCCCGTGAGGTGGCTGAGGCCTTCCTTCAGGCCCCTGCTACCGGAGCCTGGCACCCTTCTAGGCCAGTAACCCCATTACCACCCACACCTCCTTCAACAGAGACCTGTGCCGTCAACAACGGAGGCTGCGACAGTAAGTGCCACGATGCGGCTACCGGCGCCCACTGCAGCTGTCCTGTGGGGTTCATGTTGCAGCCAGACAGAAAGACCTGCAAAGGTGAGGCCTCCGCCAGGAGGGTGAGGTGGGGACAGAGCTCTCAGCACTGCTGCTCAACCTCCTCCATACAAAGAAGCCAGGACGAGGCTCCAGGGCCTCTCCTGTCACTCTGGGGCCTCCTGGCCAAGCCTCCCTGGTTCTTCCGCTTGGCCCTGTCTGAGTTGGGGGAACATTTGCCATTCCCGGGCTGAAGGACAGCTGACCTGACTCTGGGCCTTGGTCACAGATGTTTTTACGCTTCAACCTGCGTACCTCAGAGCTTCCCAGTGGGTCTAGAACAATCTCTCCCTTAGAAAAGCTGTACTAGCGAGCTAGGAGCACCCACACCAGAGCCTGGATGGCCACTACATGCTGTGGTGTCCCAGTTTCCTCCACTGCACCTGGCTCACGCGATGTGCTGTGGATGGGCGAGCTGCTGTAAACGAATGACCAGCGCTGTCCCACGGGAGCCTTCTGCCGGAGCTGTCATTACGGCTGAAGTGCCCCCAGTAGTCAATTTGTTTCCCCTCCTTCCAGTTAGCCGGGATTTGGGGAAGAGGACAAAGAAATGGGGAGAGTAGCCATTTTGAAAGTGATGACTCCTCACATCTGTGTCTCCTAGTTATGAGGAGTGGGGACTGGGGGCGGAGGGGGAGGGCTGGGGCCACAGGTCAGCCAGCCGCAGTTGAGAGGTTTCCTGCTGGGAAGGACTGCTGACAGGTAGGCCACCTCCTCCACAAGTGGTGAGTTGCCTGGGCCCTGTCTGCCACCAGCTTAGGGAACTTGACCTCAGGAAGGAAGCTGCTCACCCGCCCCTTTCCCCTCCAGTGTCAAAGCTGCCAGGCTCTCCAGATGGCTCCAGCCCAGTCCCCTGCCTGGCCCCTCGTCCCCACGTCTCCTCAGCTTTTCGCCCTCTCTTGGAAGCTCTATCTGGCCTCTGCAGGCCAGCTCCTCTTCCCTGAAGGCTGCCCTTTAGGCTCTCCACAGAACCACGGCCACCAGCTCAGCACTCCCGACCCAGCCTTTGTGACAGGAGTCAGGACATGAAAGGGGAACCCACCTTTGGTCTTGGAGAGTCAGGGGTGCAGACCCGCCTGGGGCTCCCCTAACTCCAGGCAGTTGTGCCCTGCTGCCCTCGGTGGTTCCTGACTCAGCCTCAGAAGAGGTGGTGTTGCTAATGGCCGGACATCCCAGACAGGGACGTCTCCAGACGTGGAGACAGAGGGTGACAGCCAGGCTACAAGGGACAGGCCAGGGCCCTCCTTGATCCCCGGCTCCCGCCTGCCCTAGCCTTCACTACTGACCTCCTTTCTATTTCTCGGCTGCCCCAGACATAGACGAGTGCCGTTTCAACAACGGGGGCTGCGACCACATCTGCAGAAACACAGTGGGCAGCTTTGAGTGCAGCTGCAAGAAAGGCTACAAGCTCCTCATCAATGAAAGGAGCTGCCAGGGTGAGCGGGCCTGGGACGCGGGTCCGGGGTGGGGTGGGAACAGGGTGCCAGACTCTAAGCAGCCCAGGAGCCATGGGAGTGTGTCTAGGGCAGGGTTACGCTGTAGATGGCAATGGTAGTCCTCCCTTCTCCCAGACCAGATGTTCCCAAATGTGGCCTGCTACAGCGAGGTCATGGCCCCCAGGTTTCTGACAGAAGCTCCAGGTTGGGTGTGGTGGCGCATACCTCTAATCCCAGCACTTAGAAGCAGAGGCAGGTGGATCTCTGTGAGTTCGAGGCCAGCCTGGTCTACAGAGTGAGTTCCAGGATGGTCAGGGATAAAAACAAAGAAATCCTGTCTCTCAAAACAACAAACAAACAAACAAAAACCACCCAAATCCTCAGACAAAGGGCACACAGGAAGTTGGCCCCACTCAGCCATAACTCTGGGATGACTTAAGGTCTCTTTCAGTTCCGAAGTCTTTCACCTGGGCGTGGGTCAGGCGGCCCAAGGCTCAGCGGTTCAAATCCTTGCTCTTGCAGATATAGATGAATGCTCCTTTGATAGAACCTGTGACCACATGTGTGTCAACACACCAGGAAGTTTCCAGTGTCTCTGTCATCGAGGCTACCTACTATACGGTGTCACCCACTGCGGGGGTAAGCCAGCAAGCTCGCCCCCTGCTGCTTCCCAGCCCCAGCCCCTCAGCTCCTCGCCCTCCAAATGTTTGCTGTCCTGTGCCTGCTGGCAGTAACGGCAGCGTTCGGGTGCATGTGTCAAGTCTCCATCCAACGTGATAAAACGAAAGGCAGCTTCCTGAGGCCAGCCAGGGGATGATGTCCGCAGACGGCATCCGTCAGCAAGATGCTTCAGGGTCTCATGTAGTCCATGCTGGCTGCGAACCCGCTGTCGGCAGAGGTGACCCTAAACTCCTGATCCTCCTGCCTTCACTTCCCACCATGCCCAGACCGCCTCCTAATTCTACCCTCCATGCCCGTTGCTGTTTCCAGAGAGCCACCCACCCTTTAGACAGTGAGAGGGTGAGGGTGCAAGGCTGGTCTGCTCGGTTGGTCCCTGCTTAACGGCTGCTGTTGGCTGGGGATGGAGAAAATAGGGGCAGAAGGCTGAGCTCTTTGCAGCCCAGAGAACCCTTTAAGTATCTGTGAAGACATTAACATGACAGCCGCCCACCTGACAGATTTGTAAATACACAGCAGATCTCCAAGTTACTCAATCACCGTGGGTAACTCAGTGTGTCTAGGCACTTACCAAAGGTCCTCAGGTGCAGCCCAGTCCCCGGCTCTTGCTCCTCCACCACCACTGCCCATCTGTTTCCCTACTCCTCCCACAGATGTGGACGAATGCAGCATCAATAAGGGAGGCTGCCGCTTTGGCTGCATCAACACCCCTGGCAGCTATCAGTGTACCTGCCCAGCCGGTCAGGGCCGCCTGCACTGGAACGGGAAGGATTGCACAGGTGTGTGGCGCCCTCTGCTGGACAGACCTGGCAGTGCTGTTTCCAGGGAAGGTTGGGGTCTGGTGGGAAGGTATGAGGGGGTGAAGAGTGGGGAAATGAGTTAGACAGGACGTTTGTGGTTTAAAATGGGCTGTCTCCTTGGGCACATCTTTAATTCGGCACACAAACAGCCTCTCTTTCTGCATTACCTGCCTAAGGGGGAAGGTGGGCAAGGCATGCTCCATATCCTCAGGCCTTGCTCCCCTTCCTAGAGCCAGTGAAATGTCAGAGCAGTCCTGGGGCCTCAAAAGCCATGCTCAGCTGCAATCGGTCTGGCAAGAAAGACACTTGTGCCCTGACCTGCCCCTCTCGGGCCCGGTTTTTGCCAGGTATGAGGGAGGAGGGGACTGGAAGGCTTGGGGAGGAGGGTGGAGGGAGGAGAGACTGGCCGTGCAGCAGCTCCTGGTCCCTGGGTTCCTCCACGCTGGGGCTCGGGTGCAGGTCAGAGCTGTGACAGATCCCTTCTCTCAGAGTCAGAGAACGGTTTCACAGTGAGCTGTGGGACCCCCAGCCCTAAAGCCGCTCCAGCCCGAGCCGTCCACCCTGGGAATAACGCCACCTTCAACCACTGCCACGGTGAGCACCTGCCCGAAGGCGGCCTCTCCTCCTAAGCACCGCAGTTCTGCCCTCATCCCTGGCCGACTTCTCCCATACCTCACGCTTTACTCTGTAACTCTCTAGCTTTGTCATCTAGTTCCCTGGCCCTCCTATCTGGTGCCCTGGGTTTCCACCATCCTACTCCCCAGCTAAACCTCATGACTCGGCTTTGAACCGCCGCCCCCCAGGGCCTCAGCTGTGCTGAGCTTCTCTCGCCCCCTCCAGAGGCTGCAGTGCTCCCGGTCAAGCAGAGGGCCTCCTTCAAGATCAAGGACGCCAAATGCCGGCTGCATCTGCGAAACAAAGGCAAAGTGGAGGAAGGCAGCAGAGTCCCAGGCCCAGGTCTGCACCTCACTCCAATGGGTTCCAACAAACTCTCTACCCTCCGCCTGGTTCCGTCCGGTGACTCACCTGTACCCCAAACTTTGGACAGAAAAGGGAGGGCAGCTCTTGTAGGCTAAGACCCAGGATGTCCCCCGTCATCCCTACCCAGGAGGAGAGGGGTGCAGCCAGAGATGGGCTCAGGGCTATCTGGGGTGGAGCCCCCCGAGTGTGAGGTTAACAAGGCCTCTCTTTCTAGGTGGTGCCCCCTGCTCTGACTGCCAGGTCACCTTCATCCACCTTAAGTGTGACTCCTCTCGGAAAGGCAAGGGCCGGCGGGCCCGGACCCCTCCAGGCAAGGAGGTTACCCGGCTCACCCTGGAATTAGAAGCTGAGGTCAGAGCTGAAGAAACGACAGGTGGGCCTAGGGACACTGTTGGGTGGAGGGCCAGAGAGGAGGGCGCACACTCGGCCTGGGTCTGAGAGAGATGAGCAAGGTGGGAGGAGGATGGGGACAGGGAAGGACATGGCGCATTGTCCTCTGGACTGCCCCTCTCACTGCATCTCGGCTGCCACTGCTCCCTTGCCTTCACACTCTGACCTCTCTCTCCCCCATGCCACTCTCTGACTCCTACGACCATCCATTGCCAGCTGGCTGTGGGCTGCCTTGCCTCCGACAGCGGACGGAACGGAGACTGAAAGGGTCCCTGAAGATGCTCAGAAAGTCCATCAACCAGGACCGGTTCCTGCTGCGGCTCGCAGGCCTCGACTACGAGCTAGCCCACAAGCCGGGCCTGGTAGCTGGGGACCGAGCAGAGCCAGTGGAGGTCTGCCGGCCCGGGCAGCACCGAGCAGGCACCAAGTGTGGTAAGGGAGCTTGCTGGGAAGCAAGGGTGCTGGGGGGAGTGGGGGAGGCCCAAGTCGGCCCTGGCTCAGAGCAGAGCAGGACCTGTTGCCTCAGGTGCAGTTCTCAAATAGTGAGGCAGCGGAGGCACTCCTGTCCATGGTCCTTTCCTGGTCCCAGGCTGGGCTAGGGTACCAGGCACACTGACTCGACCTCTCTGCGTAGGGTTCTGTTAGTCCTCTGCTAGATTTCCCCATATCTGGAAGAGCGGGAAGGGGAGTCTTAGGCCTGGGTGGTGGGAGATGGGGGGGGGTGGCTAGCGCGGCCGACTCTCCCTCAGTCAGCTGCCCGCAGGGAACGTATTACCACGGCCAGACGGAGCAGTGTGTGCCATGCCCAGCGGGCACCTTCCAGGAGAGGGAAGGGCAGCTCTCCTGCGACCTTTGCCCTGGGAGTGATGCCCACGGGCCTCTCGGAGCCACCAACGTCACCACGTGTGCAGGTGCCAGGGGAACAAACACCACAGACTGGGTTAGGGTGGGCACCGGGATGCCCACGGGCACGGGATCTCCCAAAGGGCAGGCCCAGGCTCCAGGCTCTTCTCCTAGTTGATGCCCTGTTCATGCGCCTCTGCTCCCTAAGGCTGGGTGATCCCACCGAGTGACTCAGGACCCACCCCATCAGAGTTGGGTCCTTGCTTCATTACAGGTCAGTGCCCGCCTGGCCACCATTCAGTAGACGGGTTTAAGCCCTGCCAGTCATGCCCACGTGGTACCTACCAGCCTGAAGCGGGCCGGACCCTGTGCTTCCCCTGTGGTGGAGGCCTCACTACCAAGCATGAGGGGGCGGTCTCCTTCCAGGACTGCGACACCAAAGGTAAGCAGGGTTACCCACCCCACAAGGGCCTCCTTGACTCAGCTGCCCTCCAAAACAGCCCCCCCCCATAGCCTGAGGATGTTATCCCACCATCTTTCCCCCAAAGGGAGGAGGACCCAGTTGTCTGACCAAACACAGTCTTGTTCTCAGAGCTGTCCCTTGGGTACAACCTGGGGACAAAGTCCCTCACAGCCCCACTGTCCAGGCTGCCTTGCAGATTGGGTGGCCCCCCAACCCCCCGCTGAGCTCTTGTATCAGCCTGCCACTTCTCAGTGCCTGCAGGAAGAGGAGGGTGGCCGGCCCACTGAGACCAGCCACTCAGGAAAGTCTCTTTTCCTTGGCCTCACATTATGGCTGGGAAAGGTAGGGAGGGACCTTGGAGAAACTTGGGGGTCTTTGATCTCCCGACCATCAGTGACAAATGTGTCCTGCCCATCCATGGCCCAGCTGCCTATTTTGCTACCATCTTAGCTCATGCCTCCTTCCCTCGTCTGCAGTCCAGTGCTCCCCGGGCCACTACTACAACACTAGCATCCATCGCTGTATCCGCTGTGCCGTGGGTTCCTACCAGCCAGACTTCCGGCAGAACTTCTGCACCCGCTGCCCAGGAAATACAAGCACTGATTTTGATGGTTCTACCAGTGTGGCCCAGTGCAAGAGTATGTAGCAGGCCAGGCTGTGGGAGATGGAGAGACCTTGGAGCCACTCACATGGGGGTGGGGGAGGGGGTGGTGGTGGTAAGGCAGCCAGCAGGAAGCAGGATGGGTGGGCAGCGAAGTCCAACCTCCACACAGTCCCAGTCCGCTCTAGGCCAGTGTCAGGCGGAGGCCTGCAGCACCCTCTCAGATACTAAAATAAAAGGGCAGGGAGGAGGTTGGAGGGGGTTGGACCCAGAACTCAGCTAGCGTGGTGGCGGTGTCTGTCCTCCACCTTCCAACCGTTGAGCTGGCTCTCTCCATCTCCCTCCTGCTCTGTCCGCTGGGGTGTGTGGACGCAGACCGGCAGTGTGGTGGGGAGCTAGGCGAATTCACTGGCTACATCGAGTCTCCCAACTACCCGGGCAACTACCCAGCTGGCGTGGAGTGCATCTGGAACATCAACCCCCCACCCAAGCGCAAGATCCTTATCGTGGTCCCCGAGATCTTCCTACCATCCGAGGACGAGTGTGGGGACGTCCTGGTCATGAGAAAGAACTGTGGGTGACTGGCAGAGCTGGCTCAGGGCAGGGCGGTTGGGATCTGGCTGGGAAAGAGGAAGAGTTCGGGCAGTGGGACCACTGGGAGGAATGAAAGCAGCCTTGGGGGACTGAAGCTGGCACGGTGACAGGTGCGGGTTCGGGGTGGGGCCGGGATGCTGGTGCTGCTAGAGTCCAGCCCCAGTCTTTTTGCCGTTTGACCTCGTAAATGTCAACTTCGGTACACCACACCATCACGCAGTGAAGAGGGAGCCTCTGCCAGAGTGACTTGGCCTGGTGTCACGGCCCCAGTGCTCTTCTGACCTGATGTTTGCCTTGCCAGCCTCTCCGTCCTCCATCACCACTTACGAGACCTGCCAGACCTACGAGCGGCCCATTGCCTTCACGGCCCGGTCCAGGAAACTCTGGATCAACTTCAAGACCAGCGAGGCCAACAGCGCCCGAGGCTTCCAGATTCCCTACGTGACCTACGATGGTGAGCAAGGGCGGGAGAGGGGGAGGGGTCAGCGGGCCTTGGGAGGGCACCAGGAGAACAGAGAGAGTTCCCCCCCTCAGCCCCCAACCCTGGTTGACTTTACAGAGGACTACGAGCAGCTGGTGGAAGACATAGTTCGGGACGGCCGGCTCTATGCCTCTGAAAACCACCAGGAGATCCTAAAGGCAAGTGGCCATTCTCTCTGGCAGCTAACGTAAGTGGGCGCGCACCAAGGTGCTGGCACAACGCTAAGTGCCAGCACTACTGATCTTCTAGTCCCTGGCTCTGAGGTATGTGCCTTCTCCATGGCCACTTCCCGAGGGAGAGGTACAGGGCTTGCCTGCGGCAGGCCTGGGCTGAGTCCACCTGACACAACTAGTGTCACCACACTGCAGCAGGCCCAGGGGAGGGGAAAGAGAAGGTGAGGACAGGAAGAGTCCCCTGCCTAGTCCTCCCATGAGATGCAGGGGAGGTAAAACGGAGAACAATGCATTGTTTACTTTTTTGAGACAGAGTCTTAGTAGTCCAGGCTGGCCTTGAACTCGGTTCCTCCACCCCCTCTCCCCTTTAAGTGCCTTTCATTATCGTCCTAGAGAGAAAGAAACACCCATAACGCCGAGGCACGAGCAGCACTGTGGGCTGCGGGTCCCATGTGAGGCTCGCCCAGCGTGGTGGCCCTCGCCTTGGATCCCAGCACTCAGGGAGCAGAGGGGGGGTGGGTCTTTGACTTTGAGGCCAGCCTGGTCTATATGTGGAGTTCTAGGACAACCAGAGATACACAGTAAGACCCTTCTAAAGATTTTTGTTTGTTTTGGGTTTGTTTGTTTGTTTGTTTGTTTCCTCGAGACAGGGTTTCTCTGTGTGGTCTTGGCTGTACTAGACTCACTCTGTAGACCAGGCTGGCCTCAAACTCATAGAGATCCACCTGCCTCTGCCTCCCAAGTGCTGGGATTAAAGGCGTGCACCACCACCACCTGGCCCCAAATTTATTTATTTTCTTTCTTTCTTTTTTTCTTTTTCTTTTTTTTTTTTTTGATTTTCCAGAGGTCTCTCTATGTAACAGAGCCCTGGCTGCCCTGGAACTCACAGTGATCTTTCTGCCTCTGCCTCCCAAGTGCTGGGATTAAAGGTGTGCCTCCCCCTGATGGCTGGCCAACTTCTTTTTTTTTTTTTAAAGATTTATTCATTATGTATACTGTATTCTGCCTGCATGTGTGCCAACAGGCCAGAAGAGGACACCAGATCTCATTATAGATGGCTGTGAGCCACCATGCGGTTGCTGGGAATTGAACTCAGGATCTTTGGAAGAGCAACCAGTAATTTTAACCTCTGAGCCATCTCTCCTGCCCCCCCAACTTCACTATTTTTTCTTTCTTTTTCCTTTTTTTTTTTTTTTTGTTTTTTTGAGACAAGATCTCTCTGTGTAGCCTTGGCTGTCTTAGACTCACTTTGTAGACCAGGCTGGCCTTGAACTCACAGCTATCCACCTGCCTCTGCCTCCCGAGTGCTGGGATTAAAGACGATTGCCGCCACACCTGGACCGAACTTCACTATTTTTAATTATGGGTATTTGTGTGGATACATTCGTGTGAATGCTAAGAGGCCAGAGATGTCAGATCCCCCTGGAGATGTGGTCAGAGGCCACCCAGTATGGGTGCTAGAAGCCCAGGTCCTCTGCGAGAACAGTATATACTGTTAACCAGCTCTGAGCCCTTATTTCATACCTTGTGTAGCTGGGTGTGATGGTGCACACATATGGTGCTGATTGCTCAGGAACTGACGTGAAAGGGTCAGTTAAGAGAACGGCCTGGGCAGCACGCTAGGCTCCATCTCAAGCAGCCAATCAAATGTACGATGAAACTGTATCTCATAAGGTACTGCGACTGTCCTGGGCATGGTGGCGCACACCTGTGGTCCCAGCACTCAGGAGGCGAGTGGATCGCTGTGCGTTTTGGGTCAGCCTGGTCTACACAATCGGCTTCAGGCCGCCCTAGCCACATAGTGAGACTCTGTTTCAAAATAAAAGGCTGGTATAGTGCGAGGGTCTCTGTTCAAGTGGAGTTGAGAGGCTGGGAACCCCACTTAGCTTAGAACTTCCTGCAGCCTATAAGCCAGAAGGTCCGTTGTTGGATCAGTTGGGATCTATGGGTGTTGTGTACGTGTGGGTATGTAAACGTGGAGGCTGAAGACAGTTCAGAGGAGTTGTCTCTCTCCTCCCACCACATGGGTCTTGGGAATCAAGCTGAGGTGGCAGGCTTGGTGTCAGGGCCTTCCTTGGTGAGTTATCTCGCTAGCCCCTGGAGAGTTCAAGGCAGTGCCTGGCACTGTAGAGAGGGAGGCAGGAGAGGCTATGCGAAGACTTGAAAGGCACTGCTGATGGCTGAGGAGGGTCCGAGTGGGGGAGTCCGGCAGTAGTGTGCTGTGTTTAAGGACCCTGAGACCCTGTCATTCCACAGGGGGAGGAAGACCAGAGGGGAAGCTAGCATGCCACACAAGGGACCTGACGTTCCCTGTGAATGAGGAAAGAAAGCACAAGGGCTGGGTGTGGAATCAGTGTCGGGGAAATCTTTGTCGGGCATGAGGCCCTGGTTTAGTTCCCGGCACTAGTTATTGGCATCATTATAAAAAGAAGAAACTTTCACCAGACACGATGGTATCTGCCTGTAGACCTGCTCCTGGGGCAGTGCAAGTGCAGGGATTGCTTAATTGCAAGGGTTTAAGATTACCTGTGGTGGTGCTCGCATTTAATCCCAGCGCTCAGGAGGCAGAGGCAGGTGGATTGCTATGAGTTCAAGGCCAGCCTGGTCTACACGGAAAAAAAAAAAAGATTACACAAGGTAGGAGAGTCTCATCTCAGGGAAGGAAAACCAGAGAGCAGAAGCAAAAAATGTGTTGCAAACATGATGTCAACTGACTAAACACCCACCATGGCTGCTGTGAGGAGGAAAAAAAATCTACGGTGGGTCAAGGATAGAAACATGGAGATCACGGTCAGGCCTAGTGGCTCAACCCTCTAGTCTTGGTTATTCAAATGGCTGAGGCAGGAGGATGGCATGCTGTGGGCTATTTGCAGCTACAAAGTGAGTTCAACGCCAGTTTGAGCAACTTAGTGAAACACCATCTCAAGTAGATGGGGAGAGCTGGCTACAGCTCACTAGTAGAGTGCTGCCTAGGGCTGGCTGGAGAGTTGGCTCAGCAGCTTAGGGCTCTTGTTACCTCTTGCAGAGGGGCCAGGTTCAGTTCTCAGCACCCATAGCAGCTCATAACCACCCATAACTCCAGTTCCAGGGGATGCGATGCCCTCTTCTGACCTCCGGGAGCACCAGGCCGGCACGTAGTGCACACACATACACATAAAATAAGTAAATCTAGAAAGGAAAAAAGAACACTAGCCTAGTATATATGAGGCCCTAGGCTCAACCCTCAGGACCACATGAACAAAAGGAACAGAGCAGCTGTTGAAATAGTTCCAGTGAGAGATTACAGAGGCGTGGCTCGACGTGGTGGCTGTGGAGACGGCAAGCTAACCAGACCCTGGGTATATTCTGAAGGCAGACTCGACAGTTTGCTGTAGCTGTGGCAAAGTGGGGTCAAGGATAGTTCCACAGGCGGGGCCTGAGGGGCAGAGCAGACAGCAGCAGCAGCCCAGGGCAGCAGGAGGGGCTCTTAGACTCCAGGAGGGGCTGAGCCTTCCTCCTCCTCCTCTTGTGCCACTGAAGCTGACAACTGCCACCTGCCAACTGTCTTCTCCAGGACAAGAAGCTTATCAAGGCCTTCTTTGAGGTGCTGGCCCACCCCCAAAACTACTTCAAGTACACGGAGAAACACAAGGAGATGCTGCCAAAGTCCTTCATCAAGCTGCTCCGCTCCAAGGTCTCCAGCTTCCTGAGGCCTTACAAATAGTGCCCGTGGCCCAGAGACCCAGGTTTCAGAGCTCCCACCTCCCTGGCCCTCCTCAGAGCTGGCACCCCAACCTCAGCCGAGAAACTGCCCTCTCCTGGCGGAGAAGCGTCACTACACCAGGCACTCTCCCCTTCTGTCTTTCAAGTTACCCTGTCTTCTCTCAGCCTCTACTTCTTCCGTGATCCCAGGAAAAGCCCTTCAGTGCTGTCTCTGTCCCCCCAGGAGTGAGGAATAGAGCTCTCTCTCCTCTGCCCAGCTCACCAGCTCACCTCCCCAGTCCCCACATCAGTCTGGAAGGGTATTGGAGGCCCAGAATAAGAACAGGCCTGCTAGGGAGCAGGGGTGGGTAAGAAAGGCCTCGGCCATTATAGGGTTGTGCCTTGCTAGCCAGGAGTCAAAATGTCCCCTGCTGTGTTCCCCAGAGTGACTCTTCAGAGTCCCAACAAAGAAGCTTTATACCAATGCCAGGCTGCTGGGGCACACAGTTTGAGCCCTGGGGTGCCCACAGTTGGCATTCTCATCTGTAGAGCCAGCCCCTTGCTCCCGTCTGCCTGGGGCTGACTCCATAGAGTTTACAAGTGTTCCATACCACTGGGCAGAAAGCCCCGGCCTAGTAAGGGAGAGCAGTGGCATTTCCTTGTGTGCCAGGGCCCCGAAGGCGCTCCCGACATATAGCGCTCTCAAATAGCTCCCCAGGACAGAAAGCAGGGTTTTAAAGCATTGCCCGAAACAGAACATGTATCAGGGAAAGCACCCGACTGCAGAACAAGTAGAGGCCAGCCTCGAACACTAACCCTCTTCTTGCCAGCCGGCCCTGGCCCAGCCATGCCCTCACCCCACCTAAGTGCCCCTGGGGGAGGCCTACTCCCTTGCTAAGTGCTGTCCTTAAAGAAACCTGGCCATTGACCCTCACCAGCCTATACCTGGCTCCACAGTTGTTTTTCCCTTGTAGCCCCAGGTGGCTTGTGGGCTCCACCAAAGAGGACCCCACTCTGCAGCCAGCCTGAAGCTGCCTACCTCTGGCCTCGGGCTGTGGGCAGCAAGAGGAATGCGTGTGTGCCCTTGGCAGGCTGCCTGTCCACCCTGCCCACATCTGAGAAGTGCAATCATTTTGAGTCTTTCTATGTCGTCTGGAGGGAAGGGGTTTGTTTTTTGTTTGTTTCTTTTTCCTCTTAGAATAACCCTATTTATAGCTGCCCAGGAGAGAAGAGCATGTTGGGAGTTGGGGAATAGCAGTTTGACTCTCAGGAGCATCTCAGCTCCCTGTCCTACCCAAGGCCACCAAGGAACCTCAGAGCCAAGCCAATCCCTCAGAGGATTGCAGTGCCGCAGAGTGCAGGAGGGGGAGGCTGTGGAGCGGGCCTCCCCTGCTGTCCTCGGGCCTCCCCTGCTGTCCTCGGGCCTCTCTGGATTCCTGGTCACAGAGGCAGATGGAATTGGCCAGTGGCCTGCCGCAGCCAGGGAGAGCCTGGTCCTTCCGTAGCTTTCATGTTTCCCCCTGGCGCGCACATGGAGGAAGAGCAGGGCAGACTCCAGGGCTGGGCCAGCTCTGTAGAGAAGGCGGGAGCAGCCTAGAACAGGACGGTTAGCCATGTATGAAGCTGGTGAAGGAACGAGAACCAGTTATGCACCTGACATGGCTGCCTGCCTCTTCCAGTTGACTTCAGGCCTGTGTCAGCAACCCTTCTTCAAAAGGAAGAGTGGAGCTCATGTCCAAGGCCAGGCTCTGCATGTGCTCCGCCCTTCACCCAGCTGTGCCTGTAAAGTCTCTAACTGTTCCTTCTCATTCTCGAGGCTGTAGTCCTGGACAGTCACTAGCCACCGACGACTCCTCAGGCCCAAAGCTAAGTGACTGCCAAGAGATTCAACACTAAATTGTCTGACTGCCACATAACAGCCAACAGAAACAAAGCTAGCTTCCTGGACATCTGTTAGTCAACACCGTGGGGAGGGGTGGGGATCTGCTGTCTGTCTGGGACGGAGAGCTATTATAAGGCCGTTAAATACAGGGTGAGCCGGCATTCAGTGGGAACATCTGTACTCCCCCATAGGTACCCCAGGGCAGCCTGAAGCAACTTTGGCTGTCCTATTAGAAGCAAGGATAACTTTGAGAGTCCTCTCTCCCTGCCATTTTGCCCAGCTCCTGGAAAGCCACACAGTGGGAGTGCCTCCCAGTGTATGCCATTAGGGTATGGTTTCTTCTTGCTCTCTTTCCTGTCACACCATACACACAGGGATATGTTTTTAATCACTTACTCTGTGGCTGAGGGGACTGCACATGAGTCCCACGGTCCAGAGAGAGCTGGCCCCTGGCTTAGCTGGGATCAAGATGGAGGAGCTCAAGTAAGGATCTGCCTCTGTCAACCAAGCTGGCAGTCAGGCGGCCAGGCAGAGCTGCTGCTGCACTCACAGATCTGGCCCTGGGGCACCTAGCTGTGGGGCTGAAGTGGACGATGGAGGAGTCAACGACTCAGGGACTAACTAGGACTGCACAGTTAGACAACAGAGCTTTCTAGAAGGAAGGGGCAGGGGCGGGAAGATGGCGCACACAGGAACCCTTCGTGAACTGACTCACAACAGAAGCTTCTCTGCAGGCTATGGTGCTTGTGAGGCCACATAACCGTGGCACCTCATCCATCTTAGCACAAACCCTGCTCTGAGCTCAGTCCCAGTGTGGGAAGTCATTTCCACAAGGGCTCCGAGCGCCATGTGACACACCTCAGGCAGGCACTGAGATCCCCAGCAGCAGCACCGCGATGCCTCTGTAGCCCTCTGCCTCTGGTGGTCAGGCCAGCCAATCTCTAAGCCTGAGGTAATTCTCAGAATCAGGAGAAAGCTGACCAGAGCCTGGACTGTAGCTGCCCAGCCGATACCCTCAGCACTCCTCGAAGGGTCGCCATCAAGCCCTCACTGGGCTCAGTGCCCCTGGAATGTGGAAAGGACAGATTTGTTGCTTCAAGTTCAGCGGTACAGTCTGCTCCATGAATCTGTGTGAATCTGCAGTGTGTGTTCCATGTGCGTGTCTGAGGACTGGGGAGTGATATTTCAGTGTATGTCAGGAAAGGCTGTTACAAGTGCAGGGGTCTGCCTTTGCTGCTGAGCTTCAGAGCAGGGAGCAGAGCCAACGTGTAACTGACCCCAAGCAGAGCGTGTTCCCTGCCCTGGTCTCTCTCCTATGCAGACAGCAGAAAGGAAACCTGTACATTGGACCTGTCTCAAAGCTAGCACACGTCCGCCCTTCTGCCGCTATTGGGACTAGGAATCTTTTAAGAGTTGGAGGGAATAGAAGGCCGGTCTGCTGTCAGCTTACCAAGACAAAACAATGGCAGCAGTTTGGACAAGCTGAAAATCTTGTTCTGTGTGAGTCGAAGTTTCAAAGAAGAATCATCGTGTGGAAGGTTTCTTTTTCTTTTTCTTCTTTTTAATGCAGAAGAAACTCTCCAGGCACTGTATTTATACCTGCCTTCCACTGCCACCCATACAGCAAGCACCCCAGTCAACAGTAAACAGCAATGGTGTGGGTCGTAGAGTATTTTGCACTTGGGGAAAATTATGTATCTGAACTTGTAAAAAGGAATGTTTGGGTTTTGTATTGTCTTTTTTATATTATTAAAATATAAAAGTCCTCAGTCTGGCACCCCTCTTTTCCTCTATCTCCATAGCTTGTCCTGTCGCCAAGGAAAATCCTAAATAGTCAAAAGTGTCTTCTGACTTCCAGACTAGACCAGACCGCTCCTGCCTCCCCCAACTCACCTTAGTCCTAAGGACTTTGTGTCTGGAAGTCTTTGTCCCTGTCTTTCTTCAAAGCCATGTCAGGGACAGTCCCTTGCGGAGCCTGCTAGCTCGTATCTTTTTTTTAAAGATTTATTTAGCCAGGCGGTGGTGGCGCACGCCTTTAATCCCAGCACTCGGGAGGCAGAGGCAGGCGGATCTCTGTGAGTTCGAGGCCAGCCTGGTCTACAAAGTGAGTCCAGGACAGCCAAGGCTACACAGAGAGACCCTGTCTCAAAAAACAAAACAAACAGACAAAAAAAGAAAACAAAAACAAAACAAAGACTTATTTATTTATTAAATACACAGTGTTTTGCCTGCATGTACACCAGAAGAGGGCATCAGATCTCATTACAGATGGTTATGAACCACCATGTGGTTCCTGGGAATTGAACTCAGGACCTTTGAAAGAGCAGCCAGTGCTCTTAACCTCTAAGCCATCTCTCCAGCCCCCAGTAGCTCATGTCTTTAATCCCAGTGTTTGGGAAGCAGAGGCAGGAGGATTGCTTCAAGTTTGAGACCAGCCCGATCTACATAGTTTCAGGCCAGCCGTGGGTATATAATGGAAACCTGTCTTAAAAAGAGAGGGGGGTTAAAGTACCATTCTCCTGGGGCTGGAGCGACGGCGCAGCACTTGTTGCTCTTCCACAGCGCCTGAGTTCAGCTCCCAGCACCCACAGCAGGTGGCTTTACTGCCTGTCACTTCAGTTCCCGGGGGTCTAAAGCCATCTTCTGGTCTCTGCACACACACATACTCATACATTTTTTTAAAGATATATTTATTATTATGTATACGGAACTCTGCCTGCATGTACACCTGCAGGCCAGAAGAGGGCATCAGATCACATTATAGATAGATGTGAGCCACCGTGTGGTTGCTGGGAATTGAACTCCAAACCAAAAAAAATTTAAATAAAATTTTAAAATCTTTAAGGTATTGTTCCCACCTACCCACCCACCGCTTCTTTTCTTTTTGATTTTTTGAGACAGGGTTTCATTGTGTAGCCTTGGCTGTCCTGGACTCACTCTGTAGACCAGGCTGGCCTCGAACTCACATTGTGATGCCTGCCTCTGCCCGCCCCCCGCCCAGTGCTGGGATTAAAAGCGTGCACCACCATGCCCGGCTGGTACTGTTCCTCTTAATCATAGTACAGTCTATAGAAGCTGTCTAGGCTACAAGTGGCTCAGACATATGTCCCCTTCCACCATGCAGTGGTGGCACACACCTTTAATCCCAGCACTCTGTAGGCAGAGGTAGGCAGATCTCTGAATTGGAGCCCAGCCTGGTCTACAAAGAAAATTCCAGGACAGCCAGAGCTGTTACACAGAGAGACCCTGTCTCAAAAAACTGAAACAACAAAAAAACAAAAGGTGTCCCATCCCTAGCACTGATGATTGCCCAACTGTGCTCTTCTTGGACACCAAACCCCTAAACTACAGCAAAGTCAGCTGCTACCATCATCTCTCCGCCTGTAGGCACAACAGGCAATTCCCAGCCTTCTATAGACAACAGCCTCAACTTAGTATACGCAGTTATTTCAGAGTATGGCTTGGGAAACAGTGGTAAGGAGCAGGGTAGGGACTGGCCTGAGCTAACACCTTGGGTCGACCCGCCAGAATCTTGAACTTTCTCTTTAACATGAGCTGCCATGATGTACCAAGTGGTGTGATTCACCTGCCATTGCTTGACAACAATAGCCATGCTCAGAGTTCACACATGTAACTGTAGTTCCACCTGACTGGCCCATGCAGATTTCTCAACAAGTGAGGTAATCCCTTCCACAGAATGCACTGTGGAATGCACTGGCGTTCTGCTTTGTACACACTAACCTCCTGTGACTTTGATTTAGTGCGACAAAAATAGGGGAATTGACAAAACTGAGAACCAGATCCAAGATGGCTGCGCCACAGCAGCTGAGAGCTGTCCTCTGACATCGCCCGTGGCCCTGTCTTACTGTTTACTTACTCTTGGAGCTCAGTGGCAAAGTACTGTGCCCAGCTCAGTGGCAAAGTACTGTGCCCAGCATGCAGGAGGCCTTGAGTCTCATTCCTAGCACCAAAATAACTAAATTCTCCTCCACAATATCTTCCTCACCAATTCTTTGGGCCTGACATTTTTTTAGACTCATTGCTTTGGCTGAAGTAGAGGCAGGTGGATCGCTCTGAGTTTGAGGCCAGCCTAATGTGCCAAGTAAGTAAGTAGCATGTCAGCTGGGGCTACATAGTGAGATGCTGACTGAAAAGAAAAAAGAAAGGCTATACAGAGAAACCTTGTCTCGAAAAACCAAAGCAAAAACAAACCACAAAAACAAAAAACCTGTTACTTCAGACACATGGTTTCTGCATTTTTGCTAAACATGTAACTGGAATATGTAAATGAGCAGTGGGAGTTAAACGTGTAATGGATGGAGTGCTGGCGGCAAAGGAGCGGCGTATACTTATATGGTAAAAAGCGGTGGAGTTGAGCAGACATAAAGGTTCCTTCTGAATTCTACTATTTTGAATTTACCCAGTGACTGAAGACGATATTTAACTTTAATTGTGTGTGTGTATGTGCATGCAAATGCATGTGTGCAAGCATGCCACTGTGTGTGTGTGTGTGTGTGTGTGTACATATGCCACCATGTGTGTTTGTATGTAAGCAGTGTTATGGTGTGTACGTGAGTGTGCCTGTGTGCATGAGTGCATGTGTGTGCTGTGCGTATGAGTGCGTGTATGTGTGTGTGTGCGTGTGTAAGTATGCCACAACTAGGGGGAACAGGTTTTCTTTTTCCACTATGTGGATCCCAGGGACTGAACTCAGGGTATCAGGCTTGCCTGCCCTGACTATGAACTCACGACCCTCCCGATTTCACATCCCCAGTGCAGGGGATGACAGGTGTACACCACCGTGTCTGGTTTTCTTGCTGTATTTCTAACCAATAATCCATGCTGTAAAACCCTAGAAAAGTCCCGTGCCTGATGCGCTAGGACGGCGGGGCTGGCTCCTACTAGGAACACAGTGGGGCACGGGGTGGATATTCCGTTGCCACACTGAGACGTCAGGATAACAGGCACATGTCAAGGGCCCTGCCACTCAATCTACTTATATTTTTCAATCCAGTTATTTTTAACTGGAAGTTCATTTCCTTTCCGTTTTCTCCCAAGTTTCTGCACATATCATAAGTCATAATAACCCCTCCCTGCTGGGGAGGAAAGGCTAAGAGAACGTTAAGCTTGGATGCCAGCTGTGAAGCTGAGGCAAAAAGATCCCAAGTATTATGGGAGTTCATAATACTGAATTTTTTTTTAAAAAGGCAAAAAAAAAAAAAAAGACTAAAGAAAACCAGAGAAGATTGTCAGGGGGCTGTCCCTCAGGGGGGCGGTCAATCAAAATGAAATCTCTCAGGGAAGGCACTACTCTAGGGAGTATGCATTCCTCAGCAAGGGCTGTCAGGGCACCTTCCCTTGGGCAGTACGGTACCTCAGGGAGGATCATCCCTCTGGGAGATGGGTGCAGCAGAGAGGCCCTTCCTTCAGAGCCAGGAGGGGCGTCCCAAGAGGCACAGAATCCCTCACAAACTCGCTCCTCAGGGCCCTGATCCCCCAGAACACCGGGCAAGGTCAGTACCGTAGGGAGGACCGTCCCACCGAGATGAGTCAGGGCGCCATCCCTCGGAGTCCCATGCCCTCGAGGCTCCTCGGCGGCATCGTCCTCGGCAGTAACCACCTAGAGATACCTGCAGTGCCTTCCTCCCGCCGCGCAGCCATTCCCCATTGCTATGGCGACCGCGGCCTCCGCACGGCGTCGTGACGTCATCACGCCCTCCCCGGGCGCCCGGGGCTGGCGAGGCCGCCCGCGTCACCTGGCGGCCAGCGGAGAGGGGAGCGGGGCGGAGCTCCGAGGCTCGCCGGAGGAGACTCGGCGGCCAGGGCTCCGGGGCCCGGGAACCGGGATAAAGCAGGCCGGCCGCCGCGGCGGAGGGGGGCGGGCTGGAGCGTGGCCCCGCGCTGGTCATCCGGGTTCCGGGGCCCGGCGGAGGCCGCGCCGGGAGCGAGAGGGAAGTGCGGCCGCCCTGGAACCTGGATATCGCGCGAGGCAAGCCGCGCGCGGGCGGGCGGGCTATGGCGCAGGCGGGTTGCGGGGCCGGCGCTGGTGGCTGGGCCCGGTGCATGGCGGTCTGTCGGCGGAGTCGCCCTCGGGGGCTGTCAGGTTGGTGGCCGCGGGAAGAGTGGGTCCACCGTGCCCCGAGGCGGGAGGCCGGGCGGACGCGGGGCGCCGGGAAGGTCCCGAGCCCGTCGTGCCCACCCTCCTCGGGTCCTGGCCGGGCGGCTGGGCCTCCCTGGACGGCGGCCTGGCCCCACCCCCACCCAGGGTCCCTGCCCCTCTCTATTCCGCCCTGAGACTCCTCCCCCAGGACTCCCAAACCCCACCCCGAGACCGCGCCCGCCTCCACCCCTTTGCCCCCCCACCTCCCCCCACACACACCTCACCCACTGACCCCAGCCCTCACCAGGTGACCCCTGATTCATTGACTGCTAACCCCAGCTCTGCTCTGGACCCACCAGACCTCAGTTCTGATACCGTCATCACACTACTCCAAGATCCCCCCTCGGTCCCTAGTGACCCCTTAAAGTGCCCTCTGCGGACACCCCTTCAGACCTCTCCTGGCTACTGCAAACCACACTCCAGTAGTTTCCCATCCACTCATCCACGTAACTCCCGTCATCTTCGCCCTGTAACACCACGTTCATCTTTACCCCAGTGACATCCCTCTTTGACCCCTACCCCGCCCCGCGGCCCCCCGCCCCCCGCCCTCCAGTGTCAATCAGCACATAAGTTAAGCCCCCACCGCCACCACCGTGGTGCTGCTGAAGACTGTATGAATATGAAGTATCAATTGAGGCATCAAAGGATTCTGTATTGAGTGTGTGTGGTTCAACTTCAGGTTTTATCATGTTGGGCTTTGGGGGACCTGGGAGAGGTCCTTTCCTTACGCTGGGCTTCCGGTTTCTGATCAATATGGTGATAAGATTGAGTTAGGTGATGCCAAATGTTTCTTCCAATTAAAGGTCTGCGATTTTTAGTCAAGTCAAAATAGCCTTTTTTTTTTTTTTTTTTTTTTTTTTGTGCCCAGCCCCAGAAATGTAACGTCACCCAGGGCCCACTTAACTTCACTGAACTGTTTCTTCATTCCCGAGACACTACACTTAACTGGCCACACTCCTTCCCCTTGCTTGGGCTCTGTCAGTTTGTGAAGCAGGGTAGCACACAGCTTCCTTCTGGGACGTTGACATCACAAGCCTGGCCCTTCGGCTGTGGCCCTTTGGCATATCATGTAAAGCCTTTCTGACCCCTCAGTCTCCAACTCTGCCAAGGGAGGATGCTAAAATGCCTACGGTAGCTAACCGGGGCAGAACACTCGGCACGGTTGCTGGCCCACGGCTATGGCAGTTGTTTTTAGTGAAGGTCTAATTGTCCTGGCTGCTAGGGACTCCACAGACAACAGGCACATGGCCCATAGTACGCACTGCTGCCGCCATCTTGGCACCCCTGTCTGTCTCTGAGGAGGGCTCCTCACCTCTCGCTTTTACCTTCCCTAGCTCCTTAGTTACAATCATCCCCTCCCCTCAGCCATTACTCTCTGTCAGGCTTCATATAAATTAACTTTACCTCTCACAAGCTGCAAGTATTAGTTATGTCTGTCACCACTCCCGCCTTTTCCCGGGAGTTGCTTTAAATAAAAGAATCTGGAATTCATGCATTTGAACCATCTCAGAAAACCCAGGCACTCCATTGTCTCCCATACATCCTGACTTCCTCGGTTCCCAAATTCTTCTAGGACCCTGGTTCCTTGCTTTCTAGTAATTCTTAAATTCAATATCCGCTCATTTAGTCACCCAAAAGGGTCTCTACTCCTCTTTGTCCTATGACTTAGTGACTTTTCTTTCTTTTTTAAAGATTTATTTATTGCATATGAGTGCTTTATCTGCAGAAGAGGGGATCAGATCACATTATAGATGGTTGTGAGCCACCATGTGGTTGCTGGGGAATTGAACTCAGGACCTCTGGAAGAGCAGCCAGCGCTCTTAACCTCTGAGCCATCTCTCCAGCCCAGACTTAGCGACTTTTCTAACCTTGTTCATGGCCTTTGAACTCTTATCCCCTAAGACCCCTGCACCTTTGGGAGGGACATACATCCTTATTTATTTATTTATTTATTTATGGTTTTTTCAAGACAGGGTTTCTCTGTGTAGCCCTGGCTGTCCTGGAATTCACTCTGTAGGCCAGGCTGGCCTCGAACTCAGAGATGCAGCTGCCCCAGCCTCCTGAGAGTCGGGGTAAAGGTGGCTTTTAATGGGAAGCTTTAAGGAGGTGAAGACCTGAAGACTAAACCCATGCATTTTTTTAAAAAAGATTTGTTTATTTATTATGTATACAGTGCACATCAGATCACATTACAGATGGCTGTGAGCCACCATGTGGTTGCTGGGAATTGAACTCAGGACCTCTGCAAGAGCAGTCAGTACTCTTAACCGCTGAGCCATCATCTCTCTAGCCCCAACCCATGGCGAAGATCAATAGTTCAAGAAAAATATAAGGCCCAGAGAGTAGGCTAAATGGGGGTGGCATAACAAGCTCCGAATGTTCAGCTTCTTACCTGTGACCTGCATCTTTAAGTATGTTTTCTTCCCCTTGGGTAACGGGGACACCCATCACATGCTTCAGAGAAGATAAGACAGACCTTGGTTCTCATGCTGTCAAATTGCCACATTTGGGGCATGTCCTGAACCCACTTAACCCTGACTCCTGCCATGCTAAGCCAGCGCTGTACCGCTGAGTTCGCTGCACCACTAAACTTGCTGTACTGCTAAGCCGTATTCCCAGCTCGTGTGTCTATACTTGCCCCCCAGCCCTCATTCAGAGATGTCACTGATACTACCCCCAGTCCACCCCTGGTGCATATACATGCCTGAAGAAGCTGTGTTGTGTGTCCCTATGCCGGGGAAACCTGTTTTCAGCTGTGTTCTAGCTCCTCCCGTAACTTCTGCCATCCCCAGCCCAGTGGCTTCACACATCTGTGCACTCGCCCGCCTTTCTGTCCACACCCCTACTGAGATCCAGCATCTCATCCCCCTCATTCTCATCCAGAATCCTTTCCAAATACAAGTTGCCTTTCATTGCTTCCTCTCTGTGGCACAGGCCCCTCCTTCCCTCAGTTCTGTCTGTAAGCACCCTTACCACGGGTCTTGGTAACAAGTAGATGATACTGTATCTCCCCTCGCACCCAGCTCTGCTCTTGCTGGCTCTGTGGCTTTCAGTCCAGAAGTGGAGCCATCCTTAACCTCTTTTTTTGTCCTGAGTAAGGAGAGAGCTCTTGGCAGTCCTTCCGGATGGATCTGGCTGTGTCTCCTGAACACACTCTTGTTCCTAGCCTCTTCCTCAAGTTACTTCTCTGCAGACCCTGTGAGGCTGGAGTGTGTGGTCAACACCCTCAGCCCCCATTGGGTTAGTCCTGTTGTTCACCAAGTGCTAGGCTCCCCTCCCACTGGAAGCAAATGCTACCTCTTTTTTTTTTTTAATGTATACAGTGCACATTCGATCACATTATAGATGGTTGTGAGCCACCATGCAGGTGCTGGGAATTGAACTCAGGACCTCTGGAAGAGCAGCCAGTGCTCTTAACCGCTGAGCCATCTCTCCAGTCCGCAAATGCTACCTTAAAAACCAGGCCCATCAGTGTGTCGTTAGGGTCAGCCACTTCTCAATCTTTGCTGCATAGCCACAGTCAGCAGAGTATAAAATGGCAGAGCCCCGTGGGTGGATCTCAGAAGGACCTCCCACTCCAGGCTGCTTTTATCTTTCGTAGGGTACAGGACATATTCTGCCTTGTGTGTGCTTTTTTCCACTGGCCACCCTCTCTCTGCCTTCCTTGAGAGCAGAGGCCTGGTCCTTTTGTCTTCTGACAGCTTGATCCTCCCCCCCTCCCCCCAGTAGAAGGTAGTCAGCCCTTGTTTATTGCACTGATCGGACTCTGGAATTCTGTGTCACCTACAAGCAAGTAAAACACGCCATGTGGCTGCGTCCTTCCCCAGAGCCCCCTGTGAACGTGCTGACAGGTCACGCGCTGCAGAACATACATGGCCTCTTTGTTGAGTTGTCGCTCTGGTAAGGGAAGGGATAATAGTGCTGGGCTTCGGGTTTGTTTGCATTTGGGTGAGTAAGCCCCAAAATGTTGGTTGCAGAGATGCTAGAATCTAGACAAGATGGCTCAGCAGGTAAAGAGCCCAGTGACCTACATTTGATCCCCAGGGAGAAAGGGAGAACTGATCCCCACAAGTTGCCCTCTGACCTCCACACAAATGCCATGGCATGCTTGTGGATGCGAGCGCACACACACACACAGAATAAACAGTTAAAAGTGTGTAAGGGTCTGTTAAGAGTCAAGAGTCTCCCTCTTATAGACTTCAAGAAAATGGCTACATGAACTGCTTAGGTAAGAGTTGGGGACAGGAAACCACGTTGCTAGCTAGCTGTTGGGAACTGTCGGGCCTGTGAGCAGTTTCAATACTGCTGTTATACTTTTGTGTGTGTTGGAAATCTACAACAGGAGGTTGGTGGGGGGCACCAGCAAGATGACTATGTACAAGTTTAGCCCTGTTCCTGGGAAAACACCTCTAGACAAATGCTCCTCTGTTGCTCACAGGGCAAACCGAGGCTAGTAGGCTATTTAGCCCTGACCTGTATCTGACCTCTTCTGTTGGTGAGAGATCAGATCACATTTAAAAATTAGCACCCTGCAGAAGTCTGCGCTAGCGGCCTGGGCCTCGCACTATCCTAGCAACGAAGACCTGTTGCCCTGGCGCTGCCCTGCCACCTCCCCAGCTCAGGTGTGCTATCTGGTGGTAAACAGATCTGGGAAAAGGTGAGGCAATGGGAGGGCACCCCAACCCCTCCCAGGGCTAGGGAGACCAGACTCAGCAAAGATCGTCTCCTTCTGACCTTGCACATCTTGAAGGCCTGGGTGTTCATTCACTGATCCGTCCATTCATTCTAGAGGCATTTGATTGATATCTGCTGGGTGCAAAGCACTCTTAGGTGCTGGGGATAGAGGGCTGGGTTCACCTGTTGGGGAATAGTCAAGAGAGACAGACAAAAAGTAAAAAAACCAATTGAAACCATTAAGTAGAGATAAGAGTGGCCCAGGGGTTTTGTTTTAGACACAATCGGCAAGGAACTTGTTGCTGAAAAAGTGACATTTGAGCAAAGACCTGGAAGAAGTTAGGATGATATCTGAGCACGTTTATTTTCATCACAGTAGACAGGCAAACTCAAAGGCCCCGAGGTAGAATAAGCCAGTATATTCCAAAAACACGAGGAGCAAGCCGGTACAGCTGCAGAGCTCAAACGGCTGCCATCTGACAAGGTGCGAGAGCTGTTGAGGGGGGCAAGGGGATTGGGTCTCACAGGCCGCCAGCCACCAGAGCAGTCTAGGCAGATAAGTGACATGATTTGACCTTTGCTCTGAAAGGTCACTGTAGCTGCTATGTTGAGAATAAGCTGTACTGGGGCAGAGTGGAAGGAAAGGCACTGATGGGAGTGCTCCTGCAGTGGGAACTGATGGGGTGCTTCCGCAGTGGGAATTGATGGGAGTGCTCCCACAGTGGGAACTGATGGGGGGGCTCCTGTAGTGGGAACTCATGGGATGCTCCTGCAGTGGGAACTGATGGGGTGCTCCTGCAGTGGGAACTCATGGGGTCCTCCTGCAGTGGGAACTGATGGGAGTGCTCCCACAGTGGGAACTGATGGGGGGGCTCCTGTAGTGGGAACTGATGGGGTCCTCCTGCAGTGGGAACTGATGGGGGGCTCCTGTAGTGGGAACTGATGGGGTCCTCCTGCAGTGGGACTGACGGGGTGCTCCTGCAGTGGGAACTGATGGGGTGCTCCTGCAGTGGGAACTAATGGGGTGCTCCCACAGTGGGGACTGATGGGGTGCTCTTGCAGTGGGAACTGATGGGGGGGCTCCTACAGTGGTCCAGAAAAGAAAAGTTGATGGCTTGGATCCAAAGTATAAGAGTAAGAGAAATTGTTGAATTGTGGACTTGCTTAAAAAGGGGTACCCACAGAGGAATGGATTGACTGTAGCCTGGGCGACTGGAGGATGGAGAGTCAGATTGTGAGAAAGGAGATTAGGAACTTACTTTTTTTTTTTTCCTGCCTGAGCTCATAAAGCCCAGGCTGGGCCCCAGCTTACTATGTATCAGAGGATGACCTGGGCATTCAGTACTCCATGATCTCAGAACCTGCTGAGGGGTGGAACTGCAGACCTGGTCCTCAGCCCCAGGGTTCATTGTTTTCTTTTAATATTGGAATACTCTGTTTTGTTTTGTCTTGCTCTTTCTCTGAGACAAGGTTTCTCTGCGTAGCCCTGGCTGTCCTGGAATAAACATGTTACTTGTGAGAGATTTTTGGACAGCAAGATAGAGTTGTTTCTAAGCAGCTCACGGTGCAAATCTCTGGGACCTTACTCTCTGCTCTCCCAGCGCCAGGCAACAGATGCATGGGGAAGGGAACTAGAAGGTTAGAGATCTGTCTGGGTTCTGCCACCAGGTAACTGTGTGACCCACAGTTCCTGACTTCCCTTCCGAACGACCGACTTAGGCTAGAAGGGAGCTGCCATGTTGACTCCCACTGTGAGTGGTGATGACGTTAAGGCTTAGACTAAACAAGACTGCAAGTGCGTGGTGTAGTGGGCGCACTTCAGCAGCTTCGAGATCTGCCCACGCCGTGTACTCCATAATAGCCAGGGAGCATCCTCCATGTGTGGCGTGCCAGTGCCACCTGAGGGTGTGCTTTTGGAGGCTGAACCTGCCCTCCTGGAACACAACAGATGAGCCATCAGCTTCACTACTAACAGGCATGAGGATCCCCAGTGCCCACAGAAAAGCTGGTGCAGTGTTTGCCTCTGTGGTTCCAGCACTAGGGAATTGGAAACAGACAGGTCCTCAGAGCATGCTGACCATGTAGTCTAGCCAATCCGTGAACTTCAGGTTCCCAAGAAACCCTGTCCCAAAAAGGGAGATCCAGAGGGATCCAGGAAGACACTAATGTCAGCTTCTAGCCTCTGACCTCCACATGCACTCGGACACTTGTGCATACATGCGCACGCACACACTCTCTCCTCTCTGTCTCTGTCTCTGTCTCTGCCTGCCTGCCCCCTGCCTCTCTCTCTCACACACACACACACATTTTAAAACTTCAAACATTCCATCATAGAGATGCTCGCGGTTTGCCTGTCAGGACACCTTAGTTTCTGTGAGGAGCCTGGGCATGTGTTCCATGGGTGTGTTCTCCGTTCACTTGGATAAATGACAAGGAGTGATCTCTGAATCATACGGGAAGGTTGTGCCCAGCGCAAACTGAAGTGGCTGCCAAACTGTTTTCCACAGTGGCTCTCTCCTCCCATCCCCAGCAACAGGGGATTCTGTCAGCCCACACTCTGCATTTGATGCTGTTGGGGTTCTAAGTTGGCTATTCAGAAGGGAAGGGCTTGCCCTTCTTTTTTTTAAAATATATTTTATTGATTTATTCATATTACATCTCAGTTGTATCCCATCCCTTGTATCTTCCCATTCCTCCCTTCCTCCCATTTTCCCCTTACTCCCCTCCCCTCTGACTGTGAATGAAGGGGACCTCCTTCCCCTGAATATGCTCACAGGGTATCAAGTCTCTTCTTGGTGGGCTTACCCTTCTTATGACCTTTCAGTGCTAGCTGGCTTTCTGGTATATCTTTCTGTTACGGTGTCTCTTTGAATCCTTTGTTCCTTTGTTGTTTTATTGAGATAAGTCTCTGTGGCCTTGCTTATGTCTAGGCCAGATGACTCTGAGTCCTGGGGACCCTGCTGTATCACCTCATAAGAGTACAGCATGAGCTAACACACCCAGTGTGTATCTATGTTTTTTTGGGGGGGTTGTTTGGTTTGGTTTGGTTTGATTTTGGTTTTTCGAGACAGGGTCTCTCTGTGTAGCCTTGACTGTCCTGGACTCCTTTGTAGACCAGGCTGACCTCGAACTTGCAGTGATCCACCTGTCTCTGCCTTCTGAGTGCTGGGATTAAAGGCATGTGCCAACATGCCTGGCTGTGTCTATGTTTTTAATATATGCTATAGCCTTTTTAATTAAAAATGTCCCCAACTATTGATTTTCCTAACAAGCTTCTTTGTCCGTTGGCTTTGTTTCCTTCTGAAGGTGAAAACTACTTTCTCTTCCTTATTAATATTTTTTCATGTTGCCCCATTTTGATGTCTTGATGAAATGGTGTGTTAATGCGGTACCCGCCCCTTCTGATGCTGATGGGATGTGTGTTTCTTTATAAAATGGCAGTGATGGCCACAGATGAATACCTTGAGCATTGTCTACTAATATTTTCTCCCTTTTTATCTTTCTTCTTTTTTCTGTTTTGTTTGTTTGTTTGTTTTGGCCAGGTCTTGCTATTTATCTTGACTGGCCTGGATTTGCTGTATAGTCTAGGCTGGCCTTACACTCACAGTGATACACCTGCTTCTGCCTTCTGAGTTCTAGGATTAAAGGTGATGCTTAAAGCGTAGTGGTTACTTCCTTACGTCAGGCCACTATTGCACTACTGGGTGTACTTGTAAGCAGGTTGTTACTGTAGCTCATGGGGAAACTGACTACTTTCTCCTCTGGCAGTGTGTGAGCACCTTCCAACACTGTGAATGACAGTTGGCAGTGGGTGAGGCTCAGTTTCTTTATGGTCAGTGAAATATATATGTATATATGCCGGGCGTGGTAGTACACACCTTTAATCCCAGCACTTGGGAAGCAGAGGCAGGTGGATCTCTGTGAGTTCGAGGCCAGCCTTGTCTACAGAGTGAGTTCCAGGACAGTCAGAGCTGTTTTTTTGTTTTTTGTTTTTTAAAGATTTCTTTATTTATTATGTATACAATATCCTGCCTGCAAGCCAGAAGAGGACACCAGATCTCATTATAGATGGTTGTGAGCCACCATGTGGTTGCTGGGAATTGAACTCATTACCTTTGGAAGAGCAGTCGGTGCTCTTAACCTCTGAGCCATCTCTCCAGCCCCCAGTCAGAGCTGTTAAACAGAAAAACTCTGTCTCCAAAAACCAAAAAAAACATTTGTTTGTTTGTTAGTTATATTTATTTATTTATTTGGTTTTTAAGACAAGGTTTCTCTTTATAGCCCTTGCTGTGCTGGAGCTCACTCTGTAGACCAGGCTGGCCTTAAACTCAGAGATCTGCCTGCCTCTGCTTCTTAGGCAGGAATTAAAGGCCTGTGCCACCACTGCCTGGCTCGGGGGGTGGATGGGAATTTTTTAAACAAATAAAACTAAAGGCATGCTCTGCTACTCCCTAGTCTGTACCTTTTCTGATTTGCTTATTGGTTCAGATTTTCCACTCAAAGTTAGTATAATCTTCCAAGTGATTCTGGACTTTCCTGAACTAAAAGTGAGGGTAAGATCACCATGAGCCGTGATCACCGGGGTTTGGTGTTCATAAGTCTAGGTGTTAAAATCTACCTAGTGTAAGTGTGTAACTAAGATTTCGTCTTAGATGAACTGGGTTCTGTTCTGTGAGGAGACGGCCTGCGTTCCCTGTCCTTTGGAACTCTGCCTGCTCACTGTGACTAGCTCTCACCTGTACAGTTTCAGCTGCCACATAACCATGCGAGAAGGAGCTGGGCTCTTAAAGCCAACACGCCTTTGGCAGAGATGTGTGCATGATGCTTTGAGCGGTGCAATTTTCTGTTGGTAGTTTCCTGTTTTCTCTTCATTGCTTAGACAGCTGCAGAATAGGCATGGGTCTTGATGTGCACTGAAGTCCTTTTCTGTAGTAGCAAATACAGAGTCATTTTGTTACCAATGCTCTCCCAGATCTGTTTCCGATTTCTTTGCCCTTGTGCCCATCAGCCTTTGTCCTTCCCAGACTAATGTTTGTCATCTGTGAGAAGTTTGGCTGTGGACCAGATCAGATCTAAACCTTTGCAGAGTGGCGAGCACAAGTGCGTGTGTGCCCTTTGTCTCCTGGTTTTCACATCCTTTATTTGTCTACTCTGAGCAGACAGTCTATTCAGCGCTGGCTCTGTGGAGGGACCTAGAGACAATCCACTCATCTGTGAAGCTTTCGGAAGCTTGCCTCCCCCGGTCTCTGTAATTGGTGCCTTTATAGTAGTCACTGCATCAACACATCATGACATGGGAGTTAAATTCATTTTAAAAAGTGGAGTGAACAGATTTTGGCTGGATGCTGCTTTGAGGAAGCCATGAGTGCTTGCTTTAGGTCTGGCCTTCTATCTACACTCTTGTCCCACTCCTGCCCCCCCGCCCCCCACCTCTCACTATACCCAGGTCAGATCACTGCAGAGCTGGTAAACCTCTCCCTGTCTACCTCAGAGTCTGCAGTGCCCAGTGTAGGCAGGAACTGTGCAGACAGCCTCTGCTCTGCCTGCCCAGGTTGAGAGTAAGCCATCGATTAAAGAAAGGAACGGAGGCTGCAGCTTACAGGTTAAAGGCAGGTGGCTACCAGTCAAGGCTCTCACCCCTTAGACTTGAGGCCCCAAGACTCAGTGCACAGACCTGTAATCCCAGCTTCAGAAGGCACAGAAGTTCAAGGCCATCCTGGGCAACATAGACCGTATCTCAAGCAAAAGAAAGAAAGAAGAGGGAAGTCACAAGCTTTAGGATGGCACTCAGAGGCAGGGCTGCTTCCAGGTGTGACCCAGAGGCTTGAAGAGGGAGAGGGAGCAAGCCAGGCTCTTCAGCCTGCATTCAGGACCAGCAGGCAAAGGACTAGCTTGCTGGGCTAGGCGGCTGGTGGGGAGCACAGGCTCAGTTTTTGCTTGATGCTCTGTTTAGACTAGTATGGGGCCCGGCGTGGTGTCTCACGCCTGTAATCCCAGCACCCAGGAGGCAGAGGCAGGAGGATCTCTCTGAGTTCAAGGCCAGCCTCGTCCACAAAGTGAGTCCAGAACAGCCAGGGCTACACAGAGAAATCATAAAAAAACTAAAAAAGAAAGGAAGAAAGAAAAAAGAAAAGACTCAGCACAGGAAGGAAGGAAGAGAAGGAGAAAGGTAAGAAGAGAAAAAAGAGGAAGAAAAGGAAGAGTAGATTTGGGTTTCTTTAGGTCCTTTTGGCTCCTAGCTTTTCCTCCTTCACTCCACCCCACCCCACCCCATCCCCTGTGGCTGACTGAGAAGGCTGGGTGAGGCTGGGCTGCTTTGGGCCCTGGCAGCCCTGTACTCTGTCAGTAGGAAGTGTGGTCACCCACACCCCAGCCAGCCAGCCCACCTTTGGCCCCTTGAGCAGATCACTTTATCCCCTAGTTTCAGTAGCTTCATCTGCAAAGGATTGTGTGCGCCTCCTCATAAAAGATGAGTGCCCACCAGCACGTTGAGGAGTGCCTGGCATACATTAAGGTGTGTCTGTCATCAGTGTGTTACCCTGAGCAGCATGACAGGCCAGTGGGGCCAGCAGGGCCAGCGGGTAAGCAGGCAGACAAAGAGGCAAACTAGGGCAGGACCCACCTGTTCCTTCATGAGGACATGAACTAAAAAGCACACCTCCCTTCTCAGAGCCTCCGTTCTGGGTTGCTTGCCATGTGCCAGCACTGTGCTAACTGACAGTACAGCAACCCTTACAGTAAGCTAGGAAGCAGTGTCATTGCTGACCCAGCTGTGGTAGCTGAGGCTCAGAGAGCGTCCTTCATTTGCCCCAGGCTGCACTGCTTCTAAGAGACAGTGCCTGGTTTAGAATGAAGGCTATCTGACTGCAGAACTCCAGGGAAAGCAGACACCCAGAGTTAAACCGCCTGACTCTGTAGGAGCTACAAGCCCAGCTGGGGAAGCTGGAGGCCATTCTGCCTTTCAACCTGTGGTCAGTTTTGTATTTAGACCAAGTCTTTTATGTGTCCTTATTTCTCACTGTAGTTATAGTAAAATGGGTTACAAAAAAAAAATCTCTCTCCGAGCAAGAGGATGGGAGTTGGGGGCTATAGAGGGGCCCAGGACAAGTCAGGACCAGAGATGGGAGTCAGGGTGGGTCACTTCTAGAGAAGGTGGCTCAGGTGTCAGTTCCTGTGTGCTCTGCTCCATGGCAGCCTTAGACAACTGCTTTAAAATATGTATATAGGCCGGTACTCCACAAGAGTAGTTTTTAGCGGCCTCAGGGTTTTTAACCCCCAGGAGAGTCTCTGCGCTTGGCAGCCTAGTAGAGAACTTGATTTCTCGTTCTGTACCAGGTGGTGCATGTGCAAATCCTCCTCTCACACTTAGTGGGCACAACCCTGAGCAAGTTGTTTGATGTCTTAGGACTAAACTATGAACTAGAGAAAATAGAGCCAGCAAGATGGCTCCACGGACAAAGGCCACCAACCTGACAACCCGAGTTCAGTCCCCAGAAGCCATGTGGTGGAAGGAGAGAACCAGCTCCCTCAAGTTGTGCTCTGGCCTCCACATGCCCACGTGTGTGCGTACACACACGTACACACACACACACACACACACACACACACACACACGGAAGAGATAAGATGTCTTTAAACTAAGCAACATGATGGTGCCAGAGTGTAGAGACGCCGATGCAGGTGGCGCATTCGGTGAGTGAGTTGTTCTAGTAAAGACGGCAGGCTTGGCATGGAGCATCACAGCCAGCGTGTCACAGGTGGACTGTGGTCACAACATGTCACAGGTAGACTATGGTCACAACGAGATACTGACGTTCTCAGTCCTGGAGGCTGCCAAGGCCCTCACTTGTCACTTCTGGCCTCAAGCCACGTACATGTGCTGTGTGACATGTAAACACCCTCTGGGTACATCAGCGTGAAAACAGTATCACCTGGGGGTTGTGAGATGACGGTAGACAGGCTGGGAGAATGTCTATCAGGAGGCTCAAGATGGCTGTGTGGGTAAAGGCACTTGTAGCCAAGACTGATAGCTGGGACCCACATAGTGGAAGGCAGGTAGTTCCCTGCAGGTCGTCAATAAGTGTGAGGAAGGAAGATGCCTCTTTGGAGGCAGAGAGAGAGAGAGAGTCTTAACTAGACCAGATGCTGTAGGCTGCTGACAGGCCACAGTATGGGGTGCACCACGGAGCCTGCTCCACATTGCTAGGGTTAGGGATTCACCCCCATCACAGCATACAGCGTGCGGGCCTGGAGCAACCAGAGCCAGAGGAGCCCTGGTGGGACACAGGCTACATGACAGCAGGCTGAAGGAGGTGAGCCCTGCTCCTGGCCTCCCTGATGAAAGCCCTTCCTCTTCCTGCTGCTCACGGCCTGTGAGAAAGGAGGCCTGAGCTAAGTAGGCTGACTTTCAGGAGGATAGTCCTTGGGTGACCCGCTGCTGGGTGGGTGGAGGCACTGTCCTTGGCATGGGGGTGTTGTGAGTGCTGTTAAGGACTTGTTCCTTGAGGGTGTCTACAGTGCCAGTGGCCCGACGGGTCCGAGCACACGGTAGATGATGAATGAGCAAAGCGTACCAGGCTGCCGGCCGGCTGAGCTCTAGCAGGACACGAGTTTCAAAGGCTTTAGATCAGCAGAGTTTTACTTCATAAGCAGCTTGACTGGCATGGCTCTGTACCCACCGTTTAGAACTCCGTGTGTGTATTTCACACACTTTCCACAGGAACCAACTTAGTTCTCTGAAAACGTGTCTGTGTGTCATTGGCTGGCCTCATTAACTGCCTGCAGCTGGAGGAAGCTGTGAAACTTTTTGTTAATGTGACATTGTCCATTTTCTCAGCTTGGTGACCCAGAAGGAAATCTCTGAGCTCAGTGGTAGCCAGAAGCCAACTTCATGTCTGAAGGCACAAGTGGCAGTTTGTCATGGAAAGCTTGGGGCTGCAGACGGTGACCCTCAGTGATGGGACGGTAGCCTACGTCCAGCAAGCTGTCAAAGGTGAGTGTTGCTGAGGACCTCAGAACCCTGCCCCTTGGCCAGGCTGCTCTCCTGCCTGCTGGCCCCACCCACTGCAGCCCGCTGTGAGCGGGAGGGTCTTCTGTGTGCACCTGATGAAAAGGGAACTCGTTAGAATAGCATCTGTGGCGAGGATGAGCAAGTGCTAGCCGAGGCCTCCCGCTTTTAGACTCCACCGTTCCAGTTCACGGTGCTTCCTGGACAGAGGCAGTTCACCTCTGAGTGAAGCACGTGTGGGCACCGGGCTACCGTCCTCAGTCTCTGCCGCGGACAGAGGACCCTGGGTACAGCGGGCCACCCAGCATGCAGCTCAAGTCTTAGTGTGTGACGCTAGTGGGCGCCACATCAACATTCCAGGTTTACAGAGAAATGGGAGTTGCATATAGGTAACAGATTCTTCTGTGGTGTATGTCCTCAAATCTTCACGCCTTTGTGCTTATAGCCATAGATTAAACACGAAAACAATCCGCCGTAGTACTTAAGAACAGGTGGTGGCAGGCGGCGGAGGAGGGCGGCGCACACCTTTAGTCCAGCACTCGGGAGGCAGAGGCAGGCAGACCGCTGTGAGTGCGAGGCCAGCCTGGTCTACAAAGCAAGTCCAAGACAGCCAAGGCTACACAGAGAAACCCTGTCTCAAAAAAACATAAATAAATAAATAAAAATTAAAAAGCGTTAAGGACGATGAGGCATCCCCCATGCAGGCATGTGTTAGGGTTGGAATGTTTGCCTGGACTTTAGTCTGCACATTCCTTACCTAAAGCTTGGTAGGACTTCAAGCATTGCAGATTGTGAGTTTTCAGACTGGGAGTACTTGTACTGAGACTTTGTCCTTCGTGTGGAATTCAGACCTAGCTAGGAGTCGTGTGCTCCATCCGGCATCCCAGCTCCTGTGTCAGGGAAGCTGAGATGAAGAAGGGAGGGTAGCCGGCAGGGCGCTGCTGGGTGCGGGGCCTTAGAGAGGGGCGCTCCTCCCTCCCAGCGCTCTCGGACATCCTCATGCCATCTTCTCTTTTCTGAACAGAACCACTGGCCCTCCTGCCGTTCCCAGACTCTGTGACCATTGCTGTCCTTAGAGCACAGTGCTGCCCTCCTCAGTGGCTAAAACAGCATCCCTGCCGGCCTCACTGGCGCCTATGTACTGATATCTCACTTAAGGAAGAAAGATTTCCCTTCTCTCTCTTCTCTTTTTCTCTCTTTTTTGTTTTGTTTGTTTGTTTGTTTGTTTGTTTGTTTTTTGAGGCAGTTTCTCTGTGTAGCTTTGGCTGTCTGGACCTCACTCTGTAGACCAGGCTGGCCTCAAACTCACAACCACCTGCCTCAGCCTCCAGAGTGCTGGGATTGCGTGCTTGGCCTAAAATTTTGCTTCTTGATGATGATGTGAGACCTCCCCTAGATGTTGTGCGTAAGCTCTGGAGGTAGTGGGGTTTCTGGGAGGCCTGTCACAAACTGTCTGTTGTCTCCAGTGACTTCCTGTTAGCCCTGCCCTCAGGTGCAGTGTGTGAGAGAAAGAATGAATGTTCCCAGGTGGGGCCATGTTTGCTCCTTAGAACTCTGCTCATAATCTCCGGCTTAGCTTCCAACAGGCCAGTGAATAAGCACGGTTGGTAGCCAGGCACATGCCTATAATTCTGCATTCAGGAGGCTGTGGCTAGCCTGAGATACAAAGTGGGACCCTTTTTCAAAGAGCAAAACAACAAAAAAGTGAGCTGTCTGACCCCAGAAGCCACTGTTCTCAAATCTTCTCTTCTGAAGTTAAGTCTTCGCCTCCTCCAGCTCTGTTTATGTCTTTCTCAGTCGTTCTCCGGCCTCTTTCCTCTCCTCCATCACACTGTAGTGTGTGCGCGTGTGTGTGTGTTCATGTACACACACACACACAGTTTAAAAATTTCCTCCATCAAAGTAATTACTTTTTTACTTATAAATTCATTCTTACTAGCTGGGTGTGGTGGCGCACACCTTTAATCCCAGCACTCAGGAGGCAGAGGCAGAAGGATCGCTGTGAGTTCGAGGCCAGCCTGGTCTACCCAGTGAGTCCAGGACAGCCAGGGCTACACAGAGAAACCCTGTCTCAAAAACAAAAAATAAAAACAAACAGATAAATAAATTTGGCATTACTCAACATCTTAGGACATGCACAATACTGTTTGCTAGAATGTCCCCTAAATGGCCCTCCAGTCTCTTCCCACCAGAGTCCCTGTTCCCCTCCAAAACCGCGGGAGTGTGGTCTCCACTGGCCACTTCCTCTTGGCATCCCGGGCTTCTGAACCCCACAGAACTGCTCACTAAGTTTTGCATAAGCAGCCTAAGCGTCTTCTCGCTGCCTCTCCAAACTTTATAGTCCTCCCACAGAGAGTGCCCAAGACTCAGACCCACGCTGTCAGGGCACAGCCAGCATCCCTCTCCTCTGGCATCTGTTTCTGTGTGAGTTGCTTCTGCTTTGCTGTGATGAGATGCCGCACAGAAATGACACGAAAGAGAGAAGAGTGACTGTGGCACGTGGTTTTAAGGCGGTCACGGTCATTTGGCCCCATGTGCTTGGGGGAGACCAACATGGCAACCAGGGCCCTGTGGGTTGTGGGAGACAGCACACAGGAAGGAGGAAGTGAAGCAGAAAAGAGCACACACACACACACACACACACACACACACACACACACACACACAC
>OU015751.1:2332402-2352097 GCA_907169655.1 Acomys percivali
CACACACACACACACACACACACACACACACACACACACACACACACCATGTGACCTCAGGGACCTACTTCTTCCAGTAGGTCCTTCTATAGTTTCCAGAACTTTCCAAAATAGGAGAGCATTTGCTCTTCAAGGTTATGAATAACTATAAAACTGATGAGCCACAACTGTGCTGTGTATAATCATGCCATATGTAACAGAACCCCAAAAGGCTCCTCTTTAGGAGTGAGCTTGAGGGTTCCCCTGATGGGGAAATATCAGCAGATGACTGTGTCAGCAGAAGCCAGCTGGTGTTTCTCCAGACTTACAGGCCTCAAGTTCCTAAGTTGGAAACGTTTAAGGAAAGGAGCAGACACATCTCTTGCATGAACTGGAGCGTCTACCCTCCTTTGAGGTCTCCATTTGCCTGGGTAGCAAATTCTGTGTCAGCATAGGCTACACGGCAAGATCCTGGCTCCAGAGACGCTTCAGATCAGGGTGGAGGTGGGGCTTAAGAGAGATGCCTCAGAGGTTAAGAGCACTGGCTGCAGCCGGGCATTGGTGGCGCACGTCTTTATTTCCAGCACTTGGGAGGCAGAGACAGGTGGATTGCTGTGAGTTCGAGGCTAGCCTGGTCTACAAAGCAAGTCCAGATTACTCAAGGCTACACAAAAAAACTCTTGTCTTGAAAAAAAAAAAAAAAAAAAAAAAAAAAGCACTGGCTGCTCTTCCAAAGGTCCTGAGTTTAATTCCCAGCAACCGCATGGTGGCTCACAGCCATTTATAGTGAGATCTGACGCCCCCTTCTGGTGTGCAGGTGTACATGCAGGCAGAGCACTGTAATAAATGTTTTTAAAAGATGGTGAAGATAACTTAAGGAAATGTGATCAAGTGACAGTGAGGTAAGACATAACACAGTGGTCATCACACTTAGGCTAGGCAGGTGCCTCACTCATTTAGCACATAAGCATGGGGACCAGTTCAACTGTCAGTACCCCATAAAAAGCCAGGTACAGGGGCTGGAGAGATGGCTCAGTGGTTAAGAGTGCTGTCTGTTCTTCCAGAGGTCCTGAGTTCAGTTCCTAGCAACCACATGGTGGCTCACAACCATCTGTAATGTGATTTGATGCCCTCTTCTGGCCTGCAGGTGTACATGCAGGCAGAGCACTATATACACAATAATAAATCTTTTAAAAGCTAGGTGCAAGCCAGGCGTGGTGGCACACACCTTTAATCCCAACACTCGAGAGGCAGGGGCAGGTGGATCACTGTGAGTTCGAGGCCAGCCTGGTCTACAGAGCAAGTCCAGGACAGCCGAGGCTACACAGAGAAACTCTATCTCAAAAAACAAAAACAAACAAACTGCCCACTGGACTTACTAGAGTGAACCCTGAAACTTATGGGGGGCCAACCATGTACCTGGCGTGCTCCCAGTGAACTCAGCTCTCACAGTATAAGAAGATGAACAGGAAGCTGAGGCACAGTCTGAGTAAGTGGCCCAGGGTCACACAGTAAGTAAGGGCCTGGGCTCTACACTTGGGAGGTTGGCCCTGGCTCTAGAGCCCACTGTTCATGCCAAAGCTGCTTTGTTTGAGGCCCCAGGTTTGGGCTCACTGTTACAGGGGGAAATGAGGAAATACGTTTTAATTTTGTTAGTTTAGTCTGTCTCTGAATTTGCTAGCATTTGGGATCGCCCCTGATGTCAGGACATTCTTCGTTGTCCATTTAGCTCAATCTCAGCACCCCACTATCAATCTCAGCACCCCACTATTAGGTTAGAGGTCTATGTCTTCACAGGCATGGCTAGAATAATTAAGAAAACTGCCCCTGGGGTGGGGGGTGGCGACTGGAAGGGACACATATGGCTCCTTACTTCATGGCAGGCTAGTTTGTTTTGGTTTTCCCTCAGAGCCTCCAGAATGAGGCTTAAGCGGTGGTGAATGAGGGAACACAGTGGGTGTTACCCGTGCTTAGGCCACAGGCGAGGATTCAGAGACTCAAGCAGGCATCCTCTGAGGCGGGCACGCGTGTCGTGGACCTTGGCCAAGCCTGACCCACTTCTCTTTCCGCCTCCCCAGGAGAGAAGTTGCTTGAAGGGCAGGTGATCCAGCTGGAGGACGGGACCACAGCCTACGTTCACCAGGTGACGATACAGAAAGGTGAGGCGCCCCAGCACCCCCCTGTGCAGAGGGAGGCCAGGCTGCCCCATGGAGGCCCGTCCCAGGCCACAAGAGGACGGCTGGCCTTGCTCTCTTTTCAGAGTCTTTCTCCTTTGAAGATGGTCAGCCTGTGCAGCTGGAGGATGGGAGCATGGCCTACATACACCACACACCCAAAGGTGGGCCCGTGGTCCTCATGCTGGTGGGGTAAGAGGAGGGAACGGGAGAGGCTGGGGGTGAGCACACGCACCATGCTTACCTCAGAACAGCCGTGCACCTGCTCCCCTAAGAGGGCAGGGGAAAGAATCGTCCTAATCGGGTAGTGGCTCACACCTATACTCCCAGCACTTGGGAAACTGAGGCAGGATTTCCAGGAGTTGAAGGGCAGCCTGTGCTAGTGTGTTCCGGGCAAACCAGGGCTATGGAACGAGGCTGTCTCAGAGACCCACAAGAGCAAGGTTTTTACCATAATAGAGAGCAATCGCTTAGTCAGGCGCACACTAGGCACTGTGTTGGTGCTGGAGCATCACAGTAGAGCACCATCAGACAGGGCCCTCCTCAGTACAGGCTGGCTGTCAGGGAGGAGCTGGCTGCACACAGGGAGCAGACTTGGGGAGCCACTCACCAGGAGCCAGGCTGCTTCAGCTTCTCCACCTCCTCACCCCTTTTTTGCACAAGAAATTTTAAATGGCCCTAGACAGGTAATTATGCAAAACTTCTATATAAATAAACAGCCACTGAGAATGAATCGAAAGGAAATTGACGGTTCCGGGGCTGGAGGGGTGACAGCAGTCAGGACCCCTCACTGCTTACTTCCCAGCACCCACAGTCAGGCAGCACACAAGTACTCATCACTCCAGTCCAGAAGACCCAGTGTTCGCACTGATGCACAGAAGCTCGCGTAGGCACTCGTACATAGGTGGACAGATTTTGTTGTGTTTTCTTGGTTTTTGAGACAGGATTTCTCTGTGTAGCCTTGTTTTGTAGACCAGGCTGGCCTCGAACTCATAGCAATCCTCCTGTCTCTGCCTCCCAAGTCCTGGGTCATACATTTTTAAATCTTTTTTTTTTTTTTTTTTTCCGAGACAGGGTTTCTCTGTGTAGCCTTGGCTGTCCTGGACCCGCTTTGTAGACCAGGCTGGTCTTGAACTCACAGCGATCCACCTGCCTCTGCCTCCCGAGTGCTGGGATTATAGGCGTGCGCCACCATGCCCGGCTCACATTTTTAAATCTTAAAAGAACCCAGTTCTTTGGCAGTTCTGATTTCACTGTTATTGAAGACAACTATTCAGATTGCGTACTGAGCTCTAGACTGAGTGGTGTTTGGACCACAGGATGATGATGGGTGTGTGATATAGAGCATCTTCAGCATTTCAGTGACTGGTATCGGTAATGATTATAAAGTGATACTAAGTGCCCCTTCCACCATGCAGTGTGTGTGGAGCCATCTTAAAGGGGGCTGGAAATTCTGTCCTCATCCCAAGCCAGAATTCACTGAGCAATTTTTATGAGATTCAAATCAATTCAAACTGCACTTAAAAAAAAAAATCAAACTTATAGCACAATGCAGTCCAAAAGTAAACTGATCCAATACTTGTTGAACAATGACAATAGAAAGACATTATATTAATTTTCTGTTAGACAATTATGGTTCTGTAAGAGCAGGAATCTGCTAGTGATAGCACAGGATCCGGTCTGCAGTGTTTCAGACACCATTCGTTGCCTTGTGTCAGGTGGCTGGAGAGCAGAACACGCGGTGCGTGTTGTGTGTTCAGAACTGAGCCTGCAGTAAGGTCACGTGAGCAACACTAGGCACTCCCAGAAACAACTCAGATCCATTGCACGCTTTGTTTTGAATCCGTTTTCAGCCACTGCACATGCAGAAACGCTTGGTGATGCCCAGTTTTCCCCAGGTCCCACATTCAGTTAAGTAGACCCATATGGGGGTCACTGTCCACAGTCTGAGCAGCTGCGAGCCAGGGGAAGAGCAATGGCTGGCCTCGGCACTCCAGCCAGGACCAGCCGGTGCAGGAGTGGGTGTGGGAGGTGACCTGAGAAGGAAGACATCCAGCCAGGGCCCACCAGAACAAGGCCTGCGAGACGGGAACCAAGGCAGAGTGTGCCCGCTCTTCAGACTAGAGATTCGGGTAAACGGGTGGGGGCCATGGAGAGGAGCCACTGGGCAGGAAGCTCGTGGGGTAACCTAGGCTGAGATGAGAATGGAGCCAACGAGTCCGTCCCACTCAGTGTCCTCATGAGAGGGAGTCACCACAGTGGGCGTCCTGAAGAGAGCGCACACTGAAAGCCACTTGGTGTGCTCACTGCAAGTGGTCTAAAGTCAGGGTCTCAGCTGGGTCTCCCCTGTGTGGCATCAGGACTAACCTCGTGTGCCCTGTAGAGGGCTATGACCCCAGCGCCCTGGAAGCTGTCCAGCTGGAAGATGGCTCCACTGCCTACATCCATCACCCTGTGTCTGTGCCATCGGACAGCACCATCCTGGCTGTGCAGACAGAGGTGGGATTGGAGGACATGGCAGCAGAGGATGAAGAAGGCTTCCGCACAGACACAGTGGTGGCCCTGGAGCAGTATGCAAGCAAGGTGAGCACCACCTCCTGGAGCTCTCAAACCCTACTTCTCTGGCCGAGTATAATGGTCCGTGCCTGGAATCCTAGCCGTTGGCGTGTGGAGACAGGAGCTTGACGCCTTCGTGGACCACACAAGAGCCCATCTCAAACCAAAACCAAACACAGGACTCCACCTCTCTAGAGAGCACTGGACGGGCCTGTGCCTGGGCAGGACCAGGGCTACCCTCGCCTCAGCCCCTCTGCCCCAGCTCCCTCCCACTACTCCTCAGAGACAGCTGTGCACTTACCTTTGTCTATGCTGTCTGAGGAGGGAAGGCTGCTGTAAGGAAGGAACAGTGCTTCTGTGTGGCAGGAGTCCAGGCCCAGCCCCTCGTATGCTGCTGCTGGCAACCCTCTGGCCTTTGTGAAAGCTCCATCGGTGTCTTTTCATTATTTGTCCCTCTCCTGAAGTAAGGTGCTGTGTGTCTGTTGCTTCTCTGAGGTTTACTCAGTCACGTGGGAAGATCAGCCCAGAAGGCAGGGAGCAGGTGTGTGCACCAGAGCAGTTGGGATCCTTGGGACGTGAGGCCTGGTGAGAAGGGCCCTGGTTCTCCCAGTCTCTGCTGGACCTGTGGTTCTGCCTGCTGAGGACAGCAACCTGTGAGCCATGGGTGTGCCCGCACAGTGGGCTGGACCCCAGAGCCTAGGATGGCTGGGGCAGAGTTGCCCAAATACTGGTAAACCAGCAGGCTGGGAGGGGTCAGTGCTCTAAGCTGTAGGAGAACAGAGGAAATTTTCATATCTCTTTAAAAGGAAGCACTGACCTTACCACATTCGGCCCACACCTCCCAAATGTGAGACAGAGACCTAAGCTTTAGTTAAAGCAAGAGCCTTGAGGTCAGTGCTGGCTCTGTTGCTACCTGGTCCAGCCTTGGGTGAAGCCTCCCAGATCCAAGTTGAGTGGGATCAGGTGATTTCAGAAATCGCTTCAGCTCTGATGACACCAATCCCTCAACCACTGTGCTTGCTCCTCAGCAGGATCTCCTACTGGGAGACTTGCTTTGCAGCCCAGCCTCCTAGGTGTGTGTGGTCAGTGGGGGTTCTAACTCAACCTAGCTCCACGCAGCCCTGCTCCCCGCACACCCTGCTATCCAGGGGATATGGCTAGAGCCCTGTAAGATAGACCCTCCCTCACCCGTCAGGGCGGCACCATGACTGCACGCCAGCCTCAACTCTCATATAGCATGCTTGCGTGTCAGTCTCTGTTTGCCTCAAATGTACTTTCTTACACACATCATTGTAGTGAGAATTCTGGAATTTTGGTTTCTTTAAAAACAGAAATAAAAAAGCCAGGTGTGGTGGTGCATGCCTGTAATCCCAGCACTTGGGAGGCAGAGGCAGGTGGATCTCTGTGAGTTGGAGGCCAGCCTGGTCTAGAAAGCAAGTCCAGGACAGCCAGGGCTGTTACACAGAGAAACCTTGTCTTGAAAAAAACAAAACCAACCAAACAAACAAAAATAACACAGGAATATTATAAGAACATGTTTTCGCTTTAATGTTAGGTGTGGGCATGTGGGGCTGCTTCAGACTATCTGCAGCAGCTGACTGATTTGCCTCGTGCTCTAGCAGAGGCGTGGTTTTGCCAGCTGCAGATAGTTTCTGCAATTGTGTGACATTTGGAGTCCTGGGAACGATTCAGAGGATACATGAATGCTAGGTTGGTGGTTGGCCATTGGGGGAGGGGGAATCATGGTTTGTTTGTATTCATGCTCAAACAAGAAACAAGAAAGAAAGAAATTAGATTCAAGGATCTCCCCCCCCTGTCCCTCTCTGGCGTGTGTAGTGTACGGGTTGGGGGAGGGGCACGGATAAAGGGTGGGAGAGCTCACAAAGGAGCAAAGACAAGCTACATACTATATATTAATAAAAATAAATTCTCAAAGAAGTTCCAGTTCTAAACACGTTGCTCAAGGGACTGGGGTGTTTTTGGCCACAGGGAGCCGTGCCATGCTGTGGGGTCTGATGGGAATGCTTGAACACTTGGCCCTCAGTTGGTGATGCTGTTTGAGGACATTTGGAACGTGCAGCGGGAAGAGTGCCTCTAAGCATGGGCGCTGAGATGTAAAGCCTCGCGCCACTTGCAGTTATTCTCCACTCTGTGCTCCTGTGGGACACATGAGCTCTTTGCATCCCTGCCCCTGCCCGTGCCGTCTTCGTCTGTTCGCTGGGTCTCAGGCTACAAGCTGGGCTTGTCTCCTCCCTTCCCACCCCTCGGGGAGTGCACAGAGGGACACCCTCACCCCTCAGGGAGTGCACAGAGGGACACCAGGGTCTATTCCTCAGGTTCTGCATGACAGCCAAGCTCCCCATAATGGCAAAGGGCAGCAAGTTGGAGACAGAGCTTTCCGCTGCGGCTACAAGGGTTGTGGGCGCCTCTACACCACTGCCCATCACTTAAAGGTAAGGGCTGGCGGGCGGCCTTCAGCCCTGTCCTCTTCTCTGCCTGGCTCTGCCCTCTCGTGTCGCCTGGGACAACAGTGTGGGAGGGAACAGGACCCGAGAACTTAGCCCAGCCCCATCCCACACTGAGTTATAGGTTTGCTTTTCCTCACAGGTACATGAACGAGCTCACACAGGTGACCGCCCGTACAGGTGTGACTTCCCCAGCTGTGGAAAGGCCTTTGCAACAGGTAACTTAGCTGGATGATGACAAGCTTGGCTTCCAGTTGTGGGCAAAGGGCTCTAGATCCACTTGGGAACCTCTTCAAAGGCAACGAGGCCTGGGCACAGGTAGAGCAGCCATTCTCTCATGTCAGCTCTGGTAGCCACCGGCTGTGGGCCCCTCAGGGCTGTGGCCTCTCTGCCTTTGTTTCCTCTGTGAAACAAGGACATTAGGCCCTGCTGCTCTAAGCTTCCTGAGTCTCATGGTCTGGAGTGTCTCCATCTGGCCTTGGAAAGTGTCACAGGGCACCGTGGGCTTTTCCTGGGCAGGGTGGGACAGAAGCCATCCTGGGCCCCTGGAGCCTCACTTAAGATAGAGAGCCGTCAGGGACGCAGTTCCATTGGCAGCTTGCCTTAAATCCCACCACATGTGGACAGGCTACGGGCTAAAGAGTCACGTCCGTACTCACACGGGTGAGAAACCATACAAGTGCCCAGAGGAGCTGTGCAGCAAAGCCTTCAAGACCTCAGGAGACCTGCAGAAGCACGTCCGGACCCACACAGGTAAGTGGGACCCCCACCCCATCCACAGGGGCTCACTCTGCCCAGCTACCAGAGCCATCCCTTCCTGCTCCCGTCCTCCTGAGCATCCCTCAAATTCCCATCTGCACAGGTGAACGCCCATTCCGGTGCCCTTTTGAGGGCTGTGGCCGCTCCTTCACCACATCGAATATCCGCAAGGTGCACGTGCGCACCCACACAGGCGAGCGGCCCTACACCTGCCCCGAGCCCCACTGTGGTCGTGGCTTCACCAGTGCCACCAACTACAAGAACCATGTGCGCATCCATACAGGTGGGCCAGCTGGCATGTGAGGGCCACCCTCCCCCACACCCCACACTCCACACTCCTCTTATGTAGACTTCTGATCTGGGCCACCTGTCAGCCCCAGCCCTTCTCTGCTGGCCACTCCAGGCTGGGCTGGGGTGGGTACCCCAGATGGCTGTCTCACCAACTATGAGCAGTTCCCCATTGGTAGTTGGGTCTAGTCCTCAGGTCTTGCCCCCCCATAGAGTTGGACAGCTCTTAGCCACACTTCAATACCCCTCTGAGGTCTTCCCATCCACTGAGCTCTTGACGGAGGCCAGGGTCTGAAGAACCAGAGTGAAATGTCACCTTCCTCTCCTCCGAGCATCTACTGTGCATATGACTCGTGTGTCCTTGCCCATCCAGCGTCACACCCCTGTCCAGCTTCACGTCGTTTCTCAACCATGTGCCTCATTTCTCCCATCCCAACACTTCATCTCTGCCCCACTACCCTTTCCTCTTCCCACACCCCAACATCCAGCACCCTACCTCACTCTGCGTCTCTAAGCCTGGCCTTCCTCTTTCTACCTTGTTTCTGGGTGCAGAGGTCCCACTCTCGTGCCCTCCTGTCTTCCACAGGCCATCTTCCCCAACTCCTGCCACGCAGTCTCAGTTCTCAGCCCCTGTCCTTTCCCCTGGCTTCCCCCTTGCCAGCCCCAGTTCCCACCCCCCTCACAGCCCAGTGTCCCCAGGGGAGAAGCCATACGTCTGCACGGTGCCAGGCTGCGGAAAGCGCTTCACCGAGTACTCAAGCCTGTACAAACACCATGTGGTGCACACACACTGCAAGCCCTATACATGCAGCAGCTGTGGCAAGACCTACCGGCAGACCTCCACCCTGGCCATGCACAAGCGCAGCACGCACGGGGAGCTGGAGGCCACCGAGGAGAGCGAGCAGGCCCTGTATGAGCAGCAGCAGCTGGAGGGTAAGGGGGCGGAAAGCGAGGAGGGGCCACTGGGCCGCTCCCAGCGGTGGCTGGCAGCGAGTGACAGCCCAGGCTCTCCTCTCCTAGCTGCTTCTGCTGCTGAGGAAAGCCCACCACCCAAACGAGCCCACATTGCTTACCTTTCGGAAGTAAAGGAAGAGAGCAATGGCATCCAAACCCAAGTAGCCATGGTGACGGAGGAGGATGGGGCCCCTCAGGTTGCTCTGATCACTCAGGACGGTACCCAGCAGGTAGAGGGCCCTGGGGATGGGTGGAGCAGCTTCAGAATGGTCCCTGTAGCTGAGGGGACTGGTGTGTCACCCAAGCCCTGCTCCTCTCAGCCTCCTCATCTGAATGGCATGCATGTGCTCAAGAGGGTCTCGTCAGAGTATGATGAGGTACGGCAGCCAGGAGTCTGCCAGTGTCCCGGCCACACCTCACTGTCATGTGCCTCTTCCTTCCAGACTGGTCAGGAAGATGAGCTAAATGGCGACTCTGACTGCATGTTGCAGCTTACAGAGGCAGATTAATGGGGACCAGACGTGTATCAGAGGGCTGTCCTTCCTGCTCTCTGTGCCCGTGGCCCTGTGCTGTGTGCCTGTCCCCCAGCCCAGCACTCCCCTCCCTGTGACCAGAAGCTGACTGTAGCTTGTCTAGGGCAGCAGGTGGACCTCCCCGGTGCTCCAGCCTAACTCCCTCCTGTCGGCAGGTCAGCCTGTCCCCGGAAGACCTGCAGGCCCTGGGGAATGCCATCAGTGTGGTGGCGCAGCACGGAAACACCACCCTCACCATCCCCAGTCACCAGGATGAGCTGGCCACATCCGGCACACACACGGTCACCATGGTCAGCGCCGATGGCACCCAGGCTCAGCCCGTATGATCAGGCAGTTTGCTTTCTCTGATCCCTTCCCATGGTGGGCGTTAGATGTACAGACCAAAGCAACCATGACTTCTCATGGCACGAAAAGTCTCCCTGCTAGGCCTCATCGTATGGGCCTGGAATTGTAGCTCCTGGGAAGCTAGGGCGGGGGTGGGGTGGGGGGCACAAGTTTAAGGTCAGTCTGGGCAACTTAGTGAGACCCTGTCTCATACTAAAGCAAGAAAGCTGTGGGATACAGCTCCGTAGCAGAGCTACTGTCTGCATACGTCAAGTTCCAGACTCAATTCCCGTCCCCTCCCCAAATTTTAAAGTTCCCCCTCAAAAGCCAGGTGTGGTGATTCACACCTGTAATCCCAGCACTCGGGAGGCGTAGGTAGTGGATCACTGAGTTCCAGGCCAGCCTGGTCTACAGAGTGAGTCCAGGACAGCCAGGGCTACACAGAGAGACCCTGTCTCAACAACAACAACAACAAAACCAAAACCACAACCCTTCTGCAGACATCTCCAGACAGTGTGCAGGCCAGGCATGGTGGCCTGCAGCCACTCGGGGCCACGACGGCTCAGGCTCAGGCTCAGGCTAGGCGAGTTGCCTCAGAAACTACACAGGCGCAAAAGGCCGAGGGAAGTAGCTGGCCTTGTCTGCCTGCCTTACTACGCACAGGGCCAAGCTCCAGAAAATCCTGTAGACGCAAGAAAAACTCCAACCTGATGACTTCTGAACCCCAGACCACTTAGTCTGAGCCCCGTAACGTCCTCTGGTCCCTTCTGTGTGGGGAGAGGCTAGGAGCTGCAGGTGGGTGGACGGTCTTCTGCTTCTGGGTCTGCAGGTCACAATCATTACCTCTGGGACCTTGGTGACTGAGGAGTCAAGCGTGGCGTCTCTTCACCATCAGCAGGTGGCGCTGTTGGCCACAGCCAACGGAACACACATCGCAGTGCAGGTGGGTAGGAGGAGGAAATGGGGTTCCTGACCAGAAAGGCAGTGGGGCCAGGTGGACTAGGTGCAGATCTGGTGAAGGAGATCCTCCCCGCCTGCACCCACGCGTCTGACAGAGACGCAGAGGGAAGCCCTTTGCCTTGGGCTGTGATTGAAGCCTTTTCTGCTTGAGTCTTTCTCTTCACTCGGGAGATAAGGAAGCTGGAGCACACTCTATAAGGACCTTTCCAGCGGAGCCTGTGCCCTACCAGGCTGTACCTAATAGGACTTCTGGTTTTGTTTTGGGGTTTGTTTGTTGGTTTGTTTTATGGCCATACCCCCCAACCCCCAAGACAGGGTTTCTCTGTGTGATAGCCCTGGCTGTCCAAACCTCTCCTAGTAGACCAGGCTGGCCTTGAACTCACAGTGATCTGCCTGCCTGCCTGCCCAAGTGCTGGGATTACAGGCATGCACCACTGCGCCTGGCATAATAGAACTCTTTATCAGGAGGAGTTCCTCTGTTAGAGCCCTAATAAGATCAGGTGAGGCCAGGCAGTGGTAGTGGTGGTGGCAGCAGGCCTTTAATCCTAGCATTCGGGAGGCAGAGACAGGAAGAGCTCTGTGAGACCAGCCTGGTCTACAGATCAAGTTCTAGGACAGCATAGGTAGTCACACAGAGAAACTCCATTTTGGGAAAAACAAGAAAAGAGCAGGTGCACCGCGCACACCTCTAGGGACAGAAAGGAAGATCTTACCCTGCCCCTTCCTGCACCTGTTCACAGCTAGAGGAACAGCAGACACTGGAGGAGGCCATAAGTGTAGCCACTGCGGCCATGCAGCAAGGGGCCGTGACCCTGGAAACCACCGGCAGCGGCTGCTGAGCCCAAGAGGACCGGCTCCCATGCCATGCTGGAGAAGGTGCACGCTCACAGGCAGCCCTGCCTCCTGGGGCCCAGGCTGTGGCTGACCCCAAGATGGCAGCCACTTCGGCCTCTCGGGTGAGAAGGCAACGGGAAAATGGCCTCTGGAGGGAAGGACTGTGGGCCATACCCAAGATGAGCGCCAGGCAGCGGGCACTGGTGCCGAAGACATCCAGCTTGGTTACCAGGCTGCCCCAGACACCTGTTTCCCTCCCTTGGGAGAACATTCTTCAGGCTTCTGTCCACTCCCCTTCTCAGGGAGAGGAGGACTAGGTGGACAAGGACAGGCCTCCACCCTGACTGGTCACCAGGGAAAAGGCCAACAGCTCTTCAGCCCCGTGCCTCCCAGCAATAACCATCTCCTGGGGCATGCCTCATCACTTGGCATCAGGGACTTCTTGCCACCACAGTCAGAGTTCATTCCTCAGGGGCCTGTGGCTGGAGTAACAGTGTCTGCGCCATGGCTCCCCAGTGGCTCCTCACTTGTCTGTGGCAGAGAGACAGAGAGTGCCCTGCACCTAGACTGGGGACTGGGTTCCATTTGTTTTGTGGTTTGGTTTTTTAATTCTATTTTGATAATTATTTTTCTCCTGCTCTGGGTGGTGGCGGCAAACGGGGGAATGAGTATTTAATAAAAGTTGCAAGTTTCCATGTGGGATCCTCCGTCATTTCAGTGCTGGGCCCTGGTGGCAGGCCTGGCCGAGATGCAGCCTGCCTCCCTAGCACAGCCCAGCAGCTAGGCAGCACTCCACAGCTCCAGGCAGGAGGCGGCCCCAGAGAGGTGAGCCTCAAGAGCGGCTGGTAGCTTCTGCCCACACCTACGCCAACAGAGCCAGAGTGGCCTTGGGGATGCTTGTGCTGAGAGAACTCTGCGTCTCCTGCTTTGCTCTCTCTGAATGGAGCCTGAGCCTTTCCTCTCCAGGCACCCCTACCACACACAAAGCCCCGGGTGAGCGCATTGCAGGGAACCTCACCAAGGTTCTACTGCTCCGGTCCTCCAGCGCTGACATCCCAGCTCTGCGGCCCAGGTAAGGGGGCAGGACATCCACGCCCGTGGTGTGGGATTTCAAAGACATCGAGAAGGCTGGAGCAGCCACAATGGGACAGACACTGGCTGCACCTCATGGAGAACAGCTATAAGTGTGGCCACAGATGTGTGGGGTGCCTTCCCCCCTTCCCAGCCCTCTCTCTATGTGAGGCTTTTGTGGTCCTCAGCCCATTCTTGCCACCTGAAGACAGAGCCAGAACATCAAGGGCCAAGTGTACTCCCCTAGACCCCCATGGGGTACCCAGGAAGCTCACAGCTGCTATTGGCTGTTTGGGGACTTTTTTTAGTTTGTTTCTGAGACAGAATTGTGCTTTGTAGCCTGGATGCCTCAAACTCAACCTAAGCTCTAGAAACTTCAGGTGAGGAGCTACAGTGTGTGCCTCCATACCCCACTTCCTCATGATCTTTGGACACTGCCTTGTGGAAGTAGAGGGGCTGGGCTTGCTCCCGAGGGTGGGAGCTTCCCAGAGTCAGCCTCAGCAAGGCTTCCCTGAAATGTAGTGGCCACCATGGTGTGAGTGCATCCCAATCACTGTGGACGTTGCACTCGGGTAAGCAAAGGCATTGCTGAAGAGGGCTCCGTCCCTGCTGTGACTTCCAAGGTCACCCCACTGTCAAGGTCACCCTGTATGCTTAGATACAGGCTCCGATATCTTCAAGTGCTCAGGTGCAAAGTGGGCAGTGTTCTGAAGTCTCTTTTAGCCCAGGCACAGGGAAGGGGAAAGAGCAAACCACAGTGCTAAGTCACCCCGTCCTGGAGAAGCGGCTGGTCCCATTCTCCTCCAGTTGGGTTTCTTTGGCTTGGCTAGAGCACTGAGATCCTGCTAGGTGGCCCTAAAAGAAATGCCCTGTCCCAAGCCCACTGCTTTCAATATGTCCAGCAGCAGGCGTCCACACAGCTCTGTTAGGTGGGAACTGGCCATCTTGCTAAGAATAGACTCTCTGGGTTAGCTCCTGCAAGCTCTTCCATGTGGTCAGCTTTAGCAAGGGACACGTCCTGTGTCCCTCTGAGTCAGGATGGGCATGCTTTCTCTCTTCTTGAGCCACCACTGGGAGCCTGACAAGGTTCTGGAACAAGGAGGCTTCAAAGGTGGCTCCCTGTGCCGAGGGAGCCAGGGCCAGGCAAAGTGGGGGCTCCGTTTTGGGAAGGTTCCCCTGGTCCCCTGGAGGGAGTAGGACAGGTAGTATTGTAGACTTCAACCTTTCCCAAACCTGCTTCGTCTGGGGCTCTTTAATGGTTACACCTCCCTTGCAACCCACCTGCCCTAGACAGGAGGGAAGAGAGGTTAATGGGGAACAGGAGAGGTAGACCTCTTTTTTAGAATCAGTTCCCTGGAGCGATTCCACTGGCATAGTCGGCAGGATTTCAAGAGACCAGTTCAACAGTAAACCAGCAATTCAGCGAAGGTGACTGTAACTGCAGCCGCTGGAACCCAGAGCAACAGCCAGAGCCCAGAGCAGCAGTTGGAATCTGGAGCGGTCCGTGGAGCAGTTCTCTCTAGGAGGTGTCTTGAAGGGAAGTGATGAACAGTCAAAACCAAAAAGTCTCTAGTTTGGGGCACACGCGCGCGTGTGTGTGTGTGTGTGTGTGTGTGTGTGTATACACACACACACACACACACGTATATATCCTCTCAGAGTCCATACTAGGCTGTTTATCAGTTGGCAAAGACCATGCCCACACACACAAGAGGTCGGTTCCTCTTCCAGTGGACAAACATCACCTGTCCTCTCATAAGTCTGTTTTCAGCGGGAAATCACCGCACACCCTTATGTGAGTCTATTTTACATCCCACACTTGGGATCAAAACAAAAAACATGTTTACATCCGCTACACATTTCGGCCAGAGCAGCAGGCCAGCCCTTGAAGCCACAGGGAGCAGGCAGGTGGAGCTCTCGCTCCACTCTGCACCCGGGCCTCTCTGCGGTCTGCAGCCGTTTGCATTTCCTGAAACCGGATCTTGGTGTGAGAGCCGCCCCTGGGCCGGGGCGGGCGCCTCAGCCATGGCCCTGCGCAAGGAGCTGCTAAAGTCCGTCTGGTACGCCTTCACTGCGCTGGACGTGGAGAAGAGCGGCAAGGTCTCCAAGTCCCAACTCAAGGTGAGGGGCATCCTTGGGGCCTAGGGGGGGCGCTCCACCACACCGGTTCCCATCCTCCGAGAGTCAGCCGTGGAAGCCATGGAAGCACCTTGCCACCCTGCAGCCTTGGCCCTGGGTGGAGTGCTGACGCAGGGTAACAGAGCCCACAGTAGCTCAGTGGACGCTTCCTAGAGGCCTCAGGTTTGTGTCACCAGAGCCACTGTCTAGAACCAGGTACCCTGACCCGACGACGGTAGAGGTGGCATCGTGAGGTTCCTAGAGTCAGTAGCCAGGCCCCTTCCCCAAGCTTCTTGTGGGCTCCCCGGCGGCGTCAAGCTTGGGCACGTACCCTGCTCCTCCCTGTGGCTTCCTCACAGCTTTGGAGAAAGACAGTTAGTTAGTGCTTGCCAGCTACTTCCTTTGGAGCCAAGAGCCTCCTCCATTTGCAAAGCAAGCCAGCGACTGAACCAGTAACGTGGACCAGCTACGGGGGCCATGGCCAAAGTTACCCCATGGCTCACCATCCTGTTCCACCTACGGTCGCAGGAACACAACTGGTTGGCAAGTTTGTCTTTTGCCTTGAGACCTCACACTGGGCGTGGGGGAGGGAAGGAAGCCAGGCTCGGAATAGCCCCATCAGTGACCACCCCTCAAACCCCACTCCCACCCACCTCCACTTCTCCCACTCTTGCCATCTTAAAGCCTTCAGGCCTGGATGAAGAAACCCTTTCTCGTCCCTGGGTAGGCGTCTTCTTCCCAGGAGAGTTGGCCAACATGTCAGGTCACCCCATTCTCTGACCCTGCTAGGGATCTAGTCACTCTTGTACATTTTTTTTAATCAAGTGCCCCACTGGAGGCTGTAAGGCCAACACGAGGCAAGGCTGTCTCCCCCTCCTCCCACTCTCCCCTCAAAAGAGGGTGTATTCATAGCTTCCACTGTTAATGACCCAGACAGGAAACCTGGGAGGCAAATGGAACAGGATAGGCTTGTCCCACCTCCATCACATTGCTGGAGTTGGGTCCTATGAACTTAGATGCTCCGGTTAGATCTGTCCCAGGCTTTCCCTTAGCTGGGTTTGTGAGCATTTAGCGGATAATGCCCTTCTTCCCCTGGAAAGAGAATCCAGTACCACCGATGGTCCCCTAGGGAGGCAAGGTAACCCTTCCAATCTGTGTCACCCAGCTCGTGTCCTCTAGATGAATTTTCCACCCAAGAAAGGATGCTGGATCATCTGAACACCAATCCTGTAGACACTGGGCCCCACACCCACCTTCCCCTCCCCCCTCCTTCTGTAATACCCTGCCACATGGCTTCTTGCTCCAAGATGCTATGTTCTATGTCTGTGACCTCTGACACCTCTCCCGGCTCTCTGTGTGCCTTGTGTGCAGAGGGTGCAGCCCTTAAATAGTTTCTCTCTCTCTCTCTCTCTCTCTCTCTCTCTCTCTGTGTGTGTGTGTGTGTGTGTGTGTGTGTGTGTGTGTGTGTGTGTGTGTGTGTGAGATCAGTCAGGAAGGTCTCCCAACTTCTGACTGGCCCCAGTCCCACCCCACCACTCTCCACCCCCCCCACCCCCACCATCCCCACAGGTTGAATATTTCTGGGGAAGATTCTCTGAGCATGTGTACCCTTTAACTCTGCACTTTACAGCTCGGGCCGAGCCCACTTGCAGTGACATCACTGGCCACACATGATCAACAGTAAATGTCACATCTGCCTGAACTGCCCACTCTCAAACTAACCCTGAGAGTCTTGGGCCATGTGGAGGTGAGGCAGAAATGTCAGGGCTTTTGCATGAGAGGGGTGGGTTTCCCCAGGCCCACTGAGGTGGATGCTGGGCTCGGAAGTAATGATAATGCTGGAGGTGGGGAGAGGCAGCCGAGTAATGGAGAAGTGGTCAGGAGGCAGAGGAAGAAGCCAAGGAGACAGATACACCAGCAGGGCTCACCCCGTCTTCTGTAGACGTGGCACTGAGCAGAGGGTTAGCTGGCCTTATGAATATGGTTGCTAGCCTTTGTGCACTCTGTTAGCGGCAGGCAGGGGACTGTACCCCTCGTAGTTGAGCTATGCCTGTGGGTTACCTCTCCTCCCTGAGGAGTGCTCATAGAGGGCTAGCTTGGGCACGTCAAGCTGAGCTGCGTGGCCAGAGGAAGGGAAGGAAGGGCTGGGAAAATCCCATGAGGCTGTGCTCGTGCACCTGCGAGTCCAGTACTTAGGGTTGACACAGGACACTCCGGAGATTGTCTCAAAAAACAAAACAAAACAAAACAAAACAACAACAACAACAAAACAAGTCCAAAGGATGAAGAATGGTTTTGTTTTTCCTAGAGAATACAAGGCTGGTGGGGGGGAGAAGCACAATTTCTTCTATCATGTCTCCTATTGGTTTTCTTGCAGGGGGGTGTGGGAGTGTGGGTGGGTAGGAGGGGGTGCGTGTAGCGTGGTGTGGTTTTTGTTTGTTTGTCTTCTTACTCAGTTTTTTTTTTTTTCTTACTCAGTTTTTTGAGACAGGGTTTCACTTTGTAGCCATAGCTATCTAGGAACTGTAAACCAGGCTGGCCTTGAACTCACAGCGATCCACCTGCCTCTGCCTCCTGAGTGCTGGGATTAAAGGCGTGCGCTGCCGCCACTGCCCGGCTCTTATTTGTTTATTCAGCTATTTATTTAAATTGTGTTGCATTTACTTGTGTGCTGGATATGTGTAGGTATATGTGGCCCACACTGTGCATGTAAAGGTCATAGGCCATCTTAAGAAGCCAGCTCTCTCCTTCCATCAGGTCTCAGAGGTTGAACTCAGAGGTCGGGCATGGGCAAGCGCCTCTACCTGCTGGGCTGTTCTTCTCCCAGGACCTCTGCATTGCCTTAGAAAGTACAATGGGTTTTGTCTAGTTTGCTGTGAGCAGTGAAAATAAAGCAATGAGAAGAGTTCTCCTGCCCAAATGGACTCAGATTGAACATTTAGGAGTTGGGGACTGGGAGTTCTCGTCATAGTATCTTGCCTTTGGCCCAGGACTCAGTGTAGCCCAGGCTAGCCTCAAAGTCACAGAGATCCTTCTGCCTCCTTCTAAGTGCTGGGACTAAAGGCCTGTGACACTATGCCTGGCTGTGTCTTTTAAAAGGACGACTTGGAACCTACACCTATGATCCCGGCACTCAGGAGATTGAGACAGGAGGATTGCTGAGAATTTGAGGCAGCCTAGGCTACAGTGTTAAGATCCTGTCTCAAAAAAAGAAAAGTTAAAAGAGAGATTATTTATGCCTTATGAGGTCATTGCCTGGTGCTTTCATGGGCTCCCACTGTGTGCACACCTCTGTCCCCTGCCCAGGATCTGAAGGCTGGGCACTGCATAGGCAAACCTTTCCATTTCTTGTGGTCAGTGTAGTCATGACAGCCAACCTCTCCCTGGACCTGGGTCCCCAGGGAGAAGAGCTCCACCCGAGGGTGGAGAGGGAAGGGTAGATACACAGAACCTTCTAGACCCAAGGAGCCAAGGGGCGAGTGAGGGAGTCCAGATGACAGTGTATGGAAAATAGACACCTAGACCCCACCCCTGGAAACTCTGAGTCAGTAGGTCACCGAGGGGCAGGCTTTTCAGTTTCACCTGCTCCTGTGGAGACCCAGAAGGGGCCTCGGAGCTAGACCCTGAGCGAGTCACTTCCTCCTGAGCCTCCATTTCCTCACCTGTGAAGCTCCAATAATGAGTCCCTACCTCCTGCCCCAGGGCTGACTGAGATCTGCTGTGAGCTCCTGCCCACCTCGGCTCCACCCTTGCTGTTTCCTCCTCTGCCTGGTCTCTCCCCCTCACCCCACACCCCACATACCTAGGGAAGGTTAGCAGTCTGAGGTCAGCTACTCTGAGAAATGGGTTGGCGAGATGGCTCAGTGGTTGAGAGCACTGGCTGCTCTTGCAGAGGGCCTATATGGTGACTAGCAACTTTCTGTTAGGCCAGTCCCACAAAAGGCAAGATGGTACTGACCCTTAATCCCAGCACCAGGTAGAAGAAGTGGGAGGCCAGCCTAGGCTACAGAGAGGGAACCTCTTCAACTCTTTGTCATAAAGGCAGTATATGGTCCAGACTTGAACAACAAACTAGCGAGACAGCACATCTGGTTAAGGTACCAGCTGCCAAGCCTGACACCCTGAGTTTGATCTCTGGACCTGCCTGTTGGAAGAAGAGAAGTGACTCCCCATGAATTTTCCTCTGCTCTCCAGACAAGAGCTGTTAAAATAATAGATTAAAAAAAAAACAAAATGCACCAGTAAGCATTCTGGTCATGCCACCTAGCTATTAAGTGGCTCTGTAAAACGACTGTGTGCTGTCTCCTGTTCGTGTACTTCTGGGTGTCACACCCATGCCTTAAGGATAAGATTTTTTGTTTGTTTGTTTGTTTGTTTTTTGTCTTTTGTTTTTTGAGACAGGGTTTCTCTGTGTGGCCTTGGCTGTCCTGGACTCGCTTTGTAGACCAGGCTGGCCTCGAACTCACAGCGATCTGCCTGCCTCTGCCTCCTGAGTGCTGGGATTAAAGGCATGCGCCACCACACCAGGCAGGAAAAGAATCTTTAAGCCAAACCCTTTTCCCAGAGCTCAGTTGATGGCCTCCCTGGATCTGTGTTGCATGTCTGAGTGACTGCTGAGCGCTCTGAGGTGTATCTCTCTCTCTCTCTCTCTCTCTCTCTCTCTCTCTCTCTCTCTCTCTC
>OU015751.1:2352107-2372322 GCA_907169655.1 Acomys percivali
CTGACTGGAGGGGAGCTGGTTGGTTGGGGCTCTGCGGGAAACATCCTCACGGAGGAGGCACTTGGAGGAGAGACTCAGCAGATGGGAATAAGTAAGGCTCTCATTTAAAATGGTCTGCGGGGCACCTGGAGGGTCTGGCTACGAGGCAGAGGCAGGCAGATCTCTGTGAGTTCGAGGCCAGCCTGGTCCAAAGAGTTTCAGGTTAGCCAAGGCTGCACAAAGAAACCCTGTCTCAAAAAACAAAAAGCAAAAACAAAGGAAGAAGAAAAAAAAGAAAGTTAGTTTAAATCACTGGTACATAGGGAGTGCAAGTATACAATAGTGGGTTTTCCCCCGCTTTGAGACAGGGTCTTACTGTCTGACCTGGAACTCTATGGAGACCAGGATGGCCTAGAACTCACAGAGATCCACCTGCCTGTGCCTCTCCCGAGCGCTGGGACTAAAGGTTCGCCACTGTGCCCTACCCAATAAGTGACTATTTTTAAACACTCACACTGTCTCTCATTAAACAATGTAACAGTTTCTCCAAAGCCACTTTCCCCACTCCCCTTCTTCTTCTTTTTTTTTTTTAACCAACCTCAGCCCCTTTGTTTTAGCATCATAAATCTGCTCAGCCTGTGCCCACCCCCCAACATGGCTACCGTCACTCCTATTCCTCCATTTCACGGGCCATTTGTCACGAGCAGTCTTTGAGCCCTCCCTAGCTCCCGTCCCAGATCAGACTCACCTGGGTGCACATAGCATCCTGAATCCCTAGGCTTTGATTAAAAGTGGTCAAGTCAAGGGTCCTGCCCTGGATTGGTCTGCTCGCTGCCTCCCCGCAGATAGCCTGGCATTTGTGGGCAGCCTCTTACTGTACAAGCCTGGAATTCCAAACTCCCATTTGGTCACTCACTGAGCGCCCGCCCCGGGAGCTTCCAAGTCCTGGCTACCAACAAGTGACAAAGTAAGGCAAGGAAGGTGTCCTCCAGGGGCTATGGCCTAGGTGAGGGGGCCCTCAAGGTTTCTCATCCGTCACCTGGGGACTCGGATAGTTTGCTGTGGGGACGATGTGAACGGTGCAAAGTGCTGACTCTGCTCGGGCGTGTCAGATGGGATGGCGCCCTCGGAGAACTCAGCGAGGGTAGGGTGGGAATGGACGGGTGGGCAGGGTGGAGTCAGCCTTTCGGTCAAGGTCTCATATTGTAGAGCAGGAAAGCGAACTGTTGCTCTGTCCAAGGTGCTGTCCCACAACCTGTACACCGTCCTGCACATCCCCCATGACCCTGTGGCCCTGGAGGAGCACTTCCGGGATGATGACGATGGCCCTGTGTCCAGTCAAGGTTACATGCCCTACCTCAACAAGTACATCCTAGACAAGGTGAGGCGCTTCCCTCGCCAGCACCCTAACACCTAGCCTTCTATTCCAACTCCCCACCCCGCCTCCCAGTAAACTCCCATCTCTGTCCAATCTGCCTATCCCTGTTCCTCAACCTCCAGCCGCCTGTGCGCTATGGTCTGTCCTCTGCCTTAGCTTCCCCATCTCCCTGCCAAAGTGCACCCTGACCTCCACCCCCCCCTTCTCACCTGCCACCACCCGTGCAGGTTGCCCTTGGCTATCCTGTCCCCCCCCCGGGGGGGGCTTCCCTCTTTTCTCCCTTGGGCTGAGAAACTAGTCTCACTGTTGCCATGGAAATTAAGGGGTAAAGGTGGGAGATATTGGTGAAGTGCCTGAGGCAGCTTGAGTTTAGCCTTGGGCTTGGCAGGAGGGGGGAGTGGGGTTTCTAGATAAACCCAAGAAGCCAGCTGGCTAACTCGCAGGCCTGGTGGGAGGTGGAGGAGGGAGCTTTCGTTAAGGAGCACTTTGATGAGCTGTGCTGGACGCTGACGGCCAAGAAGAATTACCACACCGACAGCAACGGAAACAGCCTGCTCTCCAATCAGGATGCCTTCCGGCTCTGGTGTCTCTTCAACTTCCTGTCTGAGGACAAGTATCCACTGGTCATGGTTGTGGATGAGGTAAGGGTGACGTCAGACCCAGGGGTTGAGTCATTCAGGGCCTGGTTGTCCTTATGCCTCCCCGCGGCCCCTTTCTTCACCAACACTCTATGCTGGTTTAGTCCCCGCCTAGCTTTCTCTGGACTCTGAGATTTGCCCACATCACAGCATCGGTGCCTTCCTCCAGGAGACGCAAAACCACGCTTCCATCAGGCGGCTTTGCTAGCTCTCGAGGGGGAGGGAAATAAATTCAGATTCTGCAGTGATGTAAATGCAGCATGCGCTCAGCCGGGCGGCCGAGCATGTTTAAGAAGAGCATTTGGATCCAACAGCAGGATTTGATGCAGCAGCAGCACTAGGGGCCTGGTTACCTAGGAAAGTGCTTTAAGATAAAGGGAGGCACCGGGCGGCTGTGGCGCACGCCTTTAATCCCAGCACTCGGGAGGCAGAGGCAGGCGGATTGCTGTGAGTTCGAAGCCAGCCTGGTCTAGAAAGTGAGTCCAGGACAGTCAAGATAATGTAGAGAAACCCTGTCTCGAAAAACAAACAAAACAAATAAAAAAGATGAAGGGGGAGCTGGGAAGCCGTATGCAAACAGGAGGAGCTCAAGGTGGGCCACCAAGTCTGGCCTCAGACTTAGTTTCTTTCTTTTCTTTTTCTTTGTTTCTTTTCTCTTTCTTTCTTTCGACTGGAGAGCCCAACAGACTCCAAAGGTATAGGGCATGCTGGGGAAGAGGCCAGGAGTCTGGGCCCTGCCTCCTTAGTTCTGGAGGAACTCCGAGGTCTGAACCATCCCCCCCCCATGGCACCCCTAAAGAGAGTTTCCCAAGACTGCTGGGCCAGTGTGACATCAGGTCCCTGCCAGTTGGGGCAAGGGGCCCCTCAGAGAGTAGGAAGGCTCTTGCTGCTGTGAGAGCAAACTGCAGCAGGATGTACCCCAACCACCACTTCCTGTTCCTACGCCATGGTTTCCTGTGCCCGCCCTGCTTACACCCCCAGCCCTAGTCCCACGGCCCTCCCACAGGGAAGGGTCTCAGGGGGCTGGGGTTGGCTTTAGAATCAGAAATCCAAATGAAGCCCTGGCCACTTCCCACTTGTTGTGGGACTCGAAGTGAGTCACTTACCACACTGGTCCTTGGTTTTTGTCATATGGAAAGTTGAGGGCATTGGGTAGCAGCGTTCTTTTTTTTTTTTTTTTTTTTTGGTTTTTCAAGACAGGGTTTCTCTGTGTAGATTTGGCTGTCCCGGACTCACTTTGTAGACCAGGCTAGCCTCGAACTCACAGCCTCTGCCTCCTGAATGCTAGGATTAATGGCATGCACTACCACGCGTGGCTTTTTTATTTTTCTTGTTTTACTTTGTTTTTCAAGACAGGGTTTCTCTGTATAGCCGTGACTGCCCTACAACTCACGCTGTAGAGCAGGCTGGCCTCGAACTCAAGGAGATCTGCCTGCCTCTGCCTCTCGAGTGCTGGCATTAAAGGCATGTGCCACCACGCCCAGCTGGTAAGAGGGTTCTTATACCATCTCTGTCACTGTGACTTGTCACTCTGCTTGGCCTCTCAAATTCTACCTGACCCCATTCTTTTTTTAATTAATTAATTTATCAAAACCAGGTCATACTATGCAGAACAGGGTTGCTTCAAACTGACAGAGATCTTGGCCAGGCCATGGTGGCACACACCACTAATCCTAGCACTTGGAAGGCAGAGGCAGGTGGATCTCTGAGTTTGGTCTATAGATCGAGTTCCAGGACAGATAGGGGAACACAGAGAAACCCTGTCTAAACCTCCCCCTGCCCTACCCAAAAACACCCCACGAAAAAGCCCTCACAAAGATCTGCCTGCCTCTACCTCTGCCTCCCAAGCACAGGGATTAAAGGAATGTGCCACCAAGCCCAACATGATCCTCCTTCTAGTTTACGGCAGAAAGGACTTGGTCTTAGGACAGGGAAGAGGGAGGATGCCTGGGGTACAGTTAGTGTTACGCCCCCCCCCCCAATCCTCTCTCCCGGCTCCCTGAGCCCTTATCCCATGCCCTGGAGTGGTTGCTGAGGAGGTCACCCGACCACCCTCCCCCTTCCAGGTTGAATATCTGCTGAAGAAGCTTCTGGGTAGCCTGAGCTTGGAGATGAGCTTGGGTGAGCTGGAGGAGCTGCTGGCCCAGGACGCCCAAGCAGTGCAGACGTCGGGGGGACTCAGCGTCTGGCAGTTCCTGGAGCTCTTCAACTCAGGCCGCTGCCTGCGGGGTGTGGGGCGGGACTCCCTCAGCATGGCCATCCAAGAAGTCTACCAGGAGCTCATCCAAGACATCTTAAAACAGGTCAGCCGAGCTAGGAGCTCTGGGAGGACCATCGGGATCGGGGGCGATGGAGGCCTCTCACTCACTGACTTGCCTCTGGCCGCAGGGCTACCTGTGGAAGCGAGGGCACCTGAGGAGAAACTGGGCAGAGCGCTGGTTCCAGCTGCAACCCAGCTGCCTCTGCTACTTTGGGAGTGAAGAATGCAAAGACAAGAGAGGCACCATCCCCCTGGATGCTCACTGCTGTGTGGAGGTGAGGGCACAGGCTGCAGACAAAAGGGGTCGGGAGCAAGGGTGGAGGAAAAGGGGACATCACTGTGGCGTTTCCGCTTAGATTAGGCCTGCGTAGCTCAGACACACAGAATGGCTGCCTTGAGACCTTTCTCATCCACCTTGGCATTTTTTTCCCCCTTCTGTTAGTGTAAGTGGTCAAACCTGGGGTCTCCTTCACGACAGATGGGTGTTCTGCCATACAAGCCCAGCGTCAGCACTTTAAAAAGACTAAAGCCGCCAAGCAGATGCAAAATCATTGGTGGATTATGAGACTTCGGTAGAGCCCAGAGGTCATGGTCATGGCTACACTCCACAGCAGAGCTTCCCAGTTTTGTTTTGTTTTCCTTGGCACAGGGTTTCTTGTAGTCTCGTGTGGCCTTGAATTTACAAAGTCAAGACTGACTTTGAATTCCTAATTCCTTTGCTTCTACCTCTCAAATACTGGGATTGTGTGCATGTTTGTGCATGCATGCATGCTCGCGCATGTTCCTGTGGATGCACTTGCACATTTTTTTTTTTTTTTTGAAACAGGGTTTCTCTGTGTAGCCTTGACTATCCTGGACTCGATTTGTAGACTAGGCTATTGTCCTCCTGCCTCTGCCTCCCAAGTGCTGGGGTTAAAGGCGTGTGCTACCACCACTCAGCTACTTGCACATTTGTTTTGTAGGTGTACATGCACATATATTGGAAACCACAGTTTAACCTGGGATGCCATTCCTCAGGAGCTATTCACTTTAGTTTTTGTTGTTGTTGCTGTTGGTTTTTGGTTTGATTTTTTTGTTTTGTTTTGTTTTTTTTGTTTTTTGAGACTGGGTCCTTCCCTGTCTCAGCCGTTGGCTGTCCTGGACTCCCTTTGTAGACCAGGCTGGCCTCTAACTCACAGCAATCCTCCTGCCTCTGCCTCCCAAGTGCTGGGATTAAAGGCGTGCGCCACCAGCGCCTGGCTGTGAGAGTGGTTGACTCTTAAGAGAAAACAGGCCCTTCCTCTCCCAGCAGCTAACAATTGCCAGTAGCCCCACTGCTTGGGCTTGGGAGAGTGCGCCCACCTCTGTTCTCCGTACTGGGACTATGTCTGGCTTGGGCGTGTACAGGCTGTGTACACGCTGTCACCACTGCTGTGAGCTCGTCTGTGCAGCGGCCCTGCCATGTCCGGAAGACGATGTTTCCTTGTAGTCATCAGCTACCTCAGTGCTTATATAGTTTTCCCGCCCTCTTCTGAGATGACCCCTGACCCCTCTTAATTCTCTGGCACCATCTACTGGGACCAGAATCTCCTTAAATGAGGGATGAGAGATGCACTGGCCTATGGGAAGAGTGATGAGTCATTAGGAGTCAGTTTAATACTCTGTCCATTTAGCAGCATGGCCGCAGTGGAGTCCCCTCTAGGGCTTATGACCATCTAGCCATAGGTAGGCAAGTAATGGTGTCAGGTATGAGTCTCACCCTTTAAAGTGGGACTGTGAGCCAACCAGAACGTGACTGGTCACTCCCATGACGTTCACGCCACTATCGCCCCCAGTGGGCATGTCTTTCCTGGCCGGTCACTACTGTAACCTGAACGCTTCGCCGCTGAGCATGGCTGATGGTGGCTTCGCGCCAGCATCATGCTCCTTACAGCACTATGAAAGCTAGCCAATAGAGATGAAGCTTCCAGGTTCATACCAGCTTGATTTTGCCGTGTCCTAAGGCTCAAACATGTGTCTTATTGTCAGGTTCTGAAGACGAATTCCAATAGCCTGTCATGGCACCCCATTGGCCAACAACTCCAAAAGTAACTAATACCTGGCACTTTGCTTGCTTGCTTTTTGTTTTTGGAGACAGGGTTTCTCTGTGTAGCCTTGGCTGTCCTGGACACGCTTTATAGACCAGGCTGGCCTCCAACTCACAGAGATCCACCTACCCCTGCCTCCCAAGTGCTGGGATTAAAGGTGTGTGCCAACACCACCACGGCCCGCTTGCTTACTTTTTGTTTTTTGAGACAGGGTTTTTCTGTGTAGCCTGGGCTGTCCTGGACTCGCCTTGTAGACCAGGCTGGCCTCGAACTCACAGAGATCCACCTGCCTCTGCCTCCCTGAGTTGTGGGATCACAGGCATATGCCACTGTGCCCAGCTGGCAGTGGACTCTTAGGTTTTAAATGTTCATTTAATTGTATGTGTGTGTGAGCGTATGTATGTGTTCAAGAATGCGAGGAGGTGAAAAGAGGAGTCAGATCTCCTAGAACTGGAGTTATGAATGGCTGTGCGTAGCCGTGTGGGTGCTGGGAACCAGACCCAGCCCGTCTTCAGGAGACAGAAGCAAGCACTCTTAACTCCCGAACCATTGATCCAGCCCCCGCGCCCCGGCTCTAGATATATTTCTGTTGGGTATATTTCCATTTCTCTTTGGTGCATACTGATATAGGAACAGCATCACTGGACCATGTGATTATTCTAGCTTTTGAGGAAATGCCAATTTTTTTCAACAGTTACATCATCTGATATTTTCACCAGTGGGATCCAAGTATTACAGGCTTTTTTTTTTTCTTGTTGTTTTTACATTAAAAATGTATGCTGGGAGTTGTGGCCCACACCTTTAATCCCAGCACTTGGCACCCGGAGAAACTATGTGAATTCAAGGCCAGGCTGGCCTACATAGTGAGTTACTGGCAGCCAAGGCTACATAGCCTCAAAAATAAACAAAAACCCAGGCAGGCAATGGTGGCCCATACCTTTAATCCCAGCACTAGGGAGGCAGAGGCAGGTGGATCTCTGAGTTGGAGGCCAGCCTGGTCTACAGAGCGAGATCCAGAACAGCCAGGGCAACATAAAGAAACCCTGTCTTGGGGTTGGAGAGATGGCTCAGAGGTAAGGGCACTGTCTGCTCTTCCAGAGGTCCTGAGTTCAATTCCCAGCAACTACATGGTGGCTCATGACCATCTGTAATGAGATCTGCTGCCCTTTTGTGGCAGGCAGAGTACTATATAAATAATAAATACATCTTTTATTTTAAAAAAGAAAAGAAACCTGTCTTGAAAAACAAACAAGGAAGGAGAAGGAAAACAAAGAAAAGGAAGGCTAATGAAGGCAGCTAGTGAGGGCAAGGGCACTAGACACACCCCTGTGTTACCACTATCCCCAAAACCTTGATGAGCAAGTAACATTCGAGAGACAGGTGGAAATCAGCAGCTGTGGAGACATACCAAGATGAAAATGGCATACACACACCCCGGGGCTAACCATCCATCCCAGACCATGCATTCTGGCTGGGTGGGAAAGGTCCCAGAGAAGATGGTCAGCTAGGAGGAGGAGGAGGAGGAGGAGGAGGAGCTGGGGCAGGTGTGGCCCCCATCTCAGTGAAGTCACCCAGCCCGGCAATCTCCTAGGTGCTTCCGGACCGCGAAGGAAAGCGCTGCATGTTTTGTGTGAAGACTGCCACCCGCACGTATGAGATGAGCGCCTCGGACACACGCCAGCGCCAGGAGTGGACGGCCGGTGAGTGCCGGCCTTGATCTAGCTGGACCTCGGTCGTTTCATCTGAGTGGCCCTTGGACTCCCTTTACGCTCGTGGCCTCGGCTCGGGCTGACTCCGTCCCACTCTGCCCATAGCCATCCAGACCGCCATCCGGCTGCAGGCTGAAGGGAAGACATCGCTGCACAAGGACCTGAAGCAGAAGCGGCGGGAGCAGCGGGAGCAGCGCGAGAGGCGCCGGGTAGCCAAGGAGGAGGAGCTGCTGCGGCTGCAGCAGCTGCAGGAGGAGAAGGAGAGGAAGCTGCAGGAGCTGGAGCTGCTGCAGGAGGCGCAGCGGCAGGCGGAGAGGCTGCTGCAGGAGGAGGAGGAGCGCCGCCGCAGCCAGCATCAAGAGCTACAGCAGGCTCTGGAGGGCCAGCTGCGGGAGGCGGAGCAGGTGAGCCTGGTCCAGAGGGGCGGGGCTTAGGCAGAGGCGGAGCCTGCGGGCCCGAGAATTCTGAGATGCTGGGCGAGCACTAGAGGCAGAACTAGGGTACAGGGTGGAGCCTTGGGCGGGGTGGGGTGGGGCTCGAGAATCCTGGGGGCGTGGTCTGGGAAGAGGTAAAGGAGGGGTCATGACATGGGCGTGACAGGAAGAGGACCAAGGCAAGGCCTAGGTACCAGATGAAGCCTAGGTATAGGGCGTAACCTACAGTCTGAAGGATGCAATGGGAGGGGCCTAGATAGGGTGGAACTTAGAGGCTGGTCGGAGGTTAGAGGCGGGGCCTGAGGGGATCTGAAGGGAATAGTTTGGAGTGGGTCCTAGACAAATGGTGGAGACTATAGAGTGGAGGCTGTTGTGGGTGGGGCCCAGTGGGTGTTGGGGTGGGGCCGGAACTGTGGGTATAGCCTAGGGCAAACCCCTGGTGTAGAATGGGAGCTAGTCCAGAAACCTCTTCCGGGGCAGGACTTGGGCCAAAGAAACTGCTTAAGATCTCGTGATTGCAAGTCGTTTGGAATGAAATCAATCTAGATATGAACTAAAATTTAACAAAACCAGTTTGGGGACTATAGGGAAGGATTGGTAGGTAGGATGCACGTGGAGGGCACAAGAAACAATTGAATTTAAAATCTGAGAAAACTCAATTCTCGGCGATAGAGAGCTGGTTCAGCAGGCAAAGGCGCCTGCCGCACAAACGCCTTGCATTCTATTCCTGGAACCCCAAAAAGATGGGCAAGAGACTACCGGCTCCACAAAGTTGCCCTCTGACCGCCGCAGGCATGCTGTGGCATGTGTGCCCGGTATGCCTCCGCCTTCAGAGCTGTATGAGCTCAGACGCGCACTAAGTGTGTATCAGTGACTACATCTCTGTTCTCAGTGATAAGTGAAGAAACGGTTGTAAGGAATTCAATAGAGCCACGCAGGGTGTCTCACATCTGTAATCTGTTGAAGAGGTGGGGACAGGAAATAATCAAGAGTTCAAGGTCATCCTTGCTACTTAGTGAGTTTGAGGCTAGCCTAGACTACCTGAGATCCTGTCTCAAAAGAACAAAGTGGGGCTAGATGATGGCCCTGCAGTTAAGAGCACTGGTTGCTTTCTCAGAGCACCCAGCTCGGACTGCCAGCACCCACACTGCAGCTCATAACCAGCCAGTGGATCCCACACCCTCTTCTGGCCTCTGTGGACACTGTCCACACGTTGTGCACAGACATATATATGCAGCCAAAACACCCGTGAACAGAAAACAATAAAAACTTTAAAAAAAAAAAAAAAGCTGGCAGGGGTGGCTCACACCTTTAATCCCAGCACTCAGGAGGCTGAGGCAGGCATATCTGTGAGTTCAAGGCCAGCCTAGTCTCCAGAGAGAGAGTTCCAGGACAGCCAGGGCTACACAGAGAAACCCTGTCTCGGGGTGGGGGGGTGGGGGGTTCAGTAACTTTTGGGTTTTGTAATAATTGCAGTCCCTAGCGCAGGCCTTTAATCCCAGCACTTGGGAGGCAGAGGCAGGTGGATCCTTGTGAGTTTAAGGCCAGCCTGGTCTACAAAGTGAGTCCTGGACAGCCAAGGCTACACAGAGAACTCTGTCTTGAGAAATCAAAATAATAATAATAATAATAGTTGCAGCCCCTGACACCCGCTATAATGAGATTATAATTGTTAGGGTAGGAGCTAGGAAGGGCTTACCTTCATTTAATATGTTGTTTTATTGTAATATAACACACTATGATGTTTAATTACATGTAATTATAACTGATGTTGTTTTGTGTGAGGTGCTGGATAGCAAACACAGGGCTGTGGGCATACTAGGCAAGCCCTCTGCCTCCAAGCTACAGCCCCAGCAGGCGTCTAATTACTGTTTCTAGGGCCAGTGCAAGGAAAGAATAATTTGAGGTATCAGGCTGTTGGACAGGTCGGATCAGGAGACCCAAACAAAAGACCCTTCATACCCACAACCAGGCAGAGCCTGGGAGTTGGGGGATGGGAAGGGTGGGGGAGCCAGTAGCGGGTCCTTCTCCTCCAGTGCCCCCCTGACCCCCTCTGCGCTCCCCACAGGCCCGCGCCTCTATGCAGGCTGAGATGGAGTTGAAGAAGGAAGAGGCTGCCCGGCAGCGGCAGCGCATCACGGAGCTGGAAGAGATGCAGGAGCGGTTGCAGGAAGCCCTGCAACTGGAGGTGAAAGCTAGGCGGGACGAGGAGGCCGTGCGCCTCGCCCAGACCAGGTAGGCACGAGGACCAGGGTCCCCTTCCCACCGGCGCCTGCGCGGACCCTCCCTCCTCAGCTCTGAGATGTCCCCGGTGCTCCGGCAGGCTCCTGGAGGAGGAGGAGGAGAGGTTGAAGCAGTTGATGCATCTGAAGGAGGAGCAAGAGCGCTACATCGAGCAAGCGCAGCAGGAGAAGCAGGAGCTGCAGCAGGAGATGGCGCTGCAGAGCCGCTCCCTGCAGCGCGCCCAGCAGCAGCTGGAGGAGGTGCGGCAGAACCGACAGAGGGCGGACGAGGACGTGGAGGTGAGGCACCGGGAGGGGCCAGTATGTCATTGCGCCTACCCCAGAGCCGAGCTACCTTTCGTCAAACTTTCATTGTCTTCAGCAGGCTGCGTTACTGCCTACAAACTACCTAACCTCTGTCCGAAGTTTCTCATCCGGGAGAGGAAACATAACTCTTGTTAACACAAAGAAACAAGCTAATGCATGGTAGCTAGTATGTAAATGCCGACACACCCTTTGTCAGTCCTATTTACTGGGGAAGAATTCCCCCTCCGACTCCTATAAGCCCTAAATTTATACAACCTTACTTGGAGTTTGAACATCTGTAGATAAGAGTTATAGGTGTTTTTTGTTTTTTGGTTTTTTTTTTTTTCGAGACAAGGTCTCTCTGTGTTAGCCTGGGCTGCCCTAGACTCACTTTGTAGACCAGGCTGTCCTCAAATTCACAGCGATCCACCTGCCTCTGCCTCCTGAGTACTGGGATTAAAGGCCTGTGCCACCACGCCCGGCTTAGGTGTTTGATTTTTTTTTTTTAATGTTTTTAATTTTTCTGTGTATGAGTGCATGTTTCTCTGTATCTCACTTGTTAGCGGTGCTCACAGGGGCCACAAGGCATCAGTTGTTGGATCCCCCTGGGACTGGAGTTACAAAGGATTGTGAGCCACCATGTGAGTGCTGAGAATCCAACCCTGGACCTCTAAAAGGAGCCAGCGCACTTAACTGCTGCTCCGTTCTCCAGGCCGATGATGTGTTGTTGTTGTTGTTGTTGGTGGTGGTGGTGGTGGTGGTGGCTGTGGCAGTGGTGGCGGCGGCGGCAGTGGTGGTTTGTCCTTACCACTAATGCCTTTAGGATCTGGGAATGTGGCTCAGTCGTAGGCTGCATGCCTATCGTGCACAGAGCCCTGGGTTCTTTCCCGGCTATTTGTTCCAGGCATTGCGGCTGTAATTTTGCGTTCGAGATCAGAAGTTCAAGGTCCTCATCCGCTACATAGTGAGTTTGAGGCCAGTGAGTTTGAATACATGAGACCTTGTGGCATAAAGAAAAGAAGTCAAATAAATACATTTTTAAAAGCTTTTGCTTGGTATGACGTCATAGACCTTTAATCCCATTACTCAGGAGGCAGAGGCAAATGGATCTCCGTTGAGTTCTAGACTAGCCTGGTCTACAGAATGAGTTCGGGTCAGTCAACTACATAGTGAGACCCTGTCTAAAAAGCTTTTTACTGGGGCTGAAATGATGGCACTTGCTGCTCTTCTAGAGGACCAGAGTTCGAATCCCAGCACCCACATCAGCTCCCTGACAACCACCTGTGACTCCAGCTCTGGTGGATCCTCCAGCCTCTGTGCATGGGCACCTTCACTCATGTGTACATACCTACACCCAAACATGATATACACAATTTTAAATGATACCTTCCTGAGTAGCTGTCCTGGACTCACTCACTCACTCTGTAGACTAAGCTGGTCTCGAACTCCCAGAGATCTGCCTGCCTCTGCCTCCCCAGTGCTAGGATTACAGGCGCGTGCCACTGTGCCAGCATTAAAAACAAATCTTTTTTTTTGTTTCGTTTTGGGTTTTGGGTTTTTTGGTTTTTTTGTTTGTTTGTTTTGTTTTGAGACAGGGTTTCTCTGTGTAGTCTTGGCTGTCTTAGACTTACTTTGTAGACCAGGCTGGCCTCGAACTAACAGCGATCCACCTGCCTCTGCCTCCGGAGTGCTGGGATTAAAGGTGTGCGCCCCCACCATGCCTGGTGTTTTTGTTTTTGTTTTTTTTTTTAAGGTTTATTTATTTATTATGTATACAGTGTTCTGCCTGCAGGTATGCCTGCATGACTGAAGAGGGCACCAGATCACATTATAGATGGTTGTGAGCCACCATGTGGTTGCTGGGAATTGAACTCAGGACCTCTGGAAGAACAGACAGTGCTCTTAACCTCTGAGCCATCTCTCCAGCCCCCTGTTTTTGTTTTCTTAAAGATCAATGTATTTTATGTGATGTGTATGTGAACAACAGGCATGCGCGTGTCCTGGGAGGCGAGAAAGCGGCACTGGATCCCATGGAACTGGAGTTGCAGAGGCTGTGAGCTGCCCAGAAGGTTCCTCTGCAAGAGCAGCGAGTGCTCTCGAGCACTGAGACGTCTCTCAGGCTCCCTTTTCTGAGACAGGATCTCGTGTAGTCCATGCTAGCCTCTCATTGTGTAGCACAGGCCCTGCTCCCCCCTTCCCCACGCCCCAAGTGCTAGCATTAGAATGCCTAGCCTTGCAGGAGTTTCCTAGGGAGGTGATAAGTAGGTGATCAGGCGAGCAGCCCCCCACTGCCATGGATGGCAGTTCTGACCCACTCCCACCACCCTGCCCTACAGGCTGCCCAGCGGAAGCTGCGCCAGGCCAGCACCAATGTGAAACACTGGAACGTCCAGATGAACAGACTCATGCACCCAATTGAGCCCGGAGGTGAGCTTTCCCTGTCTTGGGAGAAAAGGGGGCGCTGCCCAGATCTCCTGGGTCACAAATGGGGAACTGAAGGCCAGAGACCTCCCCTCTCCCAGGCTTGAGGCAAGATCCTCACTCCTCCCACCCCGACTCACTTTTCTCCTTCCTGCCTCCCTTCTCTCTGCCAGACAAGCGCCCCACCACCAGCAGCTCCTTCACCGGCTTCCAGCCTTCTGCCCTTGCCCGCCGGGACTCCTCTCTAAAGCGCCTGACCCGCTGGGGTTCCCAAGGCAGCAGAGCCCTTTCAGCCAACAGCAGTGAACAGAAGTCCCTCAATGGTGGGGGTGAGACCCCCGTCGTGGCTTCTGCTTCTCAGGAAGATAAGCTGGATCCAGCGCCGCCAGAAAATTAGCCTCTGTTGACCCCTTGTTCTTCCCAACGCTGTGTCTCCTCGGACCTGGCCTGTGGGTGGCCCCGCCCACTCTGGTAAGGTCCTGGTGCTACCACCTGCTGACCAGAGGCCAGTCTGAGGATAGGACTTGGTTGCCATTCTTAGCAGGCCCACACCGTGGAGGATGTGTGGGATATTCATACTTGAAAATATGGCTCTGTGCTTCTGCCTCAAGGACCCTGTCACCAGGGCTGGGAGAGAAAAGCGAACAAACCAAAGGTCATCATCCCTTCAGACTACCGCCGAGTCACGGAGGCGTACTTCCAAATAAAACTCCCCCCCCCCCCCCGCCCCATGTGCCCACTGCTCCTGCCTCTCCCTCCCTCCTTCCCAGAGACAGTAGGTGTGGCGCGGTGGTTAGGAGCATGTACTGTGGGCTCAACCTGGCTATGCCGCTTTCTCATGGGTGAACTTCACTCCCCGCATTGGTTGACGGAGATGACCATAGTCCCCGAGGTGGAGGGCCTGTGAGGAGCGTGCACAGTAGCAAGCATCATCGTTTACTAGGATCTGAAGTGTTTTACTGAGCATCTGCTGTGTGCCTTGAGGCCACCCACATACGACTTCATTCCCCTAAGTGCTGGATCAGTATGACTACAGTGATAGAGGTTCCGGCAGATGGGGGATAGCTCGTCCAAAGCAGTCCAAACTTGCTACATCCCGTATTCTCTCAGACAAGAGAGCCTCTAGCAAGCAGGTGGGACTTTCCTGGGTACTGGGTCACTCTATGCTCTCTGCTTCCTGTCCTGCCCGGATGTAAAAAGCATCTTGGGGGAAGCCATCAACTGCTTTACCACCCATTCCCTGCCACGACAGTGAGCCCTCCAAAACGTAAGCCAAACAAACAAACAAACAAAACCCATTCAGTCGCTTGTGTCAGAGACTCCTCCTTCATCCCTCCGTTTGGCTGCATGTTTAAGTTCACCAAGCCCTGTCAACTGGGTTCTTGGGGTCATCACACTTAGCTGACCCCTGTGGTTCTATGTCCGCTGACCAGGGCCTTATGCCAGTCTTTGTCAGCTCCTAATTAAATAAGAGCTTCCCTGGGGGTGGGAGTAGGGGGGCGTTGAGGGGATGGGAGCGGTGCCTTCCACTCCTGCTGCTTGGATGGGATTTCCAAAATGCAGGTGTTTTTCTGGACTCCTCATTCCTAGCCCCTTGGTGCTGTCCAAAAACTGTGTGCTGTTGCTTGATACAGGATCTCACTCTATAGCCCAGGATAGCCTCCAACTCAGCCTGAGTCAAGGGTTGAGATTACAGGTAGGCACAACCGTGCTTAGCCATATCCAGGAGTTAATATTATGGTGTGTGCGTATATATGTGCATGTGTGTGTGCGCGTGTGCGCCACGGTGACCGTCGCGTCCAAGGACAGCTTTCAGGCGTCGGTTGTCTCCTCCTACCACATAGCCCGAGGAATCAGACTCATGTCAGCAAGCCTGGCAGCAGGCACCTTTTTGCTCACTGAGCCATGTCACCCTCGACCTGTGTCGTGAGTTTTGGGGGGGTCAGGTTCACGAGCCCCCACTTGGGGTAATCTACCCAGGAAGACCCGCTGTAGTTTTGCCTCAGGGAGCTAGCCTCAGCTTTCATTGTGTATGTCACAGCATGTGTAACTAAACGTTGGAGGTCCTTGAAAACAAGGACATTATCTTCTTCAGCACTGCTCCCGATGCCGGACACGGGGCCTCCTTGTTAGGAAGCTGTGTAACATGGATTGGATGAATGTGACGCATGACCGGGTGTGGTGAGGTTAGAAGAAGGTGACATTGATGAGACTGAGGCACAAGCCTGCCCCTCATCGAATTCGGTGAGTCAGGGCCAGCCTTTATGCTCAGGGTGAGCTGTTATCCAGAGGGGGTTCCTGCCCCCTGGAGCATGCTTGCTACCTGATCTGCAAAGTCCACAGCTCCTGCAAGTGCATCTTGTGCTCTTTCAAGGAAGTCTGTGACATTTAAAGCGTCACGAAACAGCTGCCGGGGTGAGAGGGTGCAGACCTGACGGATGGGAGGTGAAGTCCAAAGTCCGAGTGCTGTGGGAAAAACCAAACAAGCCAAGGGAAGCTTCCACTGGGAGTGGGAGTTGAGACTGCCCGGGGCTCCACTGTTCTGTTTCTGCGCCCATGCGCAGCTATCTGGCTGTTGGAGGCAGGTAACGATTGATGGATTAATGTTCTTCTAATGAAAACGGAATCTATAGAGTGCAAAGTGTTGGAAGAAAATCAGTTTGATAGTTCCTAAGCTCCAGCTACTGAAACTGTCTCCCGTCTTCAATCTCAGCTTCTCTGCTCCCAAAAGAAGGCTGGCCACCCCTGCACCCGCCGATCTCTTTCCAGAATGTCCAGGAAAAAAATCAGTTCAAGCTCCCTGGACGCTGTCCTCCAACCTTGTCCTTGTGGATGTGCACGCGTGCACACACAGGATGATGATAAGTTGACTGGTGAGGCAAGAGGGCCAGAAATTCAAGGACATCCTTGGCTACAGAGGAAGTTTGAGGCTGTCCCGGAACATGTGCAACCCTGTCTCAAAACAATAACAAAACAACAAAACAGAAAAAGGGGAAGGGGAGGGAAATAATAAAAATCAAAAGCAGATCTCTATGAGGGCAGCCTGGCCCTCAGAGTGAGTTCCAGGACAGCCAGGAACAGAGTGAGACCACCCACCCACCCACACATTTTCCCAAAAAATAAAATAAAAATGAAAAAATCCAGAGAGAAAGAGAGAGCCAGAGAGGAGGGGAAAACAGTAAAGGAAGACCTGATTGCAGAGATTCTTTAAAGGTAGGCAGAGTTGATTGGTTGATGTGCTGGCTGGAGCTGTGTCAATTTGACACGCGATCTGCAGTCATCAGAGAGGAAGGAGCCTCAGTTGAGGAAATGCCTCCATGGGATCCAGCTGTGAGGTGTTTTCTCTCTCTCTTTTTTTTTTTTTTTTTCGAGACAGGGTTTCTCTGTGTAGCCTTGGCTGTCCTGGACCCGCTTTGTAGACCAGGCTGGCCTCGAACTCACAGCAATCCACCTGCCTCTGCCTCCCGAGTGCTGGGATTATAGGCGTGCGCCACCACGCCCGGCTTTCTCAATTGGTGATCAATCAGGAGGGCCCAGCGTGTTGTGGGTGGTGCCATTCCTGGGCTGGTGGTCCTGGGTTCTCTAAGAAAGCAGGCTGAGCAAGCCATGGGGAGCAAGCCCGTGAGCACCACTCCTCCATGGCCTCTGCGTCAGCTCCTGCCTCCAGGTCCCTGACCTGCTTGGGTTCCTGTCTTGACGTGCTTTCAATGAGGAATAATGCTGCAGACGTGTAAGCTGAATAAATCCTTTCCTCACCAAGTTGCTATTTGGTATTGGTGTTTCATTACAGCAAAAGAAACCCTAAGACAGTTGAGTTGATTACTAGATTTATAAATCATAAGGTATTTTGTTTGTTTGTTTGTTTGAGACAAGATCCTACTCTATAGCCCAGATTGGTCAGGAACTTGAAATCCTAGCCTTCCCAGAGCTGGGATTTTATGTACTGCCATGTATTGTAGTCCTACCATGACTGGCTGGATCATCAACCTTACCTCAGATAAAGTTTGCTATTTGGGGGGTTGTTTACTGAGCCAGAGTCTCGTATAGCCCAAACTGACCTAGAGCTCACTGTGTAGCTAAGGCTGGCCCTGAACCACGGCTCCTTCTGCTCTATCTCCTCAGTGCTGGGGTGTGGGCGTGGTGAAGGCCAGTTTGTGTTCTTGCCATGCTGTGATGAAACTTGGGGCCTTCCTACATCCTTAGCCCTGTGAAGAATTTAGACCCACCCCCTGTGCCGCAGTTTTTCCAGTGGTAAAGCGGCGTCTTTTCTGGGCTCCTCGGTGGGTGTTCTGTGGTGGGGCATGGTTGAGGTATGACCTATCAGGGAGAGGTGGAGCATATGATGTCTGAATGTGATCTAGTTTTGAGCATCGTGGGAAAATGTTATCTTGAGGAACACCTTGGGGGAGGGCAGAAGAAGTTATTTCTTAGTTTTTTTTAGTCCTAAAGTTAGAAAAATAACTCTATCCTGTCCAACATCTTGAGAGGAGAGTGTGTTCTGTTTCAGATGTCCCTTCTGTGTGGTTTCTGTGTACGGATGGGTGGGGACATGGGCCCACAGGGCCACAGGTGTCTTAGGGAGGGAAGGGGACTGATCCGGGAGAGTGATCCAGCGCCACCTGCAGGCCAGAGGCTGGCAACGCCTTGAGTAGGGTACTCTGGCAAGCTACACTTCTCCGGGCATCTCTGGGGCAGGTTTGGGTTGCTGAGACCCCAGGCTCTCTTCAAAGGGTCATAAAAACTTGGGCCTGTTTTTCCCACTTAGCTGTCCCAAATGGCAAATCTAGCCAGTGGAAAGATTTGGGGGACACTGTTTCAGTCAGGGTTGTGATTCAAGTAACAGAAGCCGACTGACCGAATTATTTATTTGTGGAAGGGAGCAAGTTTGCCGTGGCACAGGCGTGGAGGTCAGACAACAATTTGAAGGAACCAGTTCTCCACTTCCACCATACGAGGTCTGGCAGCAGGCACCTTTACCCGCCACACCATCTTACCAGCCCATAAACAGAATAATTAAGAACACAAAAGAGGCCTGGTGGGGGTGGTTAAGAACCAAACGGGGGGGGGGGGGGGGGGGGGGCAGGTGAGGTGACTCAGGGTGTAAAGGTGCTGCCAAGCCTGAGCTCTGATTTCAAGCCCCAGGAAGACTGACTGAGTCACACACACACACACACACACACACACACACACACACACACACACACAAATACAAAAAATACAATATGGGCGGGGAGATAGCTCAACAGTAGTTAAGAGCACTGGCTGCTCTACCAGAGGACCTTAGATCAATTCCTATCATCCACATGGCAGCTCACAGCTGTCTGTAATTCCATATACAGGCAGGCAAAACAAAACACAAATGCACATTAGATTGGTAAGACAGACAGATAGACAGACAGAAAGATAGATAATTTTTTAAAAAAGGAGGAGACAGGTATAGTGGCACACACCTTTAATCCCAGCTCTTGGGAAGCAGAGGCAGGTGGATCGCTGTGAGTTCTAGGCCAGCCTGGTCTACAAAGCGAGTCCAGGACAGCCAAGGCTACACAGAGAAACCCTGTCTCGAAAAAAACCAACAACAACAACAACAACAATAAAAAAGGAGGAGTTAGGAGTGAGAGTGAATATGGTCAAAATACAAACTATGCAAGTATGAAATTCTCAAAACTAACAAAAATATATTTTAAAAAATCCTTTAGAGAAACCTTGGTTTTTTTGGCGGGGGGTGGGGGTGGTGGCGGGAATCCAAAGGAGACCTAGAGATGTTGCTCAGTCCATAGAGAGCTTGCTCAGGATGCAGGAAGCCCTCTGTTCTATACTCAATGTCATTGGGCATAAGAGGATTCCAGCCCATGGGAAATGGAGGCAGGAAGGTCAGGAGTTCAAGAGCAGCCAGAGACCACACACAAGAGCCCGTCTAAACAAACAAACAAACAACAACAAAAAGGCAGAAATCTTTGACTTCCACAGCCATTTTTACTGCAGCCTCAGAGGACAAGGAAGGTGACATCTAAACAAATTAATACAAATTCATTTCCAGAGCAATAAAAGGGAGGTAGAGAGCCTGGCATGGTGGCGCACGCCTTTAATGCCAGCACTCTGGAGGCAGAGGCAGGCGGATCTCTGTGAGTTCAAGGCCAGCCTGGTCTACAAAGTGAGTCCAGGATATCCAGGGCTACACAGAGAAATTCTGGGGGGGTGGGGGGGAGGAGCTAGAAAGACAGCTCCGAAGTCAACAGTGCGTGATGCACACGCAGGGCAGGGGACCAGAGCGCAGATCCCAGCGCACAGGAAAAGCAGGGTGCCGTGGTTCTGAGCACCCCTCTAACTGCAGGCCAGTGAGCAGAGCCAGACCAGCAAGCTGCCTGACGACCATTCCCACAAAACAAGAGCTCCTGTCAGCGAGAGAGACCATGCCTCAGGAATAATGTGGAAATATATCCTGGGAGGACACTCAACACCCTTCTCTCTCCTCCAAGCTGACGCATGCACGCATGCAGACACGCAAACAAAGCAGAAAGAAGTGTGGGAATCAGCTGAGCGTCGTATAAGGAGAGCCAGGAGAGGGCAGAAGGTAACCTGTAATGAAGGAGTAGAGGAAGGAGTGCCTGGTGCCTGTTCCTGCCTGCCAAGTTCTGTTCCTTCCAAGATGATGAAACCAGCTCCTGCCAGATTGCCTTTGGCTACATACCCTCTTATGGTATATATGGTATACGTGGTATATGTGGTATACATGATATATGGTGTGTGGTATATGTGGTGTACATGGTATATGTGGTATACATGGTATATATGGTGTGTG
>OU015751.1:2375660-2390547 GCA_907169655.1 Acomys percivali
GTGTGTGTGTGTGTGTGTGTGTGTGTGTGTGTGTGTGTGTGTGTGTGTTTGAGCCCCTTTCGTAGGCTGTGGACCCCTGGATCCGTCCTCAGGGAGAGAACACACACCTGTTCTTACCCCACTTGATCACTGAAGAGTCTGGAGATGTGACCCACTCTCATATTAGAAGCGGGAGCCCGTGGTTGCGCTGGCACCAGGTTTCTAGGTCTCCCCTTCTGAGGAGCGCACACTCTGTCGCTGAGACAGAATTGGCCACAGGACAGGCAGCCTTCTGGAGCCACAGCAGGGAGCCAACTGAACCAGCTTGACCAGACCTTACAGCTTTGTAGTCCTGTGCGCCCCGACCCTTTTCCATGACAGCGGTAGGACCGGTGAGCCAGTCTCCTCTCCACTGATTCCTATGCCCCGCCCTGCCCCCCCCCCCCCCCCTGCAATAACGGGGGGGGGGGGGGGGCGGCGAGGTGTGTGGAGTGGAGAGGGTTAGAAAGAATCTTCCCTTCCTATGAAAAACATCTCTCAAGGTTTGAAAACAACAGCAACTCTCTTTTACATTTATTGTTTGTGTGAGTGTGTAGGACAAGTTTGGGGTGTGTGTGTGTCAGGTTTTCTCTTTCTGTTATTTGAGTCCCAGGGATTGAACTCAGGTTCAAATGCCTTTACCCACTGAGCCATCTTGTCCCCTCCACCCCCCCCCCCTTTTTTTTTTTCTTTGAGACAGTTTCTCTGTGTAGCCTTGGCTGTCCTAGACTCACTTTGTAGACCAGGCTGGCCTCGAACTCACAGCGATCCGCCTGCCTCTGCCTCCCGAGTGCTAGGATTAAAGGCGTGCGCCACCACTTCCTAGCTGTCCCTCCCCTTTTAGGTTTGGGACAGTATCATTGTGTAGTCCAGGCTAGCCTTGAGCTCACTGTGTAGCCTAGGCTAGCCTCCTATCTAATGGCAGTCTCCCTGCTCTGCCTTCTGAGTGCTGGTATTGCTGGCTGGGATATACCACCCCACCTGGGTCATCTTTGAGGGGTACAGTCCAGTGCTTAGCAATCATTAGTCAGGTCTCTGGCTCCCCAGAGCCTCTGCCAGACTTCATTATTCATTTTCTCTTATGTGTGAGTGTTTTGCCTGCATCTGTGTCTGTACCACATGTGTACCATGTGTACTCGGTCCCCTCAGAGGGTGTTGGATCTCCTAGGACTGGAGTCACAGATGGTGACCACCACGTAGGCGCTGGGAACCAAACCTGGGTCCTCTACAAGAGTAACAAATGCTCCTAACCTCTGAGCCACCTCCAGTCCCTTACCTACCTACCACCCTTGAACAGTCTGTTGCTGTCTTTTCTTTGCGCTCCGTGCTGAGGTGGCACATAGGAGCTTTGAGCACAGCTCAGGGCCAGCCCTGGTAGAGCCTTGTAAGGCCGAGCAACACTGGCCAATCAGCTTCCTGGGGCGCATCCACTTGGTGACTTTTGCAGATCGTATCTGTTTTCAGCATGTGAGGTGGACAGGCCTTTGCTAGTGGCATCACTTATCACCTCCATAGTTTACTGGGCTGACCCCCTGCTCTGTTTGGGGACTTTTTTTTTCCCTCCAAGACAGGATTTCTCTATGTAGCCCTGGCTATCCTGAAACTTACTCTGTAGATCAGGCTGGTCGAGAGCCACCTGCCTCTGCCTCCCTAGCGCCGGGATTACAGGTGCGTGCCACAACCGCCCGGCCTTGGGAGCTTTTCTATGGTGTGGGCTTCAAGCCACCCAGGGAAAGCAGCTGCCTTATGTCTTCCCAGCTCCACCTGCTGTCCCTGACCCTCTTCCCAAAGGCCTGGTAGGATGGTCAGTGTGGAGACTAGCCTGGGAAGCTGGTAGACCTCTATTTTGGACAGAACAAGCTGCTCGCCTGTTGTGCAAGCTGTCCCCAGGGCTTGAGCCTGGCGTGACCTGGTACAATGAGGCTTGTCCCCTCAGGAGGTTTATGAGACCCGTCTGTGCTTTCCATCGGCTTCAGCTGAGTCCTGTGCTGCCGAGGCCCACCTCTGCAGGGTGCTCTCTCTGCATATTAGGGGATGGGTGGGTGTAGTCTTGTGCCCTCCTCTGGTGCCTCTGGCGGGTGTGTGTGTGTGTGTGTGTGTGTGCGCGCGCACATGCGTCTGATAATGCCAGGACTAGCCTCATGGCACTGTCCCCACTGGGAGCATTTTTCTCTACCCAGCAGCCACACAAGCTTGTCTGTCCTGCCAGGCCCTGGCTTGTATTATGTCCGAAGCCTTGTGCCCGGTGCCGTTGCCTGTGCCATGTTGTCCCAGATTGCCCTGTGGCTGTTTCTTGGAGATGGTTTGATGTTGCTGAGCATGTCTGTGTGCCATTAGAGGCAGGGGAGGGGTGGCTTGCCGTACCAGCTGGATTCTAGGGTGTCAGAGGGCAGCTAGGTACTTGGTCGGAGGACATCAGGCCTTCAGCCTCAGGTTTCAGGCATCTTTTCCCGTGGCCTTCCTAACTTAGGGCTGGTGACTGGGGTGTGACACAAGGCCTCCCTCTTACGAGCTGGAGGGTGCTGGGCATCACCTCTTCCTCACCTTGCCAGTTCCTTGTGCCACACCCAGGTAGGATCAGCAAAGCCAGTGTTGGCTTGCTGGGAAGTGCAGGATCCTTCCAGGGTTGGGAAGTAAATGCTGACTCAGGCTGAGATCGACAGCCTTCCAAGGTAGGGGTGTGTGTGTGCGCACGTGTGCATGTGCGCGTATGTGCCTGTGTGTGTGTGCGCACGTGTGCATGTGCGCGTATGTGCGTGTGTGTGTGTGTGTGCGCGCGCGCGCGCACGTGTGCATGTGTGCGTATGTGCGTGTGTGTGTGTGTGTGCGCGCGCACGTGTGCATGTGTGCGTATGTGCGTGTGTGTGTGTGTGTGCGCGCACGTGTGCATGTGCGCGTATGTGCGTGTGCGTGCGTGTGCACACGGGTGCGTGTGCACGCGCACCCACGCAGTCATATGGGACTACTAGTTCTTGAGTCCCACTGGGTGTCCACTTTGAACGTCCTAGCACATTTTTCGGACCCCAGCACTGCCCAGTTACCGATGTTGGTTCCTTTCTGCCCCGCAGTGCCGTGCAGCGGCGTGGGTATGCACGTGGCGTTCACTCGGCAGCTTTTGCTCACTGACAGATGAAGACAAACGCGCGGTAAAGGTAAGCCCGCTTCACTGACTCCATGTCTGGCCGCCTGCCACAGGCTCCATACGATCCTGGCTTTTGCAGGATTCACCAGGCTGAGTCCCTGGTCGCAGGTGCCTGTCGTAGCATCTGCACCAGGCACTTAGCGTGTAGTGGGCACTCACTAGGTAATCGTCAAGTGTGTTCGGCTTACATAGGTCTTTTAGGAGTGTTGGAAATACTCTGCAGCGACAGGGGCTTACCCTTTCTCTTGTGCCCGAGGGGCTGCCAGCCAGAGGGGAGTCACAGTTTGTTGAGTGACTAAATTAGCACTCTTTTCTGCTCATGTGGGCGCAGAGGATTGTGGGCCACCTGGACGCTGTTCATCGTTTTTGTCCATTTATGCAGTCGATGTGTTGCTGTTTGGTTTCTTTGAGTCAGAGCCTGGTTTGTAGCCAGGGTGGTCTAGAGCTCATGCTCAGACGGGTTCCCCTTTTTGAGTGCTGGACTCGGAGGTGTGCGCCATCATGTGTGCTCTAGGGATGCCATCATGTGTGCTCTGGGGATGCGACAGAGCCGTTTAATCTCCGCCCCCAGGTCTTCAGGTCAGAAACAGGGCTCTTCCTCCTCTGTACAGTCTAACAATGCTCTGGGCTCCCCACAGTTTCCCTGTTCTCAGGACGCCTGGCAGGTTCCAGAAGCTCTCAGAAGGGGCGCACCAGGGGGTTCGACGGCCATTGTCCTGATGGCTTGGCAGGCAGGGTTGTGGTGGGTCCCTGCTGGGGGCAGGGGAAACCTGGCCCTGTTTTAATCTCTGATGTTCAGGGGTCCAGGAGCTGTTTGTGGGCTCCACTTCCCTTTCCCTGCCATTTACAGCCTGCAGGTTTTCCTGTTGCCAAGCAGAGTGACCAGCCTGGGTCTGTCTGCCTGTCACAAGGGCCAGATTGTTTGTGGATCCTTCTGGAAAGTCTGGAGCAAGAGCCCCTGCAGTTCTCAGACCTACATGTAGCCCCTTTCCTCTGAAGGGAGCGGGAGGGAGGAAGAAGGCGGGTAGAGGCTTCTGAAAGTCCCGAATAGGATGAGGATGAAGTCGTCCAGGCTGGGAGAGCTGCTGAGCTGTCACATGCACAGCCTAGAGAGCCGCACTTCACTCAGCATGAGCCTTCATCTCCTCCCACAGAGGCTGACGTCTGGGCCTTCATCTCCTCTTTCTGTGCACATAGCAAGGGTCTGGGCTGTTCCTGTCTTAGGCCTTCACACCACTTTCTTGGGCCATAGTCTTCAGTTGCCACCTTCTTCCAGGGGTGAGGAGCCTTGCTGGGGAGGGAAGACATGGTAGGATAAGTTTTCAGGGAGCTGATGGTTGGTGGGTTTATCTTTAGACAGTGTCCGGAGGGCTGAAGAAACAAGGTCGCTGCGCTTTGAAGGGACCGTGCAAAATAGTGATTTTCTTTTTTTTTTTTAAAGATTTATTTATTTATTATTTATTGTATATGAGCACTTTATCTGCAGAAGAGGGCATCAGATCACATTACAAATGGTTGTGAGCCACCATGTGGTTGCTGGGAATTGAACTTAGGACCTCTGGAAGAGCAGGTGGTGCTCTTAACCACTGAGCCATCTCTCTAGCCCAATAGTGGTTTTCAAACTTGTGACCCCAACACCCTCCTACCTGCCTCCTTTTTTTTTTTTTTTTTTGGTTTTTTGAGACAGGGTTTCTCTGTGTAGCCTTGGCTATCCTGGACTCACTTTGTATACCAGGCTAGCCTCGAACTCACAGCGATCCGCCTGCCTCTGCCTCCCGAGTGCTGGGATTAAAGGCGTGTGCCACCACACCCGGCTCAACCCTCCTCTTTTTTGACCTGTGTAGCCCTGGCCTAGAACTCACCTGTAGACCAGGCTGGCCTCAGTGTCACAAAGATCTGCCTGCCTCTGTCTCCAGAGTGCTGGGATTAATAGTGTGACCCATATATAATCCAGCCCCCCCCCCCCTTTTTCTTTTTTTTTTTTTTTTTGGTTTTTCGAGACAGGGTTTCTCTGTGTAGCCTTGGCTGTCCTGGACTCACTTTGTAGACCAGGCTGGCCTCGAACTCACAGCTATCCATCTGCCTCAGCCTCCCGAGTGCTGGGATCAAAGGTGTGTGCCACTACACCCAGGTCAATCCAGTCACTTTTGGTTTTCTTAAAATTACATTTGTTAATTTGGTTGTCTGTGTGTCTGTCTGTGTGCATGGGTGCACGGGCTCACCATGGTGTGTGCATGGACAACAGCTGCGCATAGCATTACGGCCAGGCTCTGAACATCCCAGAATGAGATCGCTGAAGAGACGGCAGACCTCCTCGTGACCTCGTCTCGGAAATCACAGCGTCATCGCCGCTGTCCTTTTGGTTATAGGATCAGTTCTGATCAGAGGGAGGCTGACAGCTGAGGTGTGTCATGGAGAGCCGTGGAGGGGGAGGGGCCTCCCCAGCCCAGCACTACTGTCGAGCACTTGGCACGCTGCACGCTGCCGCCGCGGCGGCAAGGTTGCCTGGCCTGCGCTCATGTCTCTTCAGAGAGTATTTCCTCCTCACTTCCATTCTGGGGTGCACCTGTTAGGGATCCTCTGGGCAGCGGGAGCGTGAGAGCTGTGGGGAAGGAAGGCTGATTTGCAGAAGGTGGCTGGAACAGAGGAAGAAGGGGGTGTGCAGTGGGAGGACCTGTACAGAGGTCTCAATGGAGGAGGGAGCACTTCCCCGCTCTCATCTTCCTCCCTGTGGCTGCAGCTAGCTACCTGCACTGGCCCTGATCTATCCACCAGTCGGATCAGCGCCCAGAGATCGAGAGAGGGATCCCCATTAGGGTTGTCAATGCATGGGAGGGATTAACTGAGGGGTTCGTGTTGGGGGATGGTCGTGTGCACCATGTATTCATGCTGGTTTCTGTGCCCAGAGGCCTGGCTGCAGTCTGATGTGGGCGTTGCCGTTTCTATGATGTATCTGCTGTCTCTGCATTGTGGAAAAACCCTTCTCCATCATCTCTGGTTGGTTAATAAAGAGCTGAACAGCCAGTAGCCGGGCAGGAGAGCGAGGGCTGGATTTCCCATCTCAGGGAGGGAGTGGGTCACAGTGCAGAGAGGAGGTCCAGGAGCAGGAGAAGGACTCTCCGGGGGCACACGGGACACGGAGGAGAAGAAGAGGCAGGGTGTAGGGACTAAGATGCACAGGTAGCGGCCACATGTGGGGACACAGGCCAGGCCGGTACAGTCGGGTTAAGGTCTCTGGGAATCTGCTCAGCGTGCCATAAGCATGTAGTAAATACAAAAGGTCCCCATGTCATTATTCCACTGGCTTGTGGTCTCAAGGAAAATCCTGTTTCGGGTTTATACTCGTTAGAAGGCAGCTACTCTTAAGCTTTATTGTCAAGGCCAAGGCATATAGAATGCTAGGCATTTTATTAAAAAATGAAAAGCCAGGCAGACAAAATAAATTTTGTTTTTGTTTTTGTTTTTTGTTTTACAAGACAGGGTTTCTCTATGTTATCTTAGCTGTCCTGGACTAACTTTGTAGACCAAGCTGGCCTCAAACTCACAGAGATCTGCCTGCCTCTGCCTCCCGAGTGCTGGGATTAAAAGTGTGCGCCACCACCTGGCAGACAAAATAATATTTTTTAAAGATTTATTTATTTATTATGTGTACACTCTTCTGCCCACACACCAGAGCCAGAAGAGGGCACCAGATCTCATTATAGATGGTTGTGAACCACCATGTGGTTGCTGGGAATTGAACTCAGGACCTTTGGAAGAGCAGCCAGTGCTCTTAACCTCTGAAACATCTCTCCAGCCCTGACAAAATAATTTTTAACACCAGTAATTGTTTCAAGTGTACTTAAATTTAAAGACCATTAAGAGGCAAGGATGGAGGTAGCTCGGTGGCTAAGAACACTTGTTCTTTCTGGGTGCGGTTCCTGGTACCCACATGGTGGGTAGCTCACAACTGTTTGTACTGTCCATAACTCCAGTCCCAAAGGATCCAGTGTCCTCCTCTAGCCTCTGAGGGCACCAGGCATGGATGTGCTATGCAGACGTACATGTAAGCAAAACATTCCTAGCCCTCATATTTATAAATAAATGAATCTTCATAATTATTTTTAAAAAGCAGGGACAGACAGTAGCAAAGTGCTGCTAAAATTTCCCTGGGAGACTGGAACACTCCTTCCACAGTCCCAGTGACAAACCAACATGCGATTCCACCAGCTGCACTGGGGAGACTGGGTCTATCAGACTTCACTTACTGAGCGTGAGTCAGGGGTTACCAGCACATGGGTGACCTCAAAACAGCCATGATAGGTCTGTACCCAGTGTGGATGGTGTCGCCGTCCCCAGTCCTATTCCACCTGTGTCCCTTAGCTGTCCCTAGCGGCCTTGACACCAGGGCAGCTGGGGTATAATTGCATACATCTGGCTGAAGAAATGTCTAGATATTCAGACGAGGGTCCCATGACCTTCCCGCTCCCTCCTTCCAAGAGGGAACATAAGAGTCTACAAGCCCAGCTGTGATGACCCTTGGCAAGCAGGCCCAGGCAAACTCCTGAAGATGGCGGCAGTGTGGGCTGGAGGACATAGCCCTATGTAGGAGCAGGCGTGGTGGCACAGGCCTGCAATCCAAGTACATAGAAGGTGGAGGCAGGAGGATCAGGAGTTCAGGGAGTTTGAGGCAAGCCTGGGCTTCATGGGATCAAACCTCAAAAACAAAAGGAGGAAGGAGAGGAGTGAGAAGCGACAAGAGTGAGGCCATGTTGGAGAGTGGCAGCGGGGGGCCAGGAAAGCTGACTGGAGGAGACACTGGCCGAGGACAGGCTCTGGGCGCTCTCGGAGTGCGCTCTCCCGGCTCAGCAGCCCTGTCTGAGCCTGCGCTTTGTCTGAAGCGGCCTGTGTGGATTTGGTGCAGGCTGACAGGGAGCCGCTCTTAGCTGCTGTGTTAACCGTGGCTTAGGTTTGCGCTCCCAGTCCCCGTTGGCTTCTCGGGGAGGATTAAAAGGAACCACAAGCCACAGTGTGTCCGCTTTCCTGAGCTGGCTTCTGGATGCTGAGGAAGGGCTTTCCCAGGAGGCTACACTGTTCATTCGGGAGCCAGAACAGAATGACTTTACCACCTGTCACGTGACCCTGGGGCCAGGGCAGCACACAATAGTGGCCCCCTTCTTTTTCTTTCCTGTCCCGTCTTCTGCACCTTGCATCATCCCAGCCCCGTCATCTTCTTAGCTGCTCTCCTGTTACTGAGTTGTTCTTTTTCTTTTTCAAGACAGGGTCTCTCTGTGTAGCCCTGCCTGTCTTGGACTTGCTTTGTAGACCAGGCTGGCCTCGAACTCAACAGAAATCCACCTGCCTTTGCCAGTGCTGGGATTAAAGGCGTGCGCCACTACGTTCAGCCAGAAGCCTGAGCAACCAGCCAGTACTCAAGAATGTTGAAGCAGAAGCAGAGGGGAAAAATTACAATTACAAGCTCAGAAATGGTTAGGCATTTAGGGAAACCAAGGAAAAGCAAACCTCGCTGGCTTGAGAATGGAGATATGTGAAGTTCTGGGTTCCAGAAAATTCCAGCATACATGAGGTGAGAGAAGCCTAGTCAGCCATGCTGCCAGTTGGAAGAGGGAGTTGGCCTGTGTGGCTGTTGAGAGGAAGCCAAGTTCTCTGAGGCTCAGAGGCCATGACTCCTGGGCATGGGAAGTGCCAAGGCTTATACAGGAAAACTGCACCAGTCTCATTCTGGACACCCATTAGCATAAGGACAGAGGTGTGACACGCATGTGCTCCTCCGAGGACAGCAGTTTTCAAAATGAGTTGTAAAGAACTCAGGAACAAGCTGTTACACAGAGAAACCCTGTCTTCTGAGTGTATTGGGGGAGTTAATGACTTTCGGGGTGGGGGGAGGGGTGTAGCAATGCCTGGCTTCTGTCCACTAGAGGCCGGCGGCACTGGCCCTCCCCAGCTGTAGGAACCAAAGAAGGTCTCCAGACATTGCCAAGTGTACCCTTACCTGCCATTTCCCTGCTAAGTACTCTCGGCCAGCTAGGCCAGGTAAGGAGGACATACAGTCCCTGCGTGGGAAATCCACCATTGTCACTTCACCAGGTGCCATGGACTCTGGGAAGGCAGGAAGTGGTTTACAAAGAGCAGCATGCCCCAGCGATGGCCACATGGCAGAGGGGCAACGTCCAAGACACAGCCATCTCCCGGGCCACACATGTCTGCTGTACTTCTCCAAACTTTCTAACGTCTACAAAAGCCACACTCCTGGGACAGCTGGTGACATTTGCTGTGGACATTGCCACACACCAACCCATCCTGGTGTCTTCATGGCTGAGGATGGGGCACTCCGACCACAGTGGCTCCTCTGTCTAAGCCCCCTGTGCCCCAGGCAACTGTGATGCCGAGAGAGAGTGTGTCCCTGCCACCCTGATCCCCAGTGCGTGTTTGACTGGGCCAGAATGTTCTTACAGCTCACCTCTGACAAAAGCCCTAAGGAAGTGGGGGAGCTCCTGGATGTCAGCACACATCTGCCACGCAGTCCTCAGGAGCCCTTGGGGAAGTTGGAGAGCACCCCCTTCCCTTCCTCTGAGTCCCCCAAGGTTCACATAGCTCCCTTGGCCTCCATCCTCCTAAAAACAGCAAGCAGGCGGAGCCAAAGGAGGAAGCCATCCTGGGACACAACCAGACTCCCGGTCTGGCCAGGGACCTGTGTTTGTTCTGTGTCCTTGTTTGCTCTGCCATCGTGAGCTGAAGAGCGTCCCCTGAAGACATGGAGGCCAGAAGCCCCTGATGCTGTAGATGGCATCTGACTAACTGGGCTTTTCAGTTATGCTGGATTGCCTGGTGGGTTCCCCATGGCACAGGGCAGGCATGTGACCTCTGTGCAAGATGCTATACTTCTGGCTTTGAAAACCAAAGAGGGGGCCAGAGAATGTAAAGAATGCAGCTCTGTCTGAGAAAGACAGCGAAATGTACTCTCTGAGGGCCTCCAGGGAAGAGAGGCTCTGTAGCATGCTGGCTTTGGCTTCCTCACCTCCCGCTCCCTGGAGCTGAGTGTCACCTTCCCTTAGGCCTGCCTTTGTTCCTCTCTAGAACAGTTGCCACTTTGTCCCCAGGGGGATCACCAGGTATGCAGAACTGACTGACGCAGAAGATGTGGGGGGGGGGGGTGAGGAGGAAGAGTAGGTGGTCACCTCTTCCCAAGTACTCACCCTCCACCCCCATCCTCAGCGTTGTGGGGCATGTGCCAAAAGTGGGCATGCTCAAAGCATCCAGGCCTGCGTTTCTGGGGTCCTCACCTCTCTCAGCCACAGGCCTATGAGGGGGACTAGGCCCAAGCCCACCCCCTCTTTCCACTCTGCCACAGATGCTCACCTGAGACACTTTCTCAGCCCCTGGCCCTTCCCTCCTAGACCAGAGAGCTGTCTTTTCTGAGGCCAGCCTGGTAGCCAGGATGTATGTGTGGCTTCCTGGAACAGCTGTACACTCCACCTGCTCAGCCTCAGCACCGCTTCCCCTCCCCTCCCCTCCCTTCCCTTCCTCTCCCCTCCCCTCCCCTCCCCTCCCCTATACCCCACCCCCACTTTCACGCCCCGCCTTCTTCCCTGTCTCCAGGGGTGAATGAAACCTCCCACCCACCTCTTTTCCACCTCTAGTCCTTGGGTATCTAAGACTCAGACCCCACAGGCCGAAGGTATCCAGGCTAAAACCCACCTCCCCCACCTCGTGACCTGTGCCACCTCTACTTCCCTGTCCACTCCCTAAGATGCCAGCATGTCACTTAGTCCATAGTAATCTCCACTGTCATCTGGGGGCCAGGGCTCACATTTTCTTCATGTAGTAAATCCTCTTGCCGGTGTCCCTGATGTCATAATTTCAGGTAATGATCCCAAACTGATTCTTATCAGAAAATAGAAGTCTCCAGTAGCAGAGCTGAGAGAACAGCTCACCACGAGAAGGCCCTGGGTGGTCTTCCCCTGGGTGGGAAACCATTGGTAATAAATTGGCCAATAACAGTTTTTATTGCTCAGGTGAAAGTTGCTAGGTGAGTAAGTTGGTGAGGAGGAGCGAGTGTCGTTTATGCCAAGCATACTTGTAGCACACGTGTAGTATAATTTGCCCGTGGCAGCGCTGTGGTCAGCTGTAGCGAGCTTCCTCCGCTGTCTGGTTAATTGCCTGACCCTGCTGGCATCTCTGCACACAAGCCAGGGCTTGCCTGTGCCCTGCAAGTGTGGACTGGGATCACCCTGAACCTATCACTTGTTTCTTTCTTTTATTTTCTTCAATTGAGAAAATTAGTTATTGATCGGTTGGTTGGTGTGTGTGTGTGTGTGTGTGTGTGTGTGTGTGTGTGTGTACGTACATGGGTAAACATGTGCCTAGTGTGTGCGTAGAGATCAGAGGACGACTTGTGGGAATCGGTTCTTTCCAGCCACCGTGTGGGACTGGAGGCTCAAACTCAGGCTGTCAAGTTTGGTGGCAAATGCCGTGTTGTCAGCCCAGCTGCACCCCTGAGAGTGAGGTGGGTAAGCAGCAGGGCCTTCCTGAGCTGGCTCCGGGACGGCAGCTTGCACTTGCCTGCCTTTCTACTTTCTCCTTCCACCATGGGAGATCGGCAGTCTGTCCGCCAGATGTATTTCAGGAACTGAAGATCCGCGGCGTAGCAGCTCCCCGCCCTGGAAGGGATTCCCTGGTCACGATGGGTGACATCTCCCCAGAATCCAGCTCCGCAAGCGCTGGTCAGGTATGGTGGCGTGTCACCAGGGTGGCCACCTTACACGGAGTGACCCTCTCTGGGAGGAGCAGTCATTCACAGAAGGCCACAAAGGCCAACGGCTCATTTTGCCTTTCCCTGTTTAAGCTCAGCGGAGAGGACCAGAGGCTATGGCAAGGTTTTCCCAGTTCCGCTGCCTCCCTCTTGCCGCCTTCCTCCCCTCCGGCCCTGACAGAAGCCCCCACCTCTGGCTGGCAATGGTGAACTTGGCTGATAGATGGTGATTTCAGGACTGTCGCTGACATAGCACAGCTAGGATTTGAACCCAGAGGATGAAAGCCAATGACTGTTTCTTATGTGTGATTGACAGCTGAATCTGATTGGTCCATTTGGAAATCACCTGTTTGACTCACTAGAGTAGTGTTGGCTTCAGAGAACAGTTAGTCTCTTGTTGCTCACCGAGGGACCTTCTGGCAGGCCTCCGGCAGGGCTCATTCCAGTAAGCAGGCTGAGGAGACCAAGGGAACAGTGGTCAGGGCCTCCTTGGACCCCTGCAACACAAGTAACCGTGGGCAGCCTTGTGGGGGAGGGGCAGGACTCAGTCTCTGCTCTAGGTGCTAAGGGGAAAGCGAAGAGGGCTGAGCCGTCTAGGTATGGGGAGAGGAGAGGTGGGGGGCACTGCCTTCACAGACTCTCCCTTGAGCTAGGCAGCACCCCACCTACACACTCTGCCACCCCAATCCTGCCTCTGAGAGGGGTCCACTGATGGTGTTACAGATGAGTTCTGAGGCTGGAGGGGCAGGTGCTTCTGTGGATTCTGAGCAGGATGGGCACTGGTCACTCTAGCTCACTGGAGGGAACACCTCATCGTGGTTAGGAGCAGCTGAGGGAGCTAAGGGCCTCAGTTCTGAGTGGCCTTGGGCTGGTCACTGTGCCCTCTGTGAGGTGGCGGCTATCCATCCTATCCCCCAGGGGTCCCTGGTTTGGTGAGAGGGCTGTCCTGTCATTGCCCTGCACCGCAGGTGGGCCTGGGAGCGTTGGGTGAACAAGACTCGAGTACCGCATCCCACTGTAGCTGAACACTAGCCTGTGTGATACCCAGGGGCTGGTGACAGCCTGGGGACCCCGCAGGGCACTTCCAAGGGAGGCAGGAGTTGCTATGGGAAATCCTATAGCCTGAGGAGATTGTGCTGCAGCTCTGGCTTTGCCCTTGACTCCCCCTGAGGCGCTGGCTGCCTGTTACTGACCTCTGGAGCAAGCGGGCAGGTGTTCAGCTGGTGACAGGGAAGGACTTGGTCAGAAGACTGTATTTGGAGGGGTCAGATTCAAGAGGAGTCATGACACTCGTGGCCGGCTCAGAGGGATTTGGGAGACCATCTTCTTTATTTATTTATTTTAAATTTAATTTTATTTTATGTGCATTAGTATGAGGGTGTCAGATCCCTTGGAATTGGAATTACAAACATTTGTGAGCTGCTATATGGTTGCTGGGAATTGAACCCTGTCCTTGGGAAGAACAGACAGTCTCTAAATCACTAAGCCATCTCTCCAGCCCCTACGTCTTTATTTTAAAATATTTTATTAATATAAATTATTCTGTCTTCTAATAGTTGGTTAGAAAACACTGAACTGGGCCTGGTGTCGCTCGCACACCTTTGACCCCTGTGCTCAGAGGATAGAGGCAGGTAGATCTCTGAGTTCAAGGCCAGCCTGGTCTACATATTGGGTTCCAGGACAGCCAGGGCTACACAGAGACCTTGTCTAAAAACAAACAAACAACAACAGAACACACACAGAGAGAGACAGAGACAGACAAAGAGACAGAGACAGAGAGACAGAAAAGGAGTTAACACTGAGAAGAAAATTAGTTCCATTTTCTAGCACACAGGTCATCGTAGTCAGTCATGGCTTCTGGTCTCTCAGATTATAGAAGCCTGGTTGTTTGTTTGTGTTTGATTAGCATATGATAATTATATATAGTAATGGGTTTCACTGTGGCGTTCTCATACTTTGAATGTAACACAGGTTTTTTTTTCGAGACAGTTTCTCTGTTACACAGAGCCCTGGCTGTCCTGGACTCCCTCTGTAGATCAGGCTGGTCTCAAACTCCCAGAGCCCTGCCTGTGTCTGCCTCCTGAGTGCTGGGGTTAAAGGCGTGCCGCCGCGCCCAGCGTATGTAAGGCTTTGAGCATGTCCGCTCCCATTACCTGTTCTTGCCATCCCACTCTCTCAACTCCCCCTTCTTCTTCTTTCCAAGCTGTACCCCCTTTTCCTTGCATGGTTTCTTCTGTTCGTTTTAAAAGAAGCGATGTGCTTATAGGAGCTTGGGAGGAGATGGCCCGCCTTCCTTCAGCAGCCCCTTGTCTGCCACATTCCAGCTGTTCACTTTCAGCTCGTGGCTGGCTTCATCGTGATCTCCCTGCTGCACTAACTCTGCCTGAGGAGACAGGAGCAGATGTCAGTGTTCTTTCTGAGTTCAACATGGCGAGCCAATGAGTGGCCCCAAGAAATGAACCACTGAAAGGTAACCCCCTCAATATGAGGAGACATGCCCAGAGCTGCCCTGTGGAGTTCCTGCTTCTGTCAGGAGCAGCAGGAAGGTGGGGCTGAGTCTCAGGCCTGTGAGGGAATGTCACAGGGTCTCCTCAGCTGTCAGCTTGTCAGATTAAGACTGCGGTATCCACCGGGCGTGGTGGCGCACGTCTTTAGTCCCAGCACTCGGGAGGCAGAGGCAGGCAGATTGCTCTGAATTCAAGGCCAGCCTGGTCTACAAAGTGAGTCCAGGACAGCCAAGGCTACACAGAGAAACCTTGTCTCGGAAAAAAAAAATAGACCGCAGTATCCATGTTGCTGTGCTTGGAGGCTGACCTACAGCATTCCCTCTGTGGGGAGGCCCTGAGGCGAGCTCTCAGGCTGTCTCTTGTTGCTGCCTAAGGGTAGAAGCCCGCTCTTCCCCTCCTCTTCTTATTTTTATACTTTATAATCTATCTATCTATCTATCTATCTATCTATCTATCTATCTATCTATC
>OU015751.1:2402349-2415098 GCA_907169655.1 Acomys percivali
TGTGTGTGTGTGTGTGTGTGTGTGTGTGTGTGTGTGTGTGTGTGTGTTCCTGCTAGCATGTTAGTCGCTTGCAGCCTGGCTTCTGAGCTCATCTGCAGGAAGGAGTTCTGGGTGCTGGTTTGGGAAGTGTCCCTCAAGAGCAGCTGATTTGCTTCTGGTGGTGGTGTGTTAGTCAGCTCTCCATCACTGTCACAGAATGCCTGAGGTCATCAGTGTACAAGGAAAAAAGGTTTGGAGGTTCCAACCCATGGTCAGTTGAGTCTGTTGCTTTAGGCCACTGGTGAAACAGCACCATCAGCTGAGGACATGTGACAGAGAGAGCCATTCTTTGCAGGCAATACAGCTGCTGCTCTTGGACAGGACAGGACCCAGTGCTGTTCTCAGTACCCATGTCAGACAGCTCACAGCCACCTGGAACTCCAGCTCCAGGGACTTGACTCCTTCTTTTGGCTTTCAGAAGTACATACGCTCATTATTTATATATATTTATATATATGTAGTTTTTGTTTGTGTTTGTTTTGAGACAAGGTCTCTATGTAGCCCTGGCTTTCTTGAAACTCAATATATAGACCAGGCTGGCCTCAAACTCAAAGGTCCTCTGTGCTAGGATTAAAAAAAAAAAGCCTTTGTCACCATACCTTTAACCATGCCTCCATAACCCGGAAGGAATGGCTGGCCCCCCTGTGCTGGGCAGCTCTGCAGCTCTTGTCTCCATCCTGCGCTTGAGCCACAGCCAGCATGAAGCTACCAGCTGGGTCCTTGTAGGTCGGGCCTACTCAGGTTCCGTCCTCATTCTGACAGGGATGTGTCTGAGGGGGAGGCAAAGCCTCTGGTCACTCAGACCATGGCTGCTAACAGTCCAAGGCCACACCCTTGGTACGCTGCGCAAAGCCCTGCATGCACCAGCCAGTCTGCTTCTCCTGGCAAACTTAGCTCTTCTCCACTTCAGCAAACCAAACTACCTGCGCGCTGAGTACTCGGGAGGTAGAGCCCTGCGCGCTTCGGCGTGTGTGTTGCCCTCTTTGGCTCTTGTTGGGCATGCACAGCCTGGTACCCTTCCTCCCTCCTCACCCAGTTCCAGTTTCTGCCTCAGTGAGACAGACAAGTGCGAAGGATAGCATGGACAGGCCTCAGCAGGGCTGAGCAGGCCTGCCCGTGCCTTCCTCCTTAGCAGCGCCTGAATCCCCCGGAGTGCTGTCAGGGCAGAAAGAGCCTCAGAGGTGCCTGTGTGACAGCAGCACCACGGGAGCAGTGCTCTGCCGTGCATGGTAGGGTTCCATCCCCTGGGCTGGACACCGAGATAGCAAGGACAGACGGCCTTATGTCACGTCTCTCTCTCTCTACAACTCTCAGTCTTTGGCCCTGAGCAAGCACTTATGTGGACAGTGCTGTGTCACGTTACCGTTGCTGCAGGTATGAAGGGCTCCTGGCACAGTCCCTCCCCTCCCTGAGCAGAGCTGGCTGTCTCCGAGGAGAGAACTCTGAGCCTACAGAAACCTCAGCTGTGGTGTGGGTCGGTCATTCTGTGGGATGCCTCTGTGTGTACATCCGCCTCTGACAACCAGTGTATCCTTCACAGCAGGTATTTCTCTTTGAGGCTGAACTGAGGGGCGACGTTTCCTTGGGTGACTGGGGAGAACAGTTGGGGACTTGTCTGCTGAGACATGGCCCTGGCAGGGATGTGTCACCATTCTTGTTAGCTTCTCTGTCTCCATCCCTCAAGTGGTGCTAGGTTCTGGGTCACCATTGGTCCCTCAGCCTTGCAAGTCCACCTTTCCTCATTGTAGGAGAGCTGCTCAACACAGATGCGGGGTCAGGACCCCAGGGTGGGCGAGAGGCAGTGGCTCAGAATCTGCTGCTGAAGATAGAAAAGGGTGGGGCCACCTGGCTCTGCAGCAGTTCAGGGTGGGGCCACCGATGGCATGGCAGCTGAGTAAGGTGCTCAGTGGCCCCAGGCAGCTGTATGAGTACCCCTTAAGTCATGCATGGCCTGCCACTCCATTTTTAGGGTGTGCCTGTGCTTCTCACAGTCCAAAATGGTTGCCATGGTTCCAGCTGTCACCCCAGAGACACTTGGAGAAAGAAATCATGTCTCATCTCTTAAGGAAACTTGGAGAAAATGTCATCACCATCCTTGTCGCCTCCCCCCCACCCCATGACTGAGGATGCGTGGAACTTAGCGCGTCGGGGCTGTGGCTACTTATCTGTAAAGCGCCATGACACATGGAAGAGCGTCCGCTGTTGACAGTGATGGCTGTGGTGGTGGGCAGTTCCTTTCCCGTCTCCCCTGACCCGGGGGCTCCATGGCCTCTGCTCTAGTTTCTTGCTCCTTCTGCGTGCCTTCCAGCCTTTTCTCTCAGGTTCCACCCTGCCTCCCATCCTCACCCTCCCTCTCTTTCCATCCTTCCCTTCCGGCCTCCACCCTCCTCAATTCCCCGGAAGTGGGAATCAACCGTAGGCCCCTCACGCCCAGCACAGCTTGGCCTGAACTGCAGATCAGTGAGGGGTTGAGAAAACCAGGCTCAGTTGATTTGGAGTTTGCTTGTGTTGTTGTTTTGTTTTGCTGTTGTTATTTGTTTATTTTTTGAGTCAGGCTCTCTCTATGTAGTCCTGGCTGGCCTGGAACCTGCTGGGTAGACCAGGCTAGCCTCTAATACACAGAAATCCACTTGCCTCTGCCTCCAGGGTGCTAGTAAAGATGTCCACCACCACTCCGGGCTCAACTGATTTGTAAGTCAAGTGTGAATTAATAACTTCACCAGAAATGGCAGTGGCTTCAATCAGTGGACATTCATTGCATATGAAAAAATCTGGTGGCAGGTTTAGGTTTGCATTCCAGCCTCGGCCAGGGTTGTCTCATGGGCTGCAAGGATGGGGGGTGAGGGGTTGAAAAACCACACAGAGACACTCCCCCCCCCCACACCTACAGAGCTTTCCAGCGTATCCCTCCTGTTAGCTTTTCCGTCCCACCTCACCTCCGTTGGCTGTTCTTAGTTGCAAGGGAGGTGGGAGGTATTCCACACAGGCACCTGGCTGCTTGGACTAGAACCGCCTAGAACCGCCGCTCTGTCCCTGGGCAGGCAGAAGAGAGCGCTATGGGTAAGAATAAGCAGGCAGCCACCATTCATGCGGCATTAACTTAGTGCCTCTGTCTGCTAGGACCAGCCAAAGTGTCCTCATTGTCCTCATTGCTCAGGCCAGGAGGAACAAGCCAGGAGGCAAGGACAGATGAAACACAAAGAAGGGGCACCAGGAGACCCCAGAACGTTCTCCAGGCTCACCATCAGCACTCTCCCATGCCCTGCTGTGGCCCTCTCTTCCTTGTCATCCTGGCCTTGTTGCTGGGAGTGGCTTCTGTCCCTCTGGTTCTGACATCAGCACCACCACCTGGAACCCGAGGAAGCAGCTGGCTTAGCAGGGGCCTCTGGGAAGAGCTGCACTCCAGCCTCAACGCTCGGAGGCCAGCGGCTGGAAATAGTCTTATTCTTGGGTACACTGGGCCACCTCCAGGTGACCAGGCTCCAGGGACAGGGCGTCAGGAGCGGGACACGAAGCCACAGAACCGTGAGATCCTTTTCCAGGCCCATTAACCAGTGTGAGTGTTTTGTCCACACTGCCAGGGAGGCGTTACCCCATGGGCCAGGCACAGCTTTCTGTGACAGTAAATCTTGGTGTTCTTTCCTGGATTCAGAGGAAATTTTAGGAATAATTATTCACTAGATTCATTCTCATTCTCTCTCCCCTGCCCTTGTATTTTTTATTTTTGAGATAGTTTGCTTATGTAACCCAGGCTGTCCTTGAACTCAGGATCTTCCTGCCACAGTCAGTCAGCTGCTCTTATTCCCAGGATGCTACTGGAGCAACAGTGTTACATTCCAGAGTGGCTTTGAACTTGTGACTCTCCTGCCTGATGTTCCTAGTGTTGCAGTTAACAGGTGGTCATGTGATGCTGTGAATGACGCGGCAGACTTTGTGTACAGGAGGCAAATGCTGTCCTGACTGAGCCACATACCCAGCCCCGGCTGGCCCCTCGTGAGTGTGGCATTGTCCTGACAGGAGCAGGGAAGTAAGGAAATAGGACAGAGCTCACTCTCTAGAAAGTTCAGTCCGGCTACAGGCTGGAGCAGGAGGAAGGTGTCACTTAGGGTATTTATCTTTCATCTCTTCACAGATCTGCTCACTGCTGCACTCTGATGAGTGGGAGGGGGTGCGGGGAGGGGGCGGAGAGGGAAGGGCGCCCCCTGTGCCAATGGGCCTGAGTGTGTCGCTGCTTACTATGGATGAGTCAGCCTCCCTGAGGCTTCTCTTACTCCCACATCTGAGCTGTACCCCAGCCCTGCAAGCCTCTTTTATGATTTTTCAATGATTATAATATATTTTATTAATTTATTCATATTACATCTCAATTGTTATCCCATCCCTTGTATCCTCCCATTCCTCCCTCCTTCCCATTTTCCCCTTACCTCCCCTCCCCTATGACTGTGACTGAGGGGGACCACCTCCCCTTCTATATGCTCATAGGTAACAAGTCTCTTCTTGGGATTTTTTAATTTTTATTTTGTTTGCATTGGTGTTTCGCCTGCATGTATGTCTGTGTGAATGCATCAGATCCCCTGGAACTGGAGTTACAGATAGCTGTGAGCTGCCATGTGGGTGCTGGGAATTGAACCCCGGGGTCCTCTGGAAGAGCAGCCTGTGCTCTTACCCCTGAGCCATCTCTCCAGCGCCTTCTCCTCAAGTCATGTGAGGATCTCGGTTCCTGGCCTCACTCTGTGGTATTCGGCATGTTTCCAGGAAACTGTGGGTGGGACAGGCGGCTGGCTCTGATGCATTCGTTGCTCAGGAGCTTGGACCGTGACCCTGGGTATTCCGGTCAGCTTCCTCATCTGTCACGTTTGGATCGTGCAGTTCCTCCCTTACAGGGTTGGCTCACTAGTGTGTCACTAGTGCTGGTAGGTAGTGGGCGCACCCACATGCAAGGGCCTGCGTGGGATGCCACGATAAGAAATGGGGTTCTGTGGGCAGGAACATGGCAGTTGTGTGGAGTGGCTGGACCGGATAGAGGAGTGGCTGGAGGCAGCTCCTGAGCTAGGACAGGGAGCGCGACTGAGGACATTGCCCTGTGTGCCTGGGCTCATGTGCCCTGACTGAGGAGCTCCCAGGATGGAACAGAGGGACCAGAGAGGACAGAAGTGTGTGCTGCCTGCCAGGCCCTGTGCTGGCATGGGGCCACCTGTGGCTGGCATAGATAACTACTCTTGGATGCATTGAGCTCTCCGAGGCCTCTGTGTGGTGTTTAGACAGTCGGCAGGAGACTGGCTCCGGACCAGAGTCAGCTGATGGCAGTTCATCCAGCGCAGGAAGGTGGCCAGGCACAGGTGGGAGGCAGAAGCCAGGAAGGTCCCCATCTTGGAGGAAGAGGGAAGAGCCAGCTGGTTGGGGACATACTCACCAGGAGGAGAGGGCGGCATTCCGCTGGGTGTCGTATGATGTGTGTTTGGGTAGCTGGTAACGCTTCCGAAGCCTCCACTTTAGTGTCAGCCAAACACCAGCCTGGTGGGTCAGAGGCAGATTGTCCCCCTTCAGGCCTCAGAAGCTGAGCGGAAGGCTGCCTAGCCTACTGGCCCCATGTATAGCCTGGCTTCAGAGAAAGGAGGAGGCTCACAGACAGGACATGAAGTCTGAGGCCCAGCCCAGAGCCCTGGACTTGGCTGGGACAGCAAAGAGAGAGGCAGAGACCAGAGCTGAGACTACCTTGGGTCAGCACCCAGGAGTATAGGGTTGTTCTGAGAGCAGAGAAGTAAAGAAAAAGGTCTGAGTGCCCCCATTCTAGAAAATTTAGTCTGGCTACAGGCTGGGCCAGGGCAGGAGGCACAGCCTGCGGGCTGTGGCTGGATGTCAGTCAGTCAGAAGAGTCCTCAGGACCCTGCACTCTGTCCCTTTGGTCCTGGGATGATTTGGATCTTGGGAGATGTTTTGGGAGGAGGAAATTGCTTCTGGGAGTCTAAGGTCAAGGTCAAGATGGAGCCAAGAATAGATACAGACACAAACCACGGTGGCTGTAAGAAGCCCCTTCGTTGTCCAACTAGCTATGAGAACGGGCTTCAGACGAGGCTGCCCGGTAGACAGCCGTGGCCTTGCAGAAGGACACTATACACACCCTTTCCTGTATCCATGTACCAGATGCTCTGGTCAGCTCTCGGGGTTTGCATATCCATAAGGTGGGGAGTGTGTGGGCCCTGCAGGAGGGTGGGCAGCACTGGCCCAGAGTGGTCCTGGGCTCAATGCTTCCCTTGGTTCTTGGCTTTGAGCACCTAGTTTTTGACTGTGCAGCAGAAGACGGGGTGCATCAGTTGTTGGTCCTCAGCAGGCCCCGGGAGCACACTGGGTGAGCTCACACAGGCTGTCCTTGTCTTAGAACATCCTAAGTCAGGAATGGTGGCACACACCTTTAATCCCAGCGTTTGGGAGTCAGAGGCAGGTGGATCTCTTGAATTCTAGGCCAGACTGGTCTATAGAGCAAGTTTCAGGATAGTCAGAACTATAGAGACACCTGCCTTGACAAAAAATTATATAAATATATTTTTTAGTCAGGTCTCATTTTGTCCACTCTGACTTCAGGCTCAGTGTAACAAGCTTGGATTTGAGCTCCCACTTCTATCTCCCTGCGTGCCAAGTGCTGGGATCACAGGCTTGCCCGTGCCCTAGCCCTGATGTCTCTGCAGCTTGATCAGAGCCATGTGCCTGCCTCCAGGCCTGTGGCGGAGTCTTTCTGGTATCTGGAGCCTGAGCCTATGTTTTCAGGTGTCCTTCAGTGTGTCCTCAGATGACCTCTGCACAGGTGGGGAGAACTCTTGATGGTGCAGGCTCAGCCTGTTTGCTTGTGTTAAAGTTAACATGTTTATTGATACAAAAATAGCATGTACACAGATCAGAAAGTGTACGGCCAGAAGGAACAGGCTGTCTCTAGGCCAGCCTCACCCCAGAACAAAGGAGTGTGTGACCGGCTCCTGCCCACACGTGCGTGTACACACACACACACACACACACACACATCACACGACATGACACGCATACACGCTCGCATATACGTGCTCACGGTTGCTCTTTCCTGCCCCCACACCCTGAGGCTGTGGAGCATAAGTTGACCTGACACCTAGCTTTTCTCACTGGAGTCTGCGCTTGGATTCTTTCCGTATCAGCCACAGCATTCTCTTCAAGACCTTTTTGGTGTCCATGTGGGGGGGGTGTAGTTTAACCAGTGATCCCCAAGCAAGTGTTTGTGCAACTGGACACTAAAAAGCCTTAAACTCGATCGAGGTCTGGAGAGATGGCTCAGCAGTTAAGAGCACTGGCTGCTCACAGTCACTTCAGCCCTTCATCTGGCCTCTGTGACACTGTACACACGTACAGGGTGCATTCAGGCAAGCATTCATACATGTAAAAATAAATAAAATCTCACAAAATGTTTAAAGCCATAGACTTGAGTGAACTGTGCCTTCTAAAGGCCAGAAAGGAAAGTTACAGCCCAGGATTCTCTGAACCGGTGAGGGAGCTTCCGGAACATGGACACAGCCTTCTAGAGACTCAGGAGCTCAACAAGGCAGGTGGCAGGCACCACAGGGTTTCACGGAAGTGAAACCCTCTCCGATGGACATAGCATGAGCCAGCCCCTTTTGTGGGGGACCGAAGGGGTACACATGCTTGTGGAGGTCAAAGGGCAGCTTCAGGAGTGGCTCCTCAGGAGCTGTACGGCTTGTTTTAGAGACAGAGTCTCTCAATGGGACATGGAGCTTGCCAAGTGGGCTAAGCCGACTAGTCAGTGAGCCCTAGGGACCTGCCTTGTCTCTGCCGCCACATTGCTGGGCTTACAAAGTGCATCCACCACCCTGGCTCTTTCATGTGGGGGCTCTGGGCATTGAACTCAGGTCCCCATGGTTTTTCAACAAGCACTTTACCACTTGAGCTGTCCCGCCAGCCTGAGCTAGCAAGGCGGTTCAAATGAGCCAGGTAAGAAAGGGCAGGCCCCCAACCCAGATCCAGCCAAGGACAGGACAGTCTCCACAGCTGAGTGCAGAGACTTTCACACGAACTCTGGGGCCCCATATTTGACCATGTCCCCTTGATGGGGAGGCCTGGTGGCACTCAGAGGAAGGATAGCAGGCTACCAAGAAGAGACTTGATAGCCTATGAGCATATACAGGGAAGGAGTCACAGTCATAGGAGAGGGGAGTGTGGGGAAAGCGGGAGGGAGGGAGGAATGGGAGGATACAAGAGATGGGATAACTATTGAAATGTAATATGAATGAATTAATAAAAAAGAAAAAGAAAAAGAAAGGTTAGGCATTTGGAGCAGGAAGGTGGCAAGGCAGTGTCCATGTGGCTCTCGGTCCCCTCTATGCCTGCTCGGTACCCAAAACTTTGGAGGCTATGGGAAGCGAGGGTACCTCCCCAGCACCTGTCCCCCAAGGGCCTCACAGACTGTGACTGCTCTGGAGAGCTGTCACCTCTTCCTGGAGGATTGGGATTGGGCTGTGGGGGGATGGGAACTGGAGACTGGACACTCAGGAACTCTCCAGGGTTCTGGAAGGGATCACCATCTTGGCAACAGACACCTACAGTGAATGTAGGCGTGCCTGGGGTCACAGCCCAGGCAGCCAAATGAATATCCACTGCGTTAGCAAGCAAGTGTGAGAAGAGCCCCGGCTGGGGAAGGCTTATCTAGGGAAGTGCTGTAAGCGGCAGTTTGAAGGAAGAGGCAGGCGGCTGATTAAGTAGGGGTTGAGGTGTGGAAGGAGCTGCCCCTGTTGGTGCCTCAGGGCAGGGAGAGCCCATTGGTGAGCTAAGATGTCAGGTCTCACCTTCTCCAGAGAGGTTGTCTTTCTGCCTCTCCCCCCTCTTTCCTCCCTCCCTCTCTCTGCCCCCACCCCACCCCCTTTCTCTTTAGATTAAGATTCATCTTAAGTGATTGGGTGTTCCAGTGCCATAGAGGCCAGACGAGGGCGTCCGGTCCTCCTGGAAATATAGTTACAGACAGTTGTGAGCTGCATTGCTGGCATCAGACCCAGGTCCTCAGCAAGAGGGGTCAGTGCTCCTAACCACTGAGCCATCTCTCCAGCCCTCTTTTCCCTCTTAGCAGGCATTGGGCTCAGAGCACCAGTCCGGTCTGCACTCCCTGGGCCCAGCCTCAGAATTAGGTGCACTTTTCATAATTGGGAACCAAGGCTGTTTCCTGCCCTCTATCTGTGCTTCAGAGAACTGGATGCCTCGGAGAGGGGTGGCGTGGCTCACCATTCCCTATTGTACTTTGTGTCTGGCTAGCCTCGCCTGCCTCCTGTGTGGTCTCCACACAGGGATGTTTTCCCCTTTATCCTAAAGGGCAGGCTGCTGGGGGCTGGAGAGATGGCTCAGTGGTTAAGAGTGCCGCCTGTTCTTCCAAAGGTCCTGAGTTCAATTCCCAGCAACCACATGGTGGCTCATAACGATCTGTAATGTAATATGGCGCCCTCTTCTGGCTTGCAGGAGTACATGCAAGCAGAGCACTGTACACATAGTAATAAATAAATCTTTTTTTAAAAAAAGGCAGGCTGCTGCAGTGCTGCCTGAGCCCCTGCATTTACACATGCCCCCCCAACTCCCTACCCCCCTCACCCCCCATCCTCCCACCCTCCCACCCCCACCCCCCATCCCTATGCTAGCCCAAGAAGTAACACGTGCCCTGAGGACTCTGGTGCTGCTGGGAGTCTGCCCCAGGAGCACAGCGATGGCAGGCTGGAGAAGGCCAAGACTGACTCCAGGTCCCCAGCAGTTACTGGCCTTCAGGATTCGGGAACACGGAACAGAAATGTCCAGAAATTCCTCAAATCATAAATTATTCTGTATCTTTCCCAACCCTTTATGAATTTTAGAAGAACAGGCTATGAAGCGGACTTGGCCTCTCTCCTTGTCCCCATTTCCTTTCTGCTTGATGGTCGAGCCCAGGAGGGTGTCAAGCTCCACCTCGTCCTGTGTCTCCATCCCATGATGGCATCACAGGCATGTGGCACCACACTCATCTTGAGTTGTCTTTCCGTGACAAAGTGTGAAGTCCTAAGTTCAGTTTCTAGAACCCACATTAAAAAGCTGGGTGTGCACCCATAACCCCAGTAACCCCAGCACTGGAAGGTGAAGAGAGGAAGTTTGCTGGCCACCTAGACTACCTGGCAACTTCCAGGCTGTGAGAAACCCTGTCTCAAAGGTGGTTTGGGAGACTGCGTCCCTTAGGCCCATCGACTGACGGCTGACGGCTGGGGAAAGAAGATGGTGAGTCCCTGGCTAGCCAGGACTGTAGAGTGAAAATGCCAAATAAAAATCAACTGGAGAGCCGGCTGTGGTGGCGCACGCCTTTAATCCGAGCACTCAGGAGGCAGAGGCAGGCGCATCGCTGTGAGTTCGAGGCCAGCCTGGTCTACAAGGGGAGTCCAGGACAGCCAAGGCTACTCAGAGAAAGCCTGACTGGAGCTGGGTGTGGTGGCCGTGCCTTTAATCCCAGCCCAGGTCTGGAAGGACTTCCCCTGCATTTGTGAGCCACTGGCAGCCCTTTGCGTAGTCACTATCACGCCTGTGTCGTGAGTAACTGCAGTTAAGAAACATTTTGTGTGGGCAGATGAGCCTTCGGAACCAGTATCCCTGGGTTTGGGACCAAGCGTCTCCCTCACTCCTTCCCATGGCCACGGCTGTGACAGTGTGTCCTCCCTGCACCTGAGGAGAAGTGGAGCAGCTCCGCAGGCCGCTCTGCTAGTGAGCCAAACCAGTTGTGTGTGGGGACAGCCTTGCCTTGCCCTCTTGTCCTTGTGCCTGTCCTTCCTCTGAGGTGGCTGGTCAGCACCCAGCTTAGTCACGCCAGCCCAGGGCTCACAGCGCACCACACCTTGTCGGGGAGGCCATGGGTCTTTTCAGCGTCCCGCGCACCTGGCAGGCTCTCGGGTAGGAAGCAGGCCCTCCCCTGGGCTAGCTGTGGGGCTGCTGTGTGCTCCCAGCCCCTCTCAGAAGGAAGAAGGAAGGCTGTGTCCAGGGTGTCCCGCAGGCACCCTTTCAACCTCCACCTACTCCACAGGGACGTGCAGCCTGCAGGGACCAGGCTGTGACCCATGGTAAGGTCGATGCCTTGGAGTCCCAGGTAGATAAAGGAAGGCCCTGCCTCAGTCTAGACGGCTGGGGGAGAGAGAGGCCGGAAGCAGTAGTGGGGAAAGGTGCACGAGGCCTTGCCAAGCAGGTTATGGTGGGTGGGGAGATACCACCTGGTAGCCCTAGGATTTGGGCGGAGATTCTGGAGGAGGTGGCCAGAAAAGAGGGCTGGGCAGGCTGGGCCTCCTGGCCTCTGCTGGCAGCCCACCAGCAGCGCACAGCTTTCTTTCTTCCCAGTTTGCAGCAGCCTCCAAGGAAGTCGCTCCTCAGTCCTAGGTGAGTACGGAGGACTCTGGCCCTCACTCTCCCTGACCTCTTTTCCCACAGCAGTTATCGCTGAGAAGCCGGTGGCTAGAGCCAAGTTGGGATGTGGCCTTTCTTGTCTGTGACACCTTGTCCTGCTGCCTGTTGCTGTGTTACCGAGAGAGTCCGCTCTCCAGGTATTCCAGGTGCCTCTCTTGCACTGTGCCTCCTCTTGGCTTCCAGGGAAGCTCCTGCCAAGGCCAGAGAGTTCAAGCAAGGAGCAGCTTGCACTGTGTGGGCTGGGCAAGCGCTGGGATTTCTCTCCCTGGCTCATGGTCACCTCGGACTCCTGAGGGAAGCAGTATTCACAGGTTGTCCATGCCACCAGCATGACATCTGCTGGACAGACGCACGCTTCCCTGGTGTTCTGTGGAGAGCCAGTTCTGTCTTGTTTGTGGGGTAGATAGAGAAGGAACCCAGTGTGACCTGAGGTGTGTGAGAAGTGTCGTCCTGGTTCTGACATTTCTACATCACTTCCACAGACCCCTCCTCCTGGCTTCATGGGCGCCCCCACTTTGAGTGTGTGGGTTTTCACTGGCTTGGGGGCTGCTGTCAGGTGAGGAGGGATCTGGACATGATTGGGTTCGGATCCCTAGGGTGCTTTTCCAGTCCTGAGAACCCGTCTGCTTCACTGTCCTTTCACTCACTTCTTGTTCCCTTTCCTCAGGGACCAGGAAGTCCTTGGGGACTTCCTGCTTCCCAGAGCTATGTTAAGCAGCTCTTATCCATGACTAAAAAGCTCCAGGAGGTGTGCGCGTGAGAGCAAATAGGGACCTGGTGTGTCCCTGCAGCTTCCTTAACCACGTCAGCATCCTCCTAGGCTGCTTCCCGGGAGCTTAGCTGCTGTCTCTCTTTAAAGTTAGTGCGTTTGCCTACTTGTTTAGTGTCTCTGAGTGCCTGTGCCCATGTGTGGATGTCAGAGACCAGCCTGTGGGAAGGAGTCGGTTCTCTCGCCCTCGTGCATCCACGGGATTGATTTCAGGTCACCAGGCTTGGAGGCAGGTGCTGTGCCCTTACCCACTGGGGCGTCTCATAGGCAGAGCTTCAAGCTTCACTTCTTCACCCACTATTAGCACACCCATATGATGTCAGCGTGGCTGTACAATGTCAGCGTGGCCATACAATGTCAGCTTGGCCTTAATGTCAAAGCTTGGGAGGCAGAGACCAAAGGATCAGGAGGTCAGTGTTGTCCTTGACCTTGGTGAATTCAAAGCCAGATTGAGTTACATGAGATTAGGAGACACACACACACACACACACACACACACACACACACACAC
>OU015751.1:2449438-2463838 GCA_907169655.1 Acomys percivali
GAAGAAGAAGAAGAAGAAGAAGAAGAAGAAGAAGAAGAAGAAGAAGAAGAAGAAGAAGAAGAAAGAAGTCGTGTGGGATGTGCACACCTTTAATCCGAGCACTTAGGAAGCAGAGACAGAAGTGGGGAGAGTTTGAGACCAGCTTGATTTAGCGAGAATTCTGGAATTTTGGTTCCTTTAAAAAACACAGGACTATGATAAGAGTATGCATGTTTTTGCCAGCTGCAGATAGTTTCTGCGACTGTGTGACGTTAGGAATTCTGGGAACTTTTCAGAGGGGACATAAATTCGAGGGCCCCCTCCTCCATATGGATGAAAGGCAGGAAGGAAGATAGCCCATATAATAGCAAAGACCAGCTACAGCTCCATCTACGCAGCAAGATTCCAGAAGATTCCAGCCACAACTACGTCATGACAGCTTGTCTCAAAACAAAACAAAAGGCACCCAAAGCGTCCAGCACAGGTGCTGCCATGGCTGGTGTCACGTAGGGGCCGGGAAAGGGAAGCCAGAGAGCTCCCACGGGGCCACCCCATGGAGCCATCCTGGCGGTAGTTTTTGGAAGAGGAGAGGACCGTTGCTTTGAGGGATTTCTGCTGCCACCTCTGTGCTTTGAGGGGTCTGTGTCTGGAAGGGTTATGTGGAGACTGAGAAGAGCCCAGCTTATCCTGGGTTTAAGGCGAGCTCTCACTACCCAGGCTGGCCTCCACGAGGCTGGCCACACGTGTCCGTAATAGGTCCCTCTGGTCTGATCTCTCAAAATCCGTTGTCCGGCAGCTGCCCCCGCTAAGGCCACCCACAGAAGCACATCTGAGGGTTATCTGTGACCTCCTCCCTTGGATGTTACTAGTAAACATTTGTTGAAAAAAAGGAAAAAAAGATTCCTCAGTTGGCTGCCCCAGACAGAAGTCTAGAAGGGGTCTCCCTTAAGGCACTTCACTGCCACCTGCTGGAAGACAGTGGTATAAATGTCAACTACTCGGAGATCCTAGCAGTACAGTCTATGCCTTTGGCAACACTAGCTGCCAGTCTTGAGAGGCCTTTTCTCCTGGAAAAACACGGCCTGAAGTTGATGGTCCATCCCTCCTTTTAATACCTCTCAACCTGAATTGCTTTCAGTTCTCCATTTGGGGAAAAGGCCACGGGCTTTCAACTCTCACTGAATATACCCACAGCAGTTCCTGCCAGAGCCCCCTGGTCACTTGGTCCCCAGTTGGTGTCACTTTTTAGGTTTAGGAAGCGTGGCCTTGCTAGATGAAGGAAGTATGTCACCCAGGACCAGCTTTGAGGGTTCGAAGCCACATGCCATTCCCAGTTTGCTCTCTGTAGTTTAAGATCAGATGTTCCTACTCCAGCCCTCGAGCCATCGTGGGCCTCCAGGCTTCTGGAACCATACGCCCAAATCAACTCTTTAAGCTGACTTGGTTGTCGTGGGTTTTTTGTTTTGTTTTGTTTGTTTTTTGTTTTGTTTTAAAGATTTATTTATTTATTATGTACACAGTGCTCTGCCTGCATGTACACCTGCCCACCAGAAGAGGGCATCAGATCACATTATAGATGGTTGTGAGCCACCATGTGGTTGTTGGGAATTGAACTCAGGACCTCTGGAAGAGCAGTCAGTGCTCTTAACCCCTGAGCCATCTCTCCAAACCCAGTTTTTTTTGTGTGTTTTTTTTTTTAGCTTGACTGTTTTGTAGAAAGATTTTGGGAGAAAAACCAATAAAATAGAACTGAGCTCTCCCAGTGCTGTCTAACAGTTGTCCTCAGGGGCCATTTGTTGTGCTTGGCTTCTGAGAGACTTCCCTGTACACTCCTCAGAGGACAAGGATGTACTGTCCTGGACCTCCCTCAGCCTGGAAAGGGTTAGAATCTTCCAGGGTCCCAGAGCCAGGTTTAGAACTCCACCCCAGTTCCGCCCAGATGGCTCAATGCAGACCCTTAGGGGGTGAGGCTGCAGCTCGGGCTCGGAGTGGGGATGGGGGGTGAGAGGGGGGGTTGTGTGGCAGGCTCTCTGGCACTCCTGGTCCCTCCTGGCTCTATTTCTCAGGGCCCACCTTCCCCACAGCTCCTCTCTAGAACACCAGAAATCTACTCCAAATCTACGTCCCGGAGAGAGACGGTTCCTAGAAGAAAGCTTTTATTTCTATTTATTATTTTTTGGCCCAGAAGTTCCTCAAACTCATCCTCTCAGAACAAATAGTTTTGGCCCAAATTAACATCAGTTCAAAATACTGGCCGTGGCTTCCCAAGGCACTCAGAGCGGAAAGCCAATGTCTTCTGTTTGACCACGAGCCTGGTGAACTCTCTGACCCTCTCCAGCCACCCCGCTGCCCCATGGCCATTGCACCATTTCTTCTCTTCCCGCAGTGACCTCACTACAGGCTCACTGACCCGAGCTTTATCTGGTTCATCTTGCCTCGTCATCCTGTTATAAGGCATCTCACTTTATCTCTTCTTTATTCTTCCTCAAAGTAGTTATCACAGTCCAAGTATCTGACAGTTTGTAGCTGGAGAGAGAGATGGCTCATCGGTTAAGAGCCTATATAATTGTCCTATCGCGGTTCAGAACTCCGGCTCCAAAGACATCGGGCCTCCAAGGGCACCCGGATCCCATATATGCACACACATACTCCCCACCCACACTTGCATATACCCCCCCCATGATGATTAAAAAGAAAAAAATGTAAAAGGAGTTGGAGCTGGAGAGATGACTCAGTGGTTAAGAACTGTTCTTGTAGGAGACTGGGGTTTGTTTCCCAGCATGCAGTGTGAAGTCTCAGTGGCCCTGTAACTCAGGTTCCAAAGAATTTGATTTTCTCTTTTGACCTCCCAGGGCTCCTGAGCACACTTGCCCCCCCCCCCCCCCCCCCCATACACACACACACGCACACACACACACAGAAAAAGAAAAAAAAAATGGAGACGCAGCTGGAGAGATGGCTCAGCGGTTAAGGGCACTGCCTGCTTCTTCCAGAGGTTCTAAGTTCGATTCCCAGCAGCCACACGGTGGCTCACAATCATCTATACTGGGATCTGATGCCCTCTTCTGGCAGCAGGTGTACATGCAGATGAAGCACTCGTATATGTAAAATAACTAAATAAATATTAAAAATAGTACCTAGAAAGTTATAAAAATAAATAAATAAATAAATAAAAGACGTGGAGTCTAGTACCCTCCACCAAGTTCTGAGCCGGTTTAGCTGCAGTCGCTTAAACTGACCCCGCCCCTCACCCCCCTTACTTGCTGGTTAAGCGCCTTCCTGTTGCCCTCGCCCCGCCCTTAGGCCCCGCCCCTTTCCGGGCCCTGTCTCTTACCGGTCTGGTTAGCGGCTGGCCCCGCCCCTTCCCGACATCCACGCCCTTTCCGGTCCCTCCGCGAGCGCGAAGCCCCGCCCTCCCTGGCCCTGCTGCGCTCCTCCCTGTTTCTCCCGGGCCGGGATCTTTTCGCGGGCTGAGACTCTCTCAGGCCCGGCGTGTTCTGGCCGCCGCCCCGCCTCGGCTCTGCACTGGAGAGGTCGGCGTCGGACACCGAGGCCCCGGCCGGGGCGGCGCCCTGGGAGACCCTGGAGGCCCCCGCCCGCCTCCTGTTGCAGGCGCTGCAGGCCGGGCCCGAGGGCGCGCGGCGCGGGCTGGGGGTTCTGCGCGCCCTGGGCCGCCGCGCGGAGCACTTCCCTTGGGCCGGCTTCCTGGAGGCGCTGGGCCGCGCAGAGCCCGAGGTGCGGGGCCCCGACGGCCGCCTGGAGCTGTGAGTCCCCGCCCGTGGCCCCCCCCTACCGCCTGCGTCTTTGTCTGGTTGAGTCAGGGTACCATCTAGCTCAGGCTAGCCTCGAACTCCTGTAGCCGGCTCCTGAGTGCTAGGAGTACAAGCGTGCGCCCCAGCTCTGGCCTGAGACACGTCTTTCGTCAGGCGGCCTTGATTTTGTTTGCCTACATCCATCTCTTTTTAAAAAATCAGTTGCTGAGCTGGTGGTGTACGCCTTTAAGTCAGTCTAGCGTTCCGGAGGCAGAGGCACGAGGATCTCTTTCAAGTTCAAGGCCAGCCAGGGGCTGCATAGAAAAACCCTTGTCAAAACAACATTTAAAAAAAAAAAAAAAAAAAAGGACCTCAATAAACAGCAACCACATGGTGGCTCACAACCATCTATAATGTGATCTGGTGCCCTCTTCTGGTGTGCAGGCACACATGTGAGAAGAATACTATAGAAATAATAAATAAATCTTAAAAAGTAAAAAAAAAAAGCACCTCCAATACAGATGCGCTTAAGTCACGTGGACGTCTGTGTTAAAATACAGCCTCATAAGCGGAGGGCCTCTGTGTGATGATGAATGACCCTGTCACAGGAGGAGTGGAGACACAGTCGCTTGCTTCTCGTCACACCGGCTCTGGACTGCTGCCTAGAATCCTAGAGCGCCGGGCGCATGGGGCACTGGGGACCCCCGAAAGACAGGGTTGAGTGAGAGAATGCCAGTTACTTGCACAGCGGGCCCCTCAGGAGCTGTAAAGGGCGGGCTGAGGGGTTATGACACAATTTCTTCTGCTTCGGGTCCCACTTGCTCTGTGAAGCCCTTTCTGCTCCTGGGTCTGGCACAGCTTTTAGCTGCACTAGAGGGCTAGGAACAGGGCCTCATGCAGATCCTGACTCTCCTGTTCCCTCTCCATCCTCAGCAACTCTTGGTTATTGGTTGGTTAGCTGGTTTTTTTTTAAAGGTTTATTTATTTTGTTAAGTATATAATAATGTTTTGCCTGCATGTACACCTGTAGGCCAGAAGAGGGCACCAGATCACATTATAGATGGTTGTGGGCCACCATGTGGTTACTGGGAATTGAACTCAAGACCTCTGGAAGAGCAGCCAGTGCTCTTAACCTCTGAATCATGTCTTCAGCCCTTGGTTATTGTAGTGGTGGTGGTTTTGAAACGGTCTTTCTGTGTAGCCCTGGCAGTCCCAGGTTCGCTTTGTAGACCAGGCTGGCCTTGAACTCACAGCGATCTGTCTGCCTCTGCCTCCGGAGTGCCAGAATTAAAGCCGTGCGCCACCAAACCTGGCCCCCTGTCCTCAGCAGCAGCTCTCGCGGCACCACCATCCATTCACTGGCTCTTCCCTGCCAGTGCTCAACTCCCTACCAAGTCTATCCCGACCCGTATGGCGCATGCCTATAATCAGCACCTAGGGCACTAAGGCAGGAGGATTGAGAGGTCAAGACCGGCCTGGGTTACTTAATGAGTTCCTCAACTTAGAAAATAAAAACCCTTCGTTCTCAGGGTCCCACTGTTGCTGCGGTTGCCTGGGGTATGCCTGAAGAATCTGATGTCCCTGTTGATGGCTGTTCGACCTTTGATACCGGAGAGCGGCCTCCATTCTCTGCTGCAGCTTGCCCAGCAGGACACAGCATCTACCCCTGATGCCTGGCTCCGAGCCCTCAGGGAGCTGCTGCGGAGGGATGTGGGGGCTGGCGTCTCTGTGGAGAAAGCCTCTCCGTTATCTACGAGCTGTCATTCACGGCTCCGAGACCTATGTCGGCGGCTGGACCAGGGCGGTCGGGGCCTGAAATTGTCCCTGGCTCCAGATCCTGAACAAGAGGACAGGCCTTCTCAGCTTTGTGGGAAACGGAGGAAGGAGCCGGAGGAAGAGCCTGCCAGCCCTGGGTCACAGAGAACCCCTAAAAGGTTCCGGGGTTGTGAGGAGGAGTCAGTGGCCGAAAGGAAGGACCTGGAAGAGAGACCCGAGCTGGAGTCCCTGCAGTCCCCGTCAGATGGTACAGGAGGTGTGTCGGCTGAAGCTGAGCCGCCTCAGACCAGCCCACTTGCGGAGAAGGCCAAGGGTCCAGCTGAGAGTGTGGCCTTGCCCGCCGTTGTCGAGGTACAGTGCTTGGGAAATGGTTTCAGAATGTCCTTCAGGGTAATGGTGAACTCCGGTTGAGACACATTTCCCAACAGGCACCTCTCTGTATAGTACATGGAACAGGGATGAGGGGTGGGTTGTGGAGGATGAGGAGGGTGGGTTGTGGAGGATGAGGAGGGAGTTACTAGGAGCCGGAATCACCTGTCCTCATGGTGTACGGTGGTGCGGTCTGAGGGTTCAGCCTCTTCTGCTCTGTGAGGTGGTGGGAGTCATGCCAGGAGCCAGCTAGCCTGCACACACTGAGTCTACCTTCCTGTTGAGGTTGGATGCAGACAAGGCAAAGCAATGGGCTGGCCCTCACACAGCCTGGGTGCCCACCAGCTGCTGTTGGTCCTTAAGCCTCGTTAAGATTTTTGTTTATGTGTCTGCCTGCGTGTCTGTGTGTACCACACGCATGTGGTGTCCACGGAGGCCAGAAGAGGGTGTGGCCTCGTGAGCTAGAGCTACAAAAACAGGTGACTGGGAGCGGTCCAGTGTGGGTGCTGGGCGCTGAACCCAGGCCTCTGAGGGAGCGGTTAGCCTTTTCTTACTCTTGCTCATGTGTTTTCCTCAGAGGGGGCTGGGAGGTCCACCTGCACCACATGGGTAATGATTGCTCTCTTCCCCACAGGACCAGGTACCCAGGCTGCAGCAGCTGCTGAGGGCCTTCCAGGAGGTGACCGGCTCTCCCTGTTCACCACAGCCCTTCTGGCTTCTGTCTGTACCTTAGCTGCGCCCGGGGAAGCCCCAGATCATGGAGCCTGGCATGGGGCTGGGTAGGAGAGAGCTCTGTGAGGACAGTCACCACAGGGCCAAGTTCGGACAGGCCGTCATTCCCCGGGAATCCTTCGAAGAGCGGGTGCTGTGACCTGTCACAAGCACCCTGCCAGCCCTTACTCAGGATTTGCCTCCTCAGGGGCTGGAGGGGTTGGAAGAGATGCCCCCAGTGGATCTGCAGTTTCTCCATGAATGTAATCCCAGCCAGGTGAGACAGGCCTGTCCCGTAGGGTCCACCTAGAGTCTTTTCCTAGTCCTCACTCCCTCCCACTGTGGCAGCTCTCCCTCCTCTCCCCTGCTCCCCCTCCCTCATGTCCTCGCTCTGCCCTTTCTGTTGCCCACTGGGCTTGTTAGCCCAGCAGAACCAGTTGAGTGTCCTTGGTGTCCCCTGCACAGATGGAGTTGCTATGCAGCCAGCTGCAGCTGCCCCAGCTCCCTGACGAAGGCCTCCTGCAGTTCTGCAGCCGCCTGCTGGGTCTCACGCCAGCCCTCAGCATCAGCAGTGCCTCTGTGCTGGCCAGGAGCCTCTTCCTGGACCGGGTGGGTTCAGGGGGCACCAGGAAGGGGGTTTGGGAGAGGTGTGGGCCCCAGCCAGTGCGATCCTAGGTAGCTACAGACATGTGGCTTTCCCCCATCCCATCTGAAACGTGTGACACATACACTTCCTGAAGGGAAGAAGTGACTCCGTCCCCTCCCTGGTGACTAGATCCTCTCGCTGCCATCCTCTGCCTCCAGGCTGCTCAGAGTTGCCCTCATCTCCTTCTGTGTGAAGTACACCTACCCAGTCTGCAAGGCTGTCCTCTGTCCCCTGCTCCAGGACCCAGGCTTAGGTGAGTGCAGAAGCAGCCCCAGGCTCCTCTGTGCCCAGCACGCCTCACCCAAGGGGCCTGCTGGGAGTTGGGACTCCACTGAGTAAAATGGTGGCTCCTTCCCTGACAGTGGGGCACCCTGTCCGCCCCCCCCATCAGCCTTTGCCTGCCCTCCCCTAAGCCGTCTCTCCTGTCCTGTCTCCTCTCAGGTCCCGCCCAGACCGAGTTACTGTGTTCCCTTACAAAGGATGAGTCCCTGGAGCCAGACATGCAAGTGCAGATTCTGGGGTGAGTGTGAAGGCTCTGGTGCTAACCTCACTCCACCTTCTCCCTGGCCAGGCCTGCATGCTGAAGCCATGGTTCCATCCCCAGCAGCACATGCATGCGCGCGCACGCACACACAAGCACGCCATGGCACTGGGGTCAAGCAGACAAAAGCTGGAGGTCCCTCTCAGAAGTAGCTCAGCTTAGCCAGGACATGCTGCCGTGCTCCCAGAGTCAGACATTAGCTCAATCCCAGCCTTGCTTATTGACTTAGATGGGTGGACTCAAGTCAAGATTGTGTTTGTTTGTGTGTATGTGTGTATGTATGTATGTATGTATGTATGTGTGTGTGTGTTATTTTTGAGGCAGGGTTCCATGTAGCCCAGGCTGGCCTTGAGCATAACTTTGTAGCTGAGGCTAGCCTTGAACTCCCAAGTGCTAGGATATCAAGTACGTGGTGGCACACCCGGCCTGAACTCCTCGCCCCTCCCCTCTGATCCTGGTAGTCACTCTGTAGGGTTTGCTAGGTAGTATGTGTGGTAGTGCATATAGCGAGCTCACAGGAGCTCTGACATCCAGGGTGCTAGGTGTCGCTCAGTGGGGGAGCACATGTTTAGCACATGTGAGGCCCAGCACCAAAATAGATGTACTATTTCTAGCATGTAATAGGTGCTCGAAATTGGCGTTAAATTTAGGCTGTAAAATTGAGGATTGGCTGGGCATTAGTGGTGTGGGCCTATAATCTATCACTTGGAAAGTGGAGGCAGGAAGATCAGGAGTTTAAGACCAGCCTTGGCCATGTGGCGAGTTTAGGGCCAGCCTGGGCTATATTGTTTCCTAAACAAAGATGTAGGGCCTGGAGAAGGGCTCAGCAATTGAGAGTGTGCTGTTCCTGCATAAGACCCAAGTTTGGCTCCCAGCACCCATGTCAGGTGGCTCATGGCTCCCTGTAACTCCAGCTTGAGGGGCTCTGACGCCAGCAGCCTTCCTGGCCACCTGAACTTAGGTGAATCACACAGGTACACATAGTTAAAAAGAATAAAAATCTAAGCCGGGTGTGGTGGCGCACGTCTTTAATCCCAGCACTTGGGAGGCAGAGGCAGGTGGATCGCTGTGAGTTCGAGGCCAGCCTGGTCTACAAAGAGAGTCCAGGACAGCAAGGTAAACACAGAGAGACTCTGTCTCAAAACCCGCCTCCTCCACCCCCCGCCCCCCCAAAAAGGAATAAAAATCTTAAAAGCAAAACACAAAATGAGGCTGGAGAGACGATAGCAGGGAAAGGTGCTTGCCACCACGTCTGACCTCGTCGTGGTGGAAGCAGGGTAGGTGCGCCTGAAATAAATAGAGAAAACACTCCATAGCCAGGCGTGAAATAGAAGGCTGACTGAGGGCTCGTGCATCAAATTTCAGCACTTAGGAGGAAGTGAGGCAGAAAGATTGCTTTGAGTTCCAGGACAGCCTAGGCTACAAAGTGGGTCCTTTTGATTTTCTGAGACAGAGTTTCTCTGTGTAGCCTAGGCTGTCCTGAAACTCACTTTGTAGACCAGGCTGGCCTCGAACTTGAGATCTCCCTGCCTTTGCAGGTGTGCACCACCACACCCACAACTGGCTTATGAGTCGTTCTTTAAAAAGAAAAGAAAAGAAACAGGGCTGGAGAGATGGCTCAGAGGTTAAACCATCTGTTAAGAACACTGTCTGCTTTTCCAGAGGTCCTGAGTTCAATTTCAGACCACCACATGGCAACTTAGAACCATCTATACCTATACTGGGATCTGATGCCCTCTTCTGGCATGCAGGTGTCCATGCAGATAGAGCACTCATATACATAAAGTTAATAACTAAATCTTGAAAGAGAGAGGGATGGAGGGAGGGAGGGAGGGAGGGAGGGAGGGAGGGAGAGAGAGAGAGAGAGAGAGAGAGAGAGAGAGAGAGAGAGAGAGAGAGAGAGAGAGAGAGAGAAGTCATGTCTAGTGGTTCAGGAGGGAGGGCAAGGTACTTCTCAAATAATACCAGCCACTGCTCGCTGACCAGTTCACTTCAGACCTATACAGCTTCTGCTCTGCACAGAAAGACCCGCACAGACAGTTAAGGTTCTGGGGTCTGCAGCTGCAGTGGTGGGGCTGGTGCCTGCTCTGTGGACCTGGTGTGGGTGGGAGGACGGGCCTTACCAGGTGTCCTCTGCAGGCATGTCCTGGAGCTGGCCTGGAGGGAGGAGGCGTTCCTGGTGTTGCAGGCGCTGCTGGAGCGGCAGGTGAGTGGACTGCCCTGAGAGGCTGGGTGGGACCCAGGCGGCTGTGTTAGGCAGGTGGGCAGACCGCTGCCTTCCAGCTAAATGTTTGTGATGGGCCCTGCAGCTGCAGGTGAGGACAGACACTGGTCCCTGCTCACCTGGCTCTCTCTCTTAGTAGCACTTGGGGCTGGAGTCTCTCTCCTTTTCTCTCACATGCCCGGGTTTGCCTGGAACCCCCTATGTAGTGGAGGGGGACCTTGAACTCCTGGTCCTTCTCCCTCATGTTGGGAATACAGGTGTGTCCCACCACACCCACTTAGAGTTTTAGCTTTAAAAGCTCAACAGCGGAGGCAGGCCTTAAACTCACCTTTCCTGCTTCTCAGGGTGTGTGCTGTGTATGTGAGGGGTGTGCTTGCTAGCCCTGGGCTCCGTCTACTTGCGTCTTGCCTGTCCAGCTGGGGTTTGAGCCATACATTCTAAGCAGGTGTTCTGCTTTGGAGCCATAGTTCCAGCCCTTGGTTTTGGAGACAGGGTTTCCTGTTTCACTGTGTTTGTAGCCCAGGCTATCATGGATTTTTATTTTTATTTTTTTATTTTTTTGAGACAGGGGTTTGTCTGTTATCTTGGCTGTCCTGAACTCACTTTGTAGACCAGGCTGGCCTTGAACCCATAGTGATCCACCTGCCTCTGCCTCCCGAGTGCTGGGATTAAAGGCGTGCACTACCACACCCAGCTGCTATCATGGAATTTAAGATCCTCCTGCCTCAGCCACTCAAGTACTGGGTCACAGGCCTGAGAGACTACAAGTGGCTGTACTTTGCTTTTACCCTTTTTTGCTTTTCCTTTTCTTTTTTCTTTGTTTGTTTGTTTTTGTTTTTAATTAATTAATTAATTTATTATGTATGTAGTGCTCTGCCTGCAGGTACAACTGTACACCAGAAGAGGTCGTCAGATCACATTATAGATGGTTGTGAGCCACCATGTGGTTGCTGGGAATTGAACTCAGGTCCTCTGAAAGAGCAGCAAGTGCTCTTAACTGCTGAACCATCTCTCCAGCCCTTTGTTTTTGTTTTTGATAGAGTCTTTTGTAGCCCAGAGTAACCATGAACTCACCATGTAGCGCAGTGCAGGGTGACTCCTCCTGCGTCAACCTTGCATCACAGGAATGCGTCCCCATGCCCTGTTTATGTGGTGCTAGGTACGACCCAGGGCTTCATGCACGCCAGTCATGAGACACATCCCCAGCCCTCCCCTTTTTTAGAAGTCTGTTTTGGCATTTTTCTATATTACCACCTAAAATTCTCTTATCGTTGGGGGCACCCACATGGTGGCTCACAACCATCTATAACGAGATCTGGTGCCCTCTTCTGACATGCAGGCACACATGCGGGCAGAACACTGTATACATAATAAACAAACAAACAAATACATCTTTTAAAAAAATTCTCCGTTGGCTGGGCTCTCTGCACTCTGGAGGCAGAAGCAGGCTGTGAGTTCGAGGCCAGCCTGGTCTACATCGAGAGTTCCAGGACAGCCAAGGCTACACACAGAGAGACCCTGTCTCAAGAAAACAAACAACCAAATTTCTCCATCATCACAGTATTCTCACTATGAGTATTTTGGCACAGGGTGTCATGTAGGCCAGGCTGGCTTTGAACTCACTATATAGGAAGGTGATCTTGGGCTCCTGCCCGAGTCCTTCAATTATTGCTGTACAACACCACTACTGGCTTCTTTCATTTTTTGTTACATAATTGATTACTTTTCTTTTTCTTTCTTTTTTTTCTTTTTTTTTTTTGTTTGTTTTTCAAGACAGTGTCTCTCTGTGTAGCCTTGACTGTCCTGGACTAACTTTGTAGACCAGGCTGACCTCAAACTCACAGTGATCCTCCTGCCTCGGCCTCCCGAGTGCTGGGATTAAAGGCGTGCGCCACCCCCCCCCCCCCCCATCGATTACTTTTCTTACTGTGATAAAATACCTCACAAAGTCAACTTGAAGAGGGAAGGCTTGATTTTGGCTCCCAGTTTAAGGGCCCAGCCTGTCATGTTGGGGGGGTGCGGTGGGGCAGGGGCTGAGGCCGCTGGTTACACTGTGTCCTCACGCAGAGAGAGAAATCCCGGCTCATTCTGCCAGGGGACCCCAGCCTGAGGGGTGGTGTGGCTCCTGCATTCAAGGAGGATCTTCCTTCAGTGGACCAGTGTTGGAGACGCCCGCCCTCGGTGACAGGTGAAGGTGGGGCGTCACAGCGATCGACTGTGGCTGTTTATACCCGAGTCTCGGGGTCTGAGAGGAGGCACCCTGAGTGCAGGGAGATTTCAAGATGGTGGTGTGAAGTGCAGAGCGCCACCTGACCCTAGCGGTCATTCCTTACTGCGAAGAGCTGACGGACCCTCGCCTCAGTCAGGCTTTATCCACTGAGGCAGGCGAGAGCCGCTGGCTCCTGCGTGGCCCTGACCTGAGCCAGGGCAGCTGCTGTCTGTGAAGCCATGCATATGCTGTCACCCTCGGTTACCTTGAGCTCTGCTGTCCAGCTGTGGGGATGGGGCTTTACGTGGTGTGTCAGCTTCCCCTTACTGTGACAAAACGCCTGAGGGAAACGGCGGGGAGAAAGGTTGGTGTGGCTCACGGCGCAGAGGCTTCGACCTGCTGTTGCCTCTGTTGCTCCTGTTTGAGGCACCAACATGGAGGAAGGAGTGTGTGATAGGAAGGCGGCTGAGATCACGGCAGCTGAAGAAGTGAAGGGAGAGTGGTGGCCAGGCTACCGCGGTCCCCTTTAGACAAACCCCCAGTGGCCTAAAGGCTCTGCCACCTCCCAGCACCTCACTCTAGGACCAAGCCTTCAGCACTTGGGTTTGTGGAGGAACAATCTAGACCCATCCTAGAGCTCTGTTCCGCTGCCTGCTGGGAAATGGAGAGATCGGGTTGAACCCAGGCCTGGCCTTGTGACGCTGCTGTCCCGTGTCCCCATGTGTGCAGGTGGAGATGTCCCCCGAGGTGTTCGGGGTCTTGGTGCAGAGGCTCTGCAGAGAGGGGCCAGCAGCCGCCGCCTCCATGGCCTACGCCAAGCTGATGCTGACGGTGATGACCAAGTACCAGGCCAGCGTGAGTGTCGGCAGCCAGCGTCTCTGTCGGTGGTGCTGGGGGGGGGGGGGCATGCTGGCCTGCCCCTGGAGCTGACCCTGTCCTCAGTTGTCCTGCGGGAGGAGCCGAGCACAGGCACCTGGTGACAGAGGAGGAGAGCAGCTAAGCTTTGTTGGGGATTCGGACTGGGGGATGGTGAGTGTGTGGGCCAAGCTGAGGCGGGAGGATTGTTGTAAGCTCAAGGCCAGTATGGGCTACATAGTGAAGTAAATACACAATACAAAAATAAATAAATAAGGCCAGGCATGGAGTAAATGCCCAGCATTGGGGAGGCAGAGGTAGGTGAATCCCTGTGTGTTTGAGGCCAGCCTGATCTACATAGTTCCAGGACAGCCAGGGCTATTAAATAAATACCCTGTTCTTCATCATCATCTTCATCATAAAGGGGGGGCCCACTGGGGATATATAGCTCAATTGGCAGAGTGCTTGCCTAGCATACACAAAACCTGGGCTCAGTTCCAAATACTTTGTAAACTGGGTGTGCCAGACATATAGTCCCAGCGCTGAGGAGGTAGAGGCAGGAGGATCAGGGTTCAGGGCCAGCCTTTAATCCCAGCACTCGGGAGGCAGAGGCAGGTGGGTCTCTGTGAGTTCAAGGCCAGCCTGGTCTACAAAGCTAGTCCAGGACAGCCAGGACTACAAGAGAAACCCTGTCTCAAACCACTCTCCCCCAAAAAAAGAAAAGTTCAGGGCTAGCCTTGAATACTGGAGGCTCCTTGGCTTTTTTTGTTTTTGTTTTGTTTTTTTCAAGAGTTCAAAGATGTATTTGTTTACTTTGTACACAGTATTCTTCCTGCATGTACACCTGCAGGCCAGAAGAGGGCATCAGATCTTATTATAGATGGTTGTGAGCCACCATGTGGTTGCTGGGAATTGAACTCAGGACCTCTGGAAGAGCAGTCAGTGCTCTGAGCCATCCCTCTAGCCCTGAGACTTTTTTTTTTTTTTTTTTTAAGTGACAGGGAAGAAAAAAGGATAAGTTCAAGGCCAGTCCAAGTTATATGAGAGTTTCACTCCCATCCCAGAGCGCATAAAACATAAAAAGCAGTGGCAGCCAAGGGCTGGATTGGTGGAAGGCTGTTCCTGGCCAGGAATACTGTGTGTGCCGGGATTTCCCTTCCTGGGGATCTGCAAGTAGCTCCTGTGGCCAGGAGCTAACAGTGTGAGAACCAGTGCTGGCTGGGGCGAGGCCAACACTTCCTTGCTACAGTTCAAACACTGTACCAAGCCCTTTGAGGCTGAGCAGTCCATAGCCTGTCCTGTGCATCAGCCCTCAGAGGCTGTCAGCTGCGGCCTGTC
>OU015751.1:2464149-2484533 GCA_907169655.1 Acomys percivali
GGGGTGCACTACTGTGCCTGGCTCATACACTGCTGTGCCTGGCTCATGCAGTGCTGGGCATGGAACACAGGGCTTTGTGCTTGCTAGACTGTAGATTTGGCTAGCCTGAACCCTCTGTGTTGACCAGGTTGGCCTCACACTCCGCCTCTGCCTCCTGAGTGGTGGAATTAAAGGCCGGGGCCACTATGCTGGCCTCAGCTTGCGTTTTATATACTCCAGGACCACCTGGCCAGGGGCAACACTGCCCACAGGAGGCTGAGCCCTCATGTGTTACCTACCAGTACATTACATAGTGCCCCACAGGCATATGTCGGGGTGATGGTGGTGGGGTGCAGATCCTCAGTGGAGGCTCCCTCTTTACCCAAGATGGCCATCACACAGCTAATTTGTTGATTCCATGATCCCAGAAAAGTGGGGCTCAGAACCTGAGTGTGCTGTGCAGTTTTGGGGTTCCTGGGTCCTGCAGAGGGACTGTGCTGTTGTCTTGTTTGAGGGGTGGGGCTTAGCGAGTGGAGAAGTGGAGCATGAGCCCCATGAGCAGGAACATAGGAACAGGTCAGAAAGAGTGTGGGGGCTCAGGGCAGTGCCCCAAACCCTCTCTTCTCATCTGTAGCCTGGGAGGGCCATGAGGACTGTGTGAGACACACCTGACCTGTCCCACCCACCACCACCCCCCATCTAGCAGCGGGGCTCCCCTGAGCTCTACAGCTGGTGGAATTCCAGGGCCTCCCATGCTTTCTTCACCTCAAGGAGTAAGGAGTAGAAAGGCTGCTCTTCCAGGGGTCCTGAGTTCAAGTCCCAGCACCCACATGGTAGCTCACAACCATCTGTAACTACAGTCCCATGGGTTCTAATGCCTTCCTCAGACAAAACACCCATATACACAATAAAATAAATCTAAAGAAAATCCATCACTTAGGGGGCTGGAGAGGTGACTCAGTGGTTAAGAGCACTGACTGTTCTTCAGAGGTCCTGAGTTCATTCCCAGCAGCCACATGGTGGCTCACAGCCATCTATAATGTGATCTGATGCCCTCTTCTGGTGTGCAGACACACATGCAAATAAAGCAGTCATACATAAATAAATCAATCTTAAGGGGAAAAAAGTAGAAGATTGATTGCTGGAAGCCTGCCCTCAGTGTCTGCTCTCCATCCCTACCAAGCCTGTGGGGGCGGTGAGATGGGGTGACCATCTGCTGCCTGCTGCAGTCCTGACCTGAGTCCTCTTATCCAGATCACACAGCAGCAGAGCCTGGACCTGGCTGTGGCCCTAGAACCCAACACCACCTTCCTGAAGAAGTCCCTGCAGGCGGCACTGAGACATCTGGTCCACTGACTGCACACAGGGGCACGCTGCCCTGACCTCTTGCCTCAGAACTGAGCACAGCCATCTCAGGAGTCAGCAGCACTTGCCCAACATCCATCCTCTGCAGAGGCCATCTTGACATCACAAAAAGCAGAGAGGAGGCCTGAGGCTCGGAGCTGGCTGCCGCTTGCATCTCACAGTGCAGAGACCGTGGAGGGTCAGTGTGGATGGTCGTGTGTACTTGAAAGCCCGGTTCCAGTGTACTCAGTGTGAATCTTTAGTGCTCGGGTGTATGTTGTGACTCTCCTCCCCCCCAAGACAGGGTTTCTCTGTAGCCTTGGCACTGCTCTTCCAGAGGTCCTGAGTTCAATTCCCAGCACCCACATGGTGGCTCACAGCCGTCTATAATGAAATCTGATGCCCTCTTCTGGTGTGCAGGCATACATGTAGGCAGAACGCTATATGTGTTATAAATAAATAAATCTCTTTAAAAATAGTTTAAAAGAAGAAGAAAGTTCATCCACGCATGGGGTTCACCGCTGTAATTCCAGCACTTAGGTAGAATCATCCTCAGCTGCACAGAGTTTAAGGCCAGCCTAAACTACATGAGAGAACATGTTCCAAAAAAGTCTGTGGGTGTGGCTGGGAGACGGCTGAGTGGCTAAAGAGCTTGCTGAGTGCACTAGGGTCTTCATGTGATTCTCCAGAACCCATGTAATCCCTGTTCTACGGTAAAATGGGGCGGGGAGGGGGGAGCAGGAGAGTCCTCCAAAGCTGGGGGCCAGCGTAGCCTGAGACCAAGGTTGTCCTCCGACCTCCACATTTGTGCAGTGGCATGTTTGCATCTCAGAGTGCTCATGCATGCACAACACAAATGTGTACGAACATACACATGTCAGATGCAGGGACATTTGTAAAGCACAAACAGAAGCACCTGTGTCCTTGGAAGCAGTGCCTCTGACCCCCTAGGTCACAGCACCTGCCCCCTTCAGCCCTTCACCCGCCCCCACCCACCGCGAACTTAGTCTATGGGCAGCCAGGCTACGTGTTGCCCTCCTGCCACAGCAGGCCTGTCAGAGCTGCCTGTTGAGTGCCAAGGCTTGCAGCACCCTGGGTGACTGACTGCTGCTGAGGGAGGGCTTGGGGCCCATAACTTTTGTTTCAGTGCTGGGCCTGGAATCCAGGGTGTTGGGCCTGCTGCGCTGATGCTCTCCCACTGAGCTAGCATGTCAGCGGGATCTAAAGGACAGCCGGGGCTACCGTGGGCTGAAAAGGGAGCAGAAAAGACGCGGTGCCTGCTGCGGACCTACTTGACGTCCACGTTTCCTCAGCACCTGGGCAGGTACCTCACTCAAAAAACATTTATCACACAGCTGGGCACGCACACCTATAATCCCCAAACTCAGGAGGCAGAGCTCGAGGTCAGCCTGTCCTACACAGTTTGTTCTAGGACGGTCAGGGCTACACAGAGAAACCGTGTCTTGAAAAAAGAAACACAGCTGAGTGGTGGTGGCGCACGCCTTTAATCCCAGCACTCAGGAGGCAGAGGCAGGCGGATCGCTGTGAGTTCGAGGCCAGCCTGGTCTACAAAGCTAGTCCAGGACAGCCAAGGCTACACAGAGAAACCCAGTCTCCAAAAACAAAAACAAACCAACAAAACGAGTCCAGGCTATTTAAGAAAACACAGGGGCGCATTTGTCCGATGTCCATCTTGCCTGGAGGCTGAATCGGGACGGTTTATAAAGATGGCCAGGGCAGACTGATGGGCGCCTCCTCCCAGGTGGAGGCTTACACTACGATTAAATGAGGCGCATCTGATCCTAATCTAGTCACAGGACGCTTTTCAGCCCTGCAGATCTCAACGAGGATCATTTCCTCGAGCTATTCCCGTCATCGGTGCCTCTGCCCACATGCGGCGGGCGGCTGACCTGTCGCACATCGCACGGGCCAGAGCGGGCAGCTGCCCGGTGGTGCGTCTTCTCGGGACACCAAATTAGGCGACGAAGGTAAACAGTTCTGCTGGCGACTGTGGAAGGTCAGGCAGAAGATCGGAGGTCGGTCTGTCGGTCGGCAGAAATCCGATCTCGATGCCCAGCTTCGGCCCCGGCCCCGGCCCCGGCCCCTTAGCTGGGAGCCCGGAACCCCAACAGTCCCGGTGCATCACCGCCCTTTAGTCCTAGCGCAGCGCTCACGGTGCGGCCGCGTGCCGGCTCCCCCCAGCGGCCGCCACCCGCAGCGCTCCTCGGGCGAGGCAAAGCGCGGGGCGTGCGGCGGAACCAGGGAGTCTCGCGAGAACACGAGCTCTATTTCAGCGCACGCGCAGAGCTCTCCGTTCTCTTTTTTTTCTTCTTCCGGTTCTCGCCGCTGGAGCAGCCATGAGGTAGGTACTTACCGGGGCGCCATCCGGGGCCATCCGCGCACCTCGGTGTCCCGCGGGCACCCTGCGGCCCGACTCGGACCCCAGTCCCTGCGGCTTCTCCCGCCGCGAGCGGCTTCCCGGCATGCCGCGGGGCGATCCGGCGCTCGCCGGGCGTCCAGCATGGCCGACCCTGAGCGCCGTCGTTTCTCTCCAACAGCAGCAAAGTCTCCCGCGACACCCTGTACGAGGCGGTGCGGGAAGTCCTGCACGGGAACCAGCGCAAACGCCGCAAGTACGCGCGGGCCTCCCCGGGCGCTCGGGACGGGACGGGGCGGGGCGGGCGCCGCGGCACCCGGGGGGCTCACACCGTTCCCTTCTCGCTTAGGTTTCTGGAGACGGTGGAGCTGCAGATCAGCCTGAAAAACTATGACCCTCAGAAGGACAAACGCTTCTCGGGCACCGTCAGGTTGGCACCGCTCTGACCCCACCCAGCCCTCAGTGTCCCCGCGCCGCCGCCGCCCTGCTGGGGAGGGGGCCGCCGCCCTGGGCAAGCCCGAGGCGCGCGCGCGGGGTCACTGACGCGCCAGGGTAGTCCAGGCGTCCTGCTGCGGGGCAGGCTGGACGGACCCCCACCCTGGGTCTTAAAACAAGAGGGGAGGCGTGGGGAGGCCTCGGCCGAGCCCGCCCGCCCGCCTGAGAAGCCAGGCTGGCGTTGTTGCACAGACCTCCGGGTAAGACTCGGGGCTTGCCGCCATCTCAGACCCCCCCTTCGGGTCGGCTGGGCACTCGGCGATTGGCCATTGCATGACCTGTCGTGTCCTGCCTCCCCCCAAACTGCAGGCTCAAGTCCACTCCTCGTCCCAAGTTCTCGGTGTGCGTCCTGGGGGACCAGCAGCACTGTGATGAGGCCAAGGCCGTGGACATCCCCCACATGGACATCGAGGCGCTGAAGAAACTGAATAAGAATAAGAAGTTGGTCAAGAAGCTGGGTAGGCGCCGCCGCCGCCGGCCTGGTGTTGGGGAAGGCGGGGGGAGGTGAGACGGTTCCGGGGGCCCGGTTTTGGGAGATGCCACAGGAGCCCTTGGCTGCCGGTCTGGCCCTGATAACTGGAGGTGGCGTGCTGTATTGCCCTAATCCAGGGGGTGAGCCCCTGCCCAGAAGTGCCCTTCACATCAGGTGGCACTACAGGCTGATCTAACAGGGGCTTTTGATCAGTCGGCTGAGGCCCTTTTCCTTCCCGGCTGTGTGAAGTTGACCTGTACTGAGATACTGGCTTTGTTTTGTGGCTTTTTCTTTCTGTTTGTTAACGCAGGGTCGCAAAGGAGAAAGTCTGTGGTGGGTTAGGTTAGCCTTGCATGGTAGGCCCTGAGCTCTGCGGCTAGGTGGGCTCGTGCACTTGGGGTTATAGTAGGGCCAGGCATTGGCAGGTGAAGTCACAAGGGAAACCATTTCCAGCTTTCCTTACAAATTTGGGCTAACAGACTCTCCAACCAATGTTACCAGAGGTTGGACTTTACCGCCTTGGGAAGCACTTAGGATCTGCTCTGGTACTGGCTGCACTGTGGCAGTGCTGCTCTGGGCTCCCCAAAAAGCTGGGCTTGGTTACAGGGCCTGCACCACCAAGTTGAGCTTTGAATCGCAGAGTGCTAGGATCACAACAGGTGGGGACCATCACAGCCCCTTGGTCTGTGCAGTATGCCATGGCTTGTGGGTTATTCTGGTTCAATACCTAAGGACCAGTGGCACTTGCATATGGAGTTCTTCGGTGGGTGTGGCCTGGGCAGGCAAACTGGTAGCCATTTTAAAGGGTTGGTTCAAGTGCTTTTCTGGCTAAGTAGCCTATGGCTTCTCCTTCCAGCCAAGAAGTATGATGCCTTTTTGGCCTCAGAGTCTCTGATCAAGCAGATCCCACGTATCCTGGGCCCAGGCCTGAACAAGGCTGGCAAGTTCCCTTCCCTGCTGACACACAATGAAAACATGGTGGCCAAAGTTGATGAAGTGAAATCCACCATCAAGTTCCAGATGAAGAAGGTTGGTCTGGCCGTGGCCTCTGGCGGGGGGGGGCTCATAGCATGAAGTGTCCCATGGTGTAAGTGTAGTTGTGCAGCTTTCTGAATAGATGGCTCTAGTCTCCTGGATTTTTGAAGTCATCGCGGGGAGAGGGACAGGCCTGCCATGCACATGCTCTCACCGCCTGACCGCTTCTCCCTCCGCACAGGTGCTGTGTCTGGCTGTTGCTGTTGGCCACGTGAAGATGACTGATGATGAGCTGGTCTACAACATCCACCTGGCTGTCAATTTCCTGGTGTCCTTGCTCAAGAAGAACTGGCAAAATGTCCGGGCTTTGTACATTAAGAGCACCATGGGCAAGCCCCAGCGCCTGTACTAGGACACACCAATAAACCTTAGTGCTACCACCCATCCCTTGGTCTACCTGTGATTAGGGGCAGGGTGTTGTCACAGTGTGACTCCTGGGTGTGAGGTTGGGTATGGTGGTGGTAACCCCAACACTGACGGGGCAGAGGCAGGCTGGTGTCTGGTGTGCCCTACACCCTGTGTGTGTGTGTGTGTACCTGTAGGAGTCTGCACGTGCATGTCCTGGGGGAACCAGCTATGTCTTGTTTTCTAGATTGGTGCTGCATGAAGTAAGTTCGTCCAGTGTTGTGTTACTGCCCAAGCAGGGTGCAGGCTAGGACAGCGCAGCTGGAATGTGGGTGCTGGTCCAGCCTCATCCAGTGTCCTTGCTTCTGGCCCTACTTGTAAGATTGTGAACAAAGCTGCACGTAGAATTTGGAATTTTGAGTTTTTCTCGAAGGGTGAAGTTTCCCAGGAAGGAAAACATGGTTAGAGCTGAGGTGTGGCCTGTCCTATTGTGGGACAGTGATAGGTTCGTTCACAGTGAACTGCTAGGCTCACCAGGGCTTTTTGTGATGCAGTGGACACGAGTGAGCTCTGCCTTCTGAAGCCGCTGTAGACCAGGCTGGCCTCACACATCTTTCTGCCTCCTAAGTACTGAGGTTACAGGCATGTGCCACCAAGCCCAGCTCATGCAGGCACCTCTTAAAAAGACCAAAGCCAGAGGCACTTGAAGGCACTGGGCAGCTTTGAGAGCCTGGGTCAGTGTGAGGGCGCCAGCACTGCCTCAAGCTACATTCTTGTGCCACCAGATGCCTGTGAGCTTGAGCCTCATTCTGTCGCCCTAAATCCTTAGCCAAGAACCTCAGGGTTCATCCAGCTGCTTAGTGGCCTGGTCTGGCCTGGAAGCCTCTGGAAGTGAAGGCCTTTGAGTAGATGGCCTAGCCTGGCCTACTGCACACCTGGCAGCAGCTAACCCCAGGGCCTCAAGTCTGGCTACAGGCAGAGCAGCTGCCTCAGGAAGGCGCTAACTAGGATGAGGGCTACCTGGTGCTGGGCGTGCATGTGTGACATGACTGTATCACGCCTATTTTTAACTATAGGGGGTGGGAGGTTGCACACAGCACAACTGTCCTGACCCAGAAACATTTTTAATTTGTTTTTTAGCAGGAGCCAGACCTTGGGCCCCTGCCTTGAGCCGTTTATGATACAGCCCATCACAGCTGGATTTTAAAAGTACACAAAAAATATATAATACATGTTATAAAACCTAGGTGGGGTTTGGAGGTGGCCTGAGCAGTATGCAGACAGTGAAGGCCTTCAGGGAGCTCTGGCTGTGTGAGGAGGGGCACAGTACTTCATTTGAAATTCATAAATACCCAGGTGAGGACCTGGGGACAGGCCCAGTTAACCCTCAGGGGCCTGGATGCCTGGGGTGTGGGGAGGCGGGGTGGGGGACAAGGACTAAAAGTTCCAGCCTCCTGTACCTTGCCACCTGCCGTAAGGACATTGGAGGGGTGCCTGCCCTGTCCAGCTGTACCACCGCGGCCCAGCAGCTCCCCTTTGCTGTAGCCCTGTTGTAGGGAGATAGCTGGACCTGTGTTCCAGCTCGGCCCACCTCTGTGGGCCTCCATCTTGGCAAAGACTTAGACTTGGTGTGCACGAGGCCTAGGGACAGGCTGGTACCCTAGAAGGCACAAAGAAATGTGGGCCCTTCTCAACCCAGCTCCCAACCTGACACCCTGTACCAGGGCCTCCTTGCATGCTGCCTCTCCAGCCTCCACCTGCCCATTGCACTCCCCTAGGGCACCAGCGACCATGCACTAAGCCCACAGGTGGAGCCTAGTCATCTGTGGGTCAGTGCCTGGGCAGGCCACCCCACCACGGAGCCCTCTTCTCTCCAGTAAAGCGCGGGACAGTGGCAGGGAGCGTGTGTGCCGGGGCCAGGGAGGCAGCCTTGGTCCCAGCCTGAAACCCACGGGTGGGCGAGCCTCCCAGCCCACACCCGGGAGGCCAGGCAGGCAGGGGTGTGGAAGATGTCCATCCTGCATCCTGGTGGACGCCAAGGGCGCGCTAGTCTTTGACGAGCTTGTAGACATGGTGCTGTGCCCCATGCTCGCTGGTGGAGACTTCGAAGACAAAAGCAATGACAAGCAGAGTCTCCTGGGAGTCCCGACTCGTGACGACCTGTGGGGTCAGGGAGGAAGAGACCCGGGGACTCAGCAGAGCAGGCCCGGGTGGGCTGGACCTCTCCAGGCTGGCCTGCCCCCTGCCGGGCTCGCACCTGCAGGATGGTGAAGTTCTCCAACACGCTGTTCATCATGTACTTCTCCGGCAGGTGCTTGAGCTTGTGGATGAAGTTGATCATGTACTCGCACATGGGTGAGCGGTGGATGCGGTACACGAAGCGACCGTTCTCCAGGCGGGCATACTCTGTCTGGGGGGTGGGGGTGGGGGACATCACTGGGTGTCACAGACCTGCTTGTGCCTGCCACGCACACTCCCCCTCAGGCCTCTGCTCACCTCCACTTTCTCTACCACCTGCTTGCCGAAGGAGCACACCTTGGTGGAGACGCTGATGGTCATGCTGTCCGCTGAGCTGTACTGTGAGCTGACCCCGTAGAAGGCCCCCGGGCCTTCCTGAACCGTGCTGTTGAGGTCAGCCTGTGGGAGGGCACCAAGCGCTGCAGGGGCTGGAGGCGAAGGCTTCAGGCTCCCCCACCTCCGTGCCTCCAACCCCACCTACCCAGAGGCCTGCAGGTCCCTCCCAGGGGCCCGCTGGTCACGGGGGAGAGCAGGGTCAGGGAGCTGGGCCAGCTGCCCATCTTGGGTTAAGAGGAGGCCTCACCCAGAACTTGACAAGGAAGAAGGCGTTTGGGGGCCCCTTCTCATAGAGTTCCTTCAGTCCCCCCTTCTTCTCGGGGAACTTGTCGTAGATCTGGCGTACGTCCACCGCCTCCAGGGGCGGGTCGGAGAAGGCAGGGTTGGTCTGGCCGATGTGCACAAACAGGTGTTTGCTGTACTGTGGGGAGGGCCGAACCAGGGTCAGCCTGCAGGGGTTGAGCCCGTAGGCCCAAGGACCCCCACTGCTAGGAAGGACCCCGAGCTGAAGGCTGGATCCCAGGCCAGGCTCTCCACCACCCCCACATTACCGTGTCGGGGTCCCGTTGCACCTCCATGAAGGCAGAATACTCCAGGAGGCGTAGCCGGGAGGAGGCGATGGTGCGGTCCTGCCACGCAGGCACAGAGGCCGTGGAGGCAGTGGCAGGGGGCAGCGGGGCCAGGGACTCATAACCTAAAAGGACAAGCCTTAGCTCATCTGTCCACGCGTAGGTTGCACCTTGACTCACACTGGGTGGTGGTGTGCAGTGTACAGCCTACGCGTCAAGGAGGTGGTCCTATAGAAGTCACGGGTCGGTTGGTTTTGTGTGCCACTACTCGTGTGTTTACACAGAAGGCAAAGCTGCAACCCCGTTAGGGTGGAATTACAGGAGGATTTTGGTGTCTTTTTTTTTTTTTTTTTTTGGTTTTTCGAGACAGAGTCTCTCTGTGTAGCCTTGGCTGTCCTGGACTCCCTATGTAGACCAGGCTGGCCTCGAACTCACAGCGATCCCGCCTGCCTCTGCCTCCCGAGTGCTGGGATTATAGGCGTGCGCCACCACGCCCGGCTTGGATTTGGTGTCTTTACCTTCCCCCCTCCCCCCACCCCCGCCACCTCAGAGAATAAAAACTTCTCAAAGCCCTACCGCTGCCACCCAACCCAGTACTAGGACACGGGTAGATCCCAAATGGAAGGGCAGAAAACAGCCACAAGGCGCTAGAGGGCCTGGTGGGACACTTACTGTTGAGTGTCGGAGGCAGGGGAGGCTGGATGGGGTAGGCAGGCTGTACAAAGGGCTTGATGCTGCAGACAGTGGGCAGGTTAGAGGTCCTCCTCGCTGTGGGTACCTTTCACCTGCCCCAGGCCCTCCCCACAGCTGCCGTCTGCATCCCACAGCTGATGGCTATGCTCCCCCTCCCATCCACAAAAGATCTTCTTCCGTGTGGCTGAGACCCCTGACTTTTGCTCCCCACCTGATGATAACCAGAGATTAACTTTGGGTCCTTGAGTAGGGAACAAACTACAGGGGTGGTAACACCGAGAGAGATGGGGTTCAGGAAGGGAAGAGAGGGGAGTGGACGCATGGAAGACACCGGCAATACTTACTCCTGAGAGGGTCCAGGCTGTTGTCCTAGCAGAGAGGGGCTGCCCCAGAACTGTGAACAAAGCTAGGGCCTCAGTACCCAGAAGCCCTTGCCACATCCCAGCTCACCCCAGCCCCAAGCCCAGCACCCCCATACCCTGGAGGAGGTGGGGAAGACGGCCTGGGGCAGAGGGGAGGGCGGGCTGAACTTGTTCTGCAGGACGCTGGCGGAGACGATCTGTGCAGATGACATGGACGCCATGCTCTGGAGAGCTTTGTCCTTGGAGACCTGGTCCTGCGGGATGGATAGTGGTCACATCAGGCCGCGGCCAGGCCCTTCAGGTAGGAATCCTAGCTCCAGCTCTACTGTGTAGGTTCAGTAGTGTCTACCCTCTCTGGGCCCCAGTCTCCTTCCTAGGCACAGCCCTCAGTGTGAAACACTGTTTTATTCTGTGTCCCCCTCCCGCCACGGCGGTCGCTTGCGAACTTTGTGGGGATTGGTCTGGGATCTCCCTCATAACACTGAAATGCTGGGTGCCTTTATATGGGACAACATTAAGTGTCTGCAAAGACACACTGCATGTTCTGCCCGGATACTCAAAATCACCCGTGACTTTTCTATGAAACCAAACTCGGTTCACAACTTCAGGGGCTTTGGCTTCGTTGAGCAGCACTCCACCACTGTGCCACTTCACTGCCCCTGTCACCCAAGTGCTCTCAAGCCCTCCCCAGGGGCACTCGGTTACTTACCAGGTTCATGGCCTGTGAGGGAGAAAAGGGACAGAGGATTAGAAGATACAGGGAGGGCTCTGTGGGGGAGGGGACGTGTAGTTTTGCAACTTCCTGCTACTTCTACCTCATGCTCTGGCTGTTAGTTCCCAGGGCAGCCAAACGGCGGCTGGATTCCCTCCCCATCCCACGCCAGCCAGGGGGTGCCCTGGCAAAGAGTGGATGAAGGAGAAAAAAAAAAAAAAAAAGGACCATGGGTCTGTCCGTCCCTCATAGAATTGTGCCATAGGCTTCGGGGACTTAGAGGCAGGAAAAACGGGGGGTGGGGGTGGGGGCAGATCCAGAACCCCAGACTGAAGCTCTCAGCCAGGAACCGTCATCCCAACACCCTTCATTCATATCCTCCCTCAAGTCCCCAGGCCATTAGCAAGCAACAGTCAGGAAAAAAGAGCGAGGGGAACAGAGGAGAGGCAGGCTTGAGCAGTCCTCAGAAGCTGGCCTCAGACGTTGGTCACCTGCTTGTCCAGTCCCCAGGCCTGTGGCCTGTGAAGCTTGACAGCCTAGTTTGGTTCTGTTTCTGAGACATGCGTCTCACTGTGTAGCCCTGGCTGTCCTGGAACTCAAATCTGCCTGCTTCTGCCTGAGTGCAGGGGTTAAAGTGCCACCATACTGGGCAACTACGAGCTTTTGAACTTAACTGCTGTCACTTGTGTGTCTCAGACCCTCTCAGTCCCTCAGCCCTGTGCTGAGCCAAGTGGCAGGGGGCCCATACCTTCAGCCTGGACTGACTCTCCCGAGAGTTCCTCCTGGCTAGGACCTGCAAGTGACTAGAGACCTGCAGAGAAAGAAAGAGCCAAGGACAGAAGAGAGAGGCAAGGACAGAGCTCAGGCCAGAAAGAGGTATAGAGGGCTGGAGGGCCTACCGAGGCAGAGGCCTACAGCGCGCAGAACAGGCAAGGCACCACGGAGGAGGCCCGGGAAGGGCCAGAGGCCTTGCCAGGCACCCAACATACCTTGATGCCAACCTGGTATTCCCGAACCTTCTTCCGAGCTAGAACCTGTATGTGGCTGGACACCTATGAGGTGGCCCGTGCCCCGCCACAAAGAAAAATACAGATGGTGAGGAGACACAGCCAGGATGGCCAGGACGGAGCTAGCATCCAGCTCTCATCTCTGGGGGCCAAGGTCTCAGTGAGCACACACCTGTTGGGACTGCCCGTTCTGTTTCTCCTTGGCCTTTAATCAACCCACAGCGGCCTCAAGGCCCACCATGCCCTATTGTGTAGGCTGTTGATAGACCAGAGGCCCAGCCCATGAGCTCTATGCTCAGGCGAGGGATGCACCTGCCCCAAAGGCTGCACGGTTTCCCTCATGGGAGTCCTCACCTCTGAGAATACCACACGAGACTTACTTACTTCAGTGCTTACTGAAGCCACAGCCACTCTTTTTTTTGTTTGTTTTTCGAGACAAGGGGTCTCTCTGTGTAGCCCTGGTTGTTCTGTAGTCACTTTGTAGACCAGGCTGGCCTCGAACTCACAGCGATCTGCCTGCCTCTGCCTCCCAAGTGCTGGGACTAAAGGCGTGTGCCACCACACCCAGCTTTTTTTTTTTTTTTTTTTTTTTTTAAAGACGGGATCTCACTATGTAGCCTTGGCTGGAACATACTATATAGGCTAGGCTGGCCTGGAACTCACAGAGATCCATCTGCCTCTGACTCCCCAGTGCTGGGATTAAAAGCATGCGCCACAGCTTCTATCAAAGGCCTCTTCACTGGCCTGTCTCCCTTGACTCTCAACCTGGCCGCGCCTGCCTTCCTCTCTCAGCGGCTGCACCAGACAGGCATGCCTGGGTAGCTTCTTCGAAGGCTGCTTTCCCAGCAACCTGCCCCTTGCAGACCCAAAGACCGAAGCTGAGCTAAACCCAGGCCAATAGCTAAACCCAGCCTGTGTGACAGCCCTGGCATGGTCAGGAAGAAACCATGGGGGACAGGACCCACAAGCCATCAAGGCTGCCCAGGGAAGCTGCTGTGGGACTTTCTTTGAAAGTTTTTTGTTTGTTTTTTGGCTTTTCGAGACAGGGTTTCTCTGTGTAGTCTTGGCTCCCCTGAACTCACTTGTAGACCAGGCTGGCCTTGAACTCACAAAGATCCTCCTATCTCTGCCACCACGCCTGGTTGCTTTTTTTTTTTTTTTTTTTTTTTTAAGATTTAATTATTTTTATGTACACTGGTGTTTTGCCTTGATTCCCTCAGGACTGGAGTTACAGTTATGAGATGCAGTGTGGGTGCTGGAAATCGAACCTGAGTCCTCTGGAAGAGCAGCCAGTGCTCTTAACCACTGAGAGGGTCTTATTCGCCATAGAGGAGCTGTTCTTGCTCTGAATGAAACCATGAGGGTGATGCCCACAGAACCCAGTAACACCCCCGAGCTGGGCCCCTGGAGTCCCACCTGATGCTGTGACAATGCTGACAGTCGCCAAACACTAACCTCTGACTTACGGATGACTCCATCAAAGCTTAGAACCCTCAGCTATATATCCAAGGTCCCACAGCCAGAGGCAGAGCTGGTGTTCAAACCCAGGCTGCATGACTCTGGGGACCACTGGCTTTGTCTCCACACTCTTCTCCCATGATTGCTTCAGCCCCTTGGCACTGGGGACCACCTCCCCAAGGCCAGCTCGAACAGCTGCAAGTCACAGGGGCTCGCTCTCAACAGTATGAAGGCATTGTTCCAGGCGTGATGGGACACACCTTCGATCCCTAGCACTTGGGAGGTAGAGGGGAGCCAGCCTGGGCTACATAGTTCAATCGGGGGGGGGGGGGGTCGGGTCCCACTGCTACAAGTGATGGAGATACGGGCGCCAGTCCCCAGATGGCTGGCTCGCCCTATGCGGAGAGCCTAGCCAGGAGTAGGTGCAAGGAGGGGTCAGAATGAGCCAGGATATGTACCCAAGCTTTGGACAGCTTGAGTTTAATTCAGAGTCTGAACCTGAAGACTCTCTGCCCCATCCCAGGGCCCACCAGAAGGTTCCCGAGACTATGTGTGTGGCAGCGGTGGCAGCAGCTGCGCTTACTGCTTTAGGTGGTCACGTATCAATTTACAGTTGCCAAGGAGCCAAGACTGGGAAACAAACTTCATCCCCGGGTAGAACAGGCTATAGGAACATCAGACTGCATTGTCTGGGGTTGTCGGGATTGAGACGGGGCCTTGCTCTGGAGCCTCACACTCAAGCGCTGGGATTACAGGCATGTGCCTCTCTATGATGGACTTTGGGGTTTTTTTTTGTTTTGTTTTTCGATACAGGTTTTCTCTGTGTAGCCTTGGCTGTCCTGGACTCACTTTGTATACCGGGCTGGCCTCGAACTCAGCGATCCCTGACTGCCTCTGCCTCCCGAGTGCTGGGCATAAAGGCGTGAGCCACCACCGCCTGAAGCCCCGAGGGCTGTCGCAAGAGTTTGCCATAGGGACTCCCTGGGCCACCAAGGGCTAGCATCACTAAATGCCCACTCTGGGCACGGAGCCTCCCCTTTGAGGACCAACGTAAGGTCAAGTGGCGCCTGCACTCTGGGGAAGAGGACAGGAGATTGAGAATCCCGAGCCCTGGAAGGGCTGGGCTGGGCTGGGCATTGAATCGACCCATTTCCTTGCCCCCCTCCCCCCCCAGATCCAACTCATCCAACTTGTTCCCTCTGCCTGGTCACTCAGAAGGAAGGCTGTCACACACCCCCTCCAACCCCAGCACAGTGAATGAAGTCTGGGCTTCTACCTCCTGGCTGGCCTCCCAGACCCAGTGCCCTGGCAGCTTCTGGGCGGGGGGCTCCATCCCCCACAGCCGCCTCCACTCTGACTCCCCACCTAGGGCTCCCTCCCTTTCTCCTTTGCACCACCTGCTCCAGTAGGCTAGGTCTAGGGGCCAATGCAGACTCCATCTTCTCCCTGCTCAGTGACACAACAGGAGGAGCTAACCCTCCTCTCCCAGTTTGATGTCAACTTGACACAAGCTAAGAGTCATTTAGGAAGAGGGAACCTCACTTGAGAAAAAACGCCCCAACCAGCCTGGCCCGTGGACAAGCCTGTGGTGCATTTTCTTGATTGATGTGGGATGGACCAGCCCTTTCTGGACGGTTCTGCCCCAACAGGGAGGTGTCCAGCAGGTAAAGGCAGCAGGAAGCACCCACCCCTCCTGTACTTCAGCTCCTGCCCTGACTTCCCTGGGAGGGCTGTTTTCTGGAAGTGTAAGGTGAAATAGAGCCTTGCCTTCCCAAGTTGGTTTTGGTCAGGGTCTTTACCACAGCAACGGGAACCCAAGTCACAGGTAGGCTGCATGATGTCAACTACCACGTCACCTGGCAGCTTCGTGGTGTGGGCTAACACAAGTGCGGTGGAGGGATTGCTACCCTGCCTGATCTGTCTGCTTGACTCCCACACCTGCCACAGGCAGTTCCTGGCGTCCTTCCTCCAGGCTACCCTCCAGCAGGCCAGCACTAGCTGTTTCGCTATTCCATCCCACTAGGCAAATGTCCACCTTCCTGACTGTCTAGCAGGCACTCTGGACTAAACCCAAGACACGCATGGATGAGGTGGCAGGGGCCAGGGGCATCTCTCTACCTGCTTTCTCGTCCTGGTCTTTCCAGTCCTCAACTTGATGTAGCGGGCAATCAGCTCATTTCGACCTAGTCAGAAGGAGAGAGACAGAGCGCAAGCCAGTGAGGACCAGGGCAGAACTGGGGGGCTGGACACCCCAACCCTCACCACTCTTCACTCAGGACTTGGGGGAGGGCAAGGCCTACAGAAAAAGCAACACCTTGACAGGTTTCCTAGTCAACGTGGCCATCAGTCCCCACCAGCCTTGCTGGGGCGGGGCGGGGCGCGGATCTCAGCCCACGTGTCCCCTATCTGTGAGCAGTTTTGTCTCGGGACCCTGGACAAGCCCCGTCCATTCTCTGGTGAAGGAAGACAGGAGATCTCTGGTATGCCTCTTATCTCTGACAGCTTGGGTCAAGGTATGTCCCTGGCCCATATGGCATTGCCCAATCATCTCTAAGTCTTGGGGTAGGGGCTCTACTCAGCACCAGAGACCCTCTTGGGGAGTAGGCTGTGCAAGATGGGTGCTGTCTAGACATACCACAGGGTGTATGTCAGCATCCAGGGTGTGTGCTCAGCCCCCCAACCTCTTGGCCTCCCCAGAACCACCACATTCCCCAAATTCCTCCGCGATGACAGAACAGGGCCCCACTGCTCCTCCCTGCCCCGTGTCTAAAAATACCCCTGCCCTGCCATTGTTGAGGGTGCAACGTGGGCAGGCGGCCTCGCCCAGTGGAAGCACCCCTAGAACATCCTTCTGTCTCAAGAGTGGGGTTCAGGCATTAAGGACTGGCCTGTCCAGCCAGTGGGGCTGGCATTTCCCTGGACTGACCCAGTTTTTCAGACCCCCTGAGTCACCCCGAAACCTCCAGCCGGCAGGGCTAGGGAGAGGCGGGGTGCGTGTGGGCTGCGGCAGGCCTGTTTGTGAGGTGCAGCTGGAGGAGGCCCCAGACACACGCAGCCAGAGCGCGCCCAGACTCGCCCGCCGGGCAGGCGGCCAGGGTTCCCCCAACCAACCGGTCTGGCAGGGGACAGAGAGCAGGGGGCGGGGCCAGAGGGTGGGGCCCCGCCCACTCCTGCCCGCCGCACTCACCGTACATCTTTCCCTCATCTGACAGGATGATCTTGCGCCGGCCACAGGGCGGGTAGATGGCCAGGGCCTCCTGGAAGCTCTGTTCGATGTCCGGGCTCCACACTCCCTCGGCATCGTTGTCCAACCCCTTGTCCAGGCCTTCGGACCCATCTTCCCGGGCCTCCCCGGGACTGCTGTTGGTGGTCCAGCTGTTGGCCGCTATTGTGCTGGTTGCTCTGGGCTCTGGGCCTGAGCCCTCTGGATATCCTGTGCCTAGGCAAGCAGATGCCAAGGGTTAGGGCACACTTTCCCCATCCCGGGGGCCACACTCAGTGCTCCCCACACCAGGGACAGCTGCTCCAGGCTGGATGGAGCTGAGGTTAAACCTGTTTAGAGCTGTGTGACCTGGATGGGTTAGTGTCCCTCTCTGTGCAGGGGTTCAATAAAAAGTCAAAACAGTCTCTAGGAAGGGAGAACTGGAGAAGATGGTTAAGAGTCGAGGGTCCCCGGCTGGAGAGATGGCTCACGGTTTAAGAGCACTGTCTGCTCTTCCAGAGGTCCTGAGTTCAATTCCCAACAACCACATGGTGGCTCACAACCATCTACACTGGGATCTGATGCCTCTTCTGGCCTGCAGATGCACATGCAGACAGAGCATTCATACATAAAACAAATCTTCCCCCAAAAAGCGGAGGGCCCCAGTTCTATTCCCAATACCCATGTCCAACAGCTACCAACCTCTGGCCCTATCAGGTACCTACATACCACACATACACAACAATAAAAAACAAACCTGTTTTAAGACTAAAAAGGATCTGCTTGAGTTACAAGGGTTAAAAAAACAAGGCTGGAGGCCAGGTGTGGTGGTGCACACCTGTAATCCCAGCACTCTGGAGGCAGAGGCAAGCGGATAGCTATGAGTTCCAGAACAGCCAAGGCTACACAGAAAAACCCTGTCTCAGAAAAAAACAAAACCCAAACCAAAAATTAACAAAATTTATTTTAAAAGCCAGGCTGGAAACACCAAAAAATAATAATAATGGTGCTGGCTGTGGTGACGTACTCCTGTGATCCCAGTGCCTGGATGGCTGAGGCAGGAGGAGTTCAGCCTCCTCTACCACACAGGACTTCTGGGGTCAGCCTGAACTACAATGACACCTTCACCTTTCTTGTCCCTCTCCCCCACAAAAGAGAGGGGGCGACAAGATGGGTCAGCTAGTAAGAGCATCTGCATGACGAGATGACCTGAGCCTAGTGCCTAGGAGCCACACCGTGGGCGGATAGAGCCGACCCCTGCAAGCTGTCCCTGACTGCCACACACAGGCACGGACACACACGCACAGGAACAAATCAATCATTGTAATGAAAAAGATAAAAACGGACCTGGAGAGATGGCTCAACAGTTAAAAAGCACTGTCTGCTCCTTCAGAGGACAAGGGTTCAATTCCCAGCACCCACATTGCCCCTCATGACTGTCTCTAAGTCCAGTTACAGGGGATCTGACACCCGTCACACAGACATGCAGGCAAAACACCAGTGCATATGAAATAAGAATAAATTAAAAGCTGGGTGCAGTGGCGCATGCTTGTAATCGCAGCACTCTGGGAGGCAGAGGCAGGTGGATCACTGTGAACTCAAAGCCAGCCTCATCTACAAAGTGAGTCCAAGGACAGCCAGGGCTGCAGAGAAACCCTGTCTCAAAAAATTACAAAACGGGGCTGGAGAGATGGCTCAGTGGTTAAAAGCACTGCCTGCTCTTCCAAAGGACCTGGGTTCAATTCCCAGCACCCACATGGCAGCTCACAACTGTCTGTAACTCTAAAATCTGACACCCTCACACCAACACACATAAATTAAAATTAAATAAAAAGGGCTGGAGGAATGGCTCAGTGGTTAAGAGCGCCCCCTGCTCCTCAAGAGGTCCTTGAGTTCAATTCCCAGCAACCACATGGTGGCTCACAACCATCTATAATGAGATCTGCTGCCCTCATCTGTAAAGCATTCATATGCAATAAATAAAATAAATTTAAAAAAATAAAAAAAAATTAAATTAAATTTTTAAAAAAAAATTACAAAACAAAAGCCGGGCGTGGTGGCGCACGCCTTTAATCCCAGCACTCGGGAGGCAGAGGCAGGCGGATCGCTGTGAGTTCGAGGCCAGCCTGGTCTACAAAGTGAGTCCAGGACAGCCAAGGTTACACAGAGAAACCCTGTCTTGAAAAACCAAACAAAACAAAACAAAAAAAAAATTACAAAACAAAAACAAAAAAACAAAACCGCCGGGAGGTGGTGGTGCACGCCTGTAATCCCAGCACTTGGAAGGCAGAGGTAGACAGATCTCTGTGAGTTCGAGGCCAGCCTGGTCTACAGAGTGAGTTCCAGGACAGCTAGAGCTGTTACACAGAGAAACCCTGTCTCAGAACACCAAGTAAACAAAATAAGAAATAAAAAGTAAAGGAGGAGTAATCTCCTTGATCGCCGACTGCCATAGTGCAATCAACAGGTGCTGCACACTTGGGAGGCCAAGGCAGGAGGACTGCACAGGAAGACCCTGACTCAAACACAGATAAAAACCTTCTGAGATGCCTGGGGTTCACAGCAGAAGTTCAAGGGCATTCCTAGCAAACTGAGCCCAGCCTGGGTTACGTGAGGGCCGCCCCCACAGGGCACCTGCGTATCTGGTCAGCCTCTACTCAGGCAGAAGTGGAGGATGTTTACTCATAGCAAGAGAGCAGAGGCCTCGGCTGCCCAGGGAGCTCTGAAGAGGAGTGTCCAAGAGGTGAGGAGGGCTCCAGCCAGGGCTTTCAGGGCAGCCCTGCTGTGACAGGAGAGACTGCTCTCTCACCTTCTGCACAGACCTCAGCATGGGCCAGGCGCTGCCCTGGGAGTGGCCACGCTCAGGCCAGCAAGAGGTGCAGCCAGCAGCCCGGCTCGGCCTGTACAGTCTCCATACACTTCCTGTTCTCATACGTCCTCCACCCCACAGCAGCCCTGTCCACGCCTACATGGCTGTGAATGGAGGGGTACCTTTTCTGTGCCCCACAAACAGCTCCGACGCATCTCACACCTCCAGCAACCCCACAATACCAGAACCTGAAGTCAGAGTTCTGGGGGCTCTTGATGAGCTTTGCTCTGGGCAAGCAAGCGTACAGAGGGGCTGTGGCACACTGGCGCACACCATTAATCCTGGTGCTCCGGAGACAGAGGCAGGTGGATCTAAGTGAGCTCAAGGCGAGCCTGGTTTACAGAGGGAGTCTAGGACAGCCACGGCTACGCACAGAAACCCTGCCTCAAAAACCAAAACAGAAGAACTAATGTTAGGCTTGGAGTTCATTTTATGTATTTTATGTTAGAGACAGCAGCTGGCCATCCACCTGCCTCGGCCTCCCAGGTGGTAGAATATCAGGCATATAGATGCACCTGCACATAGTTCTAGACGTCAGGTTTAGACTTAATATTTCTAGCAGTGGAACCTGCCATATGCCAGGCACAGTTTGGGGATTTTGTACAATGACTCATCCAATTTTCATAGTAACCTTTTGGGGTATTATTATTATTATTATTATTATTATTATTATTATTATTTTATTATTTTTGGTTGGTTGGTTAGTTTTGATTTTTGGTTTTTTGAGACAGGGTTTCTCTGTGTAGCCCTGCCTGTCCTGGACTTGCTTTATAGACCAGGCTGGCCTTGAACTCACAGAGATCCACCTGCCTCTGCCTCCCGAGTGCTGGGATTAAAGGTGTGCTGGGGTCCTTTTTTTTTTTTTTTTTTTTTTTTTTTTTTTTTTTTTTT
>OU015751.1:2484633-2495855 GCA_907169655.1 Acomys percivali
GAGGGACACACGGCAAGTAACTGACATAACTGGGTTTCGAACAGAGTAACTGGCTGGTGGCAGAGATGGGGGCCAGGGTTCACGGGGAGAAGAGAGGCCCCTTGCTGCTCATGTAGACAAGAAAAAGAGCAGTGAACCCACCGCCTGGATAGAAAGAGGAGGTCCGGGCCACTATGCCCTCTCTGCTCCAGCGGCTGTAACAACTTTAAAGGCCTCACACCACTACACAAGACTGGCCATTCTGGTGGCTTCTGAGACACCCAAGAGTGTCTCTCTCTGGCTCTCTGTAGCCAGTGGGCAGCAAGAGTCAGTCACTTCTGTTGGAGCCTATCCTTCACCTCATAAACAGAAGAACCAGGGCAGGGTGCTGTGCTTGCTGGGGAGGGGGGCAATGGGGGAGCAGTTAGCTTCCCCAGGTATGGTCTGACGTGAACGGAGCAGTCAGACCAGCTAGAAGGCCCACAGTCTCCGATGGAACAGCCAGACCCAGTGCATGGCAGGGGGGGGGCGGGACTGGCAGCCTGACTTCTGAGGAAACTTTCTGGCCTCCCCCAAGTCTCTGGCTGCTCCCCCTCATCCAGGCCGTGCCCCCCCTCCTGGGTGATGTCAGTCCTGCCCCGCCTCCTGAGGGAGCATGTGGCCAAATATGGCGAACAGAGCAGCGCGGGGAGCTGGGACAGACTGGGGGATGGGGCAGCCCCTGGCTGGGATCTCGGATAGCTGGGGAGGGGAAAGGGCATGGGGGGTGTCAAGGAGTAGGGACCCTAAAATACATACCCTACATGGCTCCTGGGCCCACACAAGTGGCATAAATGGCACCCCTAAAACAGCCTCACACAGCAGCACATACGTGCAATGCTGGGAGCAGGCATCTCCTGGATCCATTCCAAGGAGACATCCCTCAGGAGGGGTGGGAGGCTACAGGGGTGATCACAGCTGCCCTCCCAGGGTTATTATGGTGGGTGAATGACGACACAGGCAGAGTGTGGGTGCTCACCCCCAAGCCCCCCAGGGCTGACTTACTGGGGCAGGTGGGTGAGAGCCATGAACCCCCCCCCCCAGAGCCAACCTCCACAGAGGGGCAGGAAATGTGCTCAGGGAGAAAGGACCAGAGGGTCCCAGGAGTCACCCAGCAGGAGTCAGACAAGAGTGAACTTGGGAGGGAAGAGAGAGCGCAGGTGCCAGACAGCCCGCTCCTCAGGCAGTGACCCCCAGCTAGGGTGGGAGGAGGGAGGGTAACCCACCCACACCCAGCAAAGACACAGGGATGGGCTCAGGACATCCAGCTAAGGAGATGGGACCCATAGGGACACAGCAGGAGGAAGAAAGGGGCTGGGAGCTAGTGCTGAGCAAGGGACAGAAGGTAGAGAGAGAGAAGGGAGGGGGAGGGAGGGAGGGGCGGGATGAGACCTGGCTCAGCTCCTCCCCCCACAGACCCTCTCCCTCAAGCCAGAGTTCTCCGTGTGGCCTCTCCCTTAGCCGGCAGGCCAGTCACACCTGCCTCCTCCCGTTCGCCAGACCCTTCAGCCTGCGGGGTCAGAAGGTGCCTCTGGCCAGTGATGAGGAAGGGGGCCAGAAGGCCCGAGGAGATAAGGGCCTAGGCTGCCCACTCCCTGCCCCGGGGCCAGTTCTGCGGGCAGAAACTGGCCTGACGGCTCTCCGTGGAGGCAGGAGTTGGGCGGCTGCGAAGGCCCTTGGCCTCTCCAGACCACCACCCCAGGGGGTCCCTCTGAAGGAGGTTAAGCCAAGCTTGGGCGTAGGCTCCCCGGGGGAGGGGGGAGCTGGTGCCCTAGTGGGCGCACAGCGGAGATGACAAGCGTTGTCAGGTGGCACTTTTGCTGTTTCCCAGGGGTGCAGAAGCTGAGAGGTGCTGGCCCTGTGGCCAGCAGCTACCTGGCCTCCAGAGACCCCAGCCCCCCAAGTGCTCTAGCTTCCTGGAACAATAACCCCAATGAGGGCAGATCAGTGGGTCCTCCTGTGCCCCACCCCGCGGGGCCTCCCCACCCCCCTAGCCTGGGTTTCCTCTACCCCACCCCCACCACAGCCAGCTGTTCTCCAGCTGCCAGAGGCTCCCACCCTTCAAGTGGCCAAGTTCTGGTTGGGACCAGAATGGGCCAGGGGGAGGGGGGAGGGACGCTCTATGCCTTCCCCACCTCCAGTCTAAGGACCCAGGAGGGACTAGCCAAGTAGCCACACCCTGCCAGGCTGGGGAGGGAGGACCCTCTCCCTTTCTCCACAGGAGGGAGTAATTTACAGGCCCACTGGCGGGGGCGGGGCCTCCCCTCTCCCGCACACTAATGTGCTTCCAATTTGAGAACCATGGTCCCCACCCCTCTCCCCAACCTCTAGGAGCCCCGGCTGGAAACAGACCCCTCCTCAGAGACACCCTGCCCCGCCCCATCCCTCCCCCAGCCCTGGGCTCCTCCAGACTGAGCTGACCAGCCCCAGGACGAATCCCAACTCGTCTCCAGGGTCTCTGTGTTGAGGGAACCTCAGAGACACAGTGGGAACAGACGGAGGGATAACCTGGGAAACTGGGCTCGCAATAAGTCCCAATCTACCCCACCCAGGTCACCCACCGGGCTCCCAGCAGTAAGCAAAGCCTTCTGAAGTAGGTGTCCTTGCAAATCCTCTCTCAATGGAGGCGCAGCTGGAGTAAGCTGTAGCCTCCTGGTTTGGTGGTGGCGGCGGGGTTTTTTTTTTATTTTGGTTTTGGTTTTTCCAGACAGGGTTTCTCTGTGGTAACAGGCCTGGCTGTCCTAGACTCACTTTGTAGACCAGGCTGGCCTCGACCTCACAGAGATCCACTTGCCTCTGCCTCCCGAGAGGGCTGCACCACCATGCCTGGCTTAGCTTCCCGGTTTTATTTGGTTTGGTATTTTTTGGTTTTTCGAGACAGGGTCTCTCTGGATGGCCTTGGCTGTCCTAGACTCATTTTGTAGACCAGGCTGGCCTTGAACTCACAACGATCCACTTGCTTCTGCCTCCCAAGTGCTGGGATTACAGGTGTGCTCCACCACGCCCGGCTAGCCTCCCATTTTTAAAATATATGTATACATATATATATTCACAGTGTTATCATTTACTCATGTGTGTGCGTATGACCACGGAGAGGCCACTGTGTGGAGGTCAGGGGACAAACTGGTAGGAGACAAGTCCCTCCTTCCAGCACGTAGGTCCTGAGAATCGAACTCAGGTCCTTAGGCTTGGCAACGAGCACCCTTCCCTGCCGAGAGCCATCTCACTGAGCCCGCCACCCTTTTTTATAAAGAGGGTCTTCACTCCAGGAACGCAGGCTAACCTGGAACTTGTAGTCCTCCCAAGTGTTGGGGTTTACAGAGAGGAGAAGATTCAGGTTAGGGTTTTGTGTATTTATGACACAAATGTATCATTTTAACTACTTTTTTTTTTCCTTACTGGGTTCTAATATAAAGTCTCACTTTGTAGCTCTAGCTGGTCTTGAACTTACTATCCTCACACCTCAGCCTCCCATGTGTCAAGAATTGCAAGTGTGAGAAAAAACAAAAAAAACACTCATGGGATCCCGCTGCGCTCACTTTACCTTCTCTTTTAACGTTTCTACTTTGATTTTGAGACAAAGTATCTCTGGCTGTGCTAGAACCTGGTCACACCCAGCTTGACAGTATCTTTTTCAAGGTCTTCCAGGTAGATGCCACATGCATTGGGGTCACAGGCCCCCACACCCTGTGTGGCATAGCCCTGAGGATGTCACCCACACAAGCCGAGACAGTGACCACCCACGGAGTCGCTCTCAGTCACACCCCAGTTTCTCACACAGGGAGCCACAGGCTCGGGCTGGCTCTCCCAGACCATCGCATACATATAGGGTGTATATACTGTGCTCAGCTCCACGCTGCACCCTCATACACACTGGTGGCAGAGGATCCTGTCATCGTGCTCCTGTGCAATGCCATGAACAGTCACACAGACAAACCCAAAGCCACCTCACACATCATTTCACAACTGACAAGAGAAGCGGCCACACCATGGCCTGACAGGTTACATGGAATCCCTTCATAATGAACACAGCATCACACACAGCCCTCACACAGCCGGCGTGCCCACAGACACACAAATCTTTTTCACAACCACCCCAGTGTGATACCCAGCAACAGAATGTCATTCGAAGCCGGCGGTGGTGGCGCACACCTTTAGTCCCAGCACTTAGGAGGCAGAGGCAGGAGGATCTCTGGGAGTTCGAGGCCAGCCTGGTCTACAGAGGAAGTTCCTGGACAGCCAAGGCTACACAGAGAGACTCTGTCTTGAAAAAAACCAAAAACCAAACCAAACCAAAAGCCCCCAAAAAGAATGTCATTCTAGCAGCTTCTCTCTCTCTCTCTCTCTCTCTCTCTCTCACACACACACACACACACACACACACACAGATTCTCACAGGCTCTCTCTTTGCACCATGTGGGTCCTGGACACTGAACTCATCTCACCCGCCCAAGTTCTCAGCTTCTCTCATGACCACGCCGCTGGAGAGCGTCGCAGTGGCTCTCGCGCACACATCACCATAGACGGCTTTTCTCGCGTGTGGTTATAAAGGCCGGGCCCCTTCCCACACGTGCCCACTGCACAATGTGTCCCACACTCATCCCCTATGCTCAGACCCAGTCACACACAGCTGCTCTCTCATTTCCCCCCTATCACTTCCTGTCCTTTCAGGCCTGGCAGGGAGTCCAGGAAACAATCAACACTCTAGGAAACCCCAGGGGCTTTGGGGATCTGGATCCCCATCCTCTGACCTTAGTCCCCTTTTTCCCCCCTAGAGGGTCTGGAGCAAGCAGTGAGCACAGGGAGGACAGTGAACTGCTGACCGCTAGCTTTAACCAGACAGGCTCAGGCTGGGGATCCTAGGGCTGCCACAACTCCTGCGACCCACGGGGACCTCCTGGGAGTGTCAGAACACTGTGGCAGTCAGGCCCTCACAGTCCCTGGTTCTCTCTGCCACTCTGCAGGCCGGAGTCCTTTCACCTCACCCTCCAACCCTCCACTCACTGTATCCACTGAGGACAGGACTGGCGATGGCTTCTGTTCCAACAGAGGCTCCTACATGGAGCCTTAGGCACCCTGAAAGGCTCTAGGACCATCCAATGACCTTGGAACCCCACTTACAAGGGCACGCACCCACAACTCCACACAGCCTCCCTGTCCCATCACACTTGCTTCAGGTCCCCTCTCACCCCCTCCCATCCCTCCCTGCACCATCTGGGGCTACCCACCCACCTCTCCAGACCCCTCCAAGTCCAGCTTCCACAATGGGAGGATACTGAAGGCAGACAGCAGCCACCGGGACAAACCTCTGAGCACTCTGAGGAGTCACCAACACAGCTGGTGACCCGGAGACCTTTCTGCGGACCTCCACGGAGGCAGCCGTCCCTTCAAGTGTATTTCTTTCTCCCACCAGCATAACGGGTTAGGGTGTGAAAATTCAGTGACTGGGTGCTCTGGATAGACACTCACCTATGTGTGGACACACAGTCAAAGCTCTCCTGCCAGCCACTGACCATTCTGTTCCACAAACCCCAGCCCCAAAGTGCTAATTAGCATTAATTACAGTCCCCTCCCTGGGGGGGGGGGGAAGGCCTGGCTTCCAGCTCCTCCCTGAGGAGGGGGTTTCCAGTCTTGTACCTATTCTTTGCCCACGGAGTGAGTAGACAACCCCCCCATCCTTCCCACGAAGGAGTGAAACCCACGAAAAACAATGGGGAAGACGTGAGCGGGAAGGGAAGACCAGCCGCTCGGAAAAAGTAAGGAGAAGGGAGTCTCCCAAGGAGGTCGGGGTGGGGGGAGTGGGGTGGGGGGGACTGGGAAGGGCAGAGCCATAGTCTCCCTATATTTCCATCTTCTATCTGTCTTCCCTCCTGGACCCCGGCGGTAGCATCCCGAAGCCTGAATGTGTGTGTTTGGGGTGTCCCAGAACCCAGCACTGAGGCGGAATCTCAGGGAGCGCGAGTACACGGAGCCACCATGGACACCAGCCCCTCAGAGCTGTGTCCAGACCCCACCCCCATCCACCGGGCTGGGCTGCAAGTCCAGGCCTGATCTGGTTCTGCCTCTACCTGGATAGCTCGAGATACAGAGGGACACAGGCCCTGAGAAGCTCGGCCCCAGGCCCTGTTCCCCTTGCTATTTAGAATCTAAGCCCTCAATCGGGGCCCCTGTTAGGGGTGGGGGTGGTGAGGAGGGGCTTCAGTGACAGTGCCCCAGGGCCTGTGGGGCTAGAAAACAGAGCCACACCAGCAGTCGGGTCTCCTTTCCCAGGCAGGAATAAAGGCGTGACAGACAATGGAGAGAACTCGAGTGGGAAAGGAAGACCAGCCGCCCTCAATTGCCTTAACAAGCTCTCGGGAGAAGTGAGGGGAAGGCCCCAAATCCAGCCGCGACCCAAGCAAGGCTCCGGGAGCTCAAAGCTGGGACTCTGAAGCCCTCGCCCCGACGCGGGCAGAATTGGAGGGGACGGGACAGGCGTCCCACCACCACCCTTGGGTGCGCACTCGCTCCGGGCTCACAGTGTGGCTTCCCGAAGCCCGGCCGAGTCCCAGCGCAGCGGCGAGCAGCGCGCACACCGACGCGCCCTGGCCAAGGCCTGCGTGGAGCCCGGGCCCGCGAGCTCCCGGAGTCCAAAGGGCACCCCGGATACGAGTCCCCGCGGCAGGCACTCCAAGCCCGCGGCTCGGGGCGCACACCCCGGCACACGGCGGGGCCAGGCCCGGGCACCCGGGACACTCCGAGCTTCCCAGCCTCCGGGTCGCGGGGAGGGGGGGGGGGGGGGGGGGGGGGGGGGGCGGGGCTTCCCGGAGAGCGTCTCCCCCCTTCCCTCCAAACTTCCCGGCACCCAAGTCCTGGGCTCGGGCTCAGGCTGGACAATAACTTAGAGCCCCCAGAGTGTCCTGGGTCCCCGCCATCCAGAAGCCACCCGAGCAGTCACCTTTGCGCGCGAGGCCTCCGAGTTGCGTCCCCCGGGCTTACCTGCTCCGAGCTCCGGGGGGCGCTCCGCCGGGCCGCTCCGCTGGGCCCAAGGGAGTAGTGAGGGGGGCCGGGAAGGGGGGTCGTGGGCAGGGGGATGGCCGGAATGTACGGAATGAGCCGGGCCGGAGCGGGAGGTGCTGGGCGCGGAGGAGGGAGCGAGCGGGACGGAAAGTTTGTGTTGAGGAGCCGGGCGGGGGGTGGGGGCTGCGGGCAGGAGGGGCGGGTCCGGTAGGCGGGAGTAGTGTTGGGCGGGTCCATGGGTGGGCGGTGTTTGGGGGCGTGGTCTAAGGCGGGCCTGGGCCTGCTGTCTCTCTGACCACCCAGCCCCAGGAACGCCCGTCACTGCGGATCACCTTCCCGCGAACCCCACTTCTAGTTCTCCATCTTAGAGTCCCCACATCCCCTGTGCTACTCGGTTTGGGGTACCCCGCTGAATCTTGGGGATCAGGCCTGGGGCGGAGCCAAAAGTGAGCTCTGCCCACTGGGCTGGACTCCCGGAGGTGTCGAGGGTCCTGAGAAACCCTCCGGCGCATCCAAGTGGCGCCCGAGTGAGCACAGGGTCTCCGGCTCCCCACCCTTCTACCCGGGTCCCCCGCAGCCGAGGCCTCAGCAGCGCCCCTCCCGCTGAGAGCCCGCCCCCCACTCCGGGGGCCCCAGACCTGGCTCCGCCCTGCCCGGACCCGGTTTGTCTGGTTCTCCCCGAGTGTCTTGTTTCTCGAATTTCTCCCTTTCTCCCTCTTCCTGGACCTCTGGGGCCCTCCATCTCCGCTCTGCTCTCGAGAGAGTCGGGGGGGCCCCGGGAACCTGCGCTCCTGGCCGAGGTTCGAGAGGACCCGTGACGACAAGGGAAGGGGACGCGGGAGCATGGGCACCTGAGTTTACGTGCACGCATCCAGGAACTACCTCTGCGTTCAGCCAGGGACTGACTTTATTTGGGATGTGGGTCCCTGACCCCGTTTCTGGCCGCCCCGCCCCCGCCCCCCAGAGCCGACCCGGAGGGGCTTCGATCGTCAGACTCGCGCTCCCGGGAAGGAAGTGGCTGGGGAGAAGGGGGCGAGGCAGGCATTACTGTGTAACCAGATGTTCATCTCCATCCCCTCCGCCTCGGCCGGTGCCAGGCTGGAGGGTGCGCCGAGGTCACCGAGAGGCAGAGGGGTGAGCCCTTCCGTGGGAGCTGTGGGGGAGGGACCCTACCACCCCCAACTGAATGCTTTCCCAGCCCTGAGGGGTTGTGGGGTCACTCGCAGGCCAACTTCCCGTCGAAGCTGGAGAGGGCGATGGCGAAGGCCTGCAGGGCGCACAGCGGGTACCGGTAGTCCAGGGTGAAGGCGTCCTCAGCCACGCGGCCGAACTGTAGCACTATATAGTCGGCTGTGAACAATGAGAGTGGGGTGACTTCGGACCCGATATTGGTAGACAAACCCTCAGCATAGGGAAGTCTTTTCTCCTTGACTCCAAGTCACAGCCCCTAGGCAGCCTACAGCCATCTTCCCTCCTTCTGTGTCATCCAACCAGCCCCTCCTGTTCAGGGTCTGTCACACCAAGTCCGCAGGGCAGGGGCCTCACCTTATCAGCTGACGCCAGGGGCTACAGCAAACCTGAAATCTAGCAGTACAGGACCCTGTCAAACTTGCCCCAACCAGAACCCTTCCCTCACCAGCTTTTCTGTTGTCTTTTGGCGTCATTCCTCAGTCCTGCCGTTAGTCCGTAAGGCCTACCTTTGACCCTGGTTCAGACCCCAAGTGTTCCCTCCTTTACCCAGTTGCCCTAAGACTCAGGCCTCTCGCGTTGTGATCAGAGCCACCAGTTCCAATCAATGTTAATCACCACCCACTTCCCGCCTTCCCTATCCTTGGCACTTCCTGTAGCCAAGGTTAACCTTGAACCCCTAATCCTTCTCCTACACCTCTCCCACATGTCCTGGTCTAAAACTCCCTCTGAGGACCAGGCCAGCCACCTTAAAACACAAAACCCTCTGCCCCGATCTGGTCTGGGGATTGGCACAGTTTAGCATTGGCCGAATCGTCCAACCCTGGAGTCCTTTGTGGGACTTCTGAGAGGGCCACTCCTTTCCCTAAGTAAGTCTGCAAGGGCGGGTCTGTTAGTTGTCAACACGTACTGCTCTTTCAGAGGACTCAGGTACAGTTCCTGAGCATCCATACAATTGCCTGCAACTCCAGTTCCAGGGCATCTGGGACCCTCTGGCCTCTGTGGGCACCTGCGCAGACAGGTGCACATAATTCATGCAGGTGCACACATATAAAGGCGTGGTGGCACACGCCTTTAATCCTAGTACTCAGGAGGCAGAAGCAGGCAGATCACTGTGAGTTCAGAGGCCAGCCTGGTCTACAAAGTAAATTCAGGACAGCCAAGGCTACACAGAGAAACTCTGCCTCAAAAAAAACAAAAACAAAACAAAACTCTTTGGGTGTGGTGGCACATGCCTGTGATCTCAGCACTTGGGAGGCAGAGGCAGGTAGATCTCTGTGAGTTTGAGGCAGAAGCAGGCAGATCTCTGTGAGTTCAGAGGCCAACCTAGTCTACAAAGTAAATTCAGGACAGCCAAGTCTACACAGAGAGATCCTGCCTAAAAAACAAAACAAAACTCTTTGGGTGTGGTGGCACAAGCCTGTGATCTCAGCACTCAGGAGGTAGAGGCAGGTGGATCTCTATGAGCTAGAGGCTAGCCTGGTCTGAAAAAATCAAGTCCAGGACAGCCAGGGCTACACAGAGAAACCATGTCTTGAAAAACAAACAAACAAACAAAAAAGTTGTAGACACTTAGAATGCACGGTCCATATTTCCTACTTGCTGCCTGCTGACCTGAATTTGATTCCCAGAGCTTAAGTGATGGGAGGAGAGTGCTGAGTTCAGCGGGTTGTCCTCCGAGAACACACACACACACACACACACAGGTGTGTGCTGCTACCCAAACCCTAACAATTCCTGCTCTGTCTTAATGGGGCAGACAGTCACACCTTTTTTTTTATTGTCACACCTTTAATCCTTGCACTGGGGAAGCCAAGACAGGGGATCTCTGTGAGTTTGAGGCCAGCCAGGTCCTCAGAGAGTTTCAGAACAGCCAAGTCAATAGAGTGAGACCTAGTCTTAAGACAATTTATCTTGAAGCAGGGTGTGGTGGCCCACGCCTTTGCTCCCAGCACTCGGGAGGCAGAGGCAGGCAGATCACTCTGAGTTTGAGGCCAGCCTGGTCTACAAAGTGAGTCTAGGATGGCTGAGGCTACCCAGAGAAGTCCTGTCTCAAAAAACAGGGAGGAAAGACATTCGTCTTGATACCAATACATTCTAACTCACTCTTTTCCTCTGTGTGGCCTTGAGCCCTAACATCCTTCATCATGGTATTCATAGGGATGTCCCAGCGCGCCTGCCCGAGGGTGGAAAGAGAGAGGGGTTGATGGGAAAGTTCTGGGTGGCCCTTAGCTACTCACGGTCTTCAGCGTGCACAATCTGAAAGTTCTTGACTGAGGCCTGGGTGACGCGGCCCTGGAAGTTGAGGGTGTAGGAGCCACTGCCGTCATTCCAGATGGGAGGCTTGTTATGCAGTTCGATGAGGCTCTCCAGCGCCCTGTTCTGCCAGCGCACCAGCAGCCCATCACTGGACTGGGGTACCCACGGAGAGGTGACAAAGAAAGGGTGGTTAGAGGTGGCTGGGCTCGCTCAGGGGGCTGGCGAGTGTGGGCAGCTCATGTTCAGCCCGCACTGCAGGGCCCACACAGGGCAGCAGCAGATGCCAGAGACAGCAGCGCTGAGGAGAAAGAGTAGAAAGGCACAGCTGGGACCCAACCGGAGTTTTGTGTCACTGGTGCTCTAGAACTTTCTTTTTTTTTTTTTTTGGTTTTTCGAGACAGGGTTTCTCTGTGTAACCTTGACTGACCTGGACTCACTTTGTAGTCCAGGCTGACCTCGAACTCACAGCGATCCGCCTGCCTCGCTCTAGAACTTTCTAGTCTCCTGCTGAACCTAGAGCTCATTGATTGAGCTAGGCTGGGTGGTCAATGTTTTCAGGGATCCACCTGGCTCTCTCTACGTGTCCAGTGCTGGGTGACAGGGACGCACCACTGTGTGTAGCTTTTACATGGATGCTGGGGATGTGCGTGCAGGCCCCGTACTTGTGCAGCGGGTACTTTATTGACAGAGGTATCTCCAAGCCCTCTTTTAGTGTGTGTGTGTGTGTGTGTGTGTGTGTGTGTGTGTGTGTGTGTGTG
>OU015751.1:2495865-2519927 GCA_907169655.1 Acomys percivali
TGTGTGTGTGTGTGTGTGTGTGTGTGTGTGTGTGTGTGTGTGTGTGTTTCAGTGTCCCATATAGCCCAGGCTGATCTCAAATTCTCTGTGTGGCTGAGGATAACCTTAACTGTCAGATTTTTCTGCCTCTACCTCCTGAGTGCTGGGATTGCAGGAGTGCGCCATGGTGCCTGATGCCTGGTTTTTGTGGCACTAGGATGGAACCCAGAGCCTCTCATGCCTGCCAGCTGAGTACTCTGCCAGGTGAGCCACCTCAGCCCACCAGGCAGTGCTCTAAACAAAGCCCTGCGGTGGCACATTTGGACCTTGGTCCTTACTGAGTGGGCTTAGAAGAAGGAATTGTGGGGCCCACAGAACCTACAGAGCCCAGGCTCCTGGCCAGCGTGGCCTCTGATGACAGCCTGGTCTCCCTAGAAGGAGCAGCTGACAGCCGTATTACTTTTCACTGTAAGTGAGTAAAGTGACATCAGTCACCCAGAAACACGGGACGTGCCACTCATCGCTCTCTCCAAGCCCGCGCTCTCCTGGCCTACACAAGAGCTACAAGAGCCCAGGACACTTAGCTCTCCCTCTCATCCCACACTGCACACATTCCAACTTTGTTTCTTTAAAGTGCCTTTCCTTGGGCCCAAACTCTTTGATGACGTCTCCTTTCTTTCAGAGCCAAAAAAAAAAAAAAAAAAAAAAAAAAAGCCAGTAAAACAGGTACCTTCTGCCCCTTGGAATCAGTCCTCATGACCTTTAGTCATGGTGGTCCTCTCACTGACCCTCAACTCATCGGATACCTTCTGTCTCAGGGCCTTTGCATGGGCTCTCCTCACTGAGCGTCATTTCCCTAAACCTAGACCCCACAGGTGAAAGAGCCGCTCACCTTGCATCGCTGAGCCCCGGGATTGAAACCTGCATGGCACACGACAGGCATGTGGCTCAGCTGCCCGTCTCTGCCATCTCCCAGCCTTTGTTCATTTGTCATCGTCACTGCCCTGCAGTCTACCTTTCTCTGCTGGTTTTCTAGCTTCAAGAGGGGTCACATTGCTTCGCGGTGGCGCACGCCTCTCACCCCGGTGCTCAGGAGGCAGAGGCAGGCAGATCTCTGTGAGTTCAACGCCAGCTTGGTCTACATAGTAAGACCCTGCCTCAGAAACAACCCCCCCAAAAAACAAAACAAAACAAAAACAAACTGAAAGAGCAGTATGTTCTCTTAGCTGCTGAGCCATTTCTCCAGCCTTGTTTATTTCTTTTGTTTGTTTGTTTGTTTGTTTTTTGGTTTTTTGGGGGTTTTTTTGTTTTTTTTGTTTGGTTTTTTTTTTCAGACAGGGTCTCTCTATGTAGCCTTGGCTGCCCTGGACTCGCTTTGTAGACCAGGCTGGCCTCGAACTCACAGCAATCCACCTGCCTCTGCCTCCCAAGTGCTGGGATTAAAGGCGTACGCGCCACCACACCCAGCCCCTGTTTATTTCTTTGAGACAGGGTCACAAGCAACTCAGGCTGGTTTCGAACCCTCAGTGGGTAACTAGAGATGACCCTTCAATTACTGATCCACCCACCTCCACCTCCCAGGTTCTGGGGGTTACAGGAGGGTGCCACCATGCCCCCCATATGAGTTCGGTAACAGAGAACCTGAGTTCGTTCTGCAGGTGCTTGGAGGGAATCTGTGACAAGCCCTTGGGCAAGTTGAGTCTCTGGCCCTGACTTCGTTGAGTGGGTCAGTAGAGAGCAAGGATGGGGGGGTAGGAAGGTGGGGGCTCACATTTCGAGGACGGATAGGGACCCTCTCATTGTCCGAGTTCATCCCGGGGATGATGACCGTCATGCGACGTGGTCCCCGGAAGCCTAACACATTGGTTTCCTGAAACAGAGAGATGGACGTCAGGCCGCATCTTACCTGAGGAGGGCCCGGCATGGTGGTGGGGGGCAGGGGGCAGAGGAGGGAGGTGGCTTCTTACATAGACCACAGCTGCCAGCTCCTGGCGCAGGCTCTCCACGTCCCCACCTCCACCTCGCTGTGGGTTCTGCCCGTTGTCAAAGACGGTGAAACGGTTGCCCAGGAGGTTAGACCTGAGGGTGCGGGCAAAAACTGGGCCAAGGCAAGGGTGTACCTACCACCCCTCACCCCACGACCCTTCCTGCAACCTCCCGGTTTAAGAGCAAGGGCTAGCAGGCAGTAGTGGCGGTGCACGCCTTTCATCTCAGCACTTGGGAGGCAGAGGCAGGTACATCTCTTTGAGTTTGAGGCCAGCCTGGCTTGCAGAGTTCCAGAACAGCCAGAGCTGTTACACAGGAACCCTATCTTTTTTTTTTTTTTTTTAAGATTTACTTATTATGTATGCAATGTTCTGCCTTTACAACAGAAGAGGGCATCTCATTACAGATGGCTGTGAGCCACCGTGTGGGTGCTGGGAATTGAACTCAGGACCTCTGGAAGAGCAGCCAGTGCTCTTAACCGCTGAGCCACCTCTCTAGCCTGAGGACCGTATCTTGAAAGATCAAAAACCAAACAAGCGAACAAGAGCAAGGGGCACTGTGTGACTTGGAACTAAGCTGGTCATGTGACCTAATCCAGGCTTCCCTTGAAGAGGAGAACTTTTTAAATTATTATTATTATTACTGTATATCATTGTTATTTTGAAACAGTCCGGCTGTTGGGGCTTAGTGGTGTAGCACTTCTCTGCATGCCTCAGGTCCTGAGTTCAACCTCTAGCAGCAGGAAAAACAGAACCAGGTGTGGTGACAGCTGAGGTCATCTTCCAGCCTGAGCTACATGAGACCCTGTCTTAAAAAAAAAAAAAAAGAAAAAGAAAAAGAAACAAGAAAAATCAAAAGTAAGGCTAGCAGGGAGGCTCGGTGGTCACTAGTGTCTGTAGCACAGCCTGAGGACCCAGGTTTGGTCTCTGGAACCCACACAAAGGTAGAAAGAGAGCCGACCCCACAAAGTTGTTCTTTGATCTCTACATTAACATACTGGAGCCAGCATGGTGGCGCACGCCTTTAACCCCAACACTGGGGAGGCAGAGGCAGGCGGATCGCTGTGAGTTCGAGGCCAGCCTGGTCTACAAAGCAAGTCCAGGACAGCCAAGGCTACACAGAGAAACCCTGCCTCAAAAAACCAAAAAAAAAAAAAAAAAAAAAGAATAAAGGAAATCATTCAGATTTTGGCTCCCTCTGTATGGCCCTAGGAAAGCCTCGGCTGTCCCAGTTGAGTTGGCTCAGTGAACGGTAGGAGTGTTGGCTATGCACACACATGAAGGTCAGAGGAGATAGTTTCCTCCTTTTTATTTTATTTTTTTGGCTTTTTGAGACAAGATCTCTCTGTGTAGCCCTGGCTGTCCAGGATGTGCTTTGTAGACCAGGCTGGCCTCGAATTCACAGCAATCCCCCTGCCTCTGCCTCCCGAGTGCTAGGATTACAGGCATGTGCCACCACCGCCCAGCCTCAGTACTCTCTTTCCAACATGTATCTCCCAGGGATTGAACTCATGTCATCAGGCTTGGTGGCAAGGCCACTCACCTGCTTTGCTATCTTGCTGGCCCTCGGCTTTCCCCCCTGCAATTCAGAATAGCTATGGGCCCCTCTGGTTTATATGACCAAAAAAAAGAAAGAAAGAAAGAAAGAAAGAAAGAAAGAAAGAAAGAAAGAAAGAAAGAAAGAAATCTTTGGGGCTGGAAAGATGGCTCTGTGATTAAAAGCACTGGCTGTTCTTCCAGGGGACCCCGGGTTCAATTCCCAGTACCTACATAGCAGCTCACAACTGTCTGTAATTCCAACTCCAGGGGATCTGACACCCTCATAGACATACATGCAGGTAAAACTCCAGTGCACATAAAATAAAAATAAGTAAATCTTAAAAAAAAAAAAACACTCAGGAGGCAGAGGCAGGTGGATCACTGTGAGTTCGAGGCCAGCCTGGTCTACAAAGTGGGTCCAGGACAGCCAAGGGTACACAGAGAAACCCTGTCTCGAAAAACCAAAAAAAAAAGAAAAAAAAAAAAAAAGAAAAGCCAAAAAGAAAAATATAAAAATAAAAAGAAAGAAATCATATTTGGCTGGTTTGGTTTGTTTTGGTTTTGTTGTTGTTGTTCTTTGGTTTTTTGAGACAGGGTCTCTCTGTGTAGCCCTGGCTGTCCTGGAACTCACTCTGTCGAACAGGCTGGCCTCAAACTCACATAGATCCACCTGCCTCTGCCTCCCTGAATGCTGGGATTAAAGGCGTGCGCTACCACGCCCAGCATTAGTTTGATTTATGGAGACAGGGTTTATTTGTGTAATCCTGGCTCTCCTGGAGTTGCTTTGTAGACCAGGCTGGCCTGGAACTCACAGTGATTCACCTGCCTCTGCCTCTCTGAGTGCTGGGATTAAAGGAATGTGTCACCACCACCTGACGCTTTTGTTTGCTTCTGAGACAATGTCTCACAGTGTAGATCAGGGTGGCCTTGAACTCTCCAAGCTCTGCTTGCCGTTGCCTCCCAGTGCAGTAACTGAGGCACATCCTCACCCCACCCCCACCTCCATTGGACAGCATCTAACGTAGCCCAGGCTGGCCTCAAGTTCCTTATTCAGCCAAAAATGACCTTGAACTCCGGATTCTTTCTACTCCCCAAGGGCTGGGATTATAGGCGTGTACACCACCACACCCTGCAGTATACCTCCCTAGAAAAGATAATACGTGGGAGGTACTAATTCTCAATGACAAAGGCCACAGGCCTGGCCCAGCCCTGTGAGGCTACAGCCCTTCTCTGGGACATCTTGGTCACACTCTGCACCTCCTAGGGGAGACGCTGGCATGCAGGAACCCACCCCACCCCACGCCCCAAAACCATCTAGACAAGGCCCCCGAGAGACCTATGCATGGCAGAATGTGAAATGCCCTAGGCTGGGGGAATGTCTGTGGAGCATCCCATGTCGGGGCACAGAAGCGCAGCCGCACCTCAGCTTTCCGATGAAATTCTCCCCTCCCCTGGACAGGTTGGTGGGGTCACTGGAGATGAGGTAGTTGGCTGTCTTACTCCGCTTGCGCTTCCTGCCCGCCAAAAGGAACACCTACAAAGAAGGGGCCCCAAGAGAGGTGATGAGCAAGGCTGATGGAACTGGGGGACCAGGGAGGCCTTAGACAGGCACCGCCCCCAGCCCTAGACACCGCCCCCAGCTCTAGCACCGCCCCCAGCCCTAGACACCGCCCCCAGCCCCTTTCTCCGGACCTTCTTCTCCGTGTCCAGGTGCAGGAAGTAGGACGGGTACATGCCGCGGTCCATGCCCTTCTTGTCACGTGTCAGCCGGCAGCGTACTGCCCGGCCCTGGGGCGCTGGCTTCAGCACAAACTCCCGGGGGTCACCTACTTCCACAGGGGGAGATGGGGCCCTCTCCTCCTCCTTCTGTGTGGGCAGATGGTTCATCAGCCAGGGCACCCCACTCCATAATTCCCCTCTCTGCACCCCAGGAAGGACGGGTCACCATTCACCACTTTGTGGAGGGAGAAAAGAGCTAGGCCTGGCATCCAGGCCTGAGAGCTGAGGCACCTCCCACCCCCACGCGCAGCCCCATGATAGAAGGTGCTGGAAATCTGTGATTTAGTATAACTATTTAGCTTGGGTCCAGATAGTCCCAGATCAAGTTCAGGTGCCACCATCAAGGCTCTGTCAGCTGGATACAACCTTTCTTTCTAAGCCAGGCGTGGTGGCGCACGCACCTTTAATCCCAGTGCTTGGGAGGCAAAGGCAGGCGGATTGATGTGAGTTCAAGGCCAGCCTGGTCTACAAAGCGAGTCCAGGACAGCCAAGGCTACACAGAGAGACCCTGTCTTGAAAAAAACAAAACAACCTTCCTTTCTTTCTTTCTTTCTTTCTTTCTTTCTTTCTTTCTTTCTTTCTTTCTTTCTTTCTTTCTTTCTTTCTTTCTTTCTGTTTTGAGACAGGGTTTCTCTTTGTAGCCTTGGCTGTCCTGGACCAGGCTGGCCTCGAACTCACAGAGATCTGCTTGCCTGTGCCTCCTCAAATGCTGGGGATTACAGGTGTGTGCCACCTGCCTCCACATCTCAAGTTCATTTTTGTTTTAATTTAATTTTAATTTGTATTTATTTATTTGGTTGGGCTTTTTTTTGGCTTTTTGTTTGTTTGTTTGTTTGTTTTTCTTAGACAGGGTTTCTCTATGTAGCCTTGGCTGTCCTGGACTCACTTTGTAGACCAGGCTGGCCTCGAAGTCATGGCAATCCACCTGCCTCTGCTTCCCAAGTGCTGAGATTACAGGTGTGCACCAATATACCAGGCTTTTTTTTTTTTTTTTTTTGGTTTTTTTTTAGTTTTTTGAGACAGGGTTTCTCTGTGTAGCCTTGCCTGTCCTGTATTTTTTTTTTTTTTTAATCTATGTGCATTGGTGTGAAAGTGTCAGATCTTGGAGTTACAGACAGTTGTGAGCTGCCATGTGGGTGCTGGGAATTGAACCCGGGTCTTTTGGAACAGAAGGCAGTGCTCTTAACCACTGAGCCATCTCTCCAGCCCCCTGTATTTTTGTTTTTTTGTTTTTTGTTTTGGTTTTCCAAGACAGGGTCTCTCTGTGTATCCTTGGCTGTCCTGGACTCACTTTGTAGACCAGGTTGGCCTCGAACTCACGGCGATCCGCCTGCCTTTGCCTCCCGAGTGCTGGGATTAAAGGCGTGCGCCACAACGCCCGGCCGTATTTTTGTTTTTAAAGACAGGGTTTTTTGTAATATATGTGAGTGTTTTGTCTGCATGTATGTCTGTGCACCTCATGTGTGCCTGGTGCCCCCGGAAGCCAGGAGAGGGTACAGGATGGTTGTGAGCTGCCATGTGACTGCTGGGAACTGAACCCAGGACCTCTGGCAGAGCAGTAAGTGCTCTTCACCACTGAGCCATCTCTCTAGCCCCTATTTTATTTACTTCATATAGGGTTTTACTGTACAGCCGAGCCTGGCCTCAAACTTACTCTGTAGCCCAGGTTGGCCTCACTACAATCCTCCTTGACCTACCAATGTAGAGATGTATACCACCACGTCTTATTCTCCAAATGGTAACTCTGTCTGTTCTCATTAACACACTGGGGTGGCTGTCCCTGTTGTATAGAAATTGAGGTCCTGCCATGCCTACAGGAAAGGTCATACTAAGAGGAAGAGAGGTCTCCATCCAAGGGCTAAACCACCTTAGTGAGAAACAACCAGCCCAGCTGGGCGTGGTGACACATGCTTTTAATCTCATCACTTGGGAGGCAGGCGGATCGCTATGAGTTTGAGGCCAGCCTGGTCTACAAAGCAAGTGCAGGACAGCCAAGGCTAAACAGAGAAACCCTGTCTCAAAAAAACCAAAAAGAAAGAAAGAAATGAACTGTCCATTCCTAGCCAGTCTTTCTGGTGAATACACCCTGAGCCCACATGGTTTGGGGAAGCTGTCCTTAGGTTTACGACCCTTGGAAGCAGGAAAGCTTGGGAGGGGGCATTTGTTACGCGGCAGGACATAGCTGACTCATGATCCTGTCAGCTCACTTTGCTCTTGGAGAATTTCCTAGTAACACCAAGATACAGAAGGAGGCAGGGTGTGACCTGGTGCCCTTTCTCCTGCTGTTCTGCTCTTCACGGGAGGGAAGCAGGTGCCTCAGGGGAGGGCCTGACCTATCAGGCTGGGGACTTCAGGACCTGAGGCGTCAGAGTTATCCGTGAGCACTTTGCCGAGAGCAGCTCTACACTGTGTGTGAGGTAAGGCACAGCCTGCGGCCCTGGGCCAAGGGGCAAATGACCATCTTGACTGTGCTCCAGAAGAAACCTGGGAAACAGGAGACTATGTATGGAATGCGAGGTGGGAAAAGTCATCACTTAGTCAAAGATTTCTACACCTGTGACTTTCAAAGGCCTGCTGTGTGGAGGGCTGCCTGTCTTTCTTTTGGAGGCAATTTCTCTGTATAACCTTGGCTGTCCTACTTTGTAGACCAGGCTGTCCTTGAACTCACAGAGATCCTCCGGCCAGTATTACCCAGCTTTCTTTTCTTCCTTTTTTCTTTCTTTCTTATTTTATTTTATTTTTGTTTGTTTTGTTTTGTTTTTGTTTTTGAGGCAGAGCTTTTTTTTTTCCCTTTCTTTTTCTTGTGGTCCTATTTTATTTTTGAGACAGGGTTTCATGTAGGCCAGGCTTGTCTCAACCTCGCTAGGTAGCTGAGGTTAGCTCTGATCCTGCTGTCTGCACTTCCCATGGGCTAGGGGTCTATGCACATGGAACCAGAGCTGTTTGGTGACTGGAAGGCTAGAAGTCCTCAGAGGTGAATTCAGAGTAGCAGACTGGAACATTTTAACAACTGGTCCAGCTAGCCAACTCCCAGCCGCTGACTGTCCCCAAATGTGGGTAAGATGTGCCTCCTGGAAGCCAGGCAGATACTCCTACCTGTGACCCCAGAACCAGTCGAGGCTAAGGCAGAAAGATCTGGCATTCTAAGCTAGCCTGGGCTATATCGTATTCCCTCCCATCCCCTCCCTCCCCGCAAAGAGCCAGTGCTCTGTGGCTGTGAGCTCAGCCTTCCTGATGATGCTTGTTCTGCAGAGGGGAGGCCGGGACAGCAGAGCGCACAGGACCATGGGGGTCCTGAGCCTTGCCTCTTCCCTGCCCATGAACCTGATGTTCCTAGGCCTAGTGCCCTGTCACAGATGGGGAGCCAGGTCCTCACCCTGAAGCCCCCCCCCACACCTGCCCCTCGGGTGACAACCTTTTTGCCTTTCCCTTTCGCTCTGCCCTTCTGGTTGCTGTTCTTCATCACTGCAGATGCCTCTTCCTCCTCCTCCTCCTCCTCCTTCTCCTCCTGATCTTCTGATCCTTTGGGGGGCCCTGAGCACGGAGAGGGAAAGGCTGTAGACCCTTCACCCCATTGGCCAGGTTTTCCCAACTCCTTTTAATCCTCTTCACAGCTATAAAAAGGTCAACTCTCATTCTGGTCAAGAGCCTCGAGATCAGGGGTGCAAGATGCTCCCCCTCCCCAGTGTGGCCCAGCTCTCACTCACACACGCGCACTCGGCTCTGCTTAGGCGATGTTCACGTCTCCAGCACCCTTCAACCGCCCACCTTTCTTCTTCACGCCCTTCTCAGAGGAGCCACCTTCGCCGCCGACCAGGAACATGGCTGCTGGAACCTTTTTCCTCACAGCGCCTGGGCTCCCCGAGGAGTCCTTGTCAGTCTCCCCAGCCCCTGCAGAGAAGATACAAGAAGGAGTCTCCACAGCGCCACGTCCCCCCTCCCCCGCCCCGGGCCCCTGTCATGCGTGCCCCTCCCCCCGCCCTCCCCCGCTGGCTAGTTTACCTTTCTTCTTGGCTTTGGCTTTTCTCAGCTTGCTTCCCTCCCCCGCCTCCTTCTTCTTGGTTCGTAGTGGTTTCGGAGGGGCATCGGGGCTTCCTGGGTCCCCTGGGAATAGGAGATGAGTTGGGGGGGTGGGTGGGGGTGGGCAGGGGTCAGGGGAAGAAAAAACCTATTGGAGCTAAGAACCGCCTTCTGACCCCTCATCAAGCTTCAAGGGTGCTGAAAGCCAGAAAGGGAGTTCTGGTCTGTTGTTCTTGAGTGAAGTTTTCTTCTGAGTCTAAAAAATCCGATCTGGCTAGGAACCCGCGTAGGAGGTGTGGAAGGAATGGGTGAGGGAGGGAATACCAGGCTTTCGCTTGTGCCTCTGGCTCTCCTCCAGAGACCCTCCCCAACCTCTGCTCTTAGCCTCTGTGACCCCACAGAGACCAGATCCCAGCATCCTGCACATTTCTGACCCCACCTTCCTGGGCAGGCACGTAGGTCTTTAGCCAAATATTTCTTCTTACTTTCATCAACTTTAAAAAAATTATAACTCGGGGGCTGGAGAGAGGGCTCAGTGGTTAAGAGCACCATCTGCTCTTGCAGAGGTCCTGAGTTCAATTCCCAGCAACCACATGGTGGCTCACAACCATCTATAGTGAGATCTGGTACCCTCTTCTGGCCTGCAGGTGTACATGCAGGCAGAACACTGTTTATGTAATAAATAAATCTTTTAAAAAAAAATATATAGCCGGGCGGTGGTGGCGCACGCCTTTAATCCCAGCACTTGGGAGGCAGAGGCAGGAGGATCGCTGTGAGTTCGAGGCCAGCCTGGTCTACAAAGCCAGTCCAGGACAGCCAGGGCTACACAGAGAAACCCTGTCTCATATATATATATATATATGTATGTATGTATGTATGTATGTATGTATGTATAGCGAATCCACATAGAGTTAAAGTGAAATCCCACAAAGAAAACAAGAGTTCTCACGGCTCCTCTGCAGTATGTGGCAGCCTTGAGAACTGATCTCCTTAGGGATCATCAGTGACGAAAAAGGGCCAGAGGAGGCATAGCCTCTGTACAAGGCTGGAGGTGACAAGGTGACAAGGCCGGAGCGGAGGGGTCTCTCTCTGCCTGCCCATGGCTTCCTGCGCGCTCCCGGCACCTACCCCTTGCGCCCAGGCTCTCGCCTTTCCTCTCTCTTTCCTTGGGTGGTTTCTTGGGGGGCAGAGAGCTTTTCTCCTTTCCCCCCCTTTCCTTCTCTTCCTTCTCATCGTCATCCAAATCCTCCGAATCCTCCTCTTCCTCTGTGGATAGAATACTCCGGTAACAGGCTCTGGAAGTCCAGGCCCTGCAGGGTGCTGTGGGGCTCCCCGCATCTTCCTGAAGTGGGCTGCGGTGGGAGGCACCCTGCTCTGCACCCTGTCACCCTCCCTCCTGACCTGTCTACCTATGTGTTTCAGTTTGCCTTCCCACCGTCCCCACTTGCCATCTCCTGTCCTCACGTGGCTGCTTCTGACCCATCTGGGGTACTTAAGGCTCCCCATAAATGTATTGGGTAAAGAGCAGGGGCACCCACCTCTGGGCTGGGTGCCCCGGTGGTGACACCTGCTTCCCTGCGTCAGCTCTGTTCCTCATCCCCCTCCCCTCACTCACCGCCTCCTCCGTTTGGTGCACGCGCAACCAGGAAGGTTTGCGTGGGGTCTGGCTTCTTGGCCTCAGGGTCCCGCAGGAACTTGGCGTAGACCGTCTGAGCAGCGCGCGGCTCCGCTGGGTCTGCAGGCGGCTCCTTGTGCTTCCTGCGCCCAGCTGGGGCCAAACCTGGGGCTCAGCAGGGACCTGGCCTGGAGGACCCCACCTCAGCCTCCCGTGCCCACACCCTCCTGCGCGCGCGCGCACCCCCCCCCCCCCCCGACTTACCCCCAGCTTTACGGGGTTTGGATCCCGGGGACTCGGGAGTCTCGGATTTCTTTTTCCTCAACTTCTGTCCTTGGGTGGGTCGCTGCAGAATAGGGGTCACGGGGAAAAGAAGGGGACTCTGGAACTCCCACGCCCTCTAATCCCTTGGAGTCGCCAGAAATAGCCTCGGATTATCCCAAGGGGTGCTGCAGCCCCTGCTCCGGGTGGATGATCCGTCCATGAGTGATGGTTACTTCCAAGACCCAAAGCCCCCCAAGTCCTCTTGGGCACCCACCCTTTCTTCTCCTAAACTCTCCAGACAAAGAGCTGCAGGTGGGTGCCGGTGAGTGGACCTCTCCTAGGAAGCCTTCTTCCTATAAACACCTGGGGACACCTTTTTACCTCCTTTCCGATTCCCAAATCGGGTGACAAACCTGTTTGGGGCGCAGCGGGGGCTCCGGGCTCAGCCAGTCCTCTTCCTGGCCACTGAGGATACAAAGGAACCAGACTGTTGTTGTCCTTTTTGCGTTCTACTCCCCCACCACTAGGCCCCCAAAACTGGGCCTGGGGTTCAGATGTGGCAATATGGGGGCTCCCACCTGTCTGAAGCCCATACTTCCCTGAGGGTCTCCTCCTGCAGCGGCATGGTGCTTCTGTGCGCCTCTTCTGTCACCTCTCTCCAGGGCCTGGCAGCTAGCTCCTAGCTTCCTCTCCTCCCCTGCTAATCTCAAGGCACCTTCTCCCCAGCTCTAAGTATTAAGAAGGTCCCGCCCATGGACTCAGCCACTGCGGGGAGGATCTGGACCCCCCAGCTCTCCTCGGTACAGCAGCCAGAAGGACGCCACAACTCAGGGACTTCCCTATGTGGCATGTGGGGAGGGATTGGGGGTGCTGGAGAGGAAAAGGCTAGACGGCTCTCCAGGTTGTTCCCCTTCTCCCTCCCTCCTCCCCCCTCCCCAAAGTCTGGGTCTCACTATGTAGCCAGGGCCTCCCTGGGTGGCTAGCCTGGAACCCATGACTTGCCAGTGTACTGAGCGTGAGGATTGCCATGATGTCCGGCCTGAGATATGTTTATTTACATTTTTTTCATTTATTTATTGCATGTACAGATGGCACACATGCCATGTCTGATGACAATCGATTAATTTGTTGAAATCAGTTCTCTCTGTCCACCATATGGCAGCAAGGGCCTGGTGTGTGCCATTTCCCAGTCTTTGTTTTTTATTTGTGTATTTATATATTCATTTAGTTATTTAAGACATGGTTTCCCTGTGTAGCCCGGACTGATCTAGAACTTGCTAGAAGAAGTGGAGATCATCTGTGGTCCATCTACTCATTGAGATGTGAAAGAGCTGGGGGGGGGGGCGTGTAAATCTGTAATCCCAGCACATGCACACGCACACACACACACATATGCAGACATGTACACACACATGCACACACAGACACATGTACATACAGGCAGACACACACGTAGATGCAGGTACACACACACACACACACACACACACATGCATACAGGCAGAGGTACGCACGCAGGCATGCACACACATATGCAATAAACATAACTTTAAAAATAAAAATAGGCAGGGTGTGGTGGTGCACGCCTTTAATCCCAGCACTCGGGAGGCAGAGGCAGGCAGATCTTTGCGAGTTTCGAGGCCAGCCTGGTCTTTTACAAAGCGAGTCCAGGACAGCCAAGGCTACTTAGGGAGACCCTGTCTCAAAAAACAAAAAAAAAAACCAAAAACCAAAAACAAAAACAAAAAACAACCCTGTCTCGAAGAACCAAAAAAAAAAAAATTAATAATAATAAATCATTATTTGAGTCATCTTGAGTAAAATGTATTGGATTTTAATTCCCTAGCGTCGGTGCAGGCAGAGGCTGCTGGGGCGGGGGCAGGGCATGGGATGACAAGGAAGACCACAGACAGCACAGCACAGGGAGGCGATGGCCCAACACAACACTCTGAGAGCAGCAGACATACGTGGCATGGGACAGGCACTCAGGTTTGGGAGAGAGGTGACAGAGGATTCTGTGTGTCCAGCGCAGGGCAAGAGTCAGGTCTGGGACACAGATAAGGACCAGGCACTTTGATCTACCTGCCTCCTGGCCAGCAGGACAAACAGGCCTGGGTGCTATAATTACACCTTGTTTTGAACTCAAAGGAACATTTCTCAACTCGATCCCTCGCCTTAGTCACCAGACTCAATTCCACATGAACTTAACTGTTTTTTTTTCTTCCTTTTGTGCTTTCTTTTTTGTTGTTGTTGTTTTGTTCTTTTGAGACAGGTTTTCTCCGTGTAGCCTTGGCTGTCCTGAAACTCTCTCTGTAGACCAGGCTGGCTTCCAACTCACAGAGATCCGCCTGCCTCTGCCTCCTGAGCACCTGGATGAAAGGCGTGAGTGTGTGCGCCACCATGTCTGCCCTTAGCTGCTTTCTAAAATCAACTTCCAGAAGACAAAGATCACCTAGTACCTCACGTTCGTCCTAGCCACACATTCTTATATCTCAGAGAGCTTAAGTTCTGTGCCTAAAGTCACACAGCTTGTTCTCAGTGGATTCAGACCACCAACAAAACACGTACTGTGTGTCTGGAGTTGTTTTGTTTTGTTTTTCGAGGCAGGGTTTCTCTGTGTAGCCTTGGCTGTCCTGGACTCACTTTGTAGACCAGGCTGGCCTCGAACTCACAGAGATCCACCTGCCTCTGCCTCCCGAGTGCTGGGATTAAAGGCGTGCGCCACCACCACCTGGCCAAAACTTTATTTATGTATTTATGTATTTATTATGTATACAGTGCTCTGCCTGCATGTACATCTGCAGACCAGTAGAGGGCATCACAACACAATACAGATGGTGTGTAGGCACCATGTGGTTGCTGGGGACATTTTCTTGTTAGTCCTGGTCTCTAGCTTTGAAAGGCCACCGGACATGTCCTCAGGCTCCCTGGCTCCGCTGAGATGGAAGGGAGCCGGAGAAACCATGAAGGAACCTGAAGGCTGGGGTTAACAGACTGCATTGTGTGTCCTGCCACACGCATCCCAGCCTGGTGACCACGGACAACTGTCAATGCTGTATGAAGTTCGTTTGCTCATCAGAAGGGTCACTTCCTCCTGGCCGGCTTTCAGACGCCCCAGGAGCAGGTTTAGGGAGCTACACCTGCAGCTGGGCTCCCCACGAAAGCTTTGCAGTGCTTGCTCCCAACAAAAGTGGGCATGGCAGCATTGCCTAAGTGACCCTGGACCTGCTGCTAACAGGACTTAGGTCCTTGTCTGTCTCTCCCTGGCCAGCAGGAAGGGATCAGGAGCCAGAGCAGGCTCTCTGAGCCCAGGCCCCAAGAGAGACAGCAGAGCAGGTAATGGGACCTATGCCTTGCGTTTGCCTGGGCACTGAGGGCTGTGAGGTGTCCACGAGTGACAGGGCCTCTCATACGCCTCTAGGAAGACCATAGAGAGCTTTCCTAGCATGTCCCCCAAAGCCTGTCCTGTGACACGCTCCTTCCAGCTAGGTTGTGCCACTTTTCCATACAGAGCCACCAACTGGGCATCAAGTATTCATAGAGCTGAGCCTCTGGGGGGATATTTCCCATTCAAACTGCCTCAGATACTAAGTGGGAGTTAGAAATAAATTGAACGCTGCAGCCCTGGCTTTCTCTTCCTCTGGCTTGGCCACAGAGAACCAAGCCCAGAATGTTCAGGGTTTCCAGAAGTGGAACTCTGGCACAGATGGGCCCTTTAAGGTCTCCCTTGTCAGTGGTGTTGCATGCCTGTAATTCCCGCACTCAGTAGGCAGAAGCAGGAAGATTGGGCGTTTAGGAACATCCTTGGCTACACAGAATTTGAGGCTAGCCTGGACTACTTGAGACCTTGACTTTGAAAAATCAGCCAATAGGCCGGGCGGTTGTGGAGCACGCCTTTAATCCCAGCACTCGGGAGGCAGAGGCAGGCGGATCGTTGTGAGTTCGAGGCCAGCCTGGTCTACAAAGCGAGTCCAGGACAGCCAAGGCTACACACAGAGACCCTGTTTCGAAAAACCAAAAAAAAAAAAAAAAAAAAAAAAAAAACACAAAAAAAAAAAAGAAAAATCAACCAATAGCCCGGGAGGGTGTTGCGCACGCCTTTAATCCCAGCACTCGGGAGGCAGAGGCAGGCGGATCTCTGTGAGTTCCAGGCCAGCCTGGTCTACAAAGTGAGTCCAGGACAGCCAAGGCTACACAGAGAAGCGCTGTCTCGAAAAACCAAACTAAGTAAATAAATAAATAAATAATAATTTAAAAAAAAAAAAAGGCAGGAAAAAAATCTAAAGCGCAACAGGTTGCAGGAGAGAAACCTCACACACGGCAGACAGAATCAGCAAATGAAGAAAGGTGGTTGTCAGGGGTGAGGACACATGCCTGTGCACACGTGCCACCCCCACTCGCACAGGCCTGCACACACACACATGCTACCAGCACACGCACACACGCTATCAGCACATGCACACACTTGCAGCAGACAAGAAGAGAAAAAGACCCTCTGCATGCAGAGGAGACTCAGACTGCTGAAAAATTCAGTCTTCCCGAGGGCGGGGTTTCAAGGCTTCTGAAGGTCCCTTGCCTAAATTTGAAGAAAGCCAGGATGGTCAATTGGCCCAGACCCACTGTGCCTTGTGTCCTGAGCAGGCCCCGGCCTGGGACATGGTGGGTCAGTCTATCAGCAGGCCGCCTGCTGCTTAGGAGGCTGAGGAAGACACCGGCCATCTTGGACCCCCCCCCCCCCACCTTTATTACATCACGATGGCCTCTCTCCCTTGTTACACAGAGAAACCTTGTCTCAAACAAGCTAAACAAGAAACAAAACTCAGTTATTTCATGTGATGTTTTTCTGGAAGCTGTCTTGTGAGAGGGTGTGCGATGTTTTGCTGAAAACATACGCGTGAGAGAAGGCGCGTGATGTTGAGAAAGAATAGACATTAAACCCCACAGACAGGGAGGGGATTCTTTTTGCACTGCTGTCCCATGCAATATTTTGCTGGTCTTCACTCCACAGAGAGAAACACGCCAGAGAAGTTGGTACTCTGGCTGATTCTGGCCACTTCCACCGACTTGTGCCAATTCTGTGGAACCTTGCTGTTTCTGGTGGACCGTGTCTCTGGTGGACCGTGTCTGTCTCTGGTGGACCGTGTCTCTGGTGGACCGTGCCGCTGCTACTGGTTCACATTGCTGTTTGGTGTTTGCTATTGGTCTGGATGCCAGTGTCCTGACAACAGTGGAGTTGGCCCAGGGACTTGTCTAAACAGGTCCACAGCCCCCTCTTCCTATCAACTTTCTTTCTCCTCTACCTCTAGTCGGTGGGCTAGAAGGGAGGTAGAAACGCTTAAGGACCCTAAATAAAATAGGTTTGGAAAAACCTAAGTGTCACCTAGGTGACACATACTGAAGTGTTTGCTATGGAAGGAGCGAAAGGCGCTAGGTGTTAAGCAACTGTTTAATCAGCTTGGGCAATACCAAGCAGGCTACATGACAGTCTGCGTTGGGAGCAAATGAAGGGGGCTTGTGCACATTAAATGTGCCCTGGGTCCCCCCCCTTGTATTGTGAACCCGGCTATTTCTCTCACTATTACAGCCACCAACAGTTGGTACCTACAGACAGGTGCTCTGGTGACTGTCTTACACCGAGGCTGAGTGGCTGGCCCGACACGGCACAGCCGGCTCATGGCGGAACCTGATGCACCTGTGCTTGGCATCCTGTCTATCTGTAAGCCTTCACCCAGCAGTTGGCCGTCACCCCCAGCCAGAGGGCAGAGCCCCAAGGGCAGGGAAACAGGAATGCCAGTGTGGAGCCCTAGCTGCCAGTTAGGTGTCCCTAAGGAGTGTGATGATGATACACACACACACACACACACACAAACACACACGCTCATGGCTCACATACACTCGCATACACATACATGCTCGCACACACACACACACACACATGCACACACGCACATGCTCATGGGCAAATGCATGCACACGTACCTCCCCCACTTTGACTATCAACTATAGAGACAATGGCCCCCCGAAATTGGGATGTCCCCAGGATTCTCGTGCTTGGAGAAGGAAAAGCCTGAAGCCTGGGACCTGCTAGAGGGGAGCCTGTCTCCCCAGAAAACATTTTCACATGGTTCTGACAACTGTCAGATCACCTTGTACAGAGACTGGAGCCCAGACAGACAGCACTGGGTCACTGATGGGCGGGGCCCCACTCTGCGAGGACTGCTTAGATGGACATGAGGGTCACTGGGCCTCTTTGTCATCTCAATGTGGCCACACTGAATAACTTTCCTTTTTTTTTTTTTGCTTTTCATTATGACTGTCTAATCATTTATTTATTTTGATTTTGTTGTTTTGGTTTTCTTTCTTTCTTTCTTTCTTTTTTTTTTTTTTAGGTTTTTCAAGACAGGGTTTCTCTTTGTAGCCTTGGCTTTCCTGGACTCGTTTATGTAGACCAGGCTGGCCTCGAACTCACAGCGATCTGCCTGCCTTGCCTCCCGAGTGCTGGGATTACAGGCGTCTGCCACCACGCCTGGCTATTTTTTTTTATTTTTGTTTTGTTTTGTTTTTTTAAGACAGTCTTACCATGTAACTCTGGCTGGCTTCGAACTCACTGAGATGTGCCTCTGATTCTGAGTGCTGGGATTAAAGGAGTGCCTGTCACATGTCCAGTTTGCCAGTCAATTTATGTGGCCCCGCTGAGAGTAGACGGCTCAAGGCTGTCAGGGTCCAGGCTCTCACCCCTAAGTCTGCTAACAGCGGTGCTGCCTGTGAGGCCCCAAACACAGAGTTAGCTCACCAGTTAAAGAGAGGGCGGGAGCCCACACCTGAGGCAGGAGGACTGTTGTGAGGTCAGGTCAACCTGGGTTAGAGAATTTCTCCCCCATTCTCATGAAAAGAGGTAGAAAGAGGCCAGGCGAGGTCGCCTGTGGGCTCCAGCGTGGCAGCCTTCAACATCTAGGACCCGATGACTTCAACCTTCCCAACGCTACGACCCTTTAATACAGTTCCTCACGTTCTGGTGACCCCCAACTTCATAACTGTAATTTTTCTACTATTATGAATTGTAATGTAATATCTGTATTTTCCGATGGTCTCAGGCGACCCCTGTGAAAAGGTCGTTTGACTCCAAACGGGGTTGCTCCATAGGTTGAGAAACACTGAACTTAACAGGGTTGTAGGTCTCTTAACCACCAGGCTGCCCTAACTGGGGCTGGTGATGGCCTCAGGCGAGGGCGCACTGTCTCAGTGTCACCACCAGGTGGCGGCAGAGCCCACCTGCCGGGGAGACCACTGCTTAAGAAGGTCCCTCCTCCTCCTCCTCCTCTTCCTCCTCCTCTCTCTCTCTCTACCCTTCCTCTCCTGGGTCTCATCTTTTGGGTGGGGAGGCACCAAGACATTGTTAGTCACTGGCCAAGGAAGTGACCCAGGCACTTTGGGTCTACTAACCCTTGAGATCACAGAAGGGCTGGGGTGGGGGTGGGAAGGCTGGTCCTGAACCTGCCAGGTGAAGAAAGGCTCCCCAGGGTCTTTAAAAAAAAAAGATCACATTAATTATGATGTCTCCAGAAATTAGGTCCCCATTTTTCCCACAGAGGGAATGTGATCTGCCCAAGGTCCTAACTGAGCCCTCTGAGGCAGAGGCAGCCGGGTTCTGTATGGGCTCTGAGGGGCGTGTGCACAATCATGTTCACCAAACCCTGTGTGTGTGTGTGTGTGTGTGTGTGTGTGTGTGTGTGTGTGTGTGTGTGTGTCCCTGCAAACTTGGGATCCTGTCTCTGTCTCCCTGTGTTACTCAGCGTTTCTTAGAGGAACTAACGGAGTGTGCGTGTGTGAGTGTGTGCTTGTGAGTATAAGTGGTGTGTGAGTGTAAGTGTGTGTGAGTGTAAGTGTAGGTATGTTTTGTGCATATGCACGCATGTGCGTGTACTTTTAAAATCAGCTTTAAACCAGTAACAACGGGAGAAAGCGCACCTGAGAGCTGGGAACCTGGTAGTGGCTCCGTCTACAGGCGCTGCCTCGGTTGCCCCAGTCTGGCGCAGGACACCCGCAAGGATCCTGGAGAGCTGCTGGTCCCTGGGCTATGACGAAAGGGCGGACTAGTTGGTTGTGCGTCAGGACTCGGCCTCAGCAACAGGCAAATTAGCTCTGTGGCAAGAGGCAGGCCAAGTGCTCAAGGGCAAGGCGCCCTTCCTTAGGCTGCACCTCCTCCACCGGGTCAGTGCGGAGGCGGGGGTTTGGTGGGGGGGTGGGGGGGGACGGTGCCGCCCACAGCGGGGGTAGGGGTGGGTGGGGGGGGGAGGGGGTGGGGTTACATCAATCAAGTCAACCTGGACGCTTCCTCGGGTGCAGCTCCCTATTCAGGTTATTCTAATCCGTCACAAGCTGACATTAAAACGTTAGTGCTCCCCTGTGCTGGGGTTACAGGAGCAAGTGGCCAAGCCCAGCTTCTATGTGGGGGCTAGGATCCGAACTCAGGCCCTCGACCTTGAGCAGCAAGCCCTGTTCCCCGCTGAGTCAGCCCCCAACCCTGAACTGGCTTTAATGACCCCAGGCCACTGAGTTAGCTCCTTGAGTCAGACGCTGTTGAGTCAGGCAACCCTGGCATCCTCACGCTTCTCTCTTCTTAATGGAGTTTTGGCACGTGGCTCTCACACCTCCACCACCCGATGGCACAGCCACACCCTGGTCCTGTCATCACTCGAAACTGCCCCACCCCTACAGTCCCAATCCAGCCTCCATCCCTCTGATGGCGCTTCCTGCCATCCTCCACCTAGCTCTGTCCCTGGCCACACCTTATCTCTGACCTGCTTCAGACCTCCTCCTGCCCAGTGGCGCTTCCTGCCCGAGTGGCTCCACCTGCCTCCAGACCAGGGCCCATGGGTGCTGACTCAGTGCACTTTAGGACTCAGTTCTTGGTCAAAGGTAAGCACGTGACTCTGACAGTGCAGGAAGCACTTGAGGACCACTCCCGAGGCCCTGGAGAAGGAGACGTATGTGTCCTTCTCTGGCCACTGCTGGAGTCACATGGCCCAGAGGCCAGAGGGGTGGTTCTCAGTGTGTCCATTTTGAGGTGGTGGGATCACAGGAGGCACTTGTCCTGAAGCAAATCTGCTGACTCCGTCTCTTCCACCATGGTGACATCCATCAAGAGCACCCCACCAAAGGCTAAAATGAGGAGCTGCTTCCTGTTAGATTTTCAGCCTATAAAATTGAGGCAAGTAGCCAGGTGTGGTGGTGCACGCCTTTAGTCCAAGCACTCGGGAGGCAGAGGCAGATGGCTTGCTGCAAGTCCAAGGCCAGCCTGGTCTACAAATTGAGTCCAGGACAGCCAAGGCTACACAGAGAAACCCTGTCTCACACCACCCCCCTCCCGAAAAAAAAAGAAAGAAAAAGAAAAACCCTGTCTCAGAGCCAGGCATGGTGGCATACATCTTTAATCCCAGCACTTGGGAGGCAAAAGCAGGCAGATTTCTGTGAATTCAAGGCCAGCCTGTTCTACAAAGAGAGTCCAGGACAGCCAGGGCTATATAACACAGAGAAACCCTGTCTTGAAAAACCAAAACTAAAACAAAAACAAAACAAAAAACAAAAAAAGGGGCTGGAGAGATGGCTCAAAGGTTAAGAGCACTATATGTTCTTCCAGAGGTCCTGAGTTCAATTCCTAGCAACCACATGGTGGCTCACAGCCATCTATAATGGAATCTGATTCCCTCTTCTGGTGTGCATGAAAACAGAATACTCATGTACATTAAATAAATAAATAAATCTTTAAAAAACAAAACCAAACAAAAAAGAAAAACCAAAACCACCACCAACAAACCCTTTTTCTTTATCAACTTACTCAGCTTTGAGCAATTTGTTACATCAATAAAAGTAGATAAATACACAACTATTCCTACAAACTCCCAGAATCTTCAGATAGGCGAATCAGGATCTTTCTGTCACTTGGAACAGACCTGAGCATTTCTGTGGTAGATTGTACTAGAATCACACTGAAGAGCTTTTGAAAAGTAATTACATTTCCAGCCGGGCGTGGTGGCGCATGCCTGTAATCCCAGCACTCCAGAGGCAGAGGCAGGGGCAGGGAGAGGGGCAGGGCCAGGGGCAGGTGGATTGCTGTGAGTTCGAGGCCAGCCTAGTCTACAAGGCAAGTCTAGGACAGCCAAGGCTACACAGGGAAACCCTGTCTTAAAAGAAAAAGAAAAAGAAACAAGAAAAATGATGGCATTTCGACATTTCCTTACTTAGCTGTGTGTGTAGCCGTGAGAGTGTCTGGACCAGCACTGCCATGGGTGCACGCTACAGCACAACTGCTCTCTCCCTCCACCATGTAGGTCTCGGGGTTTGAACTCAGGTCTTCCGCCTTAGGGGCAAGCGCCTTTACCTGCTGAGCCATCTCGCTGGCCCAAGACTTTCTTGGTTTTTTGTTTTGTTTTATTTTTTTTGAGACAGGGTTTCTCTGTGTAGCCCTGACTGTCCTGGACTCACTTTGTAGACCAGGCTGGCCTCAAACTCACAGCGATCCACCTGCCTCTGTCTCTGTCTCCCAAGTGCGGGGATTAAAGGCGTGCGCCACACAGCCTGGATTTCTACAGCTGTGATCAACTCCATGACCAAAAGCAACTTAGGGCAGAGAGGTCTGTCATGAAGGGAAGTTGGGCAGGACCGTGGAGGCAGAATCGGAGCAGAGACCGTGGACAAATGCTGCCGGTGGGTGACTTGTTTCCCATGGTTTGCTCAGCCTACTTTCTTATACCATCCAGGACCATCCACCCAGAGGTGGCACTGCCTGCAGTGGGGGGGGGGGGGCTCCCCTGTGAACCATTAATGAAGAGAATGGCTCAGGGACTTGGCCACAGGTCAGTGTGACAGAGAATTTTTTTTTCTTAAATCCCAGAGGACTGTAGCCTGTGATGACCTTGAACTCACCACCTTCTGCCTCTCCTGTTCCCACCTTCTGGGGGGAGCTGGGATGAGTTTCTATGGTGTTGGAGATGAAGCCAGAAGCCAGGGCCTGTGCAGCCCTGGATTTACTTCATGTGGTATCTTCCAGGTGGGGCAGAGGGAGGGGGCTACATTACTCATTAAAGGATCACCCTGACTCAGATATGGGCCAACACCTCCGAGCCTCTCACTTCCCCCTCGATTTTTCTGAGTGTGCTTGGAAAGCGCTCAGCTCTGGAAAAAAAAAAATCTCTGCCCTGGGGTGGACTAGATGGATGAGCAGGCTGGTTTCCATAGGCCTCTGGAGGGACGGACCCCCTAATGCACGTGGGGCTGCTGCACAGCCCCACACAGGCGGGTGGATCCCTGCCCCACCTCCCTCACCCCTGCCCTGCTCACAGCCCTGCTTACCCAGTCTGCAGCAGCCTCAGGACTAATCTCATTAGGGCTTTATCCTTGCTTACAAGGTCCATCGCAGCCCCCCCGCCCCCCCCCCCACTCCTTGTCCTTAATCCCCATCTGGCCTCCTTCCCTTGTCTCATCTGTCTCCCCCAAGCCTCAGACCAAGGTGTGAGGGGGCACCCCCAGCTGGTGGCTGCTTCCTCTGTCCCCCTGCTCTTGCCACACTGCCTGGAGGGCACCACATCCCACAGGTTCCCAAGGCAGGACCTTCCCTCTCTCCGAAAGGTCTCAGGACACATTTCTTCCACTCAGGCCTCTGGTGACCTGGGTCCCTGGTGCCTGGTCCCCCCCCCCCATTCATCACCGCATCTGAGGGTTCTCTGTGTCCACACTTTCTCCTACCGCTGCCTCTCAGGTCCCTGGTCTCTTTCTGCTGTGTGTTCATTTGCTCCTGGACGGGCTCTTCACCTTTAGGAGGCTCTACCCACCCACCATATTGGAGACCTCCACTGCAGCCATTTTTCCCACAACCCCATTCTTGGCCTCCAATGCTTTGGGCATCGTCCTCATCCACTTGGGGTTTAGCAATTCTGCTGCTGTGTGACATTCCCGGACACAGGCTCCTTCCCTGGGTCCCACAGTTATCTCTGTGGCGGAACAAAACCAGGTTGCATTTGCTTGGGATCTAGGAGGCCTGGGACTCATTGGCTCAATCAATGTTTTTGTTTTTGTTTTCCTGGCATCAGCTGGGGTCTCTGCTGGAAACAGGAGAGTGACATGGCCTTTCTGCCACAGGAGGCTGACCCTGTTCTTCATCTGAAGCCTTGGGGCGTGGTAAGCATGGTACTGGAAGCCACAAGGTCCTGGAGATCTGGCTGGAATGCTCAGCAGTCTCTGCCTAATTCTGCACTCAGTGCTCTTTTGTCACAGGGCCAACCTGGCTCAGGTAGGTGGAGAAACAGGCTTATTCCTGAGGGGGGTCTGTGGTCAAGTCACGACATACAGGGGTGCCCACCAGAGTGGGGAGTGACTATGACCATTTTTTCCAGCCGCCTCACACTATGTCAGCCTGTGTGCTGTGAGAGGAGGCACCTGCTGCTTGCTCGGTTGATGAGCCTAACGTCTAAGATCTAGTGATTTCTCTGAGACCCTAGTGTGTCCCTGAGACAGTGTAGAGGAAGCCAGAAGAGGTATGCATACCTGAAATCTTAGTGCTAGGGAGGCTGAGGCAGGGGGATTGATGTAAGTTAAATGTCATCCTGGGCTACATTGTGAGTTCTAAGCCAGCCTGAGGTACAGTATAACCCAGGACATGGGAGGCGAGAGGTGGAGGCAGCAGATCTTCAAGTTGGAGTTCCAGGACAGCCAGGGCTACACAGAGAAGCCCTGTCTCAAAAAAAAAAAAAGAAAAAAAACCAAAAACCAAAAAACCAAAAACAAAACAAACATACAAAAAACCAAAATCACAAGTAAAAAACCAACCCCCAACCAACACACACACACACACACACACACACACACACACACACACACACACA
>OU015751.1:2519937-2555493 GCA_907169655.1 Acomys percivali
ACACACACACACACACACACACACACACACACACACACACACACACACACAATCCGAAGAATTAAAAAGAAAAAAGCACGGAGGTGTGAAGTAGATGAGTTACTTGTATATCTCTTGCTTGTGAGATGTTCTAGAAGGTGCCCAGAGTTAGGAGATTTGTGAAGGAGGCCTGGGGAGATGGGCTAGTCGGCAAAGAGCTTGCTGTATTAACCTGAGATTGTTAGCACCTCGTAAAAGAGCAGAGGCCGGGATCCCTGGGACTCACCAGCCTAATTCTGAGCTCCAGGTTTATTACATGTAATTACTTGATTGTGTGTGTGTGTGTGTGTGTGTGTGTGTGTGTATGTCTCTGTGTGTCTATGTATCTGTGTGTGTATGTCTCTGGGTGTGCATGTGTGTGTGTATGTCTCTGTGGGTGTCTATGTGAGTATGTCGGTGTGTCTATGTGAGTGTGTATGTGTGCGCTTGGCTGATCAGTGCTTGGGGAAAGGAGCCATTTCCAGCCTGGTCAAGCCACAGCCCACCTGTCATAGTACTGGGAGGTGGAGCAGAATCAGGAGTCCCTGGTCCAAGCTGGAAAGATGCCTCTGCCGTGAAGTCTCCCTGCTCCCCTGGAGGTGCTGTTCCTAGCACCTAGGCTGGGAAGCCCACGACCGCCTGTAACGTTAGCTCTAGGAGATCCATCACCCTGGATGCCTGCCCACACATGACACACACAGAGACACATAAATAAAACTCAGTGCTAGAGAAAAGGGTTCAAGGTCACCTTCACCTACAAGCTGACTTTGAGGTCAGCCTGGCCTACTTGAGACCTTGTCTCAAAACAACAGTGGGTTCTGGAAAGATGGGTCAGTGGTTAAGAGAACTGTTTGCTCGTCTAAAGGACCTAGGTTCAATTCCCAGCACCCACATGGCAGCTCACAACTGTCTATAACTCCAGTTCCAGGGGATCTGACACCTTCACACTAATGCACATAAAATAAAATAAAACTGATTATTAAAATCCAGGTATGTCCAATAGCAACAAAGTTGAAATTCCAGGAGCCGTCACATCAAACTGTTTGGCAGGAGGATCACTGGCATCCTAAGCAAACTGTGTTCTAGTGCACAAACCCAGGGCATCCCTCATAGCTTAGGCCTTCACTCTCCCGGGTGCTGTTCTGTAGCTTTCTAAGTCCATTCTCCACACAGGTTTGTTGCTGTTGTTTTGTATTTTTTAGTTTGCATCTGAGTCTTTTATCTTCCTTTTCCTCCTGTGGGCTAGTTTGACCCTAAGGCCTCACACATGCCAGGCGAGTGCTTTACCACAGGGCGCTACTCACAGCCCTGCATTTCTGTATTTAAATTTTCACTTTTAGCCTTACTTTTTTAGTGTGTGTGGTGTATTCAGATGGTGTGGGCTTTTACACATGCGTGTGTGAGAATGCCGAGGCCAGTGCTGCCTGGCAGTCATCTCTAGCTTTTTGCTGTTTTTCTTTTCTCTTTGTTGGTTTATTTGTTTTGGTTTTTTGAGATAGGGTTGCTCTGTGTTAGCTCTGGCTGGCCTCAAACTCAGAGATGCCCTTGCCTATGCCTCCCTGGTGCCTCTACATTTGGCTTTCATGTCTGGCTTTAAAATAATAATAATAATAAATAAAAACTCCTTGGAGGGAGGTGCCCCTAGTGTGAGGCCCTACGCATTGAGCTTGTGCTCAGATCATCTTACTGGTCATGGCCACCTTTGTATTTTATCTCTCAGGTAGCCAAGCTTACTCACTCTGTTGCTGAGGACAGCCCCCAGCTCCTGCATCTCCTGCCTCCATCTCCCTGGGCAGGGATTGCAGGTACGATGGTACAGCCGGCTCTGGAATGTTTGTGTTGGCTTTACATTTTGGGGTGCCCATCCTCACTCATAGAAAAAATCCACAGCTGGCTGCGTGGTGGTGGCACATGCCTTTAATCCCAGCACTGGGGAGGCAGAGGCAGGCGGATCGCCGTGAGTTCAAGGCCAGCCTGGTCTACAAAGTGAGTCCAGGACAGCCAAGGCTACACAGAGAAGCCCTGTCTCGAAGGAAAAAAAAGAAAAAGAAAAAAGAAAAGAAAAGAAAAAGAAAAAGAAAACCCAGCAGCTTTTGAGCCGTGATCTAGAACACTGTGAATTAGAAGAAGGTTGGCTGGTCGCTTGCTTAAGAGTCTTATTACGTAGCCCAGACTTTCCTGAAACTCTCCTTCCTCCTGCCTCAGCCTCCTGACTGCTGCACGTGCAGGTGTGCAGCATCTGGCTGCTGCCTGGCTGGAGGCTGATTCTGCTTATCTTATCTAGCTAAAGCTGGCCTTTAAGTCCTGATCCTCCTGGTTCCCACTCAGGTGCTGGCAGTGCAGGTGTCACTGTGTTCAGCCCAAGGACTCACTTTGTAGAACAGGCTAGCCTCTAATTCAGAAATGCACCTGCCTCTGCCTCTCCAGTGATAGGAATAAGGCTGTGCACCTCCATCACCTGGCTCACAAGATTCCTCCCCCGCCCCCAGACATGGTTTCTTGATGTAGCCTTGACTGTCTTGGACTCACTTTGTAGATCAGGCTGGCCTGGAACTCACAGCGATCTGCCTGCCTCTGCCTCCCGAGTGCTGGGATTAAGGCATGCGCCACCACCGTCTGGCTCTATTTTATTATTTTTTTTATTTTTCCCGAGACTGGTTTCTCTGTTTAACAGAGCCCTGGATTTTTTTCATGTTTACATTTATTTATTTATTTATTTTTTGGTTTTTCGAGACAGGGTTTCTCTGTGTAGCCTTGGCTGTCCTGGACCCGCTTTGTAGACCAGGCTGGCCTCGAACTCACAGCGATCCACCTGCCTCTGCCTCCCGAGTGCTGGGATTATAGGCGTGCGCCACCATGCCCGGCTTACATTTATTTATTTATTTAATGTGTATCCGGTGTTTTGCCTGTGTGTATGTCTGTTCATTGTGTAAGTGCCTGGAACCCTTGCAGGCTGAAAGAAGGTATGGATCATGCCCTGAGCCTGGAATTACAGACAATGAGCTGCCATGTGGCTGGTACCTGGGCCCTCTGGAAGAGCAACCAGCGCTCTTAGCTGCTGAGCCATCTGTCCAGCCCCAAGACTGTTTTTAATCCCAGCGGAGTGATGGTGTGAGGAGCACTGCCCGTGTGGAAGTGGACATTGATGAGCCCGTGAGCAGAAGGCAAGAGATCTGTGCACATCATGCAGGCCAGTCAGCGGAGAGAGGGCTGTTGCGGAGTCCAGAGAGTGAGGTAGAGAAGGTGGAGGCACAGGCATGCAGACACAGAGGAGCAGAGGATTCTGGGGCAGGGTGTTGAGGTTAGAGTGAGGGTCTCACATCTTGTCACAGCCGTAGCTGTTAACTGTGTTGCTGTTGTCTGCTGGCAAGTGCTCTTGCTGGGAGGAGCAGCCGCTGCCAGCCTGGGAAGGAAGTAATATGTGTAGAGCCGAAGAGGGAGATAGATGCTTCAGGCCCCGGGGAGCCCGGAAAGATAACAGGCCTGCTAAACCTAAACCGGTAGGCAACCGCTCTTCTGCAAAGGGGTAGACAGTAAGTCTTTCAGGTACATGGGTCACCACTGCAGATATACTCGGTGCTGCCCTCTTGTAGCACACACACACAGCACCCACACCCCAACACCCCTCCGCTCAGCGATCTCGGCCAGGCTGTGTAATCGCCCTGCATAGCCTGCTGGCCTCTGTCCAGCTGCACATGGGTCTGGAAGGGTAGCCTTACCACCACAGCCAGGTGCCTAACAGAATTATACCTCGGAGCTGGTGAGCTGCCTGGCGCAGGTCTGTAATCCCAGCACTCAGGAGGCAGGGGCAGGTGGATCCCTGTGAGTTCAAAGCCAGCCTGGTCTACAACATCTAGGACAGACAGCCAGGGCTGCTACACAGAGAAACCCCGTCTTAAATCTGAAAAAAACCGGGCAGTGGTGGCGCACACCTTTAACTCCAGCACTTGGGCGGCAGAGGCAGGCGGATCGCTGTGAGTTCGAGGCCAGCCTGGTCTACAGAGTGAGTCCAGGCCAGCCAAGGCTACACAGAAAGACCCTGTCTCAAAACACCAAAAAGAGAAAAGGAAAAAAAGCATGCTAGTGTGTGTGTGTGTGTGTGTGTGTGTGTGTGTGTGTGTGTAGACCAGGAGACAACTTGCTGGAGTCAATTTCTTCCTTCCACCATGCAGAAGGCAGGGGTCAAACACAAGCCATCAGGCTTGCTGCAGACACCTCTACCCACTGAGCCATCCTTGGCTCTTTTTGAGACAGGGTCTCTCTGTGTAGCCTTGACTATCCTCAATTGGCTTTATAGACCAGGCTGGCCTCGACTCACAGCTATCCACCTGCCTCATCCTTGGCATCTCTTAGTAACTGTTATTCCGAGCCAATTGAAAACTTCTCCTCATGGGAGGAAACAGGTGTGTGTGTGTGCGTGTGTGTGTGTGTTTGTGAGAAAAAGAGAGAGAGAGAGAGAGAGAGAGAGAGACTCACCTCCTTCTAATGAGGTGTGACAACGCTGGCTTCACAGTGCTGCCTGAGCCCCTTTTCAGTGTCTTCTCAGTCCCTGAAGGATTGACAGCCTTTATGACAGCCACCTGAGGTCTCCTTCTGCCCTCTGGTGGAGTTTCGGCGTTTCCACCTTCAGTTCAAGCAGGCTCACCTCTCTGCTATGGTCTCCCTTCTCACCGCCAATCTGTCCCACATCCCACAGGCGGAACCTCCAAGCTGGGACTCCCCCTCACTACACGATGGGCCACCTGCCGCTGGGTGAGTTCTGGAGCCACGTCACCTGTCACCGTCACCGGGACAAGAGGCTGCAGGGACTAGAACAGCCTGGGGGGAGGAAGGAGCCTGCAAATCCAGGCTCCAAGACTGTGTTAGCAGTCTGTAGCCATCAGGCCACAGGCAGCCTCCACCCAGACACCCTGTTACCCCAACTGTTCCCTTCCCTCACCTTCAGGGCAGGTCAGAGCAGGCCAGGCCGGGTAGCGGAGTCCCTTCAGGCCACAAGACTCATCCATCAAAATCTCTGCTCAATCTTCAGCCCAGAGGGAACAAATCCTTTACTTTGCTCCAGACTCTGTTAGCCCCACCCATCTCTCCTCTTCCCAGCCTTTGGGTGCCCTCCATTCCTTTCTCACCCCAAAACTACATTACTTCCCCAGTCCTGGGGCTAAATGTACGGGCGTCACCTCTGGCTTGGCTTTCTTTTCCTATTTATTTAGTTGTTTGTTTTTTTGAGACAGGGTTTCTCTGTGTAGCCTTGGCTGTCCTGGACTCTATTTGTAGACCAGGCTGGCCTGGAACTCACAGCGATCCACCTACCTCTGCCTCCCAAGTGCTGGAATTAAAGACATAACTTCCCGGCCCTTAGGGTTTTTTTTTTTGTTGTTGTTTTTTGAGACAGGATTTCTGTGTGTGTAGCCCTGGCTGTCCTGGACCTCCTGAACAGGTGTGACCGACCAAGTCTGGCTTATTTATTTTTGAGACAGGGGCTATGTAGCTGAAGTCAGCCCAGGGCCCCTGGTCTTCCTGCCTCTACCTTCTGAATGAGTGCAGGGATGAAAGGTGTGCACCTCCAGTTTGTGAGGAGCTGAGGTGGAACCAAGAGCTTTGTAGTTGCTAGTGGCACACCCTGGTGACAGAGCCACACCCTCAGCCCCACGTCACGTTTTCCTCAATGGATTGATTAAAAAAAAAAAAAAATCAACCTGTAAAAAGGTTTATTTGGGGCTGGAAAGATGGCTCAGAGGTTAAGAGCACTGACTGTTCTTCCAGAGGTCCTGAGTTCAATTCCCAGCAACCACATGGTGGCTCACAACCATCTACAATGTGATCTGGTGCCCTCTTGTGGCCTGCAGGGGTACATGCAGACAGAGCACTGTATATATAATAAATAAATAAAATTTAAAAAAAAAAAAAAAAGGTTGATTTGCTGGGCGTGGTGGCGCACGCCTATAATCCCAGCACTCGGGAGGCAGAGGCAGGCAGATCGCTGTGAGTTCCAGGCCAGCCTGGTCTACAAAGCGGGTCCAGGACAGCCAAGGCTACACAGAGAGACCCTGTTCCGAAAAAACAAACAAACAAACAAAAAGGTTGATTTTTAAGTATGTATGTGTGTGTGCGTGCCTCTGCATGTTTCTGTGCACACGGATGCAGGTGACCACGCACGCCAGCTCTCTCGAAGCTGGGGTTGGAGGTGGCTATGAGCCACATGACTTGGGTATTGGGAACTGAGCTTCAGTCCTCTGTAGGAGCAGTTGGTGCTCTTAATGGCCCAGTCATCTCTCCCAGCTGACTAAATCTGAAGGGACCATCTGAGGGGACTGAGGCAGGCAGGATCTCAGGCCCTGCAATTGGGAGCATACGGCCTGTGGAGACTTTGCCAACAGTATTGATCACTGGGGGTGGGAGGACAGAAGGCCTGCGGAGAAAAGAGAAACTGTGGGGGGGGGCGCATCTCTGTGTCAAGCCGGAGACCCAGGACAGGGTAGGCCTCTGGGAGGACAGGAGGGGGACTCTGGCTGAGACTCCAGTAGCAGGGACCATGAGAACCAAGAGGGCGCCCTCTGACTAGACAAGACTCCTAGGAGAGGGAGGAGAACACCAACCCACCCATAAAAACTTACCCTGCCTACAAGATGTGCAGGGATAAAGATGGAACTGAGAGGGCAGAGGTTGAGGGAATGTCCAACTGATGGCTGGCCCAACCCAAGACCCACCTCGCGGAAGAGAGCCGACCCCTGACACTATCTGTTCTGCTTGCAGACAGGAGCCTACCAGAGTTGTTCTCTGAGAGGCTCCACCCAGCGGTGGATTGAAATAGATGCCGGGACTCGTAGCTAAACACTGGGCCATGTGTAGGGGAGTCTTGTGGAAAAGTGGGAGGGGGGGGAGGATAAAAGGACCTAGAGGTGACAAGAGTGCCACAAGAAGACCAACAGAGCCAGCCAACCAGGGCACATAGGGCCCTGTGGAGTCTGAAGCATCAACTGAGGACCACGCATGGACCGGACCTAGGTCCTCTACATAGATGTAGCAGCCAATGGCAGTTCAGTCTTCATGTGGGCCCAGCAGCAAGGGAGCAGGAGCTGTCTCTGACATGGACTGTCTTTCCTGCTTTTCCATCACTTCCCCCTGATGGGACTGCCTTGTCAGGCCACAGGGGAAGAGGACGAACTCAGTCCCGACATGACTTGATGAGCTGGGGTGGGTGGGTAGGTGGGCTCCCCTTCTCTGAGTGATAGGGGAGGGGGAGGAGGGAGGATAGGACTGGGAGGAGAGAAGGGAGGGGCCTATGACCAGGATGTAAAGTGAATAAATAAATTAAAAAAAAAAAAAAAAAAAAAAGACCAGATCAGCTGGGCTGCGCCCCCCCACCAAAACCCAAACCAAAAAAACAAAAGCCCTTGTTCTGGTCCACCTCGGCCCTTCCTTCCTCGTGCACATGGCGTCTGTGATGGGAGTCTGAATCACGACTGGTAGCAGGGTGACTCTGTGGCTTCCTAGTTTCATCCTCAGCAGGCTGTTCAGGGGCACCTCCCTGCACTGAGCTGAAGGGCCTGCTGGGATTGCTTCCAGACTTTCGCCCACCTCTCAAGCCATTACCAGAAGACCACACAGCAGGCCCTCACTTCCTTTGAGGGTGCTTACCTGGAACTGCAGGAAGCTGCCAGGCAGGCCCCATCAGAGTAGGGGAGGACTCTGCTGGAGGTGCATTAAACACCTTAGAGCCTGGGCAGCAGGTAGGGACCCACTGGTTGGGCTGTGCAGGCAGCTGTGGCAGGGGATGGGGTGTGAGGCTGGTGGAGCTGACCTTACTGAAGGCCAGGGAGGGCTGGGGCTTTTCTTGCCTTCAGGTTGGCAGTGACTGAGACTCTATTCACTTCCTGCACCCTCACATGCTGGCCTCGGGGCTCATGGCTGGGTGCTGACGTCACCCTGGGGGCCGGGCAGCAGCTGTCCTGAGATGCTGTCTCCATTTCTATGGCTGCCTGGGCCTTCCTGCGGTTTCTAGAGTGCTGACCCCTGGAGCAGAGGAGAGCTGCTCTGTGGACACTGTGACGTGTGCAGGGATGTCAGAGTGAATAGAAAGATAAAACAAACCCCTTTCCCGGCACCTCACCCATCCCCGCCCCAGGAAGGCCTGTGATAAAACCCTCCTCTCCCCAGATCTTTTGCTAGGATCTGAACCCAATACCAATGATTTGGTCATTGTTGGGATTCAATTAAAAAACCCCAAACTCCATCGCTGAGGCCGGAGGAGGAGCGGAACACCAGAGAGCCCCTTAGATTAAGTAAGAGGCAGAGTACAGAACTCCATCCGTGTACAAACAAAGGGGAGTGGAGAGATGGCCCCTTAGTTAGAGGCACTGGCTGGATGGCTATGGTGGCTCACGCCTTTAATCCTGTTACTCCAGAGGCAGAGGCAGGTGGGTCTCTGAGTTGAGGCCAGCCTGGTCTACAGTTCAGCCAGGGCTCCACAGAAAAGCCTGTCTCAAAACAAAATAAAACAAAGCAATCCCTCTCCCCCCAAAACTAACAAAGAATAAGCTGGGCGTGGTGGCGCACGCCTTTAATCCCAGCACTGAGGAGGCAGAGGCAGGGGGATGGCTGTGAGTTTGAGGCCAGCCTGGTCTACAAAGCGAGTTCAGGACAGCCAAGGCTACACAGAGAAACCCTGTCTCATAAAAAAAAGAAACCAAACCAAACAAACAAAACAAAAATACAAAAAGAATAAACTACACTGTCTGGCTCACACTCTTGGAAGGAGGTGAGGGTAGGCAGACAGGAGGGAAAGGCTGGCCTTGAAATCCCAGCCCTCCTGTCCTCCTCTCTCAAGGACTGGAGCTATGCTTGGCTAAAGTTTTTTTTATTTTTTTATTTTTTCTTCAAGACAGGGTTTTTCTGTATAGCCCTGGCTGTCCTGGACTCACCTTGTAGACCAGGCTGGCCTCAAACTCACAGCGAACCACCTGCCTCTGCAGTAACAGGATCAAAGGCACGTGGCTATCCCTCACTGCCTCCCCTTGGCTAAAGTCCTTATATGCTATTGAATCCTATTAAATTAAGACATTAAAAGACAAGGAAATCGGGATGTCACACTAGGAAGTATGGAGAATGACAGGGCAGAGCAGTAAGACAGAAACTTGCAAAATGGCGTGGGGATGTAACTCAGTTGGCGCCGTGCTTGCCAGGCATGAAGGTGGTGTGCTGGGGACTGAACCCGAGGCCCCTGGCAGAGCAGCAGCAAGTGCTCTTGAACGATGAGCTGAGGATCTCATGGTGGAAAAGGTAAAAATATGAGAAAGACATTGTTACAAACATACATGTGCACCAAAGCCCCAAAATACACCAAGCCAAGCTGGAGGAACCAAAGGCCAATTCAAGACAGCTCAGGACGGACTTCAAACAGCACACTGCACCAGGGCACAGGACTATTAGACAGGAGCACAAGCCGGGGCTGCACTTAACGGAAACTCTGCAGGCCTTACAGGTACCTACAAAATGCCACCGTGCGCCACCAAGGTGGGACCCTCTTGGTGGAAAAACTGAACTGACTCCCCAAGTTGTCTTCTGACCTCCACACGTCTGTTGGAATGCACATCCACATATGTACAACACACACACACACACACACACACACACACACACAAATATAATAATCAAAGTTTTTAAAATGTCCTGCAAAAGCATGCAAACGACCTTCTTACAAGGAGGACAGAGTCTCTGGGGCGGACCATATGTGGCTGGGAAACATCTCAATACATTTAAAAGAATGTAAATCAAACAACGAATTGTACATGGTATGTGCTCTGACCACAGTGGAATGAAACCAGATTAATAACAGAAGGAAGGCACTTGGAAGGGTCACAAATATGCAGGAATTGAGCACACTCCTTAGCAGGCTGAGGGTCAAAGAAAAAAAATTACGAAGGAAATTAGAAAATACTTTAGGAATAATAAAAACAAAAATTCAGCCTGGAGAGATGGCTGCTCTTGCAAAGGACCCAGGTTCAATCCCCAGCACCCACGTGGCAGCTCACAACCATCCGTCACTCCCACTTTAGGGGATCTGTCACCTTCTGGCCTCAACGGGCACTGGGTACACATGTGGTGCACAGACACACATGCAGGCAAAACACAATGAAAACAAATCTAAAACAAGAATGCAACTCGCAAGCCGGGCGTGGTGGCGCATGCCTTTAATCCCAGCAGAGATGGGCGGATCGCTGTGAGTTCGAGGCCAGCCTGTTCTGCAAAGTGAGTCCAGGACAGCCAAGGCTACCACAGAGAGACCCTGTCTCAAAAAACAAAAACAACAACATCAACAAAAAAGAATGCAACTCACCGAAGTCCATGTGCTGCAGCAAGGCAGAGGGGAGGAGTCGGAGCTGTGAAGTCTAGGAGACTGGAGAGATGGCTCAGCATTTAGGGGCTGGTACTGCACTTTCAAAGACCCAAACCTGCTTCCCAACATCCACACAGGCTAGCTCATAGCTGCTTGTAACTCCAGCTGCAGGAAACCTCACTCCCTCTTTTGTCCCCGCCCCCTCCCCCCCGGGGACACCTGCATGTGCCTGTACGAGTGTGTGAGTGTGAGCGCACACTCTCCCTCTGTCTCTAAGTAGAGGCGTTTGGGGTTTCACATAGGGCACAGTGACTGCTGCTTATACCAGGCAGTAGTACGTGCTGTGAAAATCCACAAAACTAAAACTTTGGACAGGCAGTGGTGGCATGGCATGTTTTTAATCCCAGCACTTGGGAGGCAGAGGCAGGCGGATCGCTGTGAGTCTGAGGCTTTCAACGTGCCCCCAATGAGACTGGTATGGTTTGGAAAACAGGAGACAAAATCTGGAGGGTAGAAACTCTGACAAGTGGGGACACTGTGTCTGTCAAAAAGGCTTTAAGGAACTGGGGAGAGGGCTCAACTGGAAAAACTACACTGGGACCCGGCTTCAGGTCCCCCAAGCATCCATGGTGTAGTGGTACAACCGAGCTGGATGTTGTGGGTACCACATGTGAAACTGCAGTACAGGGCCACACAGACAGGTGGATCCCTGACTCCCACTGGCCTGCCAGCCCAGCCAAATGGATGATGAGGTTTGGTTCGGTGGGAGAACTAGTCTCATCCAGCTATCCAAGAGACACCTGACCTCAACCTCTGTCCTCACACATACATGCACAGACATGTAATACATACACCATACACGCCAAAGCCCACGATAGCCACCGAAAATGAATCAGTGACTTGTTTTCTACACAAAGTTGTTTATTTTTTTCTTCAAAACACTATACTCGGTTTTTCTTTTGGTAGGGTCTCAAGTATCCCAGTCCGTTTTTTTGTTGGTTTGGTTTGGTTTTTCAAGGCAAGGTCTCTCTGTGTAGCCTTGGCTGTTCTGAACTTGCTTTGTAGACCAGGCTGGCCTCGAACTTGCAGGTACCGCCTGACTCTGCCTCTCGAGTGCTGGGATTAAAGGCGTGCGCCACCACACCCGGCTTCCCAGTCCAGTTTTGAACACCTGATTTTCCTGCTTCCAACTCCCAGGTGCTGGGACGACAGGTGTGCACCACCACACTCACCTGGCTCTTCACAGCAGCCTTTTCGCAACTGCAAAAGAAGCAAGAGCCACCGCCCCCACCCACGGGTGACTGGATAAACAGAACTGAATGGATACAATGGGCCATTCAGCTTTGGAACAGGAAATGCTGACACCTGCTTCAACAAGGAAAACTAAGGCTGAAATGGAGTAATGCAGTCATGGAAAGACAAGCAGGCACTAGGCTGGGGTATAGCCCCCCGAGAAACCCCTTGCCTAGCAGGTGTGAGTTTGATAGCCAGAACTGCAAAAAAAGAAAAAAAGATAAATACGGTGTGAGTTTGCGCGTAGCAGTTAACCCTGGAGGCTTGGAGCGGTGGCCACAGGGGCTGGGCGAAGCGCTCTGAGAACTTAAGGTTTCATGGCACAGTTGGAGAGTTGAAAGTTTTGGAGGCTGATTGCACAATGTTAAACTATCCCCCCCCCCCCCCGAGAGATTCTGTATAGCTCTGGTTGTCCTGGAGCTCTGTAGACCAGCTCTGCTTCTGTCTCCACCACAGATATGTCTGTGCCACCACAGCCTGGCCGAGACTGTTGACTATTGACTTAAATATGTTAAGATGGGACTGGGGAGATGGCTGGGTCAGCCAAGTGCTTGACGTGCAAACTTGAGGACCTAAGTTGAGGTCCCCAGTTTTTGTAATTAATATAATAATAACACATAGTAAGATATGAGATACCAGGCAGCAGATACTATGTTATAGAGGGGTTTCTTTTTTCTTTTTCTTTTTTTGGTTTTTCGAGACAGGGTCTCTCTGTGTAGCCTTGACTGTCCTGGACTTGCTTTGTAGACCAGGCTGGCCTTGAACTCACAGCGATCCACCTGCCTCTGCCTCCCGAGTGCTGGGATTAAAGGCGTGTGCTGCCGTGGCTGGCATAGAGGAGTTTCTTAAATGAGCATGGGGTGGGGGAGAAGGAAAGGGGGGAGAGGTACCCCAGAGAGAGAGAGAGAGAGACAGAGAAAAGGATAGAGCCCGAGAAAGAGAGAAAAGTGTGAGAGTGAGGGGTAGAGAGTAGAGAGGGAGGGAGGGGGCAGAGGGCTGAAGCAGACTTCTAGCACCAGCATCCATGTAAAAAGCCAGTGTGTCTGGGCATGGTGTTGCACACCTTTAATCTCAGCACTTGGGGAAGGTGGGTCTCTGATTTTGAGGCTAGCCTGGTCTACTTTGTGAATTCCAGGCCAGCCAGGGATACATGGCAAAAGTCTGTCTTTAAAAAAAGAAAAGAGGCTGAAGCATGGTGGCGCACGCCTTTAATCTCTGCACTCTGGAGGCAGAGGCAGGTGGATCGCTGTGAGTTCAAGGCCCGCCTGGACCAGACTGGGTAGGTGTGCCGTACGCCGGGCTTGGGAAGCAGAGCAGCAAGGCATGCATTCCCAGGTCTCTTAGGTGCATCTGTGAGTCACATCTTATTAACTTCATGTCCAGGCCAGTGTAATTTTTTAAAAAAGATTTATTTATTTATTTATTATATGTATAGTATTCTGCCTGCACGCTGAACCAGAAGAGGACACCAGATCTCATTATAGATGGTTGTGAGCCACCGTGTGGTTGCTGGGAATTGAACTCAGGACCTTTGGAAGAGCAGACAGTACTTCTAACCTCTGAGCCATCTCTCCAGCCTCAGTCAGTATCATCTTTAGAAAAGACATCAATAGCAAGGCGTGGTGACACACACCTTTAATCCCAGCACTCAGGAGGAAGAGGCAGGCAGATAGCTGTGAGTTCGAGGCCAGCCTGGTCTACAGAGTGAGTCCAGGACAGCCAAGGCTACACAGAGAAACCCTGTCTCGAAAAACAAAACAAACAAACCAAAGAAAAGACATCACTGGTGTTTCAGAAAACAATAGCATATGTATGGGTTTATTTATTGAGAAAGAATCTCACTATGTAGACCAGGCTGGCCTTCAATATACAAGAGATCCACCTATGTCTACCTCCTGAGTACAGAGATTAAAGGTGCCTAGCTTGGAGTTAAGGGTTTTTTTTTTGTTTGTTTTTTGAGACAGGGTTTCTCTGTGTAGCCTTGGCTGTCCTGGACTGACTCACTTTGTAGACCAGGCTGGCCTCGAACTCACAGTGATCCGCCTGCCTCTGCCTCCCGAGTATTGGGATTAAAGGTGTGCGCCGCCACCACCTGGCCTTATGTCTTTTCTTGGTCGGGAGCTTTATAGAGACTAACTTGAAGCTGAGTCATAATGTCCTGGAACAAGAGTTAATTTATGGAAACACATTATCCCAAAGCAGACTTGGGCCAAAAACACTGAATTACCACAAGAGGCCCAGAGACTAACTAGGTAGATTGTACCCTGTCACCTGAGACACGCTGGCCTGTGGTTCTGGGTAGGAAGGCTCACATCCTCTCCCGGATCTCAGAACGGGAGAACCTTGCAGCAGCCACATCTTCCTGCATCTGGAAGTTACCAGAGAGAGTGCCCGAGCGCTGGGCTGGGGCTTTGGGAGATGGTAAGTGTTCCCCATTCCAGTCTGTGGCTTTCCCACTGGTGCTCTCTGCAGGGATCCTATGGACCCTCCAAGTGTGGGGGTCGGTGCAGCACAGCTGAGCCCCCTGCCTCGGGCTTCCTGTCAGTCAACAGCAGGATTCCAACAAGCAGGAGATCTGCCTGCTCAAAATGAGTGAAGAGCAGAGAAGACTGTCCTTTCCTAGAAAGTCAGCACTACTCCTGTGTGGAGCGGGGCCTCTCTAGTAGCCTGGCTCACCTAGAACTCAGTGATCTGCCTGCCTCTGCCTCTTGAGTGCTGGATTTAGAGGTCTGTGCTGCCACATCTACCCTTGGAATTCTTGGCAGACCTCCTTTCCCAGGGCTGGCCTGACTGATGTGAGCTAGTACAGCCAGTTTTATGTGGTGGCGGGGCTTGCAGCCTCTGGAAACAGAGGAAGGTCACCTAAGTAAACCGGCATTACAAACTGAGCAACCACATCTCGTCTTTGTACCTTTCTAAACTCAGCAGAGAAATTTGTCAGACATATGACAGAGAACAAGCCAGGGGCAAGCTGAGCGGTCCCCAACCTCCCCAAGCCATCTTGGCACCACTACCCCTATTCAGATGTACAGCTGGGCCAGGTGGCTTTGGAGTTTTGCATGATGTCAGTGCTAGTGACCTCTAAAGACACAGGGTTCTGACATACCATGCTAAGGGAGCATTTGAGGTGTGCTACGGCCAAGTGTGGGCACAGCTCACCCTCTAGCATGCTTTTGGAAGTGTAGCCCAGTGACAGTGTTCCCGGCAGGACTCTGGCTTGCCCCAAGTTCCTAAGTAAACATTTGTTTAGAAAGATGTGGGATTGGCCTGGTGCGGTGCACGCTTTTAATCTCAGCACTTGGGAGGCAAAGGCAGAGGCAGGTGGATCTCTGAGTTCCCAGCTAGTCTCCTTCCCCCCACCAAAGCTCAATGTAGCTGTGTGTACAACCTGTAATGCCAGCACTTGGTAGGTGGTGGTGGAGACCATAGGCTTGCTGGCTACTCTGTCTCACTTACCCTGGTGAGTTTCAGACTCATTTCAAGGGGATATGGTGGGATGTCCTCTTCTGGCCTCCCTGTGTGCATGTGCAACCCCCGTCCCACCCACCCACAAAGTGACTGAGGGGACAAGCAGGCTACAAACACACATATCCCAAACACACAAACTAAGTGACTAAGAGGATGAGTGGGCTGCAAACACACATATCACACACACACAAACTAAGTGACTGAGGGGACGAGGGGGCCTATAGGCCCTTGTAGACAGGCACTGCCATTTCCTTCTCTCTCTTCTCTTTTTAGGTTTTTTGAGACTGGCCTTGAACTCACAGAGATCCACACGCTTCTGCCTCCCGAGTGCTGGGATTAAAGGAGTGCACCACCATGCCTGGCTTGTTTAAATTTTTTTTCTTTTTAGGAGGCACTGCCATTTCAACACCTGAGGTCTGCAGAGCACATGCAGCTGGAAATCTGGAGACTTTCCAGATAAAGCATGCTTGGCACAGGACACTGCCTGCGATGGCCACTTCTGTTTTATGTATTATTGGGAATAGTTAGGCATTATTTCCTAAATCAGTTAAAACAACAGGATTATCCACTGGTAAGACAAAAAGCAAACACTGGATTTTCAGTTATGTGGTTCACTGTAAACAAGGCGCATCACTGCAGCGTTGCCCTGGAAGTCAGGTGGGGTGAGAGCCGAGTGGGAAAGCTTGCTGTTTCTCCCAGTTTCCAAATCTCGTTAAAAGAGAAAAAAATTTACTTATTCATGTATGAGCGCACTGTATGCACTTTCACCTACACTGGATCCCATTACAAATGGTCGTGAGCCACTACATGGTTTCTGGGAATTGAACTCAGGACCTCTGAAAGCATAGCCAGTGCTCTTAACCACTGAGCCATCTCTCCAGCCCCCCAAATCTCATTTCTTCAGTTGGGCTCCATCAGAAGTTTTCCAACCTCAATAGTGTTTCTGTATCCGAGGACAAACCAGCCCTGCAGTGGTTTAAGTGATGATGGTCCTCGGTTGGTGGAACTGTTTAGGAAGGATTAGGGGGTGCGGCCTTGTTAGGGGAGGTGTGGCCTTGTTGGGGTGTGTGGCCTTGTTGGGGTGTGTGTGGCCTTGTTGGGGAGGTGTGTTGCGGTGGAAGACCTCATGCTATTCCCAGTCAGCTCTCTGCTTGGTACTTGAGGACCAGGATGTAAGGGCTCAGCTGCTCCGCCACTATCTCCTTGCTCTGTCACCTCCAACCCTTAACTCTAAAATTTTAAGCCCCAAATAATCTCTCCTTTATATGATTGCTTTGGTCATGATGTCTCATCACAGCAATAGGACAGTGACTAAGAAAAGGCCCAGTCTGTTTAGCTTCTGAGGTCAGTGCAGGTCTGTCGGGTTTAGGGCATGATGGCTAAAGACCAAAACATTTTTTCTTTTTCTTTCTTTCTTTCTTTCTTTCTTTCTTTCTTTTGGTTTTTGAGACAGGGTCTCTCTGTGTAGCCTTGACTATCCAGGACTCACTTTGTAGACCAGGCTGGCCTCAAGCTCACAGTGATCTGCCTGCCTCTGCTTCCCGAGTGCTGGGATTAAAGGCGTGTGCCACCACCGCCTGGCTCATTTTTTCTTTTTAGACTATTTAATCAGGGGCTGCAGAGATGGCTCAGTGGTTGAGCACAGCTGCTCTCACAGAGGACCTGGGTTCAGTTCCGAGTACCTACATGGTGGCTTAAAACTGTTTCTTCAGTTCCAGGGGATCTGATACCCTCTTCTGTCTTCCCTGGCCACTACACGTACATGGTGCATGTATATACATGCAGATAAACACTCATACATGTAAAATAAAATCATAAAAAACACCAGTAACAATGGAGGAATGGGAAAGAGAGGTGGCCCAGCAGTCAAGAGCACTTACTGCTCTGCAGAAGACCTGGGTTCAGTTCCCAGCACTCACATCTGCCTCACAAGCCCCTGTAACTCCAGTTCTAGGGGATCTAAGGTCGTCTGCTGGTCTCCAAGGGCACCTGGACACACACTCAAGCACACACAGGTAAAGTTCCTTTTAAAAATCAATCAAACAAAAAACTAACCACAAACAATGGAAAACCACTTTAAAAAATTTATTTAAGGAACACAAAATGAATCTAAATGATTTGTTTTGAGACAGTGTCTCACTATGTAGACCAGGCTGGCCTCGAACTAATGGAGATCCGCCTGCTTCTGCCTCCTGAGTGCTGGGATTAAAGGCATGCACCACTACTCCCAGCTTCAAAATGATTTTTTAAAAACCAAAATTTCAATTTCTCAACTGGTCAGCCATCACTCTACCCAGTGTAAAGGTGATTTGAAGACATCTTCTGATTTCCACATGAATTGTTTGAAATTACTGAATACAAGAACATGTAGACCACAGCGGTGGTGGGCACCTTGCACCCCGCTCCTTCCCACACCAGTGTCCGTGGCCACAATACACACTTGAGAGATAGCTGGTGAGGATCATTCAATTTTTTGAAAAAGAGTTTTTCTATCAAAAACTAACTGGCCTAACTTATTAGGCTCAAATTTTAGCCAGGACCTCACTGTTTCTGCACTCTGCTCAGCAGAACTACAAACATTAGTGAGTTGTACGAGCAACGTCAACTCCCACAGTTTGTACTTCCTGGGTGAAATTAGGCTCTAAAAAATTCATGGAAAGAGACAGAAGTGTAAAATATGAAGTTAGAGGGGTCTTAGTCACCATTAAAAGAAATTCTCCACAATTTATCTCCATCTGTTGCACGTAGGGTAAAATCGGAACAGCAAGAAACAATTGACTTGAAGGTTTTAAGGTCCTAATTTAACAATGAGACTGTTTTATTGAAACCACCACAAAATCAAAAACCCATCTAAATCAACTGCCAGTGTCCCCGGGGCTGGGAGTGAGGCATCCAGGCTGAGGGGGTGGGCCTCGGGCTGCCGGGTACACCGCCATGGGAATATCTAGGCCGTGCTCAGTCCTATACGCTACCCGTGGGACTAAAATCCAATCCCACAGCCACTGAAAACTTGCCCTGATTCAATGCCCAAGTCCTGGAGACTTTGGCTTGGAGTACCCACATGGGAAGCCAGCAACTCTTCTAGCTTACACCAGCACAGAGGCTATGACGCAGAGGGCAAAGCATCTGCCCGCCAAATCTTGAGGCACCCTCACAACTACCTGCTTTAAACCTCACAGATTTTGCCTATCAAAACCCAAGCTAAAAAGTAAAATCTGAAAAATATTTTTGCATGATAGAGGAGTGTGAGGTTCCTTCCATAAAGCGATCTATATGCTCACAAACAAGGAATAAAAAGTAAGAGGGAGCAACCCATCGGGCCTAGCTGGATACGCAGCCTCAGGTTCTTCACAGCAAGACAGAGAATAGAAACATGAGGGTGAGTGGCTGGGCTGGCAGGGAACGTGACCTCAGGGGAGGGACAGCAGGGAAAAGAGCCCACTTTTGACTGCTCTCCGCATCTCAGAAATTCATTCGAAGCAGAGGGCTAACCTGGGAACTCCCATCTGCTCCTCACTGATGAAGGGTGCTGGCAGAGTGACAGCCTCCCTGGGACAAGCTGAGGATGACAGAAAGCCACAACACACAGAGTCTGAGAGGGGACCTGGGAAGGCAGGCTGTGGACCTGGGGACCCCTCGCTGTGGGCTCCAAACAAACTCTCACCGTCATGGTGCATGCCTGCCCTGCCTGCCAATAGGAAAGTAGAGATCCACCGAGCTTGTTTATCAAAGGTTCCTGCTGTTGTGGACTCAAGTGCAGACGTAGAGTCCTACAGCAGGAGGCCGCAGGGTCACTTAGGGACTCTGAGCTGGGCACTGAAAGGCGACAAGCTGAAATGCGCTGGACTCGGGCTGCTGGCCTGGTCTCTCCACACCAACAGCCCCCGTGGTTATGCCTCCCTGGCATGTCCCCCCTCCCCAAACCCCAGGCAGCAGCAGGTGGTTATTTGGGAAGCTACTGGTTTTGCCATCTGCTTCCAGAATCACAGAGACGGTAACAAACCTTACACTAAACACTGTTCAGTCCTGAGTTGGGGGTGAGCCCAGTGAGGAGGGCCGAGTTCGTCAGGACTCTCTTCCCTCCTTGGCGTGGCGTCATACATGGCCTTCAGCTTTTCCTTCTTCCGCGGCCTGACTCGCGGATCTTTTGCCAGCTGCTCCTTCTACATCTTTCTTGCTCATTGCTTTGCTGGCTGCTTCCTGAGGGTTAAAGGAAAAGGAGGAGATAAAATTAACCCCTGCCTTCCTGAGATAACAAATGTGTATGCGCGTATCTGGGGTGCGCTCGGGTAAGTGGGGGTGGTGGCATGCAACACAAAAGCTCGTCGTCTGAGACAGCTGTTGAACAACCTGGTGGTAGTGGACACTGAAGATGGAGGACAGCCTTGCGACCAGAGGGTGGCTGCAGAACAAGAAGCTGACCTGTGTTCAGACAGACCCATTGCCAGCGTGGCACTATGGCCAGCAGACACATAGCAAAGGGCACTGCAGTAACACACCTGTTTCCAAGCCAAACTGGAGTCAACTACAAAGTATCACTGGGAAAACAATATTGCTGGCCTTACAATTTAAAAATAAATTTTTTTTTTTTATTATTATGTATGTGCTTTGGTTGCACTTACACCTGCAGGGCAGAAGAGGGCATCAGATCACACTATAGTATACACAGTTGTGAGTTAGCATGTGGTTGCTGGGAATTGAACTCAGGACCTTTGAAGGAGCAGCCAGTGCCCTTAACCTCTGAGCTATCTCTCCAGTCCATTTTTTTTCCCCTGAGACAGGGGCTTTGTAGATCAGGCTGGCCTTGAACTCAGAGATCCACCTCCTGAGTGCTGGGATTAAAAGTGTGTGCACTACCACCATCGGGCTGAATTTATTTAGTTATGTTTTAGAAAACAACTTAACTTGGTTTGGTGGCAGGTGCCTGTAACCCTAGAACTCACGAGGTAGAGGTAAGAGGGATCACTGAAGAGACGTTAGCTAGGTCCACAGCGTGACGCCCTGTCCTAAAAAATAAAGCCCAAGATCTCTGCATATCTCACGGAGTTAGCCTCTCAGCTCTTTCCTGAACAAGTCAGGGCCTCCCCAACACATGCTCTGGTCACACTGAGTGTCTTCCTTAGTCCTGTTTCTCCATTGCTGCCCATGGGTCCCGTCTCCTGTGCTTAGTGTTCATATAACCCAAGCCAAGGGCAAACTCAGCTCTCGGCCTGCCTCGGACAGGGCGCACACACCTTTGCGTCTTGCTCGGCAAACTTGGTGAACATGTTGGCGTACACCCTGCGGTCCCGCTGGTTGTGCTCCTTTGCCTTCTTCTGGCACATGGAGATCTGCAGTCTCGCGGCCTTGTTCTGGGGATTTACTTCCAGCACTTTCTCAAAGTCGCCTTTGGCAGACTCGAACTCATTCATGAGCAGCTGGGCCTTGCCCCTCCTGTACAAGCCTTTCTCACTGGCGCTGTCCAGCCCCAGGGCCTACGAACACAATCCACAGGTTAGAGGGGAGGACTGTACGGCCTCTCACCTGAGGTGCATCAATCCCACCGAAATAAGCAGAGGTGTATGTGCGGCCACACACTCAAAGACAGTCACGGTCACTTGTTCTCAGTGTTTTAGTACAAAATGCCCACAAGTCTCAGGTGCTGAAGCCTTGGTCCCTAGATGGTGTTGAGACGTTTGACTGTGTCCTGAGCGTACTTCACCAGTGACATCTCACTGAACCAGGGGTCGAATATCCAACATCCTGCATATCAGATGCTTATATTGTGATCATAACAATAGCAAAATTACAGTTATGAATTAGCAATGAAAACAATTTCATGTTTGGAGGGTCCCACAACACGAGGAACCTTGTTAAAGGGTTGCAGCATTAGGAAGGTTGAGAACCACTGGGTTAGAAGAAGGTACCCGGGCATTTTTTTTTTTTTTTTTTAAGGCAGGGTCTCACTATGTAGAACTGGCTGTCCTGGAACTTGCTATGCAGACCAGGATGGACTCAAAACTCAGAGATCTGCCTGTCCCTGCCTTCTGAGGGCTGGGATTGAAAGCACCATGCCCCGCCCTAGGGTGTGCTTTTGAAAGGTACATGTTGTGTCTGGGGTCTATGAAGCAAGTGAATGCCCTCTGCTGAGCCCTCTGTCACCACTATGCCACAGCATCAGTACCAGCCAAACACGACTGAAAGCCAACTCTCCTCACCTGACTTCTGTGTCTATCATGTGCCTGTAGGTCAGATGACAATCTCAGATGTCATGTCTCAGGAGCTGTCCACTTTATTTTTTTGAGACAGTCTCTTACTAGCAAAGGGTTTGCTGAATAGGCGAGGCAGGCTGGCAGGGAGTCCTGGAGATCTGCCAGTGTGCCTCAGCCAACACTATGATTATAGGCATGGGCAGCCTAAATTAATTAATTTCTTGAGTGTGAGTGTGTGTGTTTCCAGCATGTATGTCTGTGCACTGCTTGCACACCTGTGGCAGTCAGAAAAGGTAATCGGATCCATGGGGCTAGAGTTAGGGACAGCTGTGGGCCACCATGTGATGCTGGCCCTGGACCAGAGCCCTGACTACTGAGCGCCTCTCCAGCTCCTCATGCACAGCTTTCGTGTGTGTGCTAGGGACAAAAGTCAGGTCCTTGTGCTTGCACAGCAGGCACTTAGCCACTGAGCCATTGCCGCAGCCCCTAAGAGTTTAAATGTGCCTGTCTCTAGCACTTCTAGCAAGTTGTCCTGTGGAAATACCCTAATAGCTTTCTCTCATAATTTTAAACAAATTTATTTGTTTGTTTGTTTGTTTGTTTATTATGTATATAGTGCTCAATCTGCATGTACACCTCACATCTAGAAGAGGGCACCAGATCTCGGTACAAATGGTTGTGAGCCACCATGTGGTTGCTGGGAATTGAACTCAGGACCTCTGGAAGAGCAGACAGTGCTCTTGAGCTCTGAGCCATCTCTCCAGCCTCTCTCATAACTTTTTTTGATTGGTTTTGTTTTTGAGACATGGTTTCTCTGTATAGCCTTGGTTGTCTTGGACTTGCTTTGTAGACCAGGGTAGCCTTGAACTCACAGTGATCCGCCTGCCTCTGTCTGGACTATATGAATTCCTGTCTCAAAAACAAGGGCTGTCAAAAATCGCTCAGCTGGTAAAGGCACTTGCTACCAAGCCTGATGACAGGAGTTTGATTCTTGGAAGCTATGTGGTGGAAAGAAATAACAGTTTTGTCATACTGTCACCTGAGCTCTTCCACACTCCTAGTATTACATACATGTACACAAAATAACTACTGATAAACCTAAACAACGAACATGAAGTGACCCAAAAAAGACATATTTTGTACGTTGTAAGACTCTGTAGATTCGGGTTTTTGTTTGTTTGTATTACATTAGACTAACTTTTTCCTGAGAAAAGGATTGTTTTTATTATAAGGTTCATAATGAGTATAAGAGTTATTAGTAGGCCAGGTGTGGTGGCGCACGCCTTTTTCCCAGCACTCGGGAGGCAGAGGCAGGCGGATGACTGTGAGTTTGAGGCCAGCCTAGTCTACAAAAGTAGTCCAAGACAGCCAAGGCTACACAGAGAAACCCTGTCTCAAAACAAAACAAAACAAGAGGCAGCAGCTCACAGAGTTCTACAGGGTCTACTATGATACTCAGAATCAGTATAAGGATGGCCACATGAAAACTGTTATCAATTCTATGATAATTATTTTATGTAAAATGTATGAGAAAAGTACTCTGTGTGAAGTCTGATCCTTTTGAGTGTCTCAGTTCATGTTGACCATAGAGAGAGCAGCCTCAAGGGAAGCAGAAGCCACATGGATGGAGGGTAAGGTGTGGACCGCCCAAGTGCGCGCCACAGAGCCACCTACCTTGTCACAGCACTCCACAGCTTTGGTGTACTCTCTGAGCTTCAGGTAGCACATGGCCAGGTTTAGGAAGGCTGCGAGCAGGAAGGATTGTGAAGCCTTTGACTCCTTCTCTGATAGGCCGTACTCCATCTCCAGCCAGGACACGATCTTGCCATACTGAATCACAGCCTGCATGTACTTGCCTCCCTAGGGGGAAAAGAGCCTGTAATGACTTGTATTGTGCCCTAGAAAGGACATAATGAAGTGTGAGTCTTGCCTGCCTCAGCAGCGTCCTCGCAAGGAGGAAGGCTAGCGCAGAGCCGCCTCTACACCTCAGTTCTCCTGCTCCTTCCTAGTGCAGTGGAATCCCCGCTGTCTGTGAGGAGGCTGCCGCAGGCGGTGCTACAGCGTGCTGGGTCTTGGCATTCTTTCAGCCTGGCAGCAGGTGGCTACACCATTTGCAGCCAACATTCATCAGTCTCAGAAGGATCGTGAGCCGGGTGGCTTATGGAAGGGGAGGCGATTTTTCTCTTTTGTCCTGGCATTCAGCGCTGCATAGTAAATACTGCAATATGGTAACTGAAGTCCCAGCCCAGGCAGTGTAAAGCAGACTGTGCAAGTCGTCAGCTCTCGTTAGAAGTGTGCAGCAGCAGCACCAGCCAACACAGGTGGAACTGCACCACTATGGCTGAATCCTGGTACCATTTTACTTATACGAGCAGGTGGGGCCAGAGCACAGTGTGCTGAATCACCTTGAACAGCAACCTCAGTGTGCGAGAGAACTATCTACTCTTATGTGTTCTTCCATGCCTCCTCTGCAGCGCTAAGAATGGAACCCAAGGCCCGTGCATGCTGGCAAGCACTGCACCTGTTGTGTCTCCAGGCCTTTGTCAGGGCTCCAGACTCCGGGCGGGGCTTCTAGCGCAGTGGTCTCAGCCTTCCTGACGCTGCAACCCTTAATACGGATCTTCATGTTGTGCTGACCCCCAACCATACATTTTTTTTGTTGCTACTTCATAAATACAATTTTGCTACTGTTGTGAATCATAATGTAAAGATATCTGATATGTGACCCCTGTGAAAGGGTCATCGACCTTGAAAGGGATGGTGACCCCGGGGTTGAAAACTGTTGTTTCAGAGTAACCAGATTCACAGACATGACCCTGTTGACTAATGAATTCTGATAGCTGCAAACAACTGGATGATTTTTGTTTGTTTGTTTGGCTTTTGGTTTTTGAGACAGAGTTTCTCTGTGTAGTCCTGGCTGGCCTGGAGCTCACAGAGATCTGCCTGTCTCTGCCTCCCAAGTGCTGGGCCTAAAGGCATGCGCCACCATCGCCTGGCTTAAACAACTGAATGTTGCACACAGCACATGCTCTCAACAAGAAACTCTGGGGTGGAGACAAAGTGACCACTGCTGTAGTAACGTAGTTATCCATGAGTGGAGAGGCAGCTGGTAGCCACACAAACAAGACTGGGGCACAGGCGAGGGCTCTTCTGTGCAGCAGGCACTCACAAGCTTGAGTATAGGGGACACTTCCTAGCAGAGGGCAGAAGGGCAGCCAGACCTTGCTGGACATTAAACTAAGTGTTTACCCACTCAACACTGCTGAGACTGGCACTAGGATTGACTACAGGGCTCTCATGCACAACCAGCCTCAGACACACGTCCTTCCCAAGGAGCACTAGGGGGCGCAAGACGCCTGCGCACAGGCACGAGTCCTCAGCCCTCCTCACAGGCCAGGTCTCTCAGCTGGCTTGTGTGATGACTTTCAGAACTGCTTCTCTTCTCATGAGTGTTCAAAGGTTAAAAGGGAGTTTAAGCATCAGTCTAAACAGCAGAGTCCAGTCCTACTTTTCCCACAGCTGTAAACCGTGCAGATGGCTTAGCTCATGTATGCAGTCACCCACATGCATGCTGTGCACGGCACATGTCAACTCAAATACCCCAGGAAGATGAAGCGCGTGGTGGCACAGCAGAATGAAAGCTGCCTCACTGTTGAAGAGGGAAGGAAACAGTCTATCGTCCAGCTGGAGGAGGGCACCACCGTGCTCTCTACCTATAATAGGAAGGTGCCCCCAGGGCGGGTTTGGCAGTACAGAATGTTCAGAGACTTCATGGGGTAAGTTTAGGTCAGTGGTTTTGAACCTTTCATTAATTTCCTCCCAAAAGACTCTTGTTTTGAAAGATTTTGTCTATCAAATAACATGTTAAAAATGATATGTTCCATATGTGTGGCTGATGAGCCAGATTTTATCCAGATTGGTAATTTTAGGAAGATTCAAAACATACTGAAATATACATCTCCCGGTAGTGCTCCCACGCAACACAGGTAAGTGATCTGAATCCCATGAAAGTCAAAGCATACTTTTCCAGATTCCCACTTCAGAGCTCATATCATCAACTGTATGGCTTCTGATGATTCATATGCTATTTTAGTAACTTCCTTACGAATATACAAACACATGTATAGTATTAAAAATCTCTGGATTTTAGCCATAGTAAAAACATGCTTTAAAATGATGATCCAGTGTCACTTACAATAAACAAAACCTATCCCCACCATATGCGGTGCATACTCACTAAGCTGATCCTTTTGAGGTGACTATGGCCCCACAGGTCTGCAGTTGGCCCATTTGGGCCTCCCCCCCCCCCACCGCCCTGCAAGGCTGTAGATGAGGCAGCACATCTCAGAAGAGAGGATCATGAGGACCTGATTCAAACCTCTCTGCCTTATAGTATTAATAAGAAGCAAGCAACAACAAACAAAACAAAAAAAACCTAATGAATTTTGCTTAAAGACTGCAGCCACAAGAAAGAAAAGCAAGAGGTTGGGCGTGGTGGTGCACGCCTTTAATCCCAGCATTTGGGAGGCAGAGGCAGGCAGACTGCTATGAGTTCGAGGTCAGCCTGGCTTACAAAGCGAGTCTAGGGCAGCCAAGGCTATATAGAGAAACCCTGCCTCAAAACAAACAAACAAACGAAAGAAAGAAAGAAAGAAAGAGAGAAAACTTGACTCCCTCCACTCTTTTTTTTTTTTTTTTTAAAGAAAGGTCCCCACTATGTATCCCTGGCTGTTTGGAATTTGCTATGTAGATCAGGCTATCCTTGAACTCACAAAGATCCATCTGTCCCTTCTTCCAGAGCGTTGGGACTAAAAGTGTGTGCCACCAAGGCTGGCTTCTGGCTTTTCTCTCTGTACTACAAGGCAGGGAACAGAGTCCGTTGCTTCCAGGAAAACTCTTCCAGTTCTGAATTCTCGTCAGTAAGCCCTTTTCACTTGATGTGGAGAAGGCAGGCATTTGGGAGTGGGCTGGCAAGCAACCTGCACAGCGCCCTAATACCTCTCTTCTTACCCATGTGGCTCAGGCCCTGCGGGATAAAGCGCTGGTCCCTCAGTCCCACGGACAAGGCTTGAGAGAAGGGGCTATCTATCACTCAGAGCAGTTGTAAAGTCACTGCTCTCTTCCCATCAGGTTCTTGGGAAGGCTTTGCCTGTGCCATCTATGCCCGTCTCCAGGGCTTTTTTGAAACTCAGCTGGTACCAGTAATAGCATCTTTATTTTGTTGCTCAGTTACAGTAGCACTGATAAGCAGTGATGTATATCTTCATAAAACTTTTAAAAAGATTTACTTTGAGGCACTGGAGAGGATGGCTCAGTGGTTAAGAGTGCTGGATATTCTTCCAAAGAACCTGGGTTCAATTCCCAGCACCAAATGACAGGTCAGAACTGTCTGTGATTCCAATTCCAGGGAATCTGACACCTCACACAGACACACATAAGCAGAACATCAATGTACATGACATAAAAATAATAAGTTATTTTTTAAAAAGAGGGTATTTGCTGTGAAAACTGCTGTTTCAATTTAATTATTTTATGTATGAGTGCTCTATCTGCACATACACCCGGCACGCCAGAAGACATCAGATCACATGATAGATGGTTGTGAGTGAACCTGTGGTTGCTGGGAATTGAACTCAGGATCTCTAGAAGAGCAGCAGCCAGTGCTCTTAACCGCTAAGCCATCTATCCAGCCCTCTGCTGTTTCAATTTAAAGAGCAAAGGTATTCTTTTTTTCTTTTCTTTTTCCTTTTTTTCAGTTGAAAATTACAATTAGCTGGGCAGTGGTGGGGCACGTCTTTAATCCCAGCATTGGGGAGGCAGAGGCAGGCAGATCTCTGTGATTTTGAGGCTAGCCTGGTCTACAAAGAGAGTCCAGGACAGCCAGGGCTACACAGAGAAACCCTGTCTCAAAAAAACCAAACCAAAACAACAACACAAAACACTACAAAAAAGAAAATTACAATTAAAACAATCAGAAAGAGACTTGCTTTGGTGGTATTTACATAAGCAGCACAGATGTGGGGGAGATCATTCAGTGACTTGTCAGGGAATGGGGAGAAGCAGGCTATGGAGCCACTCCTGTGAGCTGACTAGTGACCGCCACCCCATCCTTGCTCTCCACACTCCCTGTGCGCTCACTGGACCAACCAGGCTGCACTAGGCCTTGAGTGGTGCAGAGGCAGATGAGCAAGCCGGGCCGAGGCTACTCCCAGGAAAGGTTACCATTTGCTCGCAGTGCACAGAAGAGGTGCTAACACTCTCTTCTCACCATCCTTGTACTGACAACAGCAGGCCTGGGAACACTGAGGGCTATTCTTACCAAAAGGGTGCTGAGGGGCGCAGAGCAGGGCCAGCAGCGTGGCTCACCCACACATGAGTAAGGGCCCTGATATGGGAAGGACTTAGAGACGCACACACCTTGAAGTACACAGTCCCCTTTTCTTTGACAATGGCAGCCTGCTCCAGTTTTTCTTTGGTGTCCATCTCCCAGGACTCTTTGGCCTGTGTAGAGAGTGGTGGTGTCAGTTAGGGGAGCAGAGGAGGGAGCACAGCAGCTGCTGTCGGGAGAACAAACGGCAGCTATTTCTAGCCGACGTGCCAAACTCACACGACGCCGGCAGGTAGAGTGCTGCCCTGCCAGGCCGGCACTCCTGGTACTACCCTAACAACACGCGCTGCGGCTCCCAAGCTGTGGTTGGACCCATGCTGTCCAAGGGACACCGCGTGCTGGGCACTCTGAAGGACTCACTGTTAGAATGACAAAGCAAGGCCTCCTGAGGAAGGGAAGGACCCCGATGTCCCTCCTGTGAACCTCCACACTGCAATGTTGCTGTCATTTTAGTATATGTGCTGCCGAAGTGAGCACAGCTGCTGTCATTTTAACAAGGCGTTTCTGTCAAGCTCATTTTTCAACTCTAAAATGACATTATTACTTATGGTCCAGGCCAAGCTGTATATGCATGGAGTATTTCTAAAATTTCAGTCAGGCAGGTGTCTCGCCATCCACACAACCTGATGTAGTGTGGCCTCCAACAATATCACTTTGCAGTCTATACTTGGGGAATTGCTTTTTTCTTTTCTTTTTTTCCCCAGACAGCACTGCATGTATCCCAGGCTAGCCTCCACTTTACTATGTGAGGGTGACTTTGAACTTCTGGTCCTCCCGAGTAACAGGATTATACAACAAATTCACTATGCAGCTGAGGTTGACCTTGAACTCTGTATCCTCCTGTCTCTACCTCCCAAGTGCTGGGATTACAGGTGCATATCACTATGTCTAGCTTTACTTGGATTTAAACAAAATAAGATTATGAAGACAGAGTTCGTGCAAAAGACCACCACAGAGCTGAACATTAACGACTTCACCCCCCACCTGCTAGCTTGTCACATGAATATCCTTCTCTCCTCAATAGTACACGGGTCTAGAAACAACAGCTCTGGGGCTATCCTCAGTGAGACAGCCCTTGTCCTGTGTGCTTGAGGCCATGGGTTTAATCCCCAGCACTGAAAAAAAAACCCACACGAACAGCTGGGTTTTAGATCACAAAAGCCAGTAGAGCGCTGAGGTCTTAGGGAAACATGGCAGGCGTGGTTGAGTTAATAGCAAAAGTCCCTCTACTCAGAGGACAATCAGGGTGGTCTCCTGGTACCATAGCAGCTCTCCATCTACCTTTAGAGACCTGAGGGAGACTCGATCATGTCACCTCCTTGCAGACATGCCCTTCTATGTGAATGTTAGGAGTCTTTAAAAAAAAAAAAAAGTTATAAATTATGTATAGTGTTCTGCCTGCATGTACACCTGCAGGCCAGAAGAGGGCACCAGATCACATTGTACATGGCTGTGAGCCACCATGTGTTTGCTGGGAACTGAACTCAGGACCTTTGGAAGAACAGACAGTGCTCTTAACCTCTGAGCCCCAGCCCAGGAGTCTTAATGCTCACACAGGAGTTTTTCTTACCCAGTGAGCTATCTCCTCCGCTCTGGCTTAATTACCTGAAAGCCTAGCTAACAAACCTAGCACAGGGTCCTTTGCGTGTTTTCCTATTGGTTTCAGTGTTGAGAAGAAAACCTGCTAGTGCATGTTGTGCCTGTGTGAAAAGCACAGGTCAGGGTAGGTGTCCTCCTCTATCGCTCTCCACCTACTTTTGAAAAAATAACATTGTATATTTTTCCAAATACTTTTGTCTTTTAAAAAACTTTAGTGAAAAAATGCATACACTCTATTGACTAATTTTATTCCTTATTTGTGTTCTTATTATTGTGTGCATGTGTGGAGGTCGAAGGACAGCTCTGCGGAGTCAGCTCTCCTCTTCCATGTGGGTTCTGGAGATCACACCCCAATTGCCAGGCTTTGCGGCAAATGCTTTTTTACTCACACAGCCGTCTTGTCAGACCTTTACTTAGTCTTTTGAGACAGGGTCTCTCACTGAGCAAACCAACTGGCTAGGCTGGGTGGCCAGCAAGTCCCAGGGTCCTCTCATCTGCCCAGCCTTGGGGCTGTCAGCACACACCTCCATGCAGATGATCCTTTCTGCTTCAGCCAACAGAGCACTGGGTCATAAGTGATGCACACCACACTGGCCTCTGGCTTCCCTTTCCTTTCTGCAGGCCAGGGGACTGAACCAGGTGGATTGGAAAATCAGAGGCCTCCACATCTGAGTCGGCCCAGTGACTGCAGGCACACTCGAGGAGCCATGGCAGCACAAGCTTGGTGCAGTGTGACAGTAAGAATGTGCCTCAAAAAGTGTGAAAGGAGGGTAGAGGTCCTTCTAGAAAGGGGCAGGGAAGCACGAATCCTTGACAATCACCTGTCAAAGACTCTTTGGACTTCCTCTTAGCACTGAAAGCCCACAAAGAGATCAGTACCGAGCTTGGAGGCTTTCAAAAGAGGGTTACCCCCAAACAAGCAACCGTATGACGAGAACATGTGTGTTAGGGAACATGGGGGGTGGGGGTAGAACCTTACTTTTTTTTTTCTCCCAAATTTACAAGCTAACAAGATGACGATTTCCTTTTGGGATCTAGTATAGTATGGAAGGTCACATTTCTAGTGAAAACCTAGTGTACAGAACATGGGGACATGATTTCACAGAAATAAAAAGTTAATGATATGGGCAGTCCCAGGAGGGGTGGGATGCTGGTCACTTGGAGCTACAGCTGAGAGCCGCCAGAGGTGGCCCCGGTGGGAAGCATGTCCAAGGACGCACACTAGTGGAAGCCACTGCAAACCCCTCTTTTTTGTTTGAAAAACAGCCTGGGGAGCAGGTTTGTTTCCTGTCCCTCCCTAGCTGCAGCCTGCTGGCCATGAAGCGCAGAGGTTGGGACAGTAACCTGGAGCCACCGCGGGGGACTCCTGTGGAGCATACAATTCGTCCAGCACTGAAAAACTGCACCCTAACTCCCCTAAGGAGCTACTTGGTAGTAAGTGAACTCTTTTGTCCACAACCCAGGAAAAAAAAAGTACAAAAAGAACAAGCCCAGGAAAAAATAAGGGAACAAGTCTTGGATTCCACTCAGAAAGAGAGAGGCAGGGATGGTGGGGCGGAGGGGGGAAGGGAGAGGGAGAGAGGGAGAGGGGGAAGGGAGAGGGAGGAGAGAGGGAGAGGGAGAGGGAGAGAAGGCTGACACACAATAACACAGTAATAAGAGCACCAGGTCCTCTCATGTACCCTGTTACATGGGCTTCCTCTGCTCTAAGCAGAAGTGTAGGGACAAGAGCCATGGCCAGGAGCAGCAAGCACAGGCACAGCATCTGGCCAGAGCACCTGATGTACAGCTACCAGAAGGGGACGGAGGAGAAGAAGCCCACCAGGACTTTAGAGAAGCTCGAGTCCCTTACCTTTTCGAAGCTCTTAAGCGTAACTTCATACATAAGCTCAGCATTGGGTTCAATGCCAAACTTCGGCTTCCCCGCTTCTCCAAAACCATACCTGAAATGGAGAGTAAAAAATAACACTTAGAAGAATTGGTGTAGTTCCAGGTACTTCCTTTGGTTTCCTGGGGCATAGAATCAGCACACGTCAGAGACCCAGAGACCAGGCAGAGGCTGCCCGGAAGGAGACATGCCCATGGTTCATGCTGTGGTTTTCTCAGATGCTCTGCGTCTGGTTTTCTCTTAGCACACGAGCATAATTCTTGGACTACTTGGGACAGCGGTTTTATATGCTGCTCAATAGTGATGTCTTTTTCTCTGCTTGGTTTTACACTTCTTTTTTTTTTTTCCTTGTTGGTTACAAGGACTTTTTCCTTTTAAGGTTTATGGGCAGAAACACCAGAAGAGTCTACTACTATAATCATTATAGTAGAGCACCGCCTCCAGTCAGATACAGGCAACACATCAGCAAAGAAAAAGGTTCTCACGGTATTTCTTAAAGATTTTAAAAGGCACACTGAGAAACAGTCCAGTGCCAAACCTAGAGGCATACAAACTTACTCCTCCGCAGCTATCCTGCTTAAAATGCAGTAAATACCCTTAGCCAAAACTAAGTAAAAAAAAAAAAAAAAAAAAAGACAAAATAAACTCCAAGGCTGTGTAAATTTCATTTTAAGAACCAGGGTCTTGCTACAGCCTCCTGGGTACTAGTTTACTGGAGTATGCAACCACACCCAGCTTCTGTAATCTTGTTCTGGGACTATCTTAGATATTAAGCAAAGTAATTATATTTGGGAAGAATGTGTCTGCTGGGACAGAATCCCCAGGAGCTCTGTCTGTCCACCTCAGGGATTCCCAGCATCCAGAACAATGCCCTGAACCAGGAGCGGTGGTGCACACCTTTAGTCACAGCAATTGGGAGGTAGAGGCAGGAGGATAGATGTGAGTTCCAGGACAGCTGATGCTACATACAAATAGAGAGACGCTGTTTCAAAAACAAACAAACTGGGGGCTGGAGAGATGGCTCAGAGGTTAAGAGCACCGTCTGCCCTTCCAGAGGTCCTGAGTTCAGTTCCCAGCAACCACATGGTGGCTCACAGCCATCTATAATGAGATCTGATGCCCTCTTCTGCCCTGCAGGTAGAGAACTGTATATATATTAATAAATAAATCTTTTAAACAAACCAACCAAACACAAAGAGCAAGCTCAGCACGAGCACGAAGCTCTGAGGAGTACTGTTCTTATCGTCTGTGAGCCAAATTAGTCTTCAAGTATGAAATGGCCAGAAAGGCCAGGCAACCAGAAGGGTTAGGTCTGAAAGATGTCAAAACTGGGCTAAGGCTATCGATATCCCTATAACCCTATACCCTACTTGGGCCTTCTCTGAGGCCTGGGGCAGGGGTGGGGTGAGAGGTACACACCCGCTGCAGGGGCTACGTCTCTACCTCCTGTTTGAATTTTCCAGGAAAACCTGCTTGCTCTCTCACCTCTATTGTTACACAAGAAAAAGAGCAGCTGGAGCAGAGGCACAGGCGCCTGGAAAGAGCTGGGTGTGGCAGTCATAACACCATGCGTGCGAAGGATCGGCAGCAAAGGACTAAAGGAAAGGGTGCAACTGCCAGCGGCCAGTTCTAGGAAATGGTGCCTGGTTTTCTCCCTGGGGGCTGGGGGTGGGGGAGAGGCGTGTCTCAGAACTGCCTGTGGTAAATAAGGAACGTCCCTCACCTGTTGCAAAGGAGGCAGACAGGTAGGGATTTCTTAGGTCTGTTGCTGAGAGCTTGTTATGATTGGAGTCTTTGTGAAAAGGGACAAATGCAACCCAAGACCTGGCATGACTTTGGAAGAGTGGCACTTAATTGGATTGATTTTAAGCCTTCTTTGTCACAGAAGCATTTAGCAATGCCCAGAGATATCTGGGTAGGGCTGCTATTGGCTGGCAGAGAGGAGTCCAGAAATATAGTGCACATCCTCACGGCACAAGGACAACCCTTGTCTGCCATCAGCAAGAATTATTCAGTCCAAAACATCAGTAATGCTAAAAAGGAACTGACACTGGAGGCTCCATGACAAGGGCGTGGTGATGGGTGGAGTGCGGCGTGGGGGGTATGGAGAGTGTGGGGACCGGACTGGAGGAGGCGCAGCATGGCTACTACCAGTGGGATAAGAGAAGATTAAAGATTATTTGTTCCATCTCTCCTGGTTAAAACAAAGTAATTCTGTCAAGACTGGTAGAACATATCTTCCTGTTGAGGCTCAGGTGCACATCCATCTGTTCTGGGAATGGCTGGCCTATTTTGTGTTAGGAAGATGCCAGACTTACACTGGCTCAGACTGGGCAAAGCAGGACCTGACTGAAAAATAAAAAGCAGAAATGGAAGTCCAGAGTCAACACCCCTGAGCAACAGCTGCCTTGGAGGGCAGATACACAAAGGCGTGGAGGGCCAGCCGGCTTTGCAGTGTACCCCAACACTTGAAAGTTCTCCCTGCTGCTCCTTACAGATGAAGAAGCCGAGGCCAGAGAAATGTGCTTCCTGAGAGCTACACAGGCAGTGCAAAGCCAGAACCAAGCCCAGACCTCACTGTCCGGAGAAGACTGCCTACTGTTGTGACCCACAAAGTTCACAATCCACTGACTGTGCTCAACAGTGTGTGTTCTCTGGGACTGAAGTTAAAAATTGTCTCTACTGAACCTAAAGCAGAAATCAGTCACAATATTTAATTATTTATTTGTTTGAGCAGAGCAAACACATTTTAGAGAAGTGAGAAAAACTCCTGCAAGTGGAGGCCCTCCAAGAGAGGAAGCACCTTGGCCAGGGTTATAGGGTACTCCTGAGAAAAGATCCCGTGTGAGAGACAAAACTGAATCTTTGTTAGCTCCTTATGGAAACGTCCTGCCAAGGAGTCAGGGATGTCAAGGAAGAAGTGGGGATGAGGCTGGGGGCGGGGAAGGAAGGCAAAATGCAGAAGACACAGAGTATAAATTTGATCAGCAGTTTATAGCAACTCAGATTTGATGGACTCTGAATAGGACAAGTCAATTCACTGCATGCACACAAACCATACTTGGGCATAGGATGTTCTTCTACGCATGTGTACAGTATTACACAGGCACATGAAGACAGTATAGAGAGCACTGCATAGAATGTACTTGGTAACCAGGCGTGGTGGCATAGGCCTTTAATCCCAGCACTCGACAGGCAGAGGCAGTTGCATCTCTGTGAGATCGAAGCCAGCCTGGTCTACAAAGAACAGCCTGGCTGTTCCAGGACAGCCAGGGATACACAGAGAAACCCTGTCTCAACCAACCAAACAACAAAATGTACTTGGCAGAACTCACTGTACCTACCAACCAATGCCCTGGAGATATACCAACACACACATTCTGCCACCCCAGCCCAACACACATGCGCGTGCGCTCTATACACTACAACTTATAAGAACTTGGCGTTTTTTATGCTTGAAAAGATGTAAAACTCTACCATTTGTTCCAGAGATTTCTATATTCTTGTGGTCTAAGGGTACAATGAACGTAAGCTACTGCAAAAGCAGTAACAGCTAACAGGGGAGGGCTGACCTGGGCAGGGTGGCTTGCTAAGTGATGGCCTCATTACTCCATTCAGGCCTCTGCAACTATGCAGGACACAGGGGAGCTGGGTGACTTGCCCAGGTGCCACCACTGGTAGGCTGCAGAGAGCAGAGCTCAGCCAGGAGCGGCCAACAGTGCACACTGTGAGGAACTCACTGCACTAATCAGTAGAAGCAGTTTGATTCGCTTTGATGTTAAACTTGAGACATCTGCTCTCCAAACTATCTTCCAACCAGGATAAGACTTAAAGATCTGGGTCATGTGTTTCTGAATGCTCACATTTACAGAGTGCCCTTAAAGAGCCAAGCTGTGAGAATACACCTGAGACAAAGGCCACCTGAGTGTGGAGTAATAGAATGTTAAATTATACTTGATTAGAGAACTTTAATTCCATCACTTGGGAACCAGATGCAAACAGATCTCTTTGAGTTAACGAACAGCCAGGGCTACATAGTGAGCACACGTCTCAAAAGAGAAAAAGAAGCCAGGTGTCACACGCCTTTAATCCCAGAATTTGGGAGGCAGAGGCAGGTGGATCTCTGCAAGTTCCAGGCCAGTCTGGTCTACAAAGCAAGTCCAGGACAGCCAAGGCTACACAGAGAGACCTTGTCTTGGGGGCAGGGGAGGGGAGAAGGAGGAGAAGGAGAAGGAGGAGGAGGAGGAAGAGGGGGAAGGGAAAGAAGAAGAAGGAGAAGGAGGAGAAGGAGAAGGAGAAGGAGAAGGAGGAGGAGGAGAAGGAGAAGGAGAAGAAGAAGAAGAAGAAGAAGAAGAAGAAGAAGAAGAAGAAGAAG
>OU015751.1:2559406-2574594 GCA_907169655.1 Acomys percivali
CTCAGCAGGTAGAGGTATCTGTCTCCCCCTGATGACCTAGGCCTCAGATGGTAGAAGAAGAGAGTCAATTCCCACAGATTGTTCTCTCACCTCTACGTGCACACTTACATACAAAATAAATAAATGAAAATGTAATTAAAAATCTTAAGTGACATTCCCACATACACATATAAGCACCACTACCACCTCATAATATGATGCCATTTGGGATGTCAGAGAAAAATAAAGTATCAGAGCAGAGTGGCAGGATTAGCTGGCTCCTAAACACTGGTGTGATAAGTCCTGCAAGGCTGCTGACAAGAGCTCACAGCGCCAGGTCCCTGGGAAGGCTGCTGCAGCACAGTGAGGAGTTGCTTTGAGCTGACATAGGCAGGGGCACCAGTTCCTAGGAATCCCATGTCCTCTGCTCTGTCTCTGGAAGACTTGTGGGTACTTTTGACTTTGTATTCCACAGTATAAATACTCACTTAATAAATATTTAATGCAAGCTACCCTGACTCACTTGGAAGCTCAGCCTCTAGAGCATGGGAGGTCTGTTGCTCATCTCCTCCAGCATGATTTACAGGAAGTAAATGATCTATGACGTGCTTGAAATGAACAGACGTGCATACAGGATGCTTCTACTTAGGGCTTTTTTGGTGAAGAGAAATAAACAAGTTAAAAAGTAGCAATATTTTTTTCCTGACTTAAAGTCTATGTAACCTGGAAGGAGGGGGGTACTCCAACAAACACCACAAAGTCAAACCAAACCAAATTACCCAAGTTTAGCTGTGCAATCCCGAGTATAACCACATCAAGTGAGCCTGGTCCCTGCAAAACATCATTTAAGCTGGGGCTCTGACTTATTGTTCTCCTACTGCCCTAGAGCAGTTTTGTTTTGAAGAGCACAGAACACCCTGTTCTGAATGTGGCTGGCACATGAACTCGATGTGCTGACAGCAATTTGTTCTCCGATTAAAATGGGGGGGGGGAGGAAAGAACGCACAGCAGTAACAAAAACTGGAATGCAAGAACCCCAAAACTGTACAGCTTGTATTTCAGGAGGCAAAACCAAGGAAGAAGCTGCCTAACTTTTAAAAGAAGTCTGTAAATGCCACAGCCTACGACGTCGGCGCGGTGAGTGTCAGCTGTCTCCTTTCCAGGCACAGCAGCTGGTGCCTGGAAACTGTGCACTCTCCCCCAGGACGCCGCCTGGTCACAGGGCTCTGAATGGGGATATGCGTAACGGTGTGGCTACTAGAAAAGACTGCTCATCTGGCCGGAGAAAACCAGGGTATGATGGCTTTCTCTGCAGCCTAATTCATGTGAAAAGAGCTTCTCTGGGTCCCTTGCCTGACAGGGCAGGGTTTCCAAGAGAGTGGATGTTACTAAGCCCCAAGAAGGCAAGCAGAGCTGGGTTTCTAAAAGCAGCCAGGCACATGAACACTTTGCTATCAGGTGCGGTGGTCAGCTTTCCACATAGTGCCTCTCTTTCTGCTCTGCATCAGTTTGCTCCAGCTCAGGGGAGGACGTCACCGTGAGGTGGACACTAGCACAGGGCAGGCACCTGGGATCTCTCCACAACAGTGCGGGACCTGAGTCAGACCTCAATACTAAGCCGCCCATTCGGCGCCCGGCAGCTTTGGCTACAGGGTACCCTGCTTTTCCATGCACGAAGGGCTGGCACTGGCTAGCCTGGCACTGCCAGGATAAATTACATTCAAAAGCCAAGTGTACTTGGGAGCAGAGGCACTGCTGAAGAATGGCAGGGCTGCACAGTGAGAGGGAGGTTAAGAGCTACCCAGTGAGACCTGTTCTCAAGTAAACGAACAAAACAACAACAGGAGGAAAACTAAAGTACTCAGGAGTTGGTGATATAATTCAGAGTGCTTACTTAGTACTCACAAAACACTAAGTGCAATTCTCAACACCACACAAAATAAATAATTAAAATTAGGAGTGGACACAGTGGCACGTGTAACTTGGGGGAAATCTGATCACCATTCAACTCAAAAGGCATAAAGGCAAAGGACCAGGAGTTCAAGGCCAGCCTTAGCGGCATGAGGCCTTGCCTCTAAAGAGAACACAGGGCTGGAAGGACGCCTTGGCTGGTGGGTGCACTTGTTGCTCTTGCAGAGGACCCGGCTCAGTTCCCAGTGTTCGCATATGGCTCACGACTACCCAGAGGACATGATGCCCTTCTGACCTCCTCAGGCACCAGACATGCATGGGGTACACAGACATACATGCAGGCAACACACACACATGAATACAACAAAAACAAAACAAGCCAGCCTTTAACCCCAGCACTCGGGAGGCCGAGTCAGGCTGTGAGTTCGAGGCCAGCCTGGTCTACAAAGGAGTCCAGGACAGCCAAGGCTGCACAGAGAGACCTTGTCTCGAAAAACCAAAAAGTAAAAGAGAAAAAACAAAACAAAAAGGTTAAGCACTAAATTAAATCACATATGAACAGAACTGGCATTTATTCATTCACACGTAAGCCAGCACTATATTAAATGCATATATGGAGATAAACTCAGGGAATGGTATATATGGCTATCCGTCTATACCTGTAGTAAATCACCCTACACTGAATGTTTTAGGGCCACATATAAGCACTTGATGACTCCACACAGTTGTTAAGTATAAGAAAGATTCCCAGCTGGCCAGGACACAGCTGTACACTGTTTCTGTATACCACAATACTTAGCACACGCTCAGGACCCAAAATAAGTATTTATTTAATGACTAATCTAAAAATATGGCTTTTAAGGAAATGGTGGCAATTTTCACTGATTTATAGAATTTTCCTTTCTGAATCTATTAGTCAATACTCTTTTTTTGCGTGGGGGAGGGGTTTAAAGACAGAGTTTCTCTGTGTAGCCTTGGCTGTCCTGGAACTTACTTTGTACACCAGATTGGCTTCGAACTCAGAGATTCACCAGGCTCTGCCTCCTGAGTGCTGAAATTAAAGGCATGCGCCATCATGACCTGCTTTTGTTTTGTTGTTCTTGTGGTTTCTTCCCCAGTAGTCTGATTTTAATAAGCTCCAGGAGGCTATCAAATCCATCACTGACCTGGAGTTTTTGATTTGTACAACTGTCATAAAATAAACGATGCATTGTTTGTTTTTCTTCTAAAACAACAACAACATCTCCAGACTATTTTCTATTATGATTTCACTTCACCTTAAAGACCTGGAGATACTTTCTAAATCTAAAACACATGAAAGAATACACAGTGTACACTGCAGAATGAGAATATACTGTTCTGTGAAAACATAATGAAATGGCTTTAAAAATCTGTAATTTCTTTCTGTGGTCACTTGCTGACATTACTAAGTATCTGAAAGGCATGTGAACAACAGAAGCAGAATGCTCACAGCTCTCTCAGACTTTAACATGAACGCACATGAAACCTGCCCTCAAATTCTGTTTTTTTTTTTTTTTTTTTTTTTTTTGCTTCATTTATAAGGAACAAATAGCTTGATCATGTTGTTTTGACATTATGAGTCCTGGTGCCTTTAAGAGCTGTCATTCATTCATTCATTCATTCATTCATTCATTCATTCATTCATTCATTCTTCCAATGTGAAGAGGTTGATACTGAGTGTTCCTCAGTGGTTTTCTTACCTTTTTTTTTTTTTTTTTAATTGAGACAGGGTCTCATTGTGCAGGCCTGACAGTTCTGGAACTCACTACGTAGACCGGCTGGCCTCAAACTCACAGAGATGCACTTGCCTCTGCCTCTTAAGTGCTAGCATAAAAGACAGGCACCACCATTCTAGGCTCCACCTTACTTTTTAAAACAGGGTCTCTCACAGGACCTTAAGTTTCTTGATTTGGCTAGGTTGGATGGCCAATGAGCTCTAAGGGTCTGCCTCCCTTAGTTCTACCACCCCTACCAGCCTTTTAAAAAGTGTGTGCATGTGTCTGTGCACTGTATGTGTGTGCACACATATGCCTTAGGGGCCAGGAGAGGTCATCAGATGCCCTGTAGCTGGAGTTAACAGCTATGAGTCCCCCAACATGGATGCTGGGCTCCAGCCCTCAAGTGTGCTATTGCTAGACTGGATATTTTTCTGGTATACTCTATTATATTTTTTCAAAAATTCAGCAATTCATCAGGATATAGCTACATGAAAAGCTACTTCTGCTCAATGTCCTTAGTCATCAGAGAAATGCAAATCAAAATGATACTGAGATTCCATCTTACACCCATCAGAATGGCTGAGATCAAAAACTCAAGTGACAGCACATGCTGGAGATGATGTGGAGAAAGGGGAACATTCTTTCATTGCTGGTGGGAATGCAAACTTGTACAACCACTTTGGAAATCAATCTGGCACTTTCTCAGAAAACTGGGAATAGGGCTTCCTCAAGACCCAGCTATTCCACTCCTTGGAAGATACCCAAAAGTTGCTCCACCACACAACAAGGACATATGTTCAACCATGTTCATAGCAGCCTTACTCATAATAGCCAGAATCTGGAAACAACTTAGATGTCCCTCAGTCGAAGAATGCATAAAGAAACTCTGGTACATTTATACTATGGAATACTACTCAGCTATTAAAAACAAGGAAATTTTGAAATTTGCAGGCAGATGGAATTAGAAATGATCAGCCTGAGTGAGTTAACCCAGACCCAGAAAGATATACATGGCATATACTCACTTATAACTGGACACTAGCCCAACAGGGATGTCTCCTGAAAATTTTCACTTAGCAGGAGATTGGGGATAGATGCTGGGACTTGCTACTGGGATTCCACGTGAGAGAGGTACGGGAGAACGGGGAAATAGAAGGATCCAGAGGGTCCTAGAACCCTACAAGAAGACCATCAAGGCTGCGGATCTGGGCCCAGAGGGGCCTGCTCAAACTACTGTACCAACCAAGGACAATGCATGCAGTAAACCTTAACGCCCTATTCAGATCTAGCCAATGGACAGCACATTCTCCACAGTTGTGTGGACAGCGGGGACTGACTCTGACATGAACCCTATTTGACCACTTCCCCTTGGTGGGGAGGCCTAGTGGCACTCAGAGGAAGGGGAAGCAGGCTACCAGGATGAGACCTGATAGGCTTTGATCATATGGTGGGGGAAGAGGTCCCCTTCTGTCACAGACCTAGGGGAGGGGAATATGGTGAAAGAGGGAAGTGGAGTGGGAACAGGAAGATACAAGTGAGGGGATAACAACTGAGATGTAATCTGAATAAATTACTTTTTTAAAAAAAGGAAAAAAAACCCCCAATAAACAAAGAACAAAAAAAAAAAAAAAAAAAGAAAGAAAGAAAGAAAGAAAGAAAAGAAGAAAAGCTACTTCTTCCTGCCTGTCACTATCACCTGTCTTTTTAAGTCTTAAAACTCTTCTGAGCTGGGTGTGGTGGCGCACGCCTTTAATCCCAGCACTCGGGAGGCAGAGGCAGGCGGATCGCTGTGAGTTGGAGGCCAGCCTGGACTACAAAGCGAGTCTTGGACAGCCAAGGCTACACAGAGAAACCCTGTCTTGAAAAACCAAAAAAAAAAAATAGAGTTTCAATTTCAATGCACATTAATTTCCAGACTTTTAAATCCTCCTTTCCATTTTCAGAGTTTGGGTAGGTTTTGTTTGTTTTGAGTTCTGAATTGTCTCTTAGACTCCTTCTAATGACAGTGGTCTGTGTCTCAGCCACCCCTGTGCTGTCAGTTAGTCTCCCTTACATGTTTTCCTGCCCGCTGACCAATCCTTGCTGTCTGTACATATACACCCAGCGAGGCTCAGGGACCAAATGACTGAGGTTCCCAGTCACTGTTTTTCTGAGCAGGCAACATGGAGGGATATAGGTGAAGATTTCTTCAGAACTCATTAGGTTGGGGACAGCCCGCTGTACTGCTGATGTATGGAAAAGGTTTCTTTCAAAGGCAGAACCCTTTAGCACTATTTACTGTTGTGTAGAGCTGCCACACCCAACACACATCGGTGTGAGAAGTTCAAAGACACTGTATCCTGCTGCCCTCAGGCCAACTCTAACACCTGCAGTCTTCTGGAGGCTTGTCCCTGCTGCACCCTGGAACCAAGCAGGCTTTAGTTTTGGACAGAGGTCGCAGTGAGGCAGGTCCTCAGGCAGTTCATTTCTAGACTTTGGCTGTAAGCTAGAGTCACCCAGGAGTTTAAAAAAACATTTGCCTCTGCCAGTCTCTCCTTTGAGACATCCATTTAACGAGCTGGAGGCGTGCACACTGAGGTAACTCTCATTCAGCCAGGGCTGCAGTTACTTATTGGCTTATTGGTGCAGCTGCCCCGTTGTTTTATAGCAGTCCTGACAATTGCCCCACAGCCTGTTTTGGCTCCCTTGCACCAGCTGATTGGGAGCTTGGAGTTCTGCCTGAGCTTGTTGAGAGGAATGGTATGTACCTCTACAGACGTTTCCTCAACACCTGCTTTGGGCTGGATCTACAGAATACAGTTTCCATCTGTCCAAGTACATCTACTTTATATAGTTCATAAACTTGCATTTTTGATCTTTCTTTCTTTTTTTAATTTTTTGAGACAAGGTCTCACTGTGTAGCTCAGCTGTCTTGTAATTCACAGACTAGGTTGGGCTTGAACTCAGAGATCCTTCTACCTCTCCTGGACTAAAGGTGTGCACCACTACCAGCTTCTCTTTTAAAAAAGTAACTCCCTCACTCCTCCACCTTTTATTGGGTTAGGAGGTGGGTGGGAAGGGAAATTCTCTCCCAGCAGGAAACTGGAGATTACAGTTGGAACTCCATTGCCCACATTCAGATGCAGCTGAAAGCACAGGGCAAAAGAGCCCACACACCAGCACTCCCATTACCAACACTAACATGCAGACACGCAGAGGAGGGATGGGAGCTACTTTAGAACCCTACTTAACTGCAACTGGGCTGTGTGAACCAGCAAAGCTTACAGGAGGCGTGTGGTGACTAAGACAGCAGGCATCACGATCACCAGTCAGAACCCTCAGAACCTTCAACTTCCTCATAAAAGGATAACCCTGAACACAAATGACAAGACAGCAACTTGGCAAGAAAAAGAGACTGACTGATTTGTAAAAGTGAGAATTTTGATGAGTAAAAAGCACAATGCTGGGGGCTGGAGAGATGGCTCAGAGGTTAAGAGCACCGACTGCTCTTCCAGAGGTCCTGAGTTCAATTCCCAGCAACCACATGGTGGCTCACAATCATCTATAATGAGATCTGGTGTCCTCTTCTGGCTTGTAGGCAGGATACTGCATACATAATAAATAAAGAAATCTTTAAAAAAAAAAAAAAAGAATTAGTAATTAAAAAAAAAAAAAAGCACAATGCTTTGAGAAAAAAATCAATTTCACAAACCGAAAAAGTGGCACAGATTATGATATTATTATTTTTTTCTTTTTTCTTTTTGGTGTTTCAAGACAGGGCTTCTCTGACTAACAGCCCTGGCTATCCTGGACTCTCTTTGTAGACCAGGCTGTCCTTGAACTCACGGCGATCTACCTGGCTCTACCTCCCGAGTGCTGGGATTACAGGCATGCACCACCACACTCAGCTAAGATTATGTTTTAATAGCCTTCCATCTAGCTTACTTACTCCTCAAAAACAAAACCTATTACTATTAAGAAGATACAAAAGGATAGTGAAGACTGCTACTAGAGATGATTAGGTTTAGGAAATGAAAGGAGTCAAGAATTCCTTGCGGGGCAGGGGCAGGGGCAGGGGGATCGCTGTGAGTTGGAGGCCAGCCTGGTCTCCTCCAGGACAGTCAAGGCTACACAGAGAAACCCTGTCTCGAAAAACAAGAACAAAAACAAAACAAAACAACAACAACAAAAATAATTCCTTTCTTTAAATCCAGCGAAAAGAAGCAAAACAAGTTATGTAAATACAGTATAGAGGGTAGGAAAAAAAAGTCCATTATACAGGATGCAGCCCTTTGCCACACCTATCATAACACAAACAGGAAGGAAACCAGAGAAAACTGGATGCTCAAAGTTGTTAGCGTTGCCTGAAAACATAAAATAGGCAATAATTCCACATCAAGAGTTCAGACTATAACTTCAAAGCCCACAAGTTCCCTATGGTTGACCACCCCACTGTACCCCAAAACTCAACCTATTGCACTGTGTGACAGCTCAGCAGTGGTTTGATGCAGTGCTAGGATGGCATGTGTAAACACTCTGTGGGTATTCTGGAAAGAAGCTCCAGATGAGCAAAGAAAGAGGAAACTCAGGGTATGAGTGGAACTGTGTGTCCTCGAGGATTTTAAGAATTTGTTCTGTGAACGAGTGTTTTGCCTGCATGTATGTCTGTGTACCACATGTGTGCCTGCTCCCCTGAGAGGCCAGAACAAGGCTTGAGATCCTCTGGGACTAGAGTTGCAGACAGTTGTAAGCCACCATGCTCATGCTGGGAATTGAACCTGGGTCCTCTGGGAAAGCAGGTACTGCGTTTAACTGCTGAGCCCTACACTCACTGTTTTAAATAAACATGCAACAGATAGAGCAGCCCACACGATGCTCATCTGCATTGTTGAAGTGTACTTCCGAGCTCGGTCTGCTAAGATGCTCTACCCAGCAGCATGAAGGTCCACCTTGCAAACACAGGGGCACCTGACTCAGTGTCTAACTACTATTTCCAATGAAGGGAAAGAGCACTCCTGGGAAAATGGTTGATTCTAAGACTGGGACAGGAATCTTAAAGTGAACCCAGAACACCTCACAGTATCACAAAGTCACAAACAACAAATAAATGCAGCACTGTGGTGCGAAGAGGTGATGGGAGGGCGTTTCCAATAGCCAAACCTAGGGCAATTTGAGTACCAAGTAAAAAGGTCTTACTGGAGGAACAATATCCCCGATGTATGCTGACAAAAATAAACAGCTGAGGGCTGGAGGGATGGCTCAGAGGTTAAGAGCACTGTCTGCTCTTCCAGAGGGTCTGAGTTCAATTCCCAGCAACCATTTGGTGGCTTACAACCATCTATAATAAGATCTGGTGCCCTCTTCTGCTGTGCAGGTGTACATGGAGGAAGAACACTGTATATGTAATAAGGTAATCTTTTTTTAAAAAGTAAAGAGCTAAATAAACACAGGGAGAAGGGACAGATCTTCCTTGCAGTAGAATTCCAACTAATAAATGTAAGATGAAAACACAGTTATCACCGGCCGGTGGTGGCGCATGCCTTTAATCCCAGCACTCAGGAGGCAGAGGCAGGTGGATCCCTGTGAGTCTGAGGCCAGCCTGGTCTACAAAGGGAGTCCAGGACAGCCAAGGCTACACAGAGAAACCCTGTCTCGAAAAACCAAAAACCAAACCAAACCAAACAAACAAAAAAACCCAACCCACAGTTATCATAAACCAAGTACCACAGTAATAACTATTGTGTGCTGTATCACTGGTGGATGTGGGGTGTGAGGTAGGGTGTGAAGGGATACATTTGTGGTTCTCAGTATCCCTTTTCCTGAAATACCCAACCCTAAAAAAGGATAACCTGACAGAAGAGAAACACGGAGACTCTACCCTAGCCGAGTGGTTGCCAGCAGCCAAGGCACCACATGCCTCATGATGGTGATGAGCTAAAATGGGCACAGCATCACCCACAGGGTATTTTCCAAAAACACCAATGTACTTACTCATTGGGGACGGACTACCAATAGAACGCTGTCCCCAAAAGTGTCAGCGCCATAGCCAGCAAGATGGAGGGCTGTAGCTTACCGGAAGGAAGTAAAGCCAAGAGAGCCAAAAGCAGCTCCAGATTCTGGATTTGAATTCAGAGCAGAAAAGAAGTTACTGTGGTAATGGGTGTGGGGTGTGAATGGTACTACAGGGACGCTAACTGCCTGACCTTAACAAATGCCCTGTCTCAAAAAGCAAATCAAAACAAAACATTATGAATCACTGGCTCTGGAGAAGTTCCCACAGCACAGGGAAAAGAAAAAAAATTGGAGTATAGATTTGAATTTTTTCATAATGAAAGATCAAAACACATTACACATAAGTTTTTTGTTTGTTTGTTTGTTTTTTGTTTTGGTTTTTCAAGACAGGGTTTCTCTGTGTAGCCTTGGCTATCCAGGACTCACTTTATAGACCAGGCTGGCCTTGAGCTCACAGAGATCCGCCTGCCTCTGCCTCCCGGGTGCTGGAAGAAGCATGTCTTCTTACAAGTCCCTTTTGAAGATCAGCTAAACAGCCACATCTTCAAACACCCACAGTGCAGAAAGCTTTCATGAACTGTCAAGTGTGTCAGACACACAACAGATGCTGAAAAGAAAGCAAGGAAGCAAACCCTGGTCCTCAGGCGGGTGGACAAGCACTGATGCAAGTAAGGTGGCGACCAGCACACAGAGTGCTCAGGGAAGGGCTCAACTTCAGTCTTCAAAGGAAGAAGGAAAATAGCTCCAGGTTGGCTTGGCAACCAGCAAAACAGGACAGGATCCCAGGCCACCCCACACAGAGTGAGCTCCACTGCCCAACTCCACTGCTCTGTGCTCAGTAGCTCTGAACCTTGGGCCATTTACAAGATATCACTGAACTAACTTTCCTCATTTGGAGATAATAAATCTCACCTCCGAATACTGTGAGAAGGAGAGATAAATGCCCTGCAAGGATCTGAGGAGTGAGAACTCCCTGGCAGACAGGACTACTGTTTATACACTTTTGAGTTTATGGATGGTTTGCCAGGTACCTGGAACACACACTGAATTAGTATTTACTAAGTACTAGAAGTTACTAAACGAATGTTGACTCTGAGATCAATGTATTTAGTGTTTTACTTCTAATGTTTTAATACTGTGTGTGTGCACACCATGGAGGCCAGAAGAGGGTGCTGGGCTCTCTGGAACTGGAGCTGCTGGACGGATGCTGAGTCACTGGATGCAGGTCTGTGAAGCAAACAGGTCCTCTAAGCGAGGCAGCCGGTTGTGAGGTGCAGTGTGTTTACCTGGCCTCCACCCATGGTGAGGGGCGGCTCCGGCGCGGCACTCACCTTCTACCGTCGCTCCTTCATTTGGGTTTGAGTACCCCTCGCCTTTCCGCCTGATTCTCCGAATAATGCCCGAATCTTCAAATAGATCCTCTCCTTTAAAATCAAGGAGTTCAATCTGGACGGGGGACGATGAAAGCCAGTTTACAAACAGTTGTGTTATAAACCTTAGGCCGCGTCTCTCTCTGTATGGCTTAGATAAGGGAAAGTGGAAACTGAGAGCACCGCCCTCTGCAATACTTGGAAAGAACGCCGTGCGATGACACTGTCTAGGTCTGCATCCTGTGGGGCTGCAGTGCGAAGACAGACAGGAAATACTAGGACAACTGCCTTGTGGGCAAAAGGCCAGAGCTACGAGGTGCTGGCGTAAAACGCTCTGTCTGACTCTTAGGACACCAGTTTTCCACCCCAGATTTGTAAACTTTCCACCTTAAAATGTAAGAAGAACCTGGCCTTCAGCTGACTGAGATATGCTTTTCACTGTGTTAAAGATCAAGCTTTGCCAACGATGTGTAATCGATTCAACACAGTACACAATGTAACACCATTCACTGTCCCTGATGCAGACTGAGGGGACAGTCATAACCCCCCACGACTCAACATTCGTCACCACCGTTTCCGGCCTGCCAATTTAGAGTACGTCTTACCTCCCTGCTGACCAGAACCTTAATTTCTACATCCTCGTCTTTTGTTTGTTTGGATATGCCTATTCTGTGCCAGAGACACATTTCTAAGAAAGCACTGGCACATCCCCCGGGTGTGGGAAACAATTCAAGAAGTCAAGCTCCAAAACAACTGAAGTGGCGTGGGCTCTCGGCGGCAGGCCCCGCTTCTCTCCCACTGCACAGCACAGCACAGGCCGGCAGGGCAACGCAGACAGCACACGTACTTGCCTCAAAAAACAGAGTTGCGTTCGCAGGGATTTTCGGGAGGCTGCCAGTGGAGCCATAAGCATACTCTGGTTTACACAGTAAATGGCAGATCTCTCCTTTCTTCATGGTAGATACCCCAATGTCCCAGGCTTTGATAACCTGGCCTAAGAGAAAGCAAGAAAACATGTTTTTTTCAAACAAAAATCAAATCTGTCAAACCCTAAGAACTATAAAATTGGAGGAATGTTTTCCTCCCTTGCCAGTTTCACAAACTCAGCTTTACTGCTCAACTGTGGGACCACAGCAGGTGACCTGTGTGTTGTCAGTATTTACAAGCTGTTGTTCTGCTGTTTTGGGTCAGTCTCATAATGCAGCCTAAGCTGGCCTAGAACTCCCAGTTTTCCTGCTAGATCACTTCTGGGGTGACATGCATGTGCATCATGCTTGGGTGATGCTCATAGCTCTTATCATGTGCAAGGTTAACTGTCTCTCATTTTGGAGCTAGAGAGAGCTTAGCAGTTGAGAGCACTGGCTGCTCTGCCTAAGAACTTGGGTTCAATTTCCAGCATCCACACGGCAGCTAACAGCTGCCTGTAACTCCATTTCCAGGGGATCAGATACACTCACAGAGACATATATGCAGGCAGAACACCAATGTACATAAAATAAAAATAATTAAAACAAAACAAAAATATTATGTCTCATTGTAGTCTCAAATTCTTTGGGAAGCAATAGAAAATTTAAGCAAAAACAACAACAAAACCACACCTGAGGTGTTATGTCAATCAAAACCTTAAACACTTGGGCCACAAAGATGTCTCAGTAGGCAAACCACTTGCTGACCTGATTTTGATCCCTGAGATTCAAGTAATAGTAAGGATAAACTTATATTTCTGCAAGGTTGTTCTCTGATCTATACACACACCCACGTACAAATAAAATAAAAATAAATGTAATTTAAAAATTAATAAAAATCAGGCTAGAGAGATGGGTTGAGCAGTTGAGCACACTAAGTGCTCTTCTAGAAGATCCCCAAGTTCAGGTCCTAGAACCCTAGACAGTTCACAGCTGTCTGTAACTGTCTGATACTCTCATATAGACATACATGCATGCAAAACACCAATGCACATAGAATACAGGTAAATAAAATTAAAAGACATTTTTAAAAAAATCACTCAAGCATGCAAAGACCAGATAAGCAATGAGCCTCAGAGAAAATGGAGTGACAGAGAACTGGATGCAGTACATTAGGATCAAAGGACCCTGTATGTATGAAAGGAAGCAGAGAAAAAACATTTGCTATTTGGAACTTCAGCTTAGTCTTTTTTTTGTTTGTTTGTTTATTTTTGTTTCTCTGTGTAGCCTTGGCTGTCTTGGACTTGCTTTGAAGACCAGGCTGGCCTCGAACTCAAGAGATCCACCTGCCTCTGCCTCCCGAGTGCTGGGATGAAAGGTGTGCACCACCACGCCTGGCTGTCAGCTTAGTCTTTGTTATATAACTTAACATCAGCTCCAACAATTTTACATAATACTTACTTATTATTAAGACCTGATATGCCAGGCATGGTGGCATCACAGTGCAAACCTGTCTTGAAAAACCAAACCAAACCAATACAAAAACCCATATGTGACAGCATATTATACATTCAGCTCTGAACTGCTTTTCACTTAACAACTTTGTCTTCTTTCTTCATTACTAGAGGAAGAGCATGCCTTTTAAGGGTTACAGTGCTAAATTCCAACCTCCAAAGGTCTGCCTTTTACTAACTTTGAAAACCCATGCAAATTTCATGTTTCCTGACCTGAAAAGTGTCCTAAGAGTACCTACTCCAACTGCATGGCACAGTGTATACAGTGTCTGGCCTTTAGCATGATCCAGTAAAAGAAATCTGCTACCGTAACAATTGTCACCACAAACAACCCCATTTCTGGCTTTGGACAAGGTCTTATTTCTGCCTCAGCTTCCTCACTGCTGGGTCACAGACGGGAAGCTCCATCCCCCTCTTCTCACTCCTTGTGGTCTACGTAGGGTGAGTGTAAGGTGTGTGCACAATATGTGCCTGTGCCACAGTGCACATGTGGAGGTCAGAAGGCGATTTTGTAGACTCGGTTTCTCCTTCCATCTTTGATGGCTCTTGGGGTCATACTGAGGTCACCTGGCTTATGTGGCCTGCCTTTACCCACTGAGCCATCTTACTATCACATTGCGTGTGTACACGTGAAAGTCACAAAAACTGGAGGGAAATGGTGCTACTAATATAAAAAGCACACACTTCCCACCTCCCGCAAAGGAGTCTGCAATGCTACAGGAAGACACTTGCGATGTCATTGAAACAGGCTCTCACATATCCAAGGCTGACTTCCACTCCTTTGTTGTTAAGGGGAGCCCTGAGCCCCTCCTCTCCCTGCCCCCACATCTTGAGTGTGGGAATTACAGGTGTGAACCACTTTACCACTTCCCCTGACCTGATTTCTGAAAAGCAGCACCAAGAAACCACTGAAACATAGAGAACACATTTTAAAATGTGTGAGATCTTTGCAACCAAGGAAACTGTCATTTTCCTGGTTAATTCCTTTAAATTATATACATAATTTTTGCTTGTTTGTGTATTAATTTTTTACATGCCTACTCTTAATTTTTTTGTTTTTCAAGCAGGGTTTCTCTGTGTAGCCCTGACTGTTCTGGACTCACAGGGTGTTGGGATTACTGGTGTGTGCCACTGTGCCTGGCTTACATGCCTAGTCTTAAAACTGAGATGAAATCTGGGTGTGGTAGCACATACATGTTAATCCCAGCACTCAAGAAAACAGAGACAGGTGGATCTCAAGGCCAGCCTAGTCTACAAAGTGAGTCCACGACAGTCAGGGGTACACAGAGAAATCCTGTCTCAAAAAAACCAAAGACCAACCAACCAACCATGTAAACAAAAACAAATCAACAACAAAACCCTGGGATGATTCTTTATTTGTCTCTGTAGCTTCTCAAGATAGTTCACGTTATAAAACCACTTTTCTTTTCTTTTTCTTTTGGTTTTTCCCGAGACAAGGTTTCTCTGTTACAACCGAGCCCTGGCTGTCCTGGACTCACTTTGTAGACCAGGCTGGCCTTGAACTCACAGCGATCCGCCTGCCTCTGCCTCTGCCTCCCAGGTGCTGGGATTAAAGGCGTGGGAAAAACACTTTTCTTGATAATGTCTGAACACACGACCTTATTAACTACGTATTCCATTTCTTGCTTAGGTTACTGCTATCTTTTACTATCACCAAATTCAAATGAACAATTGTGTGTCTAACTCTGTGTGGCTCTCTTCGCGCAGTGAAAGTCTGTGGCTGGTATGATGGGGACTGGTTGGTTGATTTAGTCTGTG
>OU015751.1:2592435-2633973 GCA_907169655.1 Acomys percivali
CTCTCTCTCTCTCTCTCTCTCTCTCTCTCTCTCTCTCTCTCTCTCTCGATCACAGTACTTTTTGCTCTATGCTGGGACAGATTTTTGTTGGTGGAATTTCTTAGTTCATCATTTGGTCAGCAGCTATGGTCAATATTTTGTTTAGTGTGTTACAAAGACTTTTTTGTTTTGTTTTGTTTTTTCAAAACAGTCTCTCTCTCTGTGTAGCCCTGGCTGCCATGAACTCTCTTTGTAGACCAGGCTGGCCTCGAAATCACAGAGATCTACCTGCCTCTGCCTCCCAAGTGCTAGGATTAAAGGCATGAGCCACCGCCGCCACCACCACCTGACTTTACATGATCTCTTATTATTTGATTGCTCAATTTCCTTAGCACTTTGTAATTTTGCAACTGTAACTTCAAATCTTTCTGCAAATTTTATTTAGAGTTAATAAAGGACATCTCTTAAGAACAAATATTTGGCTAAAGGCTGTTTAAAAAAAACAAACTCTTTAATCCCAGCACTCCAGAGGTAGAGGCAGGTGGATTGCTATGAGTTCGAGGCCAGCCTGGTGTACAAAGTGAGTCCGGGACAGCCAAGGCTACACAGAGAGACCCTGTCTCACAAAACCAAAAAATAAATAAAAATGCCAGGCGTGGTAGCACACACCTATTATTCCAGCACTTGGGAGGCAGAGGCAAGTGGATCGCTGTGAGTTCAAGGCCAGCCTGGTCTACACAGCAAGTTCAGGACAGCCAGGGCTAACAAAGAGAGACCCTGTCTTGAGGAAAAGAAAAAAAAAGAAGAAAGAAAGAAAGAAAGAGAAAAACAAACAAACAAAAAAGGCAAACATGAAGTGCCAAGTCTGTGTGTTCCCTGTCTGTGTGTTCCCTGCGTCTTTCAGAGGTACACGGCAACGGCAAAGGCTGGAGGAGAGAGACAGGTAGGGCATCCCGAGTTTAAAGTGAAGCAGGAGAGGGATACATAAAGATGCTAAGATGATATTTGCAGCAGGGTTTACAGGGGAAAATGAAATGTAATTTACAGAGGGAAGTAGAGGTTCAACTGTACAAAGGACCAGTCATGCCTAACGTCATAAGGGAAACAGCCAAGAGGGAGTGCGAGGCAGTGACTCAGGACGAGGGCGTGCACAGTCTCCCAGGAACCAACCGCTCACAAGCTGCACATGTTAGAGCTAAAGTAACAGTGTGGCTAAATAAGGATATCTCTTTTTAAAATATGCTCTTTTTAAAAATTAGTTAATTTTATTTTATGTGCATGGGAATGTATATCTGCATAGCAGATGCATGTGTGGTGCCTACAAAGGCCAGAAGAAGCTATATGATTCCATGAGATGGAGTTACAGACAGTGGTGGGAACTGAATCTGGATCCACTGCAGATAAACAACCTTGTAATACTGACAGGAAAAACAAACAAAAAACAAAAAGCTGCCAACACATCTTTCTCCCTCCCCAGCTTTTTTTTTTTTTTTTTTTTTTTTAATGCCAGGACCTGGAACTTACTATGTAGAGCAGGCTGGACTCAAATTTGCAGAGATCTGCCTGCCTTACAGGTGTGTGCCATCATACTAGGCACCAACATATTTGCTTATATGTAATCCAGAAAGAAATTTACTAAAGAATTTTCATTCTTTGTTTTCCAGTTAATCCAACATTTTTAAATTAACATGCGCTGGTTGGTGGTGGTGTACACCTTTAATTCCAGCACTTCGGAGGCAGAAGCAGAGGATCACTGTGAGTTCGAGGCTAGCCTGGTCTACAGAGTGAGTCCAGAACAGCCAGGGCTACACAGAGAAGCTCTGTCTCGAAGCAAAACAAAACGAATTACATTTGGTTTATTAATGGGGAGGGAGGGGTCACACTAGAGCATGCATGTGGAGGTCAGAGCACAGCTGCCGGGAGCCTCTTCTCTCCTACTGCCTGGCTCCCAGGAACCACCTGCTGAGCCTTCTTACTGGCCGAATTCAAAGTGGAAGTGCCTTCCAAAGCAGGAGGGGAGCCCTAGCTGGGACATGTCGAGCAAGGTCGAGCAAGGGGTGCTCTCAAAAGTCTTGGTAGTAGTTAAGTTTAATGGTCATTAAGATAAAAACATTGTCACAACTACTAAGCAAATAAAACTGGTTCTCAAGCCTTTTCTTTTTTGTACTGGAGAACGAGCTCAGGCTGTGTGTGTCAGCAGCACTCTGGGCGCACTCTTCCTCAGCCTGGCTCTCAGGCTTTCACAGTTCAAACCTCACTGCTGACTGCTCGTGCTTTGGGCAGCACAACTGAAACACGGCTGCTGAAGAAGCCAAGCGCCACTGAGACAGGTTAAAGATCTAGTCCCATAGCACTCAAGGTCCTGCTCTGCGGCCCTACACTGGTGCCCCGGCACACATCTAGGACCTCAGCGCTGGCCGGAGGCTGAGGCAGGCAGCGCAATCATTCCTAGGCACTGTCTTGACTTGATACCTTGCTAACAAACCCCACAGAGCTCTGCAGCCAAGCCACAAGCCCACATCTTAGAGGTGCAGCTTAAAAAACGCTGTTAAATGCTGTAGAGACTGATGATAACTTTCAACATTCTTCACGTCTTCCTAAGAATAACACCTCCACTTGGGGGCTGGAGAGATGATGTGATGATTAACAGCAATGGCTGCTCTTACAGAGGGCCCAGTTCAATTCCACGCACCCATGGCAGCTCACAGCCGCCTGGCACTCCAGGTCTAGGGACCCTTCCATCTTTCCTGGCCTTCTCTGGCCTCAGGAATGTACTTGGTATACATGCAGGGAAAACAGCCACATACATTAAATTAAAAAGCAAAACAAAACTCACACACAGCTCGAGTCTGCTGCACAGGGTGTGCATTGGAAGAGGGGTAGTCTTACACGGCAAGTATACTTGAAAGCCATCTTATACGCCGGAAAATACAGTGCCTATGCTGCGCCAAGTACTGTTTTAGTGGAAACAGAAAATGTGTCTCCATAAAACATACATTTGGGGGGGCTGGAGAGATGGCTCAGCAGATAAGAACACTGTTTACTCTTCTAGAGCTCAATTTCCAGCAATCACATAATGGTTCACAGGCATCTATACTGGAATCTCTATCTGATGCCCTCTTCTGTCACCCAGGCTTACATGCAAATAGAACACCCATACATTAAACAAACAAACAAGGTTTTTTAAACCCAAAAGAACAAAAAATTAAAAACCTCAAAACCACACATTTGGTAAGGGAAGAGATAGCAGGAATGAATCTCTGTAACTTTGGGCCACACTGTTGTTTGGTTTGGTTTGGTTTCTGAGGCAGCGTCTCACTCTGCAGCCCTGGATAGCCTAGAACTTGCTAGGTTAAACGTGATAACCTCAAGTTCAGAGCTCTGCCTGCCTCTGCCTTCCAAGTCCTGGGATTAATTGAAAGGTGTGCTAGCATGCCTGGTTCTGTGTTTTTAATCTTAAAAACAAAACAAAAATCATATTTCTACTTAGTACCAGAGTGGTAGATTATTAACCAGTAGTGACTCATTAATGTCTTATAGTTTAGCTCCAAGTCTGCTGCTGTTTTCTAGGGACAGACCAACAGAAGCCAGTCAATACCAAGTGTGGAATGTGTTGCTTTTTTTCTTTTTTTTTAAACTCCACTACTTAGTCTAAGTAAAAGACACATAAGCAGCACTCAATAAATGGTGAAATGAACTGTCATTTTCAAAGGCAGTATACAGAACCAGTGCTAAAGTGCCATGACATAGAGACTATTTCTCTAAATTAAATCTGGAAAAATAAGATTTGTTTCTCAGCCAGGCAGTGCAAGCCTGTGATCCCAGCACGCAGGGAGGCAAAAGCAGGTGAATCTCTGTGAGTTCGAGGCCAGCCTGGTCTACAAAGCGAGTCCAGGACAGCCAAGACTACACAGAGAAACCCTGTCTCAGAAAAAAAAAAGAAGAAGAAGAAAAAAAAAAAGTTTATTTGTTTCTCCTCAGGAGTGGAAATTAAGAAAGCCTGGGCACAATTACACATGCAGGTCTGAAGTACACTAGGTGCACATCTGTGTACACACAATACACACCAAACCATCTAACTACTTAGTTCACTTTAGTAGTGAATTGTCATGAACAGAGGACCAGGGCCACACCTCACCAGTTCCTGTAAGTGCATATCAACCAGCAATGGAAGGAAAAGATGGTTCCCAGAGAAAGAACCTAGAACCAAGATCTTATATGCCATCCTCCCTGGGCTGGAGCCTAACTGCTCTTACAGAGGGCCTGGGTTGTATTCCAGCACCCACACAGCAGCTCACACTCATCTGCAATTCCAGCTCCTGGTTATCCAACGCCTTCTTCTGGCCTCTGCAGGCAATGCACACATGTGGTGCACAGGCACCCAAGTAGGCAAAACATCCATACACATAAATAAAACATTACATTCCCTTGTAATATACCACGTCTCATTAAAACATTTAAATCAACCAGATGGTTCTTTTGGTTTTGGTTTGGATTTGGTTTTGGTTTTTTGAAGCAGTGTTTCTCTGTGCAGCCCTGGCTGTCCTTCATTTGTTTTGTAGACCAGCTGGCCTTAGAACTCAGTGATCTGCCTGCCTCTGCCTCTCAGGGCTGGGATTAAAGGAGTGCACCACCACACTGGCTTCCTTATGTTTCTTAAAGGTCATTTGAAATCCAAAAGAAAAACTGCAGAACATCACTCTGTAACAAGAGTTGAAAACACTAAAGAACGATTTCCTCAACACTCTAAAAAGCACACTAATGAGTCCGGTATGGTGGCCCACGCATGCCTTTAATTCCAGCACTTGGGAGACAGAGACAGGCAGAACTCTGTGAGTTCGAGGCCAGCCTGGTCTACAAAGTGAGTTTCAGGACAGCCATGGCTACATAGAGAAACCTGTCTCGAACCACCCCCCCCTCCAAAAAACCCACACACACTAATGAATGCATTGAGTTATAAACTTCCTGTACTTTAAAGATAAATTATAGCAAAATTTAGTGTCTAAACATGTTTGTGGTTTTTATACCGTTCTAACTGGAGATGTAAAGGTTTGTGAGCACATGGAATAAATTAATTTTTAAAGAAAGAATAGCATTTTGGGCCTATGAACAAGCTGCCCTTATGTAGAAAGAACAAAGGCCTTGGTTACCTTGAGTCCCCACTCTAAAGGCAGAAGGCTGAAAGGCCAGAAGGCACAGGCCCTCACCTGCAGGCACTAGCTACAAAGCCTTTGCCCTCACTCAATTTCTCCAGCTCTAAATTACAGGGGTGAGCCTAAAGCTACATTACACCTCTAAGACTTTATATTTAGAAACTACCTTTAATGAATTAATCTGTTTTATGGGAAGTCAGATTTGAAGGGTGGAAAGGGAAAAATCCTCAAGAAATAAAAAAATTATTCTAGTATTACAGAGCTCAACTTTCCATTCCAGTTCTCTAGGCAAAGAAAGAGAGCGAGAGAAAGAAGGAAAAAGAAAAATCAATTCTGAGCTCCCTTTGGACAGCCCTAGTTTTCTTCAGTAGCTCTGTAACAAATAACTACAGACCCACTGGCTGAGACCATGTACGTGTATAAACCTACAGTTCTGACAGTGAGATGTGTAGAAAACCCAAGGCAGGCAGGGAACACTGCCTGGAGGGACCGTTCCTTGGCCTTCTCCAAATTGTTGTTGCATTGGTGGAGGTTTGCTTCCTCCATCTTCAAATGATGCATGAAGGAGAGATAAACCTGGTTTTGTCATGATCCCGAATGCGGGATTGGAACGGTTTTGTGAGAACAGGTGAGGTTAATCCACTAGAAGACAAACCACCTCGTGCGGGAGCTTGATTGTTGCCAGCTGAAAAGATCCAAGAACAGACTCTGGGAGGAGATATATAGATGAGCCAGAAATGGAGGCGGGGCCTTTGGAGACTTGGGATAGATTTGGCTTTTCATCGCTGCACTTGGAGATGCTCCTAGAGAGAACCGCTCGAGGGAAGGCTTCGGGGCTCCGGCTCCTGCTGAGGTTCCGGGTTCTGGTTACTCCAGCTTCCAGCAGAAGAAATCCTGCTGATTACGGCAGGAGAATTGTTTCTTGGAACTGATATCCTTACGGTTTTGTTATTCTTCAATCCTCTTTTTCCTTTTGTTTTGGTTAGTCGGGTTATAAGGGACGTACACTCGGTTAATAAGTTCATAATAAAGTATATTGGTTAAGAAAACTGAGCCTACAGCTGCCTTTCTTTGTTCTTTCCTAAGTTAATGTGTGTGTTGCTGTGTGCATGCCTGTGGAGGCTGCAGGCAGCCGGCAGGCGCCTTCCTGGGTTGCTCTCCACCTTACTTTTTATAAACATCACCTCACTGAACATTGAGGATTCAGCCAGACTGTCTAGACAACAAGCCCAGGAACCCTCTTGTCTCTGCCTTCCAGGCTCCCGCCATCACAAACGGCCTTTGATGTGAGCGCTGGAGATTGGAATCCAGGCCCTGGTGCCTGCAAAGCAAGAACGTAACCAGCTGAGCCAACTGTGGCCTTGTTCACCGTTCCTTTGTAGGCACATCTCCTGACTTCTAACCAGGAAGAAGGTTTCTCTTTTTTAAATTTTCATTTTATTTTTTGGTTTTCTGAGACTGGGTTTCTCTGTGTAGCCTTGGCTATCCTGGACTCGCTTCGTAGACCAGGTTAGCCTCAAACTCACAGAGATCCACCTGCCTCTGCGTACCATGTGCTGGGATCACCCAGCCTGGCTAGTTTCTCGTCTTTTTAAAAACTCACGTGACAAAGCAGGGCCCTGCTGGATTATCGGGGTAACCCCCGTGTCATTCCAGTCTCCAGCCTTACTCACACTCACAGTGTGTGCCCTTTGCCCTGTAAAGCAGCACACAAGGCCTTTTCAGGAGCTGCTCACCTACTCACCGGAGCAAGACCCTGAGTGTCTCCCCAGACTAAATGCAGTAGGTTCCTTCCCTCCACACTGAAGCTTTCCTGCTGTCTGTCCGTTCTGTCTCTGTCATCCAGCTGGACAATCAAGTTCTCATCTGACTATAAAGTAAAATCTAACATTTCTCTGATGATGCCTTCAGCATGTCAGAGATACAAACTAGGACACTTACCTTATTTTTCTTTTTCTCTTCCTTTTTGATTTTTTGTTTTGTTTTTTCAAGACAGGGCTTCTCTGTGTAGCAATGGCTGTCCTGGAACTTACTTTGTAGACTAGGCTGGCCTCGAACTCAGAGAGATCCACCTGCCTCTGCTTCCCAAGTGCTGGGAATCAAAGATGTGTGTTACCTTGCCTGGCTACCTAGTCTTTCAATTCCACAACACATTAAAATGGCAAGAAAACAATTACACACAGCACACTTTCTTCCTCCTCAACAATCACTGACAAGTTCTCTCTTAAACAAGACTAAGGTCTTTACATTTTAAGCAGCACACTATAAATGTTAAAGACTATACAAGCATCACGATCCGTAACAGGCTGTGTGAGAAACACACAAAGCTTGTGCACACTCTAGCATACACCGTGTAAGTGTGCGCTCACTCTTCCCACCCCCATAAAGCCACCACCACAATCCAAATAATGAATAAATCTGTCATCCAAAAAATTGTCCTTGCTACTTCCTTCTGTCCCAGCTCGGGGATCCAGGCAGTCTCTGATCTGCTTGCTGTGTAGCTCAGACTCAAAATATTCTCCTGTCTCATCTCTTAAATCCTGGGGTTACAGGAGTGTCATCATTACTATCTCTTTTTTTAATATTTATTTTTATTTTATGTATATTGTTGTTTTGCCTGCATGTATGTCTGTGTGAGGGTGCCGGACCCCTAAAACAGGAATTACAGACAGTTGTGAGCTGCTGTAAGGGTGCTGGGAATTAAACCAAGGACCTCTGGAAGAGCAGCCAGTGCTCTTAACTGCTGAGCCATCTCTCCAGCCCTCCACTGTTTTTTCTTTTACTTATTTTGCTTCAGAAAATTTTTGCCACTTCCAAAGCTACAAAGATTGTCTTCCAGAAATGTCATAAATTTGTGCTTTACAGTAGTTCTAAATAGGCTGGCTGGCTTCCTGTAGGGGCACAGAAGTCTTCCCGCTCCCAGTCAAGGCACTAGGGGAGCCTGGAGTGTTGAGTACACAGGGCTGACCCTTCAAGGGAAGGAACGCGAAGCCCATTCTCTGCCCAGAAGGCTGGCATGAATGTGCTTTCTGGCCCGGGTACCCTGTGCTATCCATGTAGACTTTCCAGGACTGTGCTCTCTCTACACTTGTGTTGTCAATCCATAAAATCTAACTTTATGGAAGGTGTCACATATACTTTACAAAGAGTTTCAATGTAGTTATGCCTGACCAGTATTGGGATCATTTTGTTCTTCAGAGATTTAGTTATACTTCGTTGTCCACGTGGGATTGAGTTAATCATCACAAGAATAATGTCACCAATTGTGCCATACTTCAACAAGCCTAAAATAAACCACTTGGGTTCAGACTCCCAAAGTTTGAACCAATGTTTGCTGCTGAGCCATCTCGCACCAAATTGCCTTGCCTCCAGAGGCTCCCTCCGCTCTGCTGCCCCCTGCTGGTAGGATTAATCCTCAAGGGCTAAAAATCTAATGCCATTTGACGAACAGGTATTATTCATATCACAGAATTTGGATATTTAAGTATGATCATGTATGGCTGATACTTTTTCTAATATGATTGCTGCTCCTGCTCACAATGGTGAAACCATCCCAGCTGTCATTAATGATTCGTTACACACCTCATTTCTAGGACTCCCATTAAAATACTGGCTGGGCGTGGTGGGGCATGTCTTTAATTCCAGCACTCAGGAGGCAGAGGCAGGTGGATCACTGTGAGTTCGAGGCCAGCCTGGTCTACAGAGTAAGTTCCAGGACAGCCAGGGCTACACAGAGAAACCCTGTCTCAAAAAACAAACAAAAAAACCAAACCAAAACCTAAAAACAAGACATTGAGAACGGTCCTGTTTCTAGCAACAACACTAAGGAACTTTGCAACATGTTTTATTCATGTATTAATCATGTGGGTTTAGCTCTTGTGTAGTGGTGACATCAAATACTTAAACAGCAAAATTTTAAAGTGATAAGGGGTATATGCACCCACCTAAGTCCCCACATACCACTATGCACAGAATGAAACAAGAATTATTCTTTTGTTTTTTGAGAGAAGGTTTCTCTGTGTAGCCTTGGCTGTCCTTGACTCACTTTGTAGACCAGGCTGTCCTGGAACTCACAGCAATCCTCCTGCCTCTATCTCCTGAGTGCTGGGATTAAAAGGTAGACCACCATAGACCACCACGCCCATCTAAACAAGGATTATTGTTAAATACAAAGACCAATTTGTTCCAAAACCTTTGTTTGTGAAAAGACATTTTTTTTCTATTAAAAAACTTAAGGGTTTACTTATGCACGTGAGTATTTTGCCGGAATGAATATGTCTGTGCACTATGTGCATGCCTGGTGTCTGCAGAGATCAGAAGAGAGCATCAGATCCCCTGGGACTGCAATTACGGACAGTTGTGAGCCACCATGTGGGCTATGATCTTTCCCGCCACCCCCTTCTTTTCTGGCTTTTTGAGACACGGTTTCTTTGTGTAGCCTTGGCTGTCCTGGACTCACTTTGTAGAGCAGGCTGGCCTCAAACTCACAGAGATCCGCCTGCCTCTGCCTCCCGAGTGCTGGGACTAAAGGCGTGCGCCACCACACCTGGCTATTCTCTATTTCCTTTTAAAATTGTGCACTCTTTGCTTCTGTTCCATTCATTCCCAATTGGAAACGCGTGTCCCCTCCTGCTCAATCAGACTAGTGGTTCACTGATTATAGTGGAGTTTTCTAAGCAATAGCTTTTTATTTCACTGGCTTCCCTTGCTATTTCTCTGTTTTTTATTTTACTGATGTAAGCTTTTATCTTTGACCTGTTTCTTCTGTTTAGTTTTTGTTTTTCACTCTCCAGTTTCTTAAAAAAGTAAGCTAAAGATACTGTTTTGTAACTTTACACTTTTGAATTTTTCCTTTCACTCTTTCTAGAAACTATAAACCACTATAAATTTTGATGATTATTTATTAAAATTACTGTCTAAATTTAAGGCTTTTTTCCTAACCACTGGTTTTCTTGGAAACATGTTTATGATTTTTCCAGATATCTTTCATTTAAAAAAAATTTCTTTGAGACAGAGTCTCATGTAGTTTTGGCTGGTCTAGAACTCACTATGTAGACCAGGCTGGCATCAAACTCAGAGATCCACTTGCCTTTTCCTCCCAGGTGCTGGGTTTAAAGGTGTGCAGCACCATCACACCCTGCACTTTATTGTATATCCATGGGTGTTTTGCCTGAATGTATGTCTGTGTACCAAGTGCTGAGGGTTGGTCTGGTTGCTGCCCAAATGAGAAGACATTCACATACTCCAAAATGATATTTGTAATCTTGCCTCCCAGTTTGACCAATAAAAAGTTGATACTTGGGCAGGGCTGGAAGAAGGTAGACATGACAGAGGTTCCCGGGCTTGGGGAGTGAAGGATCTTAGCAAGGAGAAAGGAGAGAAGGAAGGAAGCCATCACGGGTTAGTTAGGTGGAGAAGGAAGGAAGCCATCATGGGTTAGTTAGGTGGAGAAGCACATGGCACAAGTGGATGGAGATTTGGGCCAGATGAAGAATATTAGCAAGTATTTGGGATTATGGATGGGAGGCAGCTTGACAGAAATTATTAAAAACAGATGGCATGGGATTTTGGCAGGGAGATATGAGAGGGAGTGTAGGGGATTAATATCTGCCCTGACCCAGGTGAACCAAGGCTATTTTAAAATATAACAAGTGTCCATGTTTTCATTAATTGCTAGGGGGTTAGAAATTACTGCCTTAACAATTATAGAGCTAAAAACAAAACAAAACAAAACAAAACAAACAATTATAGAGCTAATAATAGACATTTATTAGACCCTACCTTTAAATTAGCAACACACATGTGTGCTTAGAGCTCTCAGAGGCTGGAAGATCTCCTGGACCTGGAGATACAGACAGGTGCGAGCCAAACACAATCTAAGTGCTGGGAACTGAGCCCGGGTCCTCTGGAAGGGCAGCCTGTGGTACTTTTAACTGATGTGTCATCTCTCCAACCCCCAACATTGATTCTTTTTTTTTTTTTTTAACTTTTGTCTCACTGTGTAGCCTTAGTTGTCCTGGAACTCGCTATGTAAATCAGGCTGGCCTAAAACTCAAGAGAGATCGGCCTGTCTCTTCCTCCCAGGTGCTGAGATTAAAGGCATATGCCACTATACCCAGACATACATTAATTTCTAATTCCTTTTGGTCAGAGTTCATATTTGAGAATTAAGTCATTCAAATCTTTGACGCTGTCTTATAGACTAAAAATCTAATCTCTTTTAGCCAGTACCCAACTGAAAATAAAGTGTATTTGGCTTATAACGGATAGAATACCATGTAAATGTTGATTCAGGCAGTTAGTTGTTAAGTCTTCTAAATCACTTCTGACGTCACTCTCCCCACCCCTGTGGGGGTGAGGCGAGCTTTGCAGTCTCCAACAATAACTGGAGACCCCTTTCATTAGGGGTTATCAGATTCTGATTCATGTATTTTGAAGTTCTGTTTATAGGTGCATAAAAATTTTAAACAATTACTTAGGACTAATGATCCACTTAATTTTAAGTCTTTATTCTTGGTAATATTTTTTGTCTTTTAACATTTATGTATAGGTAATGTGCATGTGAATGCTGGCAGGCACTAGAAGAGGTGATCTATCTCACCAGCCCGCCCCCTTTTCTCTTTAAAACTATAATTATATACACATTACGTCTTCATGTTTGTCTCATTGCAAAATGATTCCTTTTTCTCAGGCCTTAAAAAAAAAATCTGTAGGGCTAGAGAGGTGGCTCAGAGGTTAAGGGCACTGGCTGCTCGTCCAGAGGTCCTGAGTTCAATTCCCAGCAACCACATGGTGGCTTACAACCATCTATATTGTGATGTGATGCCCTCTTCTGACCTGCAGGTGTATATGCAGGCAGAGCACTGTATACATAATAAATAAATAATTGTTAAAAATCTGTAAGTATATTTTGGATAGTTTACATTGCTAGGCCTTCAAGTTTTCTAATCTTTCTCCTGCTCTGCTTTGGCAGAAACTCACCCCATGCTATGTGCTATTATTCTCACACCTGTAGGTTTCACTCCAATGATCAAGTGGGATCAGAGTTTTCTTAACTACTCAACATTCTCATTCTTTGCTGTGTTTTCTTTTCTTTTCTTTTCTTTTTTTTTTTGGTTTTTCGAGACAGGTTTCTCTGTGTAGCCTTGGCTGTCCTGGACCCGCTTTGTAGACCAGGCTGGCCTCGAACTCACAAAGATGTGCTTGCCTCTGCCTCCTGAGTGCTGGGATTATGGGCGTGCACCACCATGCCCAGCCTGCTGTGTTTTTCTTGAACAAGAGGAATCTAGTTACAGCAACTACTTCAGTGCCTACTAATCTCATCATCAGTCATATCTGGGTCTGTTTCTATTGACTAATTTTTCCTGTTTCTTTGCAAGCCTGGTAATTTTTCACCAGAGGCTGACCGCGAATTTGGCCCTGGTGAAGGATAGATAGTTCTGCATTCCTCTTAATGTGGAACTTTGTCCTAGTTAAAGTACCTGGAACCAATCTGACCCTTTGCAGGCCTGTTTTGGAACTTTGTTGGGAGGATGAAGGGAGTCTTCCGTTGAGGGTTGTATTCTCCCACCGTTAAGGCAATTGCTTCTGAGTACTCTCCCTGACACTGTGACCTATAAGGCTATTTGGTTGGTAGTAACTCAAACATTTTTTGTTTGACATGAACTCTTGCTGCTGAGAATCCCGGGTTGGCCCTGAACTCACCTCTGCCTCCTAAGTGTTGAGATTATAGACATTTGCCACCATGTTTGACTCTGAAAAGACACGGGGTTGCTGCTCATTAGCCTTCTGGGTGGCTGTTTCTGAGTGATCTTTACACAACTGAGCAGTGCTCATCTGAACAACAATTGGGATCCTCCACACACCTCTGGAGGTCTTCCCTGTGGAGCTCTTTCCTCTTCAAAGGCCATCTGCCTGCCCTCCTGGGACCCCAACAGACAAGAATTCTGGGAGTCACTTAGTCTAACTGCAGGCTGTACCTGCTGGTTTCTATTTCCTCAGGGATCACCCACCCCTTCGCTGCTGGCTTACTGGTGTTTCAAGCTGTTGCCTCATATTTTGTCTGGAGATTTTTGTTTGCTTTGTGACTGTAAACAAGAGAGTAAACCCAATCTCTGCTAACTACATTTTGGTCAGAATCAGAAGCACAAGCCAGAAAAAGATAAGGTTAGGACAGTGGCGCTTCCATGGGTGTAAAGTCTCATACAATAAGCACTGCTGGAAAAATCTTAATAGTCTCAAATTTGAAAGGTGTAGTTTTCCCATGACACTATAAAAGTCTGATAATAAAATAAAATCCTCTAAAATATCAGTTATTTTATTTTAAAATGCTGGAGTTATAGGTGTGTGCACACCACCCTGGCTGTCCTGTCGTCCATGAACCAACTGAAGAGTGTGGAGGGGAAACCAAAGCATGTCAGCTTGGCTTTGGCTGGTGTTGATGTGAACAGAGTTTAACAGAACTTTGAAGTTTAGATTCGCTTCTACAGCAAACCTTAAATGTTCACCTAATTTATGCAAAACCTATGGAATATTTCCATATGTTGAGTTTTTAATTTCCACTGAGACTGGGCTCTACAATCTGCATTTTGCCTGGATGTGGTTTTCTGTAGTATTGTTCTAAGAGAAGTTTCCTTGATGGGTGGTGATGTCCTTATCTGTGGATAGAAGGGCAGATGTTTAGATTATTGCTAGGATATTGTTCACTTAGTAGTGTGAGAGTTATGGGTTCTCTTCTGGTAACTACGATCTCACTGGCACTGAGTAGTTAGGCCCAGAAGACACAGTCTCCCTCGAGCTAAGCAGGTCTAAGTCCAAGTTAGCGCTGTTGGTTAATGACGCAGTATGTGCAGCACTCCTGCAGTCACGCTGGTCACTGATATGGCTCACAGGCGGCATAGCTGGGTGGGACTGTTGGTTTCTCCCTCTTTGGAAGCTTGTGTAGTGCCTTCTGGTGTCATGAAAGCCAGTCCTCAGGGAGCAGGTTTTCAGGTCAGCTCCAGCTCAGGGGTCTCTGGACCCTGTTTTAGAAGTGCATAGTGTCTTCAGCAATACAAACGTAACTACCACCTCTGGGAGGCAACCAAAGGCAGTAACAATAGGCTGTATGTTTTGGTAGACTTTTGGACACGTCGATCAACAACTCAAAAAAGACACCTTGTGTCCTCTATTAGGGTCTTTGTTAAGTGGTCTTCAGCTTTTAGAGGGAACACAATCAGCCCACTGTGGATCTTCTTTTCTGAGATGTCTGGTCAAAAAAAATTTTTTGAAATATTTATTTATTTATTTATTTATTTATTTATTTATTTATTATGTATAGTGTTTTGCCTACATGTATATCTACAAGCCAGAAGAGGGCACCAGATCTCACTATAGATGGCTGTGAGCCTTCCATCATTCTCTACCTCGGTTTGAGGTACAGGACAGGACCTTTGGAAGAGCAGTCTGCGCTATTAACCTCTGAGCCATCGCTCCACCCCCCACCCCACCCCGAAAATGTTTTTTGCACTGGGTGGTGGTAGTGCACATCTTTAATCCCAGCACTGGGAAGGCAGAGGCAGTTGAATTTCTGAGTTTGAGGCCAGCCTGATCTAAAGAGTGAGTTCCAGGACAGGCAGGGCTACACAAAGAAACTCTGTCCTGAAAAAACCACCACAACACATACAAAATTCTCCCCCTTCCCCCGCTTTGTGTGTGTGTGTGTGTGTGTGTGTGTGTGTGTGTGTGTGTGTGTGTTTCACTGTGTTATATTCTTACTGGTTTTGGTGCTGGTGGTAATAGCAATCAAACTATTGCGTTTTAGGAGTTCTTTATTATGGGTAAGTCTTTTGTCACTATGGTTTTTTGCTAGTATTTCCCTTGATTTGTATCTTGTCCTCTTTCTCAGAGTTTGTTAGGTTTTGTTTTGTTTTGTTTTTTTTAGAAACTAGATATAGTGGTGCCAGTCTGGAATCCAGCACTGGGGAGGCAGAGGCAGGAGGATTGCTACAAATTCAAGACTAGATTGGGCTATAGAGTGAGATCATCTCCAAAATCCAAAGAGAAAAGGAAAAGATACAAGCAGTGCTCTCACTCCCCAGCTGCCAGTTACTGATTCAAAGAAGGAAAATTAATCCTGAGAGTGGTGGCAGCAGCAGAGGCAGGTGGATCTGTGAGTTCAAGGTCCGCCTGGTTTACAAAGCAAGTTTAGAACAGCCAGCGCTTTGTTACACAGAGAAACTCTGTCTCGAAAAACAAACAACAAAGGAAAAATTAAAAAAAGAAAACAAAGTTCTGTTTTCTTAATATTTTCCTATCTTTTTTTTTTTTTTTTTTTTTTTTTCGAGACAGGGTTTCTCTGTGTAGCCTTGGCTGTCTTGAACTCACTTTGTAGACCAGGCTGGCCTCCAACTCACAGCGATCCACCTGCCTCTGCCTCCCTGAGCCCTGGTATTACAGGCATAGGGCAGGCTTGATATCAAGTCTTAGTTATATTGTTTCCCAACTTAACAACTGGGGTATTTAAATGTTACAGTTGTCCTATCGCCAGTTTTAAATGACTAAATTGTATCTTACTGGCTGGTTCTCAAACTGGCCAAAGAGATCCCTAACAAAAGCTAAATTAACTGTTACAAAAGTTAGCAAGTTGATGCTAAAATTCCTCGAGATACCTAAAGGATTCAAAATAGCCAAAACTACTGCTGTGGAGGTTGCTCAATAGGTAGATGCTGTACAAGCATGAGGATCTAAGTTTCATCTCCAGCGTCCATGCAAAAAAGCTGGTGAGGTGGCATACCTGTAATCCCAAGGCAATGCGGCAAAGACAGAGACCAGAGGATTCCTGGGACTTCCCGGCCAGGCAGTGTAGCCAAACCAGTGAGCTCTAGGTTCAAGAGAGACAGTGCCTCAAACCCAGGTAGAGAATGATGGAAGCAGACATCCCACATCCTCCCCTGGCCCCCCCGACATGCACCGGCACACATACAGGGATGGACACACACACACGCACGTGAGCGCACTAGGTTATAACTCAGCAAAAGTAGCAAGCGCTACCTGCACAACCCTGGCAGTCTGAGGCTGATCCCCAGACCAATGTGAAAAGCTGAATTTGGTGGCCCTTCTGTAATCCCAGCAATCCTGGAGAGAAGAGGATGGCTCAGAAGCTCACAGGACAGCTAGCCTGGGAAGGTGGCGCAGAAGAGCCAAGGAAGACCTTCCCTCACCAAGGTGGAAGGCTAGAACTCCAAAGGTGACTTCCACATGACACCTGTGAGCAGCACGCCGAGGAAAGTAAAAGGGAGGAGGTAGCATAGGAGTCAAGTTTTCAGCCTTGGTTCACGCAGCGATTTCAGTATTTCAGATGTGAAACTACAGCAAGCCATGTGCAGAGTTTCCTGTGAGGCAGAGCCCTCAGTTTAAGATCCTCACAATGAAATACTACGGAGGGCAAGTATGGCAGGCTGTGGTGGAGATGGTAACTGATGGACCGGCTTTCACCCAGCGAGGGTGTGGTCAGAGATCAACCGGGTGCACACACATTCCAAGACTGTGGCTACAGCAGAAAGTGACTAGGGAGAGTATGGCTAGAAAATAAGAGCAGTGCAGACCCTCTAAGCCCAAGGCAGTGACCACACAGGCAGAGGGGAGGGCCTCCTGCAGGCCAGCAGCACGCAGGAAGATGCAAAGATATGAATCACCAGTGACCCATGCAGGAACTGCTTGTGATTCAATTTGGCTAAAGTAAAGGGTACATGTGGGAAAGAAGCAGACGAAGCTAAATAAATAGGCAGAGGCTTGACTGAAGGACCTTGTGTTCCAGAATACAGCATTTGAACTTTATTCCAAAGGAAATGGGAACTGAACCATTTTTAAGGAAAGTGACAATCAGACTGGCTTACGACAACTTACTCTGGCAGCCCTCCAAGGCCTTCCCATCACAGACAGCACAGAATCCAGAGCCCTTCCATGCTCGAAGCCCTCTGCGCTCATCTCCGAGACGTCTACCTCCTGCTCTCGACTTGAGCGGTTCTGCCCAACACCTACCCCCTGGTGCCCTCCCCAGGGCTCTGTACCCACTGGTCCTCTACCTGGAGCTTCAGTCTCCCATTTCCTCCTGAGAGGCTTGCTCTGATGTTACTATGAAAGAGCAAGAAACTACTGTAGTAGGCTCCACCATCTGTCTGTTCTCCAAACCGTGGGGCACAGCCACTGATTTGCACATTGCTGTCCCACCTCAGCAGAACGCAGGTCCACAGCCGACTCTCTCAATAACCCCAGCGCAGAGAGAGAGGCAGACTCTGTCCACAAAATGAAATTTTGAATATTCACCAAAAAATAATACTTTACATTCCTAGTGAAAAACGCAAGCCAACATGATGTTCTCAAAGGCAAATTTGCCACTATCTACAAAGAGCTTAATATCTTTTAGCTCAACATGTCTAGAAAACTGTGGAACAACATCTGGTGAGAGGCTACTAAATACAACAGCTCTAAGAGAAGAAAGAAATGTATACACATATATGTGGGTGCCCATGTCCACGGTGGCCAGAGGTGAATGCTGGGTGCCCTTTTCACTCTTTTTGAGACTAAACATGGACGTATTACCAATTTTGCTAGGCTGGCTGGCCAGCACGCTCCCGAGACCCACCTTCCCAACTTCCCCAGGGCTAGAATTACAGACACACACAATGTACATGAGTGTTGACAAGGATGCCTGGGACCCAAACTCAGGTTCCCATGCGTACACAGTCCGCATGATGCTGAGTCATCTCATCAGCCACAGGGGTTAGGCATGTAATGGACTCTTACTATAAATCTCAACAATGAAAGAGTATGCAGCAGTTAAAAATAAGTTAACAGTTATAAAGGAATTGATATGAAAAGATGCTTAAGAATGACATTAAAGAAAAAAGTGATTTATAGAATATGACCTAACTTTTCTAAGGCTCAAGAATATAGATCAATGTTAGAGTACTTACTGAACATACACAAAGCCTTTGGTTTGACCTCTACTACTGCAGAATAATATGTATCTTTGCATGAAAATACTGTCTCAACAACAACAACAAAACCATATGCATTTGTAAATGCAGAGAAGACATCTACTAAGAAATACACTAGCGATGTGGCGGTGGCACATGCCTTTAATCCCAGCACTCGGGAGGTGGAGGCAGGCAGATTGCTGTGAGTTCGAGGCCAGCCTGGTCTACAAAAAGAGTCCAGGATAGTCAAGGCTACACAGAGAAACCCTGTCTCCAAAAACAACAAAACAAAACAAAAGAAGCTACTAAACTCCAGGGTCTCACAAAGTAAGAATGTGAAATCCATATAATTAATATGCTATCAAAAGAGATAGATCCAGAAATTACAAAGAATGTCTACCCAATATACACAGTGTTTCAGCTCTACACAAACGCCTTCTATAACTTCAAAAAACAAAGACTCTTTCTGGTCATGATGGCGCACACCTTTAATCCCAGCACTCCAGAGGCAGAGAGAGACAGGCCATCCTCTGTGAGTTCGTAGCCAGCCTGGTCTATGTAGTGAGTTTCAAGACAGCCATGACTGTGTATAGAGACCCTGTCTCAAAAAATAGAATTCTATAAACTTTATGCATCTCCTACAATAATTAAAAATATTTAGGAGACAGATAACTTTTAAGATAATATTAATAATTTTCTTTCTTCTTTTTCTTTTTGGCTTTTCGAGACAGGGTTTCTCTGTGTAGCCTTGGCTGTCCTGGACTTGCTTTGTACACCAGGCTGGCCTTAAGTTCACAGTCACCCACCAGCCTCTGCCTCCCTGAGTGCCACTACGCCCTGTGATAATTTTCTTAACACTAAGAAAACTCTTAAGTATATTAATATATTAGATAAAATGAAATTCAACATAAGAAAATATAGCTTGACCATCAGGACTTGCTGAGTGAAATGGGATATCATGTAAGGTGGGGCCTCCCTTTCATTAGAACCAAACTAAAACTTTTCTTTTTTTTTAGATTTTTCACAAATTTTGTTTTGTTTTGCTTTCATATTTTGTTTAGATAAATGTGTGAAATGAAGTTGTGCCCAAGAAGGCAAAGCAAAATGCTTCCTAGAGCGATTGTAACAAAATACTACCAACTGGATGACTTGAAAAATGTAAATTTACCATACATCTTAGCTTTGGAATTTTGGACTTCGGGCCTTTTAAAACTAATTCTTAAAGACAAAACATCCCTGAACAATTCACTGAGCTGCCGGCTGTGCCGCTTCCTGCGAGAGTGAGCTGCGCACACATCTGCTGCATGTCCTCCCGTGCTGCACAGCATCTCCTCCACAGCTACAGGCTGCAGCTGGTATCCTGATTTGGCATCTGGGGTATTGCTGTCAGAACCCTCAATAGCCATCTCGAAACACATCAATACAAATTTCAGTCCTGAAACGGTCAGAGACTTCAGTACTTAAGTACTATATATATTTTCTCCACACAATCTAAACACAATACATTTCCTGAACTTGTAGCTTTCAGTTTCCTGTTCGTCAGTGGCTCCAGCTCCAGAGGCAATACATAAACACCCAGCCACAGTTTCCACTTTTGACAAGAGTGGACATAAATTTAATTTGAACAAATATAACTATAGCAGTGAAAACAGCAACAGCAGAAATTTAGTCATTTATAAAAGCGGAGATAGGAAATACACTCCTTGAATATGAATTCAGCCTCTTTAAAACCCAGGACTTTTTCTAAGTTTTTCTCCACTGAAAAGCCGATAAGCTTCTTTACGAGACAATCACCATGAAACCCATCCTGTTTCCTTTTTCACTTGCTTGCCAGGAAGCTTGGAGCTAAATTTAATGTTCAAACACAGACAGCACCCGCCTGCTACCACTGCTGTAAGTTCTTCCTTCCCATTCTCTCATCCTGCTCATTATCTCAAGTGATTTGTGTTCATTTTCCTGTTTTTTAATGATCTTTACCTTTTTTGTTGGCAATTGAGCCAACTCCTTTTCAATAAATTACAAACTTAAGGAGAAAATTCATGACCTAAAAGTTCTTATCTTCAAGTCACTGTGTATCTATTAAACCATTTTATCTAAATATAGGTTCTAAAATGAATTTTTATTTTCCTCTTTAAAAGTTAATTGGCCTATATAATTATGATTGGTTTTTTAAAAGCCAATAACATTTTTTTTTTAGAATAAAGCAACTAAATGACATAAGAATCAAAACTTAAGTTACTAGATATGGGGCTCTAAATTAGAATTACAAAACTCTTACAGTCTTTACTAATAGGATTAGTCTGGCAATGCCAAATAATTTTGAAAAAGTCACCTGAAATCAAGTATATTAAATTCTCTAAGCTGTCATTAGCATTCTTAGATCAAAACAAATACTATGTATAAAAATACAAAAATGACAATTTTTGAGACCTAAGAAAAGAAGAAATCCCTATTCACACTTGTTCAGAAACAAAGCACACACATACAAAGATGCCTACTGTATGTATGCAGTGCTTTTGATGGAGTTACAATTGAAAAAAATATGAAAACAATGAAGCAAATCAAACTAATTTGGCAAAAACAAAAAAACCCAGATGAACTAAATAAGAAAATTCTAGAATATAGCCATATTAAAGATAGTATGAAGAAAGCTGGGGGTGGTGGCACATGCCTTTAATCCCAGTACTCAGGAGGTAGAGGCAGCTGGAGGAGCGCACCTTTCATGCCTGCACTCAGAAGGTAGAGGCAGGAAGACCAGCGGCCCTGGGCTGACTTCAGCTACATAGCTCGTCTCAAAAATAAATAAGCCAGGCTTGGTCGGTTCAGGAGGTCCAGGACAGCCAGGGCTACACACACAGAAATCCTCAAAAAACAAAACAAACAAATAAAAAAAACTAAGTAAGGACAGGGCAGTGGTGGTACACACCTTTAATCCCAGCACTCGGGAGGCAGAGGCAGGAGGATTGCTGTGAGCTTGAGGCCAGCCTGGTCTACAAAGGGAGTCCAGGACAGCCAAGGCTACACAGAGAAACCCTGTCTCAAAAGAACAAAAAACAAAACAAAACAAAAAGAAAGAAAGAAAAACAAACAAACAAAGGAAACTCATTAGGGTTTGAAAATGGGATGTGGGGGCTGGAGAGATGGCTCAGAGGTCAAGAGCACTGACTGCTCTTCCAAGGTCCTGAGTTCAATTCCCAGCAACCACATGGTGGCTCACAATCGTCTATAATGTGATCAGATGCTCTCTTCATTGCAATCAGAGCACTGTATACATAATAAACAAATACATTTAAAGAAAATGGGACATGGCACAGCTGGAGAGCATTTACCTAGGACAAAGGCCATGTTAAATCTCTAGCAGCAGCAGAGGAGGGAGGAGGAGGGAGGAGGAGGGAGAGGAGGGAGAGGAGGGAGGGGGAAGAGGAGGAAGAAGAAACAATTTCACATGAAGGGACTGAGAAACACACACACACACACACACACACACACACCCATGCTCATGCACACACCTTGCATATAGCCCTCAAAAAATCCAAATCTGCCCTGGTGAGATGACTCAGCAGTAAAATACATAAGCCTGAAAAGTGAGTTCAACCCTCAGGACCCACATGATGGAAAGAACCAGCCCCATCTACAGGGCAGTCCTCTGATCTCTGCATGCCCATTCATATTCCCCCTCCCCAATAATAATACACTGTTGTTGTTGTTCAATTTAATTTGGAGGCTTTTTTCTTCTCTTGTGATAGGGATTTTAAGTGTCATAAAAAGGAATTTAAGCTGAGCTTGGTGACAGATGCCTTTAATCCCAGCACTCAGGAGGCAGAGGCAAGCAGATCACTGTGAGTTCAAGGCCAGCCTGGTCTACAACGGGAGTACAGGATAGTCAAGGCTACACAGAGAAACTCTGTCTCAAAAAACAAAAAGCAAAAAACAAAAAACAAAACAAAAGGAATCTAATACAAGTCACAGATGAGAAGTGGGAAAAAAAAAATCTCCTAGTCCCTTCAGAAAAATGAAGTGAAAAAAAAAAGGACCCAAAGTATGGTAAATAAATAAGTGATCTGATCCACACCATGCAAGACGCAGAAAAGATTGTGTAGAGGCATCAATAGGTTATACAATTGGGTCTCAGAGTGCTTATAAATGATAAGACTGCGTGGACCTGAATCCAGCTGGGAGGAACATAAGAGTGTGCGGTCGTCTGCGTATCTCTCTGGCCATTTTCTCTTTCTTTAATCGTGGGGAAGAATATAGAACACAAAGCGATTGCCAGTTGCAAAATGACTTCATGGTAAAATTATGCTTATTGTGACTAAGAAGTATTGTTGCTACGCACATTTTCGAAATGCAAGTAGAATGTCTCACTGAGGTTAAAACAATACATTTCAAGGGCACAAAGGAACTGCTGTTGACAGTGAATTGGTGACTGGAATCTGACTTTGTATTTAAGAAAAACCACCTGCTCTGGCAGGAGATGTGTGTTGAGCAACTGTGCCTCTAAACACGAAGCCCAGGGCCTTGCCGCAGAAGGGAGCAAGACTTTAGTATGGCTCCTGCCACTCTGCCTGCTCACGTTAAACTGCAGGAGACTGAAAGCAAGTGATGGCAGGAAGCTTGGGAGGTCAAACGACACACAATGGCACCCACTCTTCACGGTAACACCACCAATCTACAGCTAAAGTGTTCTATGGTAACAACAACCAAAAAAAGAGTGTTGATGCTTAAAGCACTTATAACTGACAACTTGGAAAATTAAAAAGAAACTGTTTTTTTCCTCAAAGCTGATTTTGTACCAACTCCCAACAGTTGTCCTGACCTCCACAAGTGAGCTGCAACATAAGCGTATGCACAGGCTCGCCCACACACTAAATACAAGTTTAATTTTAAATAAAAGAAAAGTAGTGCTCAGCGGAGAACAGTCATGCCCCTCTCCTAACTGGGGTGAATTACCATCACACTGCTCATGATAGAACACCGCTTTCTATCTTGGTTTTGTAAAGCGGTAGTCGACACAGGACTGGCATATATACTCCCCCAGATGGCTGAGAACCACAGCAATGAGAGACAGCCCACACAGAAAGGAGCTGTGATCGGGAACCTGTCTCCATGTCTGTAAAACAGGGCAGCTGATAGAGAATGCCTTCCTCTCTTCTCTTTACCCTTCTGCTCAGCCCTTTCCACCATGTGGCTTTGTGACTTAGAACCTAGGCAGTCTAGAGGGTAGGAAAGAAACCAGTCATAAAACCCACCCAACTTTTGAGACAAAAAATAAGTGTTACATAAACAACTAAGAATATAAGAGAAAACCAAAAACAAATTGACAAATTAAAGATGCATAAAAGTTCACAACAGACAGCCATCAGCTTTACTGTTAAAACTAGTTTTAAAGTTTCAGGGTGTTTGTTTGTTTTTAAGACTGGGTCTCACAATGGAGCCCTGGCTGGCCTTGAACTTGCTATGTAGGCCAGGCTGTGGGCTACTCAGATCAGCCTGCTGCTGCCTCTTCAGAACTAGTATTAAAGATGTTACATACACCTGGTAAAGATTTGTTTCTGTGCAGGTGTGTCTGCATCAAGTGCATGCCTGGTGCTGTGGAAGCCAGAAGATGGCACTGGATCTCCTATAACTGGAGTTACAGGTGGTTGTGAGCGGCTATGTGGCTGCTGGGAATTGAATGGAGCCTCTGCAGGAACAAGAAGTGGTTTTTGTGTTGTTTTGTTGTTTGTTGTTGTTCAGTTTGGGGGAGTTGTTTGGTTTTTTGCTTTTTGTTGTTGTTGATTTTTTGTTTGTTTGGGGTTTTTTTTTTTTGAGTTTTTTGTTGTTGTTGTTTTGAGACGGTTTCTCTGTGTAACAGCTCTGGCTGTCCTGGAACTCTCTCTGCAGTCCAGGCTGGCCTTGAACTCATGGAGATCCGTCTGCCTCTGCCTCCCAAGTGCTGGGATTATAGGTGTGTGCTACCACGCCCGGCCTGTTGGGTTTTGTTTTGTTTTTTTCCTCAAGACAGTTTCTCTGTGTATCCCTGGCTATTATGGAACACACTCTGTAGACCAGGCTACCCTTGAACTCAGAGACCTACCTGCCTCTGCCTCCCAAGTGCTGGGATTAAAGGAGTGTTCTTAACCACTGAGTGAGTTATCTCTCCAGCAGTTTTGGTTATTTTGTTTGTTTCTTTATGTATTTTGTTTTTTGGGGGGACAAGGTTTCACTTTTTAGCCCTGGCTGTCCTAGAACTTGCTCTGTAGACGAGGCTGGCCTCGAATTCACAGGGATTCACTTGCCTCTGCCTCCTTGCTGGGATTACAGGCATGCACCACTTTACCTGGCTTCACTTCGGTTACTTTTAAATCAAGAAAGATGGCTCAGAGGTTAAGAGCACTGCCTGCTCTTCCAAAAGTCCTGAGTTCAATTCCCAGGAACCACAAGGTGGCTCACAACCATCTATAATGAGATCTGGTGCCTTCTTTCTGGCTTGCAGGTGTATATGCAGGCAAAATATTGTATACATAATAAATAAATAAATCTTTAAAAAAGAAAAAGAAAGAAAGACAGAAATGTCAGACGTGACTCAAGGTGTGTTCTAGAGCACACAAGATCTCTTGACAAAGAATGCAAGGCATCCCTTGTGTGCTGCCTACAGTGTTGCTGCTCTGAGAGCGAGGGCCTGTTTGCTTGAAGTCCAAGGGTGCAGCCCACCATGGTGGGTGAGGCTGTGGCTGCCCTGCATCCAGTCAGGAAGCAGAGAGGCATGAGGCGGGTGCTGGCCATATTAGTGTAAGTCTTCCCACCGCAGCTGACATGATCTAGACTGTCCCTCCAGGCATGCCCAGAGGCATGTCTCCTCAACGATTCTAGGCTCTGTCAGCGCTTACCACCACATCAGCTCTCCTGCGCACGCGGGGAAAGACGCCACGTTCCCTAGCTAGATCATTTATAACCACTCACTGCGCCCCAGTAGGTTGTCACTGTGACCGCTTCATCCACTTCAAGCAGACCAAGGCCCCTCTCCTTTCTTCTCGGTGCTCTATCCCAAGTGCACTCGTCCCTCACTCTGATGGTGTTGGAGACACCGCTCTAAGCATCCTAACTGTACCAACTCACCTAATTGTCAGTAATCTCAGAGAGAGGTTAAAACAAAACAAAAACCAAACCTACTAGCAGAGCAAGGATCCAACAGTCTGTCGGCTTGTTAACTAGTCCCTCAATGATCTGGTCAAATCCTGTCACCTTTAAGTTCCCATCTGCTTGGCAACTGTTCCTGCTTCTTCACCTCTGAAGAAATTTGCCAATCCCAGCACTCAGAAGGCAGAGGCAGGCAGATCTCTGAGTTCAACAGCCAAGGCTACACAGAGAAACCCTGTGTTGAAAAACCAAAAGAGAAAAGAAAAAAAGGAAATGAAAGTTGCCAGTTACCGTGGGACCTGCCTGCGCGGCTGGTTATCTCTGTGTAAATGTTCTTTTCTGAGAGGACAGTGTCTTGTTTTGTCACTTTGCTTAGAACACATGGAACTTAACACACCTGACTTCTCAATAACAAAGCAGCAGTGCTTATTAATGACAACTGCTCAAGCAAGTAAGAGTTGCTGAAGCCGGGCAGTGGTACCTCACACCTTTAATCCCAGCACTTGGGAGGCAGAGGCAGGAGGATCTTTTGTCAAAGCCAGCCTGGTCTATAGAGTGAGCCCAGGACAGCCAGGACTACACAGAGAAACCCTGTCTCAAAAAAACAAAAACCTGAGCTTAGGGAGACAACCAGGAGTGTGCCGCAGGGCTGGGGGTGCAGCTCAGGTGGTGGGCTGCTGGCCTGGCATGCGCGAAGCCGTAAGTTGTGTCCCAGCACCACACAGAATTGCAAATAGTAACCAACACCTGGAATCCCAGCACGTGGGAGGTGGAAGCAGGAGGATCAGAAGGTCAGCTACACAGTGAGCTCAAGTTCAGCCTATATAACATACATCTCAAGAAAAGTGTGGTATTAAATCTATCATACTTTCAATTTCCAGCCAGCCACAGAACACCATGAAGGAAGTCAGTTCCACTCAGTCCCAACAATTCAGTGATGAAAAGCAAGACTTCTGAATGCTGAAGAGTTAAAAAATAAAATTAAATTAAATTTTTAAAAAAAATCAAGATTTTTGAGACTGCTTCCAATAAACTCAGAGTCCTCTCCCACTTCAGGACCTACTGGGCACAGAGGTGCATGTCTGTACATTGTAATTCAAAGTCTAAGTGATGTCACTGGCAGTCCATATCATTTTAACACAGTTCAGATGCAAAGACATCTTGGTTTAAATATTACTACTTAGGCCTTGTAAGTTATGGGGCAAAGGTGAGCTTAGTGGTAGAGCACTTAACTAGGCACATAGCATTTAAATACCCTCACCAGACACAACTTTTCAAAGCACTCTGGAGAATCAGGCCGGATGACCAAGAGTTTGAAAACATCTTGGACTACAGAGGGAGGCCCCAAGGGCTGGAGAGATGGCTCAGAGGTTAAGAGCACTGGCTGCTCTTCCAGAGGTCCTGAGTTCAATTCCCAGCTACCACATAGTAGATCATAACCATCTATAATGAGATCTGTTGCCCACTTCTGGTGTGCAGTTGTTCATGCAGACAGAATATTATATACATAATAAATAAATCTTAAAAAAAAAAAAAAGAGGGAGATCCCAGCTCCAAAACAAACAAGGTCAACAGCATCAATTACAACAGCAAACACAGAAGTGTCTGCCTACAGCACAAGGCTGATAAGCCTTTTTTAGAAGGGAAGAAAATGTCTTCTGTATTTACTTCATAGGCTAGTCTTAATTTTTATATGTATAAGTTCATGACAGATAGTAGGAATAATTTTGCTATAGTATGTTAATCAAACTACAAAAAGTATAGTGGAAATAAACAAACCAAGAGAAAAGGCACTGAGCCAGAAACAAAGGAATTTAGTGAGTCACTAGCTTTTAAGAAACAAACAGTTGGGCTGGAGAGATGGCTCAGAGGTTAAGAGCACTGGCTGCTCTTCCAAAGGTCCTGAGTTCAATTCCCAGCAACCACATGGTGGCTCACAACCATCTATACTGGGATCTGGTGCCCTCTTCTGGTGTGTAGACATACATACAAGCAAAACATTGTATACTAAAATAAATAAATAATATTTAAAAAAAAAAAGAAACAAACAGTTGGCGGGCTTGGTGGCACACGCCTTTAATCCCAGCACTTGGGAGGCAGAGGCAGGAGGATTGCTGCGAGTTCCAGGCCAACCTGGTCTACAATGTTTAGGATAGCCAAGATAGCAGAGAAATCCTGTCTAAAAAAAAAAAAAAAAAAAAAAACAATAAATAAATAAATTAATTAAATAATGGAGTCATTAACAGCTAAAGAGGGCAGACAGAAGAGAAGTGCTCTGGCTGGGAAGGGAATGGGTGAGGACGCTGCTGTCAGCTACAGAGATGGTATTTACACGGACCCCACCTCCAAACAACAACATGGAGAGGGCATAGGAAGGCACAGCAGGACAGCTCAGCTGAGACGTTTGACTTTGGTTTTAAATGTGATATACATGTATATGCCACACGCGTGTTCGTGCATGTGGAGGCTAGAGGTTGATGCAGGCGCCTTCCTTGATTGCTCCCACATTAAATAGAGGCCGGGTCTCCCAGCGCTCACTGGTTCAGCTGGTCTGGGATTACAGGTGGGCTGCCATGGCACCCAGCTTTGGTGTGATGCTGGGGTTGGAATCCAGCCCCCATGCCTGCATGACAAGTGCTTTACCCAGGCAGTTGTGAACCACTGTGGAGGTGCTGGGAACTGAACTCAGGTCCTCTGCAAGAGCGGCCAGTGCTTTTAAGTGACTCCTCAGCCTCCATTCCAAATTTTATGATTTCTTTTTTCTCTTCAAGATGGGGCTTCTCCTTACAGCCTTGGCTGGCCTGGACTTGCTTTGTAGACCTGGCCTCCTCTGCCTCCCAAATGCTGGGATTAAAGGTGTGCCCCACCACACCAGGCCCAAATTTTATTAAGTTTTAAAAGCACATCAACCATAATTCCAGCACCTAGGAGGTTGAGAGTCAAGAAGATCATAAGTTTGGGCTGGAGAGATGGTTAAGAGCACTGACTGTTCTTCTAAAGGTCCTGAGTTCAATTCCCAGCAACCACATGGTGGCTTACAACCATCTGTAATGAGATCTGGTGCCCTCTTCTAGTGTGTAGGTGTACATGCAGGCAGAACATTGTATACACAATAATAAATAAATCTTTTAAAAAAAATCACAAGTTCAAGGCATCCTGGGCTAAAGAGTGAGACTTTATCTAAAAACAACTTAACCAACCAAAATAAAACAAAAGGCACATCAGTCAAAATGTCCAGTGAGTGATGAATCTGGAGAATGCATGTAGAGGGCATCTGTTCCTCTCTCCAGTTCCACACACGTGGACAAGTTATAACAAAACAAAAGTGGGGGTTGGTGTCACCTACAGAGAATTTCTTAAATTCTCTAGTTAAGGCTAACAAAAAACAAATTCTAGTAGCTAGAACTAGTTGAATTAGTACAGCGGTATAACACTTCCTTAATGTAAAAAAGACCTTCACATCAATCCTTAACATAAGAAAAGTAAAATTATAACACATAATTCATTCCTAAAACCTAAAGAAAATTACTGTGTATAAACAGGAGCAAAGATCTAGTCTGCTACTTCAGAGTACCATGGACATATTCTTTAAAAAAAACATCATTCTGCTGGGCGTGGTAGCCCATGCCTTTAGTCCCAGCACCCAGGAGGCAGAGGCAGGTGGATCTCTGTGAGTTCGAGGCCAATCTGGTCCAGGACAGCCAAGACTACAAGAGAAACCCAGTCTTGAAAAACAAAAACATTCATTCCTTTATCTGACCTGCTAGCAGACAACTCTCATTTTCTGTTCAATGCGCCTTTGATTTTGTTGAAAAATACATAAACCATATAACTGTATGGTTTTGATTACTAAAGATGAAATACATACATGTTTCTGATATCTATGATTAATCTATTGAAACCTCTGGTCAGCCCTCTACATACTTCAAGTATCTCCTAATCTAGGAAATAACCAAAAACTTTGATTCAGGTGTTTTTTTTTTTTAAGTTGTTTTTCAAAAAAATAAACTAATAGAGCCGGGCAGTGGTGGCACACGTCTTAATCCCAGCACTCGGGAGGCAGAGGCAGGCGGATCGCTGTGAGTTCAAGGCCAGCCTGGTCTACAAAGCGAGTCCAGGACAGCAAAGGCTACACAGAGAGACCCTGTCTCAAAAAAACCAAATAAATAAGTTAATTAAATAATAGCTATAAATTATAGTTAATCTTAAGAGTGCAGGGAACACAGGGTGGAAGTTATACAAAGCAGTAAGAGGGGAAGTGATATTTAAACCACGACTTAGTTAGCTTCAGTCAGTCACGCTGAAGCTCCGGGAGACACCCCTGACCTGATCACAAATGCTTGTGTGGTTTGTAAACACCAAGCTCGCCTCCCTCTGATAAAGAGCACCACCCAAAGACGGCAAGCAGGCTTTCTGGCCTCCTCTTCTTTGTCTAGTGTCCAGAACACTACAGTTGGTACATGTCTGTGCAGAACATAGCACACTGTAGGTGTGCTGCTCTTTCATAAAAATGAACACCACCTTCAATTCCAGGAAAACTAGTGCTGGGTATCAGTCCCTGGTGACAAGCAGGCTAACAAAATAAAGCAGGATTTCCTCACTGCAGTTACGCTTTGAATCATCCTCTGGATCCTGCTTCTTCACAAAAACATGTGAAACTTAAGGGAAAGTGACAGACACACACACACACACACAAACACACACAAATGCATACACACACACACACACAGAAGAGACAGTCATCTGTTCTCTTTCACTGTTCTTATTTAATGCTAATTTATGGTCGTGTGTGTGTGTGTGTGTGTGTGTGTGTGTGTGTGTGTTTCCTGATAAGACCATTTCTCACTTTCGCCACATTTTAAAGCTTTCCCCACCCCACTCCATTTACTACATACCATACAATGCACAGCTTAATAAGTCTGAACAAATGGAAGCAATTGGTAAATTTGGATACAGGGATACATAACATCTTTTGTACTAATCTTGCATTTTTCTGGAACTTAAAAATGAAAGAAAGGCTAGAAGGTCACTCAGTGGGAAAGGTGTTTAGTATGCAAGCAGGAGGACTGGAGTTCGAATCCCTAGTACCCATGTAAAAACAGGGCATGTGATGCAGGCCTGTAACACCAGCACTGAGACGACAGACCAGCCAGTCTAGTTAAAAATCCAAGCTCCAGGTTCAGGAGAGACCCTGTGTCAAAAATTAAGGTGGATGAGCAATAGAGAAAGAAAATGTTGCTGGGAGTGGTAGCACATGACTTTAATCCTAGTACTCGGGAGGCACAGGCAGAGGCAGGTGGATCTCTGTGAGTTCAAGGTCAGCCTGGTCTACAAAGTGAATCCAGACAACCAAGGTTACACAGAGAAACCCTGTCTTGGGGGGGGGGGTTGTGTCTAGCTTCTCCTGGAGAGTATTTCTGCGTCCCCTCTATTCTGCTGTGGAATCTGCGGTTTACCTCTATTTCAATGGAGCTGCTATGAACATCCTGTACCAGCCTCTCCCTGAACATATACTCCGATCATTTTTGTGCAGCCTGTTTCATTGAAAAGGAAAAAAAAGGGGGGTTGGAGAGATGGCTCAGTGGTTAAGAGCACTGCCTGCTCTTCCAAAGGACCCGGGTTCAATTCCCAACACCCACATGGCAGCTCACAACTGTCTGTAACTCCAAGATCTGACACCCTCACACCAATGCACATAAATTAAAACTAAATAAAAATATTTTTTAAAAAATGACTAGCAAGCAACAAGACAACCATCACCAAGGACTGTTGCTTTAAAAAAAAAAAAAGAAAAGAAAAGGAAAAAAGAGAGAGAGAGCGTCACACTTAAATAAGCTAGAATGAACAGCTAGACACACAAATATACACACAGCAATTATCTGTGCATATTCACACACACACACACACACACACACATAATACAGATGACTGATAATCTAGTATTTATATGTAACATACATACATTTTATATGGTCCCAAAACTATTTTGTAAGGACTTATTTTATCGATACGAGTATTTTGTCTGCCTGTGTGTGTGCATATCAGGTCCCCACAGAGGTCATAAAGGGGCACAGATCTTCTGGAACTGAGCTATAGATGGCTGTGAGCCACCACAGTAGAAGCTGGAATCAAACTTGGGTCCTCTATAAGAACAGTGAGTATTCTCAACCAGTTTGTTTGTTTGTTTGTTTGTTAAGAACTTCCTGCCGGGCGTGGTGGCGCACGCCTTTAATCCCAGCACTCGGGAGGCAGAGGCAGGTGGATCGCTGTGAGTTCGAGGCCAGCCTGGACTACAAAGTGAGTCCAGGACAGCCAAGGCTACACAGAGAAACCCTGTCTCGAAAAACCAAAAAAAAAAAAAAAAAAAAAAAAAAAAAAGAACTTCCTGAATGCCAGGTGACCATCTCAGCTTTCCATTTTCATCATACCCAGGAGTACAAGAAGAGAGGCAGTGCTTTCCCACTTAAGTTGCTGCTACTCAGCAGTGAAACAGTACACCTCCACAAATCTCTTCCCCAGTTTCACAACACTGGGAACTCAACATCTACCTCACAATTTTTACACTAAAGACAAAACTGAAAATTTGTTTAAGATTATGAGACTTTTATTGTCTTGCTCTGTCAAAAAGTTACAAATGGAAACAATTTCACCAGTTAATATTTAACACAGGTAAAGAATATCCTATGCTTATTCAGAATATAAACTGATAAAGAGTTGGTCTCTAAGATGTTCTCTCCTGTCCAGAGAGGCTTACCACAGCATAAGTCCACAATAAAAGATATTTTGACTCAAATTCTACTGCATAATTTTCAGCAGACAATAGACAAAGGACTTCTTTTCCAGGAACACAAACATTAAGAAACACATACAGCCGGGCGTGGTTGTGCATGCCTTTAATCCCAGCATTTGGGAGGCAGAGGCAGTTGGATCACTGTGAGTTTGAGTTTGAGGCCAGCCTGGTCTACAAAGTGAGTCCAGGACAGCCAGGGCTACAGAAAAGCTCTGTCTCAAAATACAAAGAAAAAGAAAAAGAAAAAGAAAAAGAAAAAGAAAGAAAGAAAAAGAAAAAGAAAGAAAAACCCACACATACAAACCTAATATTTAAAAATAAGACTTTCACTTCATTACTCAAACTTAAGCCTATTAAAACCAACCCTCCAAATCTTAAATGTTCCTCACATTAATTACTATATTAAGGGTGAAAATGAAGTGCCTTTGACTTCTCTATATAACTTACTTGCCATGTCAAATCCTGTCATAGTAATTTTATTACAGTTAGTCAAAGAAAAATAGGATACTACCACCTTCAAGCTTGAAAGATGCTGGAGTAAGAGCCACTAATCTTTTTTCTCCGATAAAACATTTCTGACTTTTTAAAAGATCAATTTGAAATTTGCAATCCTGCTTTGACACTCAGATGAACATTTTCAGGGGACATATTTAACAGTAGCCAAGATAGAAACAGAATGCTACAGATGTTTCTAGAAATTTGCCACCAGCCACCAAAGGAGGTTTGCAACTAGAAAAGGGAAAATCCAACGTCTTCCAGTTTTTGATCTTTCTGCATCTTTTAGTCTTCTTTGCAAAGACTAGGCAACTTCAAAACTATACAACTCAAATGTACCATATGTAGGCCGGGTGTAGTGGCGCACGCCTTTAATCTCAGCACTCAGGAGGCAGAGGCAGCTGGCTCGCTCTGAGTTCAAGGCCAGCCTGGTCTACAAAGGGAGCCCAGGACAGCCCAGGTTACATAGAGGAAAAAAACAAAACAAAACAAAACAAAAGTACCACATGTTAAATATGAAGAACCATTCTGAGCCTGTGGATGGTCCCTTTCACAGCTGTATGACTGGTTACTTTAAAAACCCATTATTTCACTCTGAAAATATATCATTTCCATTTCATTCTATAATAATTCTACCTTTTTCTAGAGGAAAAAAAGGAATCATGATGAAGCCTTGAGCTTTATCTAAAAAGCCCAGCAACTCCAAGCATCGACAGTCTCCAGCTTCACTACAGCTTGCCGGGTTGTTCTAGAGAATTAAATAAAACTTGCTCATACTTTTAAATGTTCTCCTTCCAGACCAAGGGTAAAAAACCAGGCACACCAAATGTGTAGGCCCTATACTCCCTCTGGTGGTCCTTCACGCTCATTAATCAAATGTTTCCTGAAAGACTAGCAGTAAACACTAATTCAATCGTACAATGTAAGGCAAGTTTCTTGGGTGGCTTTTTGTTGCTGATAGTGTTTTGCAACAGGGTCCTACTATGATCCTGCTATGTATGGCCTGGAACTAAGTATGTAGATCTGGCTGTCAGCACCAGGCGTCCTGGTGTTAAATTACACCACCACAATACAAGTCAGTTCTCTTAACAAACTTTTTATGAAGTACAAATTATTTTGAATAGTGGAATTTTAGTGTTCTAAATATTACTATAATATCCTTAATAATCTGTTTGGTACAATTGCTAGAAACTTGTTAATACATATGTTCTTTAATAAATTATTTTAGTCTGTCTCCCTTACAAAACTGGCTTTTATACAAAGTAAACACTTTATTTGCAAGTTAACTCACATGTAAGTAGTTCTTGTTTTAAAGCAATAGTTACAGGACTTGAGCCGGGTGTGGTGGCACACACCTTTAATCCCAGCACTCAGGAGGCAGAGGCAGGCGGATCTCTGTGAGTTCGAGGCCAGCCTGGTCTACAGAGTGAGTCCAGAACAGCCAAGGCTACACAGAGAGACCCTGTCTCGAAAAACAAAACAAACAAACAAAAACAGTTCCAGGACTTCCATATCCTCATCTACCCAGTCTTCAATGCACACAAACTTAATGTTTTAAACATCTGAGGCCACACTTATGTCCCGTAGTGCTACAGCGGAATTAAATCATCTAGGGCGACCAAAGCCTGGGGCAGGCAAAGCCCCTTTGTAGCCAGCCCTTCAGCGAGCCTACAAGGCTATCAGAGGGGGCTCAGCACAGAGGGCTCCTGCTCTGAACCAGAGCACTCTCAGACTTTAGGAACTAACAACACAGAAAGAACATTCTTTTCCAATCCAAGAATAAAGAAAGACTCAAAATTAACTGGCTCACCTAATCCCAAAGTCTAGGCTTTTCATGTTGAAATAATTTAAATTGTCTTTAAAAAGAAATCCTGGCCAGGCGTGGTGGCGCATGCCTTTAATCCCATCAGAGGCTGAGGCAGGCGGATCACTGTGAGTTCGAGGCCAGCCTGGTCTACAAAGTGAGTCCAGGACAGCCAAGGCTAACACAGAGAGACCCTGTCTCGAAAAACAAAAACAAAAACAAAGCAAAGAAAGAAAGAAACAAAGAAAGAAATCAAGAAATCCTGGCCGGTGAGACTGCTCAGCAGGTAAAGGCACTTGCCAATAAACTGGACAACCTGACTTTGAAGTCCAGGACCCACACAGTACAAGGAGAAAACCAACTACAGGACTGTCATCTGACAGCCACACCTGTGCCAGCTGGTCTCACAAACACAGACAATAAATAAATAAATAAATAAATAAATAAATAAATAAATAAATCCACCCAAACGTCACATAACTGAAAAGCAGATATTGAGAACATACTTTTGCTAAATACTGGGATGACAAAAACCTTACTAATGTATAAACTCGATGTGTTAAAACAATTTGCAAAAAATATCCCTAGATTAATTTAAAACAATCTCAAGTGGCCCAGAAGTGGTGGCCCACGCCTTTAATCCTAGCACTTGGGAAGTAGAGGCAAGTGGATCTGAGGCCAGCCTGGTCTACACAGTGAGCTCCAGGACAGCCAGGGCTACACAGAGAACCCCTGTCTCAAAAAAATAAAACAAAATAAAAAAATAATGATCTCAAGTGGTCCCAACTAATAACTAACTCAGATTAGCTAGATGAATAAAATGGCTATTTTAATTATTTAGCATAATTAAATAAAAATTAACTGTGCTCTGAAGTCCAACAGTCTCTGAAGTATAGATTATACCCAATGTGGTTACCGCAAGACACATTAGAAAAGTGAATTAAACCAAGTGTTTCTAATAAACAATTGAGTGTTATTAACATTTGCATTTAAAAATAGTTAAAATGTAGCATTTCTGTAGAATCCCCAAAGTGAAAGCTGTTAGAAGATGCTTAGGCAAATGCCAGACGGCTGGGAGAGAAACAGAAAAAAACAGTTAAGTGAAAGTGTGACAGAATAAGAATTTCCCACCAGAAGTTTTTCCCAAGTCATTTCAAGTCATTTCTTGAACTGATTCAGACACCAAGAGGAGGACCTACTACAATTTTGTAATAATAAAATAATAATAACTATAATAATAAATAACACTAACAGCAAGAAGCAGGCGGCAGGACAAAATTCTTAACCCAAATATATCTTAACTTTTCCCTTGTCCTAAGAAAATGGAAAGTCAATGAAACTAAACAGTCTCTCCAGGCCCTAGAGAAGGCAAAAAATGTGCCCGTTCAATGCTCAGCCTTAGTCCGCTGGAAAACTCACTCTAGGGGGGGAAAAAAAATCCCCAAACCACCAGTTCCCAACTGCCCTATGCAGGATTTACTGAATGGCGGCCAAGCGCTGTACACACTGTCCCGAGGCCTGCACGCTCTGCTTACGATCTGTACCTCCCAAAGCTTTCGCCACCACTGCAGAAAACAATTACTGGGGGGAAAAAAACGAGGCGCAGGCGCCCTACCGGTCTCGTCCACGGGCGAAGACGATTAAGATGACCAGAAGAATGCATCCCTCACACACACCGGAACAGGAGTTGTGATGTTGCGGGGCCTCGTAAAACAACTTCTCTTTATTGATGCGTGTGTGTGTGTGTGTGTGTGTGTGTGTGTACACGTATGTACACGTGGAGGTCATAGGACAACTCCGGGGAATCGGCTCGCCTTCTCGCACGTCTGTTCCCGGGATCGAACTCAGGTCGTCAGCCTGGACGACAAGCGCCTGTCCCCGCTCAGCCACCTCCGAGGCCCCTAAAGCAACTTTTAATTAGCGTTTCCTCCTCCGTGGCCTCGTGAGCCCCGCCGGTCACCTGCCCTCCCGGTGCGAGCCCGTCCAGGAGCTGCAGGTGAGGGCGGTGCCCGGCCGGCACGCCCATCGCGCGGCCCCGCGGACGCTCCGTTATCCGCGGGCTCGCGGGGCTCCGGAAGGGCAAGTTTCCTCCGCGTCCGGCGGGCGGCGTGGCGGGGCGACACGGGGCTCCTCGGACCTGTGGGCTGCGCGGGAAACAAAAGCCGCGCGCGGGCGGACGGGCAGGCGGGCGGACGAGCCGGCGCCGCGCTGAAGGGGACGCGGAGAGGAGCGCCGGCCGCTCCGCCTCCCACGCGGGGCCCGGGGCCTCCGGCACGTCCCGTCCACGCCACCCCCCGGGGAAGCCGCGTGAAGGGGCGCGGCGGGAGCGGGACCGCGAGCGCGGGGCTGACTCCCGGGTCCTCCGCGCGCGCGCGTCCCATCCCGGCGGCCATGGCGCCCGTACCTGTCGTCGCCGCCGCCACAGCCGCCGCCGCTGCCGCCGCCGCCGCCGCGTCTCTGGCTCCTCGTCCCTCCGCCGCGCGCGCCGCTCAGCCTCTCAGCCCGCCCAGCAGGCCGCCGTTCCACACGCTCGGTCGCTCAGCCGCGCGCCGGACACCGCCGCCGGAGACTGGCAGCGCCCGCAAGCCGGCTAGTGCGCCGGGGCAGCGCCCGGCGTCGTCCCGCCCCCACCGGCCGCAGGACCCGCCTCCCATAGGGCCGCGGGGCTGCCAATCCGCCCCCAAAAGGCGCGCGGGCTGTCGCTCCGAATGTCCCGATTGGTGGCCGCGCAGGGGCTATGCAAATGAGGCCCCGCCCCGTTCGTTTGCAGCTCCGCCTCCCCGCCGCAGCCCACGTGTCTGGCCCTTGCCCTTTGTGGGGGCCGGAGAGGAGGGAATGGAGGAAACTGACTGACACCTCTTCGCGTCGTCCTTTGCCTCCAGACTGCCCACACCCAGACAAGCCTCTCCGCAGCCCGCCCTTCACCGCTGGAGGGGTCAGGCCATGCCGACCCCAGGAAACAACCTCAAGAACTCGAAGATGCTCCTTAGAGACTGGGAAAACCCATTGTAGTGCCTCTCTCTGGACACCCAGTGGGCGTGAAGAGCACTCCTCCCCATGGGGGGGGGTCTCTGTCTCTCCAACACCAGGTGATGAGGACAAAAAGGAACCCGGAGGATGGGCTACTGAGCTAATCCAGGTTCAATACGACACCCCTTCCCCCAACCACATGGCCAGCCACCTCTGGGTGACTCCCATAGGCACTCAGGAGTCCCACATGGGAACCTCAGCTCTAACTGTTCGATTTTTTTCTTTTTAAAAGATTTTTAGAAGAATTCGCCTGCATGTATGTCTGTGCACCGCATGAGTGAGGTACCCAACAGAGGCCAGAAGAGGGCGTCGGATCTTGTAAACTGCCCTTTGGGTGCTGAAGAACCCAGATCCTCTGGCAGAGCAGCCAGAGAGAGCATTTGTAACAGCTAGGGGATCTCTCCAGACACATGCGCACGCATGCACACACCACACACTCACACACACACTCTAACTCTCTCTCGCTCTCTCAACTAAAAGTTCTAATTACTTACGATATATCTTATAGCCATATGAAAATCCTTGTTTGCTGGTTCCGTATCTGCTTTCATTTTAGTTACTTTTGTTTCTTTTGGATTGTCACACTTTAGAATTTATGAAGGTAAATGTCACCAGACTTATAGAGATATAGATATTGGTGTGTGTGTGTGTGTGTGTGTCACCATGCTAGGTGACAATACAGTCATCCCTTCCCTGTCCTCAAAGACCTCTGCAGAAAAGACGAAGAAACTAACATTAGAACCTCCTCTTAGACAGGGGTCCTCTCTCAGTCGCTTGTGTTTTCTCAGCGACTGGAAACCTCCCCGTAACCAGCCTCCAGGAAGCCTCAACACCGTCGAGGATGGCAGCTGTTCTGCTCACTAAAGCCAGTTGGTTAAGCATCTACGCTGTTTACTGAGAGACAGAAGTATGCCTGTGTGGAGGAGAGTACGTGGAGGTGAGAAGGCACCGGACCAGCCCTCAAGGGCTCCAAGCCAGCAGATGGGGACAGTCACCCTTCAGGATGTTCCAGGGACTGTGGTACATCTACACAGAAGATGGAAGGGCTCTCCCCAGGAAAGAAAATCAGTGTCCTCCAGTGAGAGGCAGGGGAGAGGTGACATTGAAGAGGACACGTAGAACCCATTCTTCGAAGACAGAAGAAAGCTTTTGCCGGAGCAGAGGCTGTGGATAAGGGACAGGACTTGGCACAAGACGGTTAGGGGTAGCACTGAGCTAACAATGCATGCAGACCTGGGACAGCCTGGGAACTGATCGCACAGCTGTGGGCAGTGTGGGTCAGTCTGCAGGGCTGTACGGACTTCTCGCATGTTCTGAGACTCTTCCAGGAGGAAGAAAAGCCCAGGAGGCTGCCAGGCTGTGTTGTAACACACCACAGCAAACAACAGGGGCTTAGATATAGCTGCAGGCTTTCCTCCCCCCCCTCCTTCCTTCCTCTTCTTCTTCCTCTTCTTCCTCCTTCTTCCTTTCTTCTTCTTCTTCCTTCCTCCTCCTCCTTTTTCTTCAAGGGCCAGAGTCTGTAGGGAACAATCAGTTCTACAATTCTGATGCCATCCTAGCTACTCCCACTTACTCCGCCAGAAAAAAACTACTCTGGCCACCAAGCTCACCCTCCCTGGCATTTCTCCTAGGCACTGCTGCTCTCAGAACTCGAAGACACCTGGATTTAGGAAGAGAACCCCCCCCCCCCCCCCCCCCCCCTCCCCCCCCCTCCGTCCTAAGGCATGGAGCCGTTCTATGCTGGCCCTGTCACCAAGGCTGGGTTTATGGGGGTGTCGCTTTTTCAGTGCTGCTGTGGTCATCTTGACATAGTAACTTTTCAGCAAGGGGCCCTGTGTGTTCTTTTTGTGCCAATTTCTGCAAATTACACAGCCAGGGCTGTCGTCCTTTTGGGCCTGTTTGCCTGTGATAGAGTTCAAACCACGTCTCAGTTGTAAAGCACTTGGTGTCCACAGAGTTTGTTCCCACATCATGGGTAACTCGATGCTCACAACTATAATATAACATCGATTTCTCCTTTCTCTCTCTCTCTCTCTCTCTCTCTCTCTCTCTCTCTCTCTCTCTCTCATTCACTGAGAGAGCTGCAGATTAGGGTCAGTGAAATGGCTCAGCAGGTAAAGGGTCTGTGGGCAAACCTGGAGACCAGAATTTGATCCCTGGATTTCACATAATAGAAGAAGAGAGAAAACACTTGTAAGGTGGCCTCTGACCTCCACGAACTCATCATGTGACACCCCCATCACCACACACACACGTGCACACATGCACACACAGAAATAAATGGAAAAAGAAGTGGGAGAGACTGCAGATTGAAACCCTCTCCATATGGCCTGGCTAGGAAGTGGGCAGAGGTTGCGTGCAAACTCAGCCCGCCCAAGCCCTCGATCCCCCGACCCCAGAGCCCCGTCTTGATTCGCCAAGCTTTTCCTAAGGCAGCTGTGCACATGGAGGAGGCAGTGTGTGAGGAGTCAGAACACACACTAGAGTGGGTCCCTCTCTGCCACTGCATGGCTATCCGTTTGGACAGTTTGTCAGGTCTCAGTCCTGGGATCTGTGAATGAGTGCTGTCGCTCTTTGCTTCTGGGACTCCAGTCAAAACACAGGGTTCATCTCTCTGTTTTCCATCTTTACTCCTCTCTTTCCAGTTTCCAGTTTTGTGGGACTTTTTTGGGGGGGTGCAGGGTCTCCCTAATTAGGACAGGCTAGACTAGAACACATGGTCCTTTTTTTTGTTTGTTTGTGGGTTGTTTTGTTTTGTTTTGTTTTGATACAGGGTTTATCTGTGTAGCTTTGGCTGTCCTGGACTCGCTGTGTAGACCAGGCTGGCCTCGAACTCACAGAGATATGCCTGCCTCGGCCTCCTGAGTGCTGGAATTAAAGGCATTAGGCACCATGCCCAGGATAGTTCTCCTTTTTTTAAAAACATTTTTTAGATTTATATATTTTAGTATATAGATAAGTGTAAATATATATATATATATGAGTGTTTTGCTTGTATATATGCCTGTGTACAACATACATGCCTGGTGCCCACAAAAGGTCAGAACTGAAATTATATGCAGTCATGGACCATGATGTGGATGCTGGGAATCAAACCTAGGTCTCCTGTAAACCCTGAGCTAGCTCTCCAGCCCCAAGATTTATTTTACTTTATTTTTTAATAACTTGTTTATTTTATATGCATTGGTGTTTTGCTTAAATTTATGTTTGAGTGAAAGTGTCAGATCCCCTGGAAATTACAGACAGTCCTAGAACTGGAGTTACAGACAGCTGGGAGCCGCCATGTGGGTGCTGGGAATTGAACCCAGGTCGTCTCGAAGAGCAGCCAGGGCTCTCAACCCCTGAGCCATTTCTCCAGCCCCCTATTTTAAAAAATGTTTAATTGTCTTATTTATATGTAAGTGTCGCGGGGGCACATGAGTGCAGGTGTCCGTGGAGCCCATTGAGTTCTCTGGGGCTGGAGTTAACAGGCTATATAGTGGCTGAAGGTGCAGGGAACTAAATTCACATCCGCTAGGTGATCAGTGCCTGCTATCAACTGCTCAGGCACCTCTCCAGCCCCTGATCCTCTTTATAGTTTTTTATTCATGTTTACATGTGTGTGTGTGTGTGTGCGCGCATATGTGAGTTTGTAAGAGTGCATTTGTGAGTGCATGTGTGTGCCTGTGAGTGTGCATGTGTGCATGCATGTGAGTGTATGAGTGTGTGAGTATGTATGAGTGTGCATGTGCACGCGCGTGTGTGCCATGGCACGCTCATGGCAGTCAGAGCCAGCTTTAGGGACTTGTTCTCTCCTTCTGCGGTGTGCGTCCTGGGAATTGAGCTCTGCTAGTAAGGCTTGACAGCCTCTAACTTGCTGAGCCGCCCCTCCAGCCTCGGGGAGAGTTTTTTATTATTGATCCCTTTCATTAAGTGACTCAGTTTTTGGGGCCTCAGTTCAAGAGTGGAAGTGATTTTCATTATATATTGCTTCCTAGCAAACTAACCAAAAATTTAAAAAACAAACCAAAACATAGGCCTGCGTGGTGGTGCACGCCTTTAATCCCAGCACTCAGGAGGCAGAGGCAGGTGGATCTCTGTGAGTTCGAGACCAGCCTGGTCCACAAAGCAAGTCCAGGGCAGTCAAGGCTACACAGAGAGACCCTGTCTCGAAAAACCAGAAAGAGAGAGAGAGAGAGAGAGAGAGAGAGAGAGAGAGAGAGAGAGAGA